>CM062816.1:1416519326-1417195086 GCA_031772625.1 Pinus tabuliformis
CATGTCTGACAAAGGGTCTATTTGCAAAATTCTAGATACATGGTTTTATAATGCTATTGTTTGCCAGCTTAGTAAAGGAATGGACACTTTTAATTTAACAATTTCACTTTCTAAATTAAAGGATGAAACTTTTTCTACCTCTGTGACAGTAATGTCCTTCTTTTCTACTTGATCTTTTGCTGCATTTTTGCTGATTTTTCTTCTTATTTGAAATGATATTTGCTGATGGTACTTCGCTGGAACTCGGATCAGCAGGCTCTTTCCCTTTCTTCTGAATGTTTGAGGAGTCATTCTTTGATTGCAGATCCTTTCTTTTCTAAATGGGATTGATCGGTACATCTCTGTTCCTCAAAGAATGCTACCTCTACTGTGCTATCAAAGCATTCATATAACCTCGCTGATAATCATCAGACTCAGCCTCCAAAACTGCATCGTTTGCTAATACGTAATCTTCATCCCTTTGAATATTCGGAACCTCTGCATATTCTTCATCTTCCATAAGAAAAATGGGCATGCCATCGGTAGTGACAAAATGGTTTGCTTAAATTACCAGATCATTGTCATCTTCTTCTTCCATTCCCTAAACATAATTCTGCTGCAAAGGAGTTCTGATCTGTTGTTGTTGTGCTGGTTGGTCTGGTGCCTTTTGTTCCCTCTGCTTGATCCAGAATTGGGGCTGTTGCTGTCCTCTAAAATTTGGATTCCTGATTGGTGTTTTAGGTCTATTTGTGATGGTCATGCGATCCTCTCCACTGTTTAGATCAAAGTATCCATCTTCACATCTGAGGTAGATGCTTCCTCCTTTATGGCCACTCTCTTTTCAGATCTCATTCTTGCTCTTTTGGCTAGCAGATTTGCTTCTACACTTACAACGTTCTTCTACATGTCTTCTAGTGTGGTGGGATCACGTTCCTGTAACTAATATGCCATATCAGTATCGAAACTGTATGGAAACTTGAGTAAAGCTAACCCCTTGGTGGTTTAATGTTGGCTAGAATAGCATTATATACTGCATTAAACCTCACACAATAATCTTGCACACTTTCACCGACATTCCTTTTGATATTTTCATACTTAGACAAAATTTGGAGTGGATTCTTCTTTACCTCCCACCGATCCAGGAATTACCTATGTGGAACTAGCAAAGTGGTGATAGAGGCTACAGGTAAAGCTCTGAAGCATTTTCGAACTTCACCTCCAAATCTTTGGACAAACAATCTCATAGTCACATCTTCTATCTCTACTTCATGAAGGTCAAAGAAGTCATTCATTTTATCAACATATTGTTGAGCTGTAATGTTTTGAGTGGCATAAAAAGAGGTATTTTACTTTGGTAATCAGTGGGCATAGCACCAAGATTCTGAGGCAAAACAAGGGGTGCATACTGGGCTGCCATGACTCGAGGTGGATTTAAGACAACAATTGGACTACTAGGGGTTGATGGAGTAGTTGATGGAGAAGTAGGAGTAATAGGTGTTTGAAAGGATATGATAGGTTGAAGGGGAGGTGCAGGTATAAACGGAGGTTGGGAATGAACATCAGCGGTTGATGGGAATAATGATGAATTGAGGGTAGTGGACGTTGGTTCAGAAAACTTAGGGATCTTAGCAATAGTAAGGGATGATTGAGGATAATTTAGGATATACTCATCAATTGACCGGTTTGCCTTTTGAATTTCGAGATCTGCAATAAACTCTAGGTCTAGTACTATATCGTGAAGTGAACTTTCATATTTGGTTCTAAATAGAGAAAGGCCAAACGACAAATAAAAAGGGAGATCTTCTAAGAACAACCACTCATCGGGCATGAATCTACTTTTATAGAAGGTCTTCAGCTGACTGTACTTTCTTGTCTTTTGAGTCTTCTTGAAATCAAGTCAGATATCCACTGCTGGGGCAGGATTTGGATCTGGATTGGCCCTAGTGTACCTTCTTGAAGCTAGTGTGCTCAAATTTCGAAGTTTTCTATATTTCTTTACAACTTTCTATTTTAGCCTAGTAAATTATAAAAATCATCATCCAAAGTTCAAGAATTTAAATGAAATATATTACCGGGGTGATTAGTCTTTCGTACCCAGTATGGTTGCCAATATGTTATCACCTGGATTGACCTCAGGTTGAAGGAAGGCAATGCCAAGGTAACCACAAACTAAGCTTAGCCAAGTAGCTAGCCCTACTAGGCTAGGAGAGGGCTCTCTCTGTAAGGATCTCAGTCAACATGACTAGATTATGTAAAGGATTTTAGGCTAGGTATAGTAGCTCGAAAGTTTTGATTGGATTTTGTAAAGGTTTTGCCAGATCAGGAGGAGCTGGGTAATTTAGTTCTGGGAAATTAGGTCAGAAATGCAAGGTGTTCTATGGGCAAGGAAGGCATAGGCTTTAGCACTCTAGGGATTGATGAGGTGAGATGTTTAAGACTGTTGAGAAGCTAAGAAGGGCATGTGACAATCATGGATCCTTCCTAGACTGTAGAAAACATGAAATGGTGAATGGTTTCCCAAGGCAGAGCACTGATGCAATGAATTCTGCCTATCAAACTTGAAAACATTCAACTAGAAGAAATGAAATGATTGATGGCATACATAAAACATATAAACATATAATCACAGAAGAATAAACTGCACTAAAACTCCATACTAAACTTCCTACAAAGGTGCACAATCAAGCTTTGAGCATCCACACTGAGTCAAACCTATAAAATAACTAAGAAAATACATGATATAGGCCTCAAAACAACTAATCCTAGCCTTAAGGGTCGAATCCATGAGAGGAGGAGTAGTTGCAAAAAACACTGAACTCAGAGCTAAAGACTAGGGTGGTCAAACTGACTCATCCCTAATATGAAGCAAACTAATTCATTACATGCCACTTAGGACATTCATCTGATGTATCTACCCTAGGTAAGAAAAACACACTTTAATTACATCATCATTATGAATTACATTAGTGAAAATCAAAATCCCATAGGCGAAAAGTATTTTCTGAGAGAAACAGTGAAAAATTTCGCTGCCTATCAAAAATGCAATGCCCGTGTCAAACACGCAGTGCCTAAAGGAAGTGTGCAATGCCATATTCATTGTGAGTTTTGAATGCCTTCCTAGTGTCCAAATCTAGCTAAGGATAGCTTATTGGAAAGCTTATCCTGTCTAGTTTCCAAAAATGCCTCTAGTTTCCAAATTGAGCTCTATTTTCCCTCCAAAACTACAATCTCCCAAGACTTCTCAAACACATAGCGCCTGACTCAGAAAATAGGCAAAAAAATGATTTTTAGTTGGTTTTTTTCCTTCTCCACCTAGTATTTTTGACTTTCAAATCTAGAAACATGGTTTTCTTGAGTGTAATTGGTCTTTTGAATCCAATGGTGGTGGCCATTCCTACAAAATATGCCCCAAAAACGTGCGCAACGCCTAGTTTGACCGAGGGACTGATACAAAAATTACTTGAAGAAAGCAGGAAATGCTAAAAGCAAAAAACTGAGTTTAGGGTCTTCAAAAATGGTTGACATATCTGATCTTAAAGGTGACTAAGCATGGAGTGAAGCCTCCACCAATAGGTCAAGTTTGTCCTTCTCTGTTAGGCCCCTATACTACTAGTGTAACCCCTTATTGTTATTAGTACAACCCCCTTATTATATTGTTGTACCCATGTAGTCCCCATGTTGTTATTATTGTGCCCCATAGAAGCCCACTATTGTTATTATTGTGCCCTTACATTATTATTGTTATGTCGACTCTAATTAGATTATGACCCCTTAGACTCCTATATATAGACAGGAGGTCTTGTCATTTGTATCATCGAAGAATTGTTCATTTGTGTAATGTAAAGGAGGTTCCCCCCTAGAAGAGGCTGAATTCTAAGACGTTCAACTATCTTTTCTATCTTTTTGTGAGTTGGTTTCATAACATTTGGTATCAGAGCTTTGAATTCTAGAGTTTCGCTGCTCCAAATAGGTCATTGTGGAATTTTCGCTATAAATTTCTTTTTGCGACGTTTCAGAAGCGAAAAAAAAAACCCATTTGAGGCGAAATTGCGCTGAACCTCAGGTCCAAATTTCATATCTTTTCGCACTATATTTATGGAGATATGATCTGAGGAAGTTGGCCTTTTTGCAGACTCCTGAATTACATTCCAAACAGGTGACCTGGGGAAAATCGTAATAACTTTTGTTTTGAGCATCAGATTGAAATTTCGTAAGAATTTGCAAAAAGAAGACGGACTATAGTTTCTTATGTAAATTTTTCAGATCCTAAGGTCAAAATAGTGACACGTGGCACTTCATACAAGTTTGCTCTTCTTAAAAGGTATATAATTAGGTCATCTTGGAAGATTGTGCATAACTCTTTCTTGGAGCATCCAATTTTGATCAGATTGATGGCATTGGAAAGAGGACACATAGGGCTACTACAGATCATAGTTTCAGAACTGGAAGAGCCGAAATTATAGAGTTATAGTCATTTCAAGATTGACCTCCTAAAATCAAGAAAAGATGATATGAGGAAGTTTGATGGCAAGGATTCGGTAAATTGGATACTTCAGATGGAGCAATAGTTTGATCTACATGGTGTACCATTGTTACAAAAGGTATGTATTGCATCTTCATATTTAGAACCGGATCAATTTTTATGGTATAAAGGGCTTTGTTCTCGTAAACAACTTGTTACATGGTCAATTTTCATGGAGGAAATGATAGCACATTATGAGGATACAAAGAGAAACACCTTCTTTAGCCAATTGATAAATCTCAAACAAAAGTGTTCAATGGTAGAGCATTAAGGACTTCCAAAAATTGAATATAAGGGTAAATGATATTCCAGAGAAGTAAAGGATTAATGTCTTCATAGGTACTTTAAAGGATAACATTCAACATGAGGTTCGTCTTTGGGAACCTGATTCATTGGAGAAGGCATTCAAGTGGGCAAGAAAAATTGAAAGTGAAATTATGGAAACAAGGAATCCTACCACTCATGACTATAATTATGAATGTGTTTCTTCTCCTATCCTTCCACAACCTACAAGGATTACACCACAACAATTGGAAGAAAAAAAGAGAAAAGGGGCTTTGTTACAATTGTGATAGCAAATCCACTAAAGATCATAAGTGTGCTGAGAAGAAATTATTTTACCTAGAGTATGAAGGGGAGGAAGAAAATGATCAAGAAACATCAAAAGAAGAGGATATACTCTAGGAACATAGCTTAGAGAAAGAAGTAATGAATCCGACCATATCTTGTAAAGCATTGACAAGAATTACCACTCCTCAAACTCTTAAGACAAAAGGACATATCAAGAAAAAAAAGGTTCAAGAAGTGAAAGATCATATCGAGAAAGAAGAAATGAATCCAACATATCTTGTAATGCATTGGCTGGAATTACCACTCCTCAAACTATCAATATAGAAGGACATACCCAGAAGAAAAATGTTCAAGAAGTGAAAGATCACATCAAGCATCAAGAAATGAATCCGACCATATCTTGTAGAGCATTGGAAGAAATTACCACTTCTCAAACTCTTAAGATAGGACATATCAAGAAGAAAAAGTTCAAGCAGTGAAAGATCACATCGAGCATCAACAACAAGTTCTCCAACTTTTAAAGTATAATGACACTTTGGCGTAGAATCAAATGAAACAACAAGTAGATCAACATTGCAATGAAATTTTTTTTGATGTAGGTGATTGGGTATTTTTACGGCGACATCTCAAGAAAGCTATTTATGAGAAGGAAATGTTGGCAATACTACATGCACTTAAGAAATGGTGACCTTACCCAATGGGAAGACACTTCAAGGTAAAAATGGATCATGATAGTCTTAAATACTTTTTAGAACAAATATTATGTTTAGAAGAATAGAAAAAATGGGTCACAAATATGTTGGGTTATGACTTTGACATCATCTACAGAAAAGGGAAGAAATTTTTTGTTGTAGATGCACTCTCAAGAAAGAATGAGGATGTGGAAGCATTGTTTTGTGTTATTTCTATTATCCAACCAGATTGGATAAAAAAAGCAAGGGATGAATGGAAGAAGGACAAAGAAGTGTGCCCACTCATTCAAAAGTTGCAGAATATTCCAATTCAAACAATATTGCCAGAAATTGAAGAGGAAGGAAAAATCAAATTGGAACTTGGAGCAGTCACAGAAATAAGAACCCAACAGCTATGAAATCGATCAATTTCAGAGTATCTCATCAAGTCGAAGAAATTACTTGCTGAATATTCCACATGGGAGGACAAGAATTTTATACAGAAGCATCAAGAACTACTCAAGTGTTGAGGACAACACTTTTTGAAGGAGAGGGGCATGTTAGGCCCCTATACTACTAGTGTAACCCCTTATTGTTATTAGTACAACCCCCTTATTATATTGTTGTACCCATGTAGTCCCCATATTGTTATTATTGTGCCCCATAGAAGCCCACTATTGTTATTATTGTGCCCTTACATTATTATTGTTATGTCGGCTTTGATTATATTATGACCCCTTAGACTCCTATATATACACAGGAGGTCTTGTCATTTGTATCATCGAAGAATTGTTCATTTGTGTAATGTAAAGGAGGTTGCCCCCTTGAAGAGGCTGAATTCTAAGGCGTTCAACTATCTTTTCTATCTTTTGTGAGTTGGTTTCATAACATTTGGTATCAGAGCTTTGAATTCTAGAGTTTCGCTGCTCCAAATAGGTCATTGTGGAATTTTTGCTATAACTTTCTTTTTGCGACGTTTCAGAAGCAAAAACAAAAACCCATTTGAGGCGAAATTGCGCTGAACCTTAGGTCCAAATTTCATATATTTTTGCGCTATATTTATGGAGATATGATCTGAGGAAGTTGGCCTTTTTGCAGACTCCTGAATTACATTCCAAATAGGTGACTTGGGGAAAATAGTCATAACTTTTGTTTTGAGCATCAGATTGAAATTTCGTAAGAATTTGCAAAAGAAGACAAACTATAGTTTCTTGTGTATATTTTTCAGATCCTAAGGTCAAAATAGTGACACGTGGCACTTCATACAAGTTTGCTCATCTTAAAAGGTATATAATTAGGTCATCTTGGAAGATTGTGCATAACTCTTTCTTGGAGAATCCAATTTTGATCAGATTGATGGCATTGGAAAGACAACATAGGGCTACTACAGGTCATAGTTTCAGAACTGGAAGAGTCGAAATTAAAGAGTTATAGTCATTTCAAGATTGACCTCCTAAAATCAAGAAAAGACGATATGAGGAAGTTTGATGGCAAGGATTCAGTAAATTGGATACTTCAGATGGAGCAATAGTTTGATCTACATGGTGTACCATTGTTACAAAAGGTATGTATTGCATCTTCATATTTAGAACCAGATCAATTTTTATGGTATAAAGGGCTTTGTTCTCGTAAACAACTTGTTACATGGTCAATTTTCATGGAGGAAATGATAGCACATTATGAGGATACAAAGAGAAACACCTTCTTTAGCCAATTGATAAATCTCAAACAAAAGTGTTCAATGGTAGAGCATTAAGGACTTCCAAAAATTGAATATAAGGGTAAATGATATTCCAGAGAAGTAAAGGATTAATGTCTTCATAGGTACTTTAAAGGATAACATTCAACATGAGGTTCGTCTTTGGGAACCTGATTCATTGGAGAAGGCATTCAAGTGGGCAAGAAAAATTGAAAGTGAAATTATGGAAACAAGGAATCCTACCACTCATGACTATAATTATGAATGTGTTTCTTCTCCTATCCTTCCACAACCTACAAGGATTACACCACAACAATTGGAAGAAAAAAGAGAAAAGGGGCTTTGTCACAATTGTGATAGCAAATCCACTAAAGGTCATAAGTGTGCTGAGAAGAAATTATTTTACATAGAGTATGAAGGGGAGGAAGAAAAGGATCAAGAAACGTCAAAAGAAGAGGATATAGTCCAGGAACATAGCCTAGAGAAAGAAGTAATGAATTCGACCATATCTCGTAAAGCATTGACAAAAATTACCACTCCTCAAACTCTTAAGACAAAAGGACATATCAAGAAAAAAAAGGTTCAAGAAGTGAAAGATCATATCAAGAAAGAAGAAATGAATCCAACATATCTTGTAATGCATTGGCTGGAATTACCACTCCTCAAACTATCAATATAGAAGGACATACCCAGAAGAAAAATGTTCAAGAAGTGAAAGATCACATCAAGCATCAAGAAATGAATCTGACCATATCTTGTAGAGCATTGGAAGAAATTACCACTCCTCAAACTCTTAAGATAGGACATATCAAGAAGAAAAAGTTCAAGCAGTGAAAGATCACATCGAGCATCAACAAAAAGTTCTCCAACTTTTAAAGGATAATGACACTTTGGTGTAGAATCGAATGAAACAACAAGTAGATCAACATTGCAATGAAAAAACTTTTGATGTAGGTGATTGGGTATTTTTACGGCGACATCTCAATAAAGCTATTTATGAGAAGGAAATGTTGGCAATACTACATGCACTTAAGAAATGGTGACCTTACCCAATGGGAAGACACTTCAAGGTAAAAATGGATCATGATAGTCTTAAATACTTTTTAGAGCAAATATTATGTTTAGAAGAATAGAAAAAATGGGTCACAAATATGTTGGGTTATGACTTTGACATCATCTACAGAAAAGGGAAGAAATTTTTTGTTGTAGATGCACTCTCAAGAAAGAATGAGGATGTGGAAGCATTGTTTTGTGTTATTTCTATTATCCAACCAGATTGGATAAACAAAGCAAGGGATGAATGGAAGAAGGACAAAGAAGTGTGCCCACTCATTCAAAAGTTGCAGAATATTCCAATTCAAACAATATTGCTAGAACTTGAAGAGGAAGGAAAAATCAAATTGGAACTTGGAGCAGTCACAGAAACAAGAACCCAAAAGCTACGAAATCGATCAATTTCAGAGTATCTCATCAAGTGGAAGAACTTACTTGCTGAATATTCCACATGGGAGGACAAGAATTTTATACAGAAGCATCAAGAACTAATCAAGCGTTGAGGACAACACTTTTTGAAGGAGAGGGGCATGTTAGGCCCCTATACTACTAGTGTAACCCCTTATTGTTATTAGTACAACCCCCTTATTATATTGTTGTACCCATGTAGTCCCCATATTGTTATTATTGTGCCCCATAGAAGCCCACTATTGTTATTATTGTGTCCTTACATTATTATTGTTATGTCAGCTCTGATTATATTATGACCCCTTAGACTCCTATGTATAGACAGGAGGTCTTGTCATTTGTATCATCAAAGAATTGTTCATTTGTGTAATATAAAGGAGGTTGCCCCCTCGAAGAGGTTGAATTCTAAGGTGTTCAACTATCTTTTCTATATTTTTGTGAGTTGGTTTCATAACATTCTCCTTCTGATGAGTTAAGATCTAAATTTTTGCATGAGCCTTTTCAAGCTTGGCTCTAGCAATTTTGTTTCTCATGGCATAGTATTTGGCCATTCTTTGAACCTCTGTATCTCTATTAGCTTCAGATAACAGGTCCTCAAGATGAGTGTTAGCCCTCTCAAGCCAATATTCCCAGTTCTCATTCACCATTATGCCAAATTGTTCATTTAAGGTGAGTTGGTTGGCAAGTTGAGCTTCTTTTTCTCTTTCAAGCTCCAAAGCTCGCTTTAGTCCTCTAGTCCTAGGCCTCCTCCTCAACATTTTTTCCTCCATGGGCTCATCATAGTCACCATAGGCTTCCTCAAGTTGGATTTTAGTCTTTTCAGCTCCCCTTTTAACTTTGATGAGCTGAACTCCATAAGCTCATGCTTGGTCTCCATTTGCCTATTTTCCTATTCATAACTGTTTTTGCATTTCTGTTTCAACCATTTTTTCCTTTCCTTTCTGTACCTGATTTATTGATGAAGAGAGCAAGGCCCCTCCCATAATCTATGGGGAAAACACTTGCCTATTTCGTCTCTGATAGGTGTGCACCATCGTACCTAAATCAGTCCCTCCGGGCTTGTTGCTTTGACCCTAATCACTTTGTTCTTTGTCACTGTCCTCTTTCCTGTCAGATGAAAGAATAGGTCCATGGAATGGTGATAATGGGGGTGATGGTGGATGAGATGATGATGGAATGCCTTGAACATTTTGAGTGGAAACTTGAGTGAAAATGGGGTTAGCTATAAATGTACTCCATGCAATGTTAAGTTCTTTAAGGTGATAAAGAACTATGATCTTTATGAGGGAATGGTGAAATAAGCTTTTCATTTGATCTTTGTATTCTCTTTTTTGGGCAATGTAAGCCATCTTCTCAACACTCCTGAAAATATAGTAGGGTATATTAAGCATTTTAACCCTAGTGAAATGCATAAGTAATCGGATGTGGTAAGAATAGACCCTAGAGAATCTACCCTCACATGAAAAATACTTCATTATAATCCTCATCATAGGTGCATATCTGTCAAGGAGGTATGGGAAATGGAAATAGCCTTTTCTATCACATTTGTACCTAGGTTTGATATATGTTTCATAAAAATGTGCTTCTATTTCACCCTGCTTGAACCATTTTCCCCCAACTTCTGGAATCCCGGTGGTAGCTGATATGATGGCAACAGACGATGTGAAGGTTATGCATGCAAGAGTGACTTGGTTATCTTGAATTTTGGTTATGAAAAGCCATGTCAAATCAGGGTGGCACTGGACTGGTTGGACCTGCTCACAAAACTCAAAACACCCTAACCATTTGAAGGATGTCACTGTCATAGGAGAAGCTAGGAGCTCTTTGAGATCTGTGGGCTCAAACCTGTGGATTTTCCCTCCTTTATGTGGCCTTCTTTGCTCTATGTTTCCCTCTCTGTCTGATCCCTCTTCTTCACTATGTGGCCTATATCCTTCATCAACCATGGTGTCTTTGTTATGAAACCCTAAGTAAATGGTAGGGGAATGCAAGTGTTTAGGAAGGAAAAAAGAAAAGGGAAAGGTAGATGGGAGTTCGATGGGTGTAGGGATAGAGGTCTCTGAAAGGGGATATAGGGTATTGATTAGGTATTTTTGGGAAATGGGAAGCTTGTTTGCAAAAATTAGGGTTTAGGAGAAAAACTAGGGTTTTGAATGTGAGACTAACACCAATCTTGATTTCATTCTTCAGACATTGAGGAAATAACTTTGAGGAGAGGGAAAATGATGTTTTGAAGAGGATACTTACTTGTTTTAAGGCCGAGGAGGCATTACGAATGCTAAAGAATGAATATGTGCAAAATTGGCCAAACGCGTGGTGCCTAGAGGAAGTGCGCAATGCTTCTACGAAGAGCGCAACGCCTGAAGGGAGTTCACAACTCCTGAAGGGAGTGTACAACGCCAAGAGGAAGTGCACAGCTCCACTGTTTCTCCTGATTTGTTGAAAACACACTGCTGGGGTTTTCTCAATGTGGGGTTAAAGGGAAATAAAGAAGATATGAAGGCAAGAATATATTTATACACCCTTGAATTTAATCTTTAGCTCCTCAAACCCCCTTTGCTAATGTTTTTTCTATCATTTTCACCTTTAAACTCTGCTTCAATGCATTTTCTTCTTTGTGTCTTTTCAGGTGGATAAATGCTCAATTTGACTTGAATTTTGCAGTGTTTGTTTGTCTTGCAACAAGGAGAAATGCTCTGGTGTATATGAGATCCATTATTACATATAGGAACTTAAAATTACATATGAAATACAAATAAACTTAAAATACTCTGTTTTCACCTCAAAAACATGTTTTTCAGGTGAAAATTACATTAGGTTAAAAAAAATAATAACTCAGTAGCTTGTGACTTACAAATCATCATGCTTGTTTTATCAATCATCCTCATACCCTTGCTGACCTTTATTTTCCTTTTAACATCAAACTTTTGACCTTGGTGGTGGAACCCTAAGACCTAATGAAATCATGACTACAGATCGATTATGAAACCAGAACTGAAGACAATTTGAAGAAGGATCAGCAAGTATACTCTATGACGGAAAAATTTAGAGTTTCTAAAGAGAAAACAACCATCAGTAGATTAGTATATCATGACCTAATGGAATGATGCAAAATTTTCAGTATGGGACCCCTAAAATGAAAATGGAAAGAGTGAATTTTGATCCCTGATGGAAGTATGCAGATACTGACACTAACAAAATGCATGGAGACACTAAGTGATAATAGAAGTGATTGATAGTGCATACAAAACATGAATGAAATTTCCATACATATCAACATGCATGTGGGTGAGGCAATTTGCTGGTTGGGCAAACGTCCGTGCAAAAAAATTTCATGCATGCGACAATAGTGAGATAGAAACGAAAACTGAAATAGAGCTAGGAAAAGCTAGAATACATGTAAAAAACAACATGCATTCAAAGAAATCAAGCAAACAACACTGACACAATAAAATACACAACAAGCAACAAAAATGCTGAAAAATACAAGTTGAGGCCACTTACTTGTGAATAGCTGAGCCGAATGTGTAGAAGATTCTTGGATGTGTAGTGGGATGTGAAAGCTCCAAGATTGATTTGAATCAATGATCTTTGATGCGTCGAATAAATAAGTTTGGTCTCATGATGCGCATGCCACAAATCTAGGAAAAAGTGACACTTGGAGTGAAACTTCTAAAACAACTTTGCATGTAACCTCTAGCTGCTAAAAATAACTCCTTGAATCACAAGATGCCTTTTTCATTTTGTCTCTTTATATTTCGGGAAGATCAAGTCATGCATGCATGCAAGTCAAGTTTCCTCAGTCCTGGGTGGAATTGGTCAACCACACTGTCCATGCATGCAAGTGCTCAATTGCTTGGGAAAAATGTGCATTCCTGGCTGGGAGTTTGGTTGATTGTCTAGGAGGTTTGTGCAATTCCTGGGCAGAGCAGCTGACTGTTGCCCAGATTTGTGCAAATCATGGGCTAAACAACCTGCTGATGGGAAAATTTGTGCAAATTCTACTAGGAGGGTTGGCTGGCAGGATTGCACAATCCTGGAGCCCAGCAGGCTGTCAGAGAGCATTGTACAATTCCTGGAGGGAAGGTTGGTTTCCCTCTAGAAATGGGCAATTTTCAAGGGAAAGCTACTCAGCCTACAATTGGACCAAGTTCGAGTGAGCAGGCTGTGAGGGGAATGGATCAACTGTGATCGACAGGCTGCCTTTTCTGGAGGAAAACACTTGAAGCTTGAGTACTTGATGAAGCAAGACAAAGTGCTATGTAAGGTTGGTAGGGAGGCTCTAAAACAGGCTTAGGAAAAATTTTGGAGGGTGGTTGTAGTTGCTACAACACTTGGCGACACACTGGAAGAACTCCAACTCTCTGAATGGACCTTTTTCGTGAAAAGAAAGCCTAACACCTCTAGAAGTATTGTTTAGCTCTTAGCCAATCTTGGCTTCATACTAGCTTGATTGTAAGATGTAACATCTACTAGACTCTTGGTCGATTGACACACATTCGAAGCCAAGGCAACACAGTTGTTTCGATTGCGGTTGAGGGGTATATAGGTGCATAAGTAGTATAGTCATCAGAGTCTTAGTTTAATCGATGGTGTTTCTCCACTACCAGCAGGCCTAGACAGTACCCTGGTGGAGTCACATACAAACAAAATCATGGATCTGCTGCCAGTGAGCCTGGTCAGTACCCCAGCAGAGTTACTTGCATCACCTCCCTGCGCAAGAATCCTTTCTCTTCTTTCACCTTATTCATTTTCCATTTTGAATTTTTTGACTTTTCATTTTCATTGTGCATAACACTTATTCATTTTAGAGGCGGAAGAGGGATCCCGAATTATTGAGAGAAGAAGAGGTTTTTCTAGTAGAGAAGTAGTTTATTGTATCTTTGATGCTTGTTAAGGTTTCCCCCTCACCTTACTCTACTTGACTGAGCTGACAAGGGTTAACCCAAAAACAATTGACTAGAGATGGTGACACTAGTTAGCACACAAGCATTGTGTTTTCACCAAGGTTCACTTCAAACAGTACGCATTTTCCTTTGATGTATCATGGACTAAAAGCAACAAGCTCATCATATAGAGGCAAGATGATAGATAACAAAGTAGTGATAGTTGTACCATCCTTCTTTTACTTTACCCAGCTTGCTTCAAGAGTCATACATGGTTTCATGTAAAACTAACGTATGAATGAAACAAGTGAACGAACTAACAATAAAAAAAACAAAGAAAGAGCAAAAGCAAAGTGAAAGTGAAGCAAGTAAACAAACAATCAAGCAAACAAACAAGCAAACAACACATGTAAGCAAACAAACATGAAAGAAAACAATTGAAAGCATACACTACTCCTACTCCTACACTAACATTGCACGTGCCTAATCATGTGAAGTGATACTTCCAATGCAGCCACCGGCACATTGGTAGACCCATGTTGTTGAAGGCTTGGTCTGTGAGCAACACAATTGTGCAAACAAGTAACCAAGAAATATATGACAATGAAGACAACCACACTTCATGTTTCAAAGTGTTCATGAGACATAAGTGAGTGCATGTGCATGATAGGCAGTTTGCAGACTTATTGTGGTGCTATGTGACACTACATGCAAATTTGAAGCATAAGCACACTCTTGACTATGACATGCAAGAAAACAAAAGAAACAAAGATAACTTGCGTCGCACACGAGTGTTTGCAATGTAAGACTCCTCCAATGCATGAGCAATGGGATTATGTAGTTTGAGTGGAGGAGGTTTGATCTGTGTGTGAGATGGATCTTCAATGCATATAGATGAGTGATTAGATGCCTTGGATGATTGAACAGTTTCATGATCAGAAGTGAGACTAACCCCAAGAGAGCAAGGGCCTGACATAACCATCAGCTCGGGCTAAAGTGCCTCGACAGTCTTGGGTGTCTCAATTTCACCATCAGGTAGATCATCATACACCGGTGGCTTTGAAAGATCAACTGTGAGAGATTCATGATTGCGATAAAAAATGGAAGAAAATGGATCATGATCAGAAAAATCAATGAATTCTTCAGCATCATCATGATCAGATGAATGAAACAAAGGGGTAGATGAAAAGCGAAGAAACTCATCCTCTATGTTTCCATAAAATACAAATGAAGGATCAATTGGATTTTCAATGAGTAACTTATCCTCTCTGTTGTCAAATGATGGACTAACATCCAGTGAGTCCTGCGAGTGATCAATAATGGGTGCATTCGTGGATGAAGACACGCATGCAAAATCATGGATGGCAGGTTCACCAAAGAGGTTAGGAAATAATGGAGGGCACTTAGATAGAAGGGAGTTATCCTTCGCTGAGTGTTTATGTTCAAGCTCCCACTCATACTCTTCATGAATGGCAATGCATGTTGGTTGTGAAACACCAATTCTGTCAGTGGGTTGTTCCTCGTTCACAACAAGTGAAGAGTCTGGAATGGACGAACACAAGAAAACATCATTCAGAGGAACACCTAAGTGTGAATACAGAGGTTGAAGAAAAGAATGCATATGAGAAATCGAAGGTCTCACAACCAAATTTGCCCGAAAATTTAGTGGAGTGATGTTGGGAGAGTATGAAGGATGAACAAGTGTGTGAGCATGATCCTCAACATCACCGGGCAGTGGTGGAGCTATTGAATAAGAGGGAGGTGAACAGTCAGTTGAGATAGTGCATGCTCCCACATGAGATTACACAGTTCCATCAATGAAGAATGTTGAGTGAGGCTTGATCTCAAGCTTCCTCTTGGGACAGGAATATTTCTTAAGGAAATACTTGAACCGGTCCCGAAGATAAGCAAATTTCATCTGGCTCCTTGGAGGTTGAAACTACAAGTCACGGAAGCGCTGCTAAAAATCAATAACAGATTCATTCAGAGCCCTTCATTGCTATAACAGTTTCTAGTCCAGATGGTCTGGATCAAAATAGTGGAACGTGTCTTCAATAAGTCACAGAAGTGCTCAAATGAGTGCATGGTGTGATCTAGTAGGCTGAGCACCCAACGAAATGGAGATTCACGAAGTGTATATGCAAGCATAAAACCGACACGTTCGTCAGAAAACTCATGTTCCTCATGAATCATGGAAAGAAAGTTATGTAAGTGGTCAGGCCAGGCCGCTTCGCCTTCACCATCATACATGTGAGTGGACAAGAGGTTGAAAATATTCCCTGAGATGGAGACATCTTTACAATTCGAAAAACACTTCGGGGGAAGAAGAGTGCAAGACTCCATGAAAGATATGCAAAGGTTCAAAACTGGATGAGAGGACACAACTTTTCATCAGGCCCTCCTTCTAGTGCTAGAAATGTTAACGGTGCTGGACTTGCTAACATGTCAAGGATATCTCCATGGTAAGAATTCCCAATTAGACCTCAGACTATTTGGTGTAGGAGTCCTAGCAATGGGTCGTAAGGTAATGCCTTGACTGTGATTTTGCACAGAGGCAAGTAAGATAACTTTGTCAGTAGCGAGGGTGTGACTGATGCAATGAGTCAAGGAAGGTGTATGCGAGGTTCTAACAATTTGAAGGGAGAAGAAGGTGAAGGTGGGTTCCAGGTTGAATTGGATCAATCCCAACTCGGTTATGAACACACGACACAAAAGTACATGCACAACTTCCAGTGGAGCGGTCCACTTGGATGTGGTAGTCACATCATACAAGGTAAGATAACACGTACAACACTCACAGATCAGTTCGAGAGGAGTGCGACAGTTGTTACAACAAGGTTCATGTGAAAGGTTTGTCTAATGTCCGGCATAGCAGTTGACACAGACGGTGAAAACATTAAAAACATATACAACACATTAACAACAAGATTCATATAATTGCGTACAAATTAGTTCATACACAAATATGTAAGTTAAACAACATATATCATTAAGGTAACCAGAAAAGTCCAACTACAATAACAACATATGCATGAAAATGTGCTGGCTCTTATTATATAAAGAAGTGTAAGTCACAATCATACAATACACCCATGTAAACCTGCTAGCCGCAACATTGGAACGTTATAGCCACATCTGCCTCATCCTCCAAAGAGATGAACTAGCTCCGTGTAGTGGAGATGCCAAGGCGCATTACAATACTATCCAAGCTCTTTCCAAGATAGTCTTATTAGAAGCTTGGCTGACCAAAATCCTATACAATGAGTTATGAGGGACTATTTATAGCAAAGGGTGGGGTGACCCTTGACATCCCCTTTGTGACCATTTAGTTACCCTCATGACTCTTCACCTACCCTATGACTGTTACATCCACTATTGAGCCTTGAATTACACTTGACATGACTCAACATTACAATGCACATGTACCCATGTGAAAATTGGCTTGAACAAGCCAAATTAGACATCTTTCAGACTTAAATAACCATAGAAGTCTAATTTCTCGACATCCTCATGCTGATCAATAGTGACATATTGATGCCAAGATTGGTAGTCCTTAATAGTGTCCATGTGTTCTGCTGTGACATCCATCTGAAACATGAACCTTTCCTCCATAGCATCCGGGTACACTGCTCGGGCTCCTCTTTCCAACTCATCTGAAAGAATGTGCATCATTGTCCTATATGTGGTCGGACCAGCAACATACTTGTGCATGATGTATGCACTGATAGCCAAGTCTGGGCTGGTGGCGGTGCGCATCAACTCATTGAAGTATGAGTCAAGCTCCTGCCGGACCTACTTCTTTGCCTTCGCCTGGGTGAGAGTCCCAAGTGGTGGGATCAAATGAGTGTGGACTAAAACATCCAT
This sequence comes from Pinus tabuliformis, assembly GCA_031772625.1. NCBI lineage: Eukaryota > Viridiplantae > Streptophyta > Pinopsida > Pinales > Pinaceae > Pinus > Pinus tabuliformis. Next base: position 1,416,536,979 of record CM062816.1, read on the forward strand.
GCTTTTGAATACTTGTGCATTGGAAGCCTGTATGCTACTGATGAGTTGTGGTAGGTCTTCATAGTTTTGGATTTTACTCCGGATACGTGCTTGTAGCTCGACTGCATAAGCCTTCATCATCTTTTGTAAGTGAAGCAGGGCTCCCTTGTACTTCATCATCCATGCTTCCATGTTATCAACAACAACATGTATGTTCTTCAAGATGCATGCTCTTCTCGCACACCGTTGCTACCATTCGTGGAGATGGATGACTGATTGGTGCACGGTGCCAAACTTGGAGTACAATGCTCCCATAACTATATCAAGGGACAATACTTCATCTAGTATTGCCTTCTTCAATTTAGCTCAAGTGGAAATTGTCACCAAGTCCCCTCCTTGCTTTTCCACCTATAGTTCCTTCTCCATTCGCTCATTCTCATATATGAGGAAAAAAATACTTGAGCTAGTATCTTCAGCATACACTCTAGTTTCATCAGCCAAAGTAGTTGGATATTTGTGCGCATCAGTCACGATCACTTGTTCTTCAACTTGCACAGGGGATGTTTGGTCCTTCGGAGTTGGTACTCTCTGAGACTTCACAACTCTGTGATGAGATTCGTCAAAGGAGATGTTGTGCATCTCTGCTTCTGGTTGACCACTAAGGATCTCAGTGCCTCCTTGGTCATTTGAGACTTTCTCATCATCAAGATGCAATGAAGCGGGTGAGTTGACCTCTTTGTGGTGAGGCATGAGGTCGATGTCCTATTCCAACTCCTATTTCTCTATGTCTGCATCCAACTATTCAAGCACCTATTCTATCTCATGAGCAAAGTCTTGTCCCTGTGATGGCTCACTCTGTTCACCTGATGCTAGATGTTCAGATGCATCAACTACTTGTATGGGAATTGCTTCATCTGTCTGCACGTGATGTGCCCCCTGTTGTATTTTCTGCTCCTGTGCTTCCTTCTCCTGTTGATGCAACTATTGTTCTCTCTGGAGTTGGTCCCTCAGCTCATGAAACTACTTCTATGCTTCTTCCATTCTCTTTTTATCCCTCTGCCTTCGCACGATGCACTTGTCATGAAGCTACCTCTTTGCCTGAATAGCCATAGCTGCTTGTTCTACTAGTGGATCTACTCAAACCTTTTAGCTTTGCTCCTCCTCCATGCGGTCAAAATCTTCCTCTTCCCTTTGTTGCACACAGGTATGCTTGGCTCTGCTGTCTCTATTGTTACTGCTACTGCTAGTGCTCTCTGTGATGCTGCTTCACATTGCTGTGCTAACCACTCTATGGCGAAGCTGACCTGTTCATTGGGTCTGGAGGAATTGTAGTAGTACCTCCATGAGTCCTCCTCATCCCAATGACATGCCCCATGGATCCAATTGAACTGAACTCTCGAGTAGTGATCCTTCACAATGAAATGTGGGTCATACAGGTTGAAGCTTCGGAGGTTGAAAGGATACTTCCTCATCTGTTTTGCTTCGACATCCACTTGCTTGATACTTTGGATATCATATAACCCAATCCGCAATGGAAGAGCGGGCCAAGGTGCCTTCTTCCATTGCGGTCTAGCTGTCAATCCTGCCAAGATGTGGTACACTACTTCTTGCATGACAAGCACGTCCAAGGCGAACTTTGGCGGAACATGCAGAGACTTCTACACACTGAACACTCAGATGGACATATCAAACAATGAGGCATACCAATCTACAATGCGTAGCAATGCCTTCATTGATTCCTCTAACATTCAGGGTGGATCCTATTTGAATATCAACTTATACACTGGGGTGACAAAATGGTCAAACAATTTCCTGATCACTCCTTTGAAGCTGCATTCAGACAACAACTTGAAATACGTGTTCACAATAGTCTCCGCCGGTGACCATGCCCACTCTAAGCCCAAGAACTCATGTCGGGCATAGATTGCATCTAGAATGTAGGTTGACATGTAAATCTCAACATGCATGCCTTCGGGTGACTGTCGAGACTTCGTGACTTGTTCCTTCAGTTGAAGAGCCAGTATGCTAGACTAGTTGCATGGTCTTCCTTCTCTAGATAGTTGGTCCAGTGCGATCACCCAACTCTGAGGAAAGGTTTCAGTATTTTCTTGGCCACTCAGTTGACATGAAAATATGACCAAGTATTGGTATTCCTTCCTCAATATCTTTGTCTTGTAGATTTGGTTGGGTGTCATCCTGAAGCGAGCTGGATCCTTTACCCAATCCTTCAGAATATCTCTTGAGTGAGATCTGTTGTTGGGCAAGCTGAACAAAGGAATCATGATAGTCATGGGCTCAGACATCTGATACATCTCATCGTAATATTGTTCCCAGGAGGTTGCAAGCTTCGTCCCACTGAAACTACTCAAGGTCATCGTCTCGGGATCAGTGTGAGAGATGATCCAGTGAATCAAGTCCGTGCATGGGAACACAGTGTATCTGCATGCAATTTGGTAGAAGCTGGACTTATGAATGTTCACGTACACCTGACAGTCTTTGAGATCTTCCCCAAAAGTGCCCGTGGATGTTTCATTAACCTCTTGCCATTTCAGTTTGATGTCGTTGTCTAGATACAACTTAGTATCTTCATAGATCGGCAAACCGAAGGACCCTTGCTCAACTGCTGCTCCAACTACAATACCATCAGTGTCCTGAGATCCTGTTCTCTTGGAAGTCATGAGACAAATGAAAACCTGAATGATCTAGAAACAAGCAACATTCATGACAAGAAATATGTCAGTGAAAACAAAGCAAATCCGGGGAAGGACACAACACATACCTTGGAAACTGATGGGAAAGATTGCGCAAATTGTACTGGGAGGTCGAGTGACTGGTAGCTAGAACTATGAAAAAGGCATTTAGGGCTACCTAATAGGTAGGGCTAGCTTCTGGATCAACGAAATGAGCAATCCAGTCAGGCAGCTAGTTGCTGGGATTTCTCAATGCACAATTCCAGCTGGGAAGGACTGCTAGCCCAGGGATAGATTTCCACAATTTCTTGGGCCAAGCAGCCATTGTCCTCCATAAATGCACAAAAAATTCCAAGAGGCCAGTGATGGGCAAGAATACGCAAATATGGAGAGGAAGGTGAGCCTTCCTTCCCCAGATTACATAATGCATCCTTGGTGAAGGAAGAGCCCCGGCCAAAGTTGGTCCGATTCACTGACAGGCAACTGAAAGTAACTAAGATAGTAAAATGCATGGTGACACTAAGTGATATCAAAAGTGATTGATAGTGCATGAAAAGTAGGAATGAAATATCAGTAGATAGATTGACATGGATGTGGTTGAGGCAGTTTGCTAGTTGGGCGAACGTCCGTGCAAAATAATTTCATGCATGCGACAATAGTGAGATCGTAACGAAAACTGAAACAAAGCTAGGAAAATCTAGAATACATGTAAACTACAGCAGGCGTTCAAAGAAATAAAGAAAACAAAATTCACACAAGCGAATACACAAAAAGCGACAAAAATGTTGAAAAAGACAAGTTGAGGCCACTTACCTGTGAATAGCTGAGCCGGATGTGTCGAAGAGTCTTGGATGTGTTGTCGGATGTCATATCTCCAAGATTGATGTGAATGAATGAGCTCTGATGTGTCGAATAAATAAGTTTTGTCTCATGATGCGCATGCCACAAAACTAGGAAAAAGCGACACTTGGAGGGAAACTTCTAAAACAACTTTGTATGTAACCCACAACTGCTAAAAATAGCTCCCTAAATCATGGGATGCCTTTTTCATGTTGTCTCTTGCTATTCTAGGAATATCAAGTCATGCATGAGTGCAAGTCAAGTTTCCTCGGTCTTGGGTGGAACTGGTCAACTGAACTGTCCACGCATGCAAGTGCTCAAATGCTTAGGAAAAATGTGCATTCTTGGTTGGGAGCTGGGTTGACTGCCTAGGAGGTTTTCACAATTCCTGGGCAGAGCAGTTGACTGCTGGCCAGATTTGTTCAAATCTTGGGTTGAACAGCCTGCTGCTGGGAAAATTTGCACAGATCCTACTAGGATGGTTGGCTGATAGGATTGCACAATCCTAGGGACCAACAAGCTGTTAGAGAGGATTGCACATTTCCTAGAGGGAAGGCTGGTTGCCCTTCAGAAATGCACAATTTTCAAGGGTAAGCTACTCATCTTGCAACTGGACCAAGTTTGAGTGAGTAACCTGTGAGTGGAATGGATCAACTGCGATTGACAGGCTGCCTTTGTGCGAGGAAAACACTTGAAGCTTGAGTACTAGATGAAGCAAGACAAAGTGTTGTGTAAGGTTGGTAGGGAGGCTCCAAAATAGGCTAAGGTAAAATTTTTGGGGGTGGTTGTAGCCGTTACAATAGGATTCGAAAAGATCAAAATGACTGCTCATGATAATCTAGGAAAAAAGGATTACCAGGTAACCGTGAATTGCAGAATACCTCCCAGAAAATTGAGAAGTACAGGCAAGCAATCTCCCCGAATGCTGTGTTCAATGTAACACATTTACAAGGAGGCAGACTTGGCTTCCAATGAATAAAGTATTGCAAACCTAGTGGGGTCTCCCTTTATATACGCAACGGTACAGGGAGCACAAGTCTGTACTAGCACTGTCTAGTGCCAAAGTGAAGGACAGCTGCTAGGTTTAAGGACGCCGGAACACGTCTCTAGCCTATACCTTCTAAATGTGAGTGTTAAGTTTCAAATGCACCTTAGGTTAATTGAATACATTTTAAAGTTTATCTTGAAATTATGTTAGGTTTCAGGCCTTATCGATGTGACTCAAAAAAATCCTATATGCAGCTAAATGAGACAAAACCCTTTCAATTCAATGAATGTCTACACTAATGAGAGTAGAGAAACCAATCTTTGCAACAAACAAGCAATTGAAAGCAAGATGACCTTTTCACTACTTTGCTTTTGAAAACAAAATAATGAAAGTTCTTTCCACTTCCTATCTTTCCTATCAAATGCACTTCAAGTAGTCCTTTCAACAGTAAAGAGAATTCATTTCTTTTCGAATGAAAATGATGATGCAACTCTAGTTTTCAATGATGGTAGCTAATGTAACATATTGATTGAAAAAACTAGAATTATTTATTTTCAATAAAACGATAAGATGAATTTTTCACATACACTTCAATGAAAATTTTCAAACAATCAACATCAATCAAATACAAAGCACAAAAAGAGAATTCTTTCCAAACCAATGATGCAAAGACTCAACCAAAAACAAGATGAGAAATGTAATCTATGCCCGAAAAGAGACACTTAATGAAGAGAAGAACAAATGAAACTTTTCAAACTTGTTTAATTGAAATCAAAGTGATACAAGGACTAAAAAACAAAATTGATGGAGTAGCTAACCAACAACTTGACTTGTTGAGCACACTAACATCTAAATGGACGATGACCTAGATGCCCTAAAGCCATACACCATCCAAAGAATAAAAAATCAAGTAAGGAAAAGGTAAAAAAAAAATCACACAAACCAAGCTAATGAAGCTTTCCAGTTGGGGGGACACAAGAAAACAGGCTAAGAGGTAGAAATTAAGAGGGAAAGACACACTAGTTATGATGTAGGAGAAACCCTGATCTTCACCTACTGGAATCGACACGATTTCCTAATTGACAACAAGTGCCACGAGGGGGTACGATGTGACTGTTTTAAAACAAATCGCGTTGGTCGGCACGATTGTTAGAAATTTAAACGCGCTGATCAAGGATTTCAAGAAAGAAAAATCAAAGGACAAAACCAGCCCTGGCACTGTAAATTTCACACACAGAGTAGTAAACCATGCAAAGTAGAGAAAACCAAAGGGAAAAGGTGATACTACAAAAGTTCACACAAACCATGAAATGAAAATCAATCAAATGAGAGGATTGGGTCCCCAGTATGGTCACCAATTTGTGGTGTAGGTAAATTCTCGATGCGGACAAAGACAATTCCTCTAGCCCGAGAGAGCGGGTCTAGCCACAAACAAACAATCTAGTGAAAACTTCCTTAGGCTAGAATCAAATAAGAGGGCCTACCTCTTAGAATGCTATTCCACTTGGTGATGATCCTGCTTCCTTACTCTAGCTACTTTTCGTTTCCTTCCTTCGAATACCTGAAACAAGCAAACAAACAACAACAAAAAACATGATAGCATACAAATTGCATTCAGCCTACTTAAAAGGTCAAGGAATCTTAAGCCATCAAATGTAAGATAACACTTAATGTAGGAAATCAATCAATAGTTGTATTCATATAAGTTCAGAAAGAGATTACAACCAAAGCCTTGATGTTGCAGGTCTCCTCCAATGTATCTGGGTTCCCACACCTCTGTTAGCATCTCATGGATAGCCCCAACAATGGAAGTTTTAAGGCTTCTTCCCTTTAGTTCCAAACCAAACCAAACACACTATTCTCCCTCCACAAACATAAACTAGAAAGCTACAAGCTATAGATATCTTGTTGGTTATTCAAGCTCCAAAAAGACTAGTTCAACTTGGAAAAGGAGGAGTTTATATAGCTTTAATGGAGGGGAGATGGTTCCTCTTATGATGGGAGAGGGCTTATCTCTTTGGTTTGTTCCATCTTAATAGGGGAAAGGAGCCCAAAATGACTTCCTTGGCTCCATCTAGCCCAACCATTTACCAGTCTTCCATTACAAAGCTTCTAGACCTGGAAGCTTCGACTCCATATTTAAAAAACTTGCCAAAACAGGATCAATGTGACTGAGAAAAGGCTCATTTGCACCATACGTCACTAGTCCTAGTTATAAACTCTACAAATCAACGCAAGGAGGAAATGGGTCATTAGCGTTGGTCTTGTAAACTGGGGTAAAAGGAAAATTCTTGGGAAATGATGCAATGGGGAAATGTTCTGCTCATGAAGAGGGACATAATGGGAGTCTCTTCATGATGGGAAGGCATGTAGGGTTCACTGTAGAGGTCCTCCAGGATTGAGGAATGGGGAGTATAGGGACAGTGACAAAATACTGCGTAATAGTACCCCTACACTTTCAAGTCAAGCACTCTATCAATATGACCTCGGGCATGCTGCTACCCAACAGGTCGATTTATTGACACTCCATTCTTGAGAATGATGAAATCAAGAGGCATATTTAGGAGCTGTTGCAGAAAGGGTACATTAGGTTGAGTTCATCACCCTATGGGAGCTCGATCATGTTGGTACAGAAGAAGGACAAGACCTGGAGACTCTATATTGACTATCGGGCATTGAATAAGATCACTGTCTAGAATAGGAATCCAATCCCACATATTGATGAAGTTCTGGACCAATTCAAGGGGGCCAAATATTTCAACAAGATTGACTTGAAGTTTGGTTATCACCAAGTGCCAATCGAACCCTCCGATTTGTGGAAGACTTCCTTCAAATCCAGGGAGGGTCTTTTTGAATGGTTGGTCATGCCTTTCGGTTGACGAAAGCCCCCACAACCTTCATGAGGCTAATGGATGACATCTTACAGCCCTTCACCAACTCAATCATGTAGTGTATTTGGATGACATCCTGGTCTTTAGCTAGAGTTGGGAAGAGAACCTCCACCATATTCGACAGGTCATCCAAACCCTGCGACAACACAAATTGTGTGCTAACCTAGAGAAATTCACTTTTCGTATGAATCGGGTTCAATATATGGGGTACATCATTGATGAGAGAGGTGTGCATGTGGACCCAGCCAAGTTACAAGTTATATAGGACTGGCTAGCCTTAACCACTTTAACAGAGCTCTGCAGCTTTCTGGGTCTTGCCAATTTCTACCGTAGGTTTCTGTTGGGGTTATCTCATATCACTTGGCCTTTGAGTCAAGTAACTGAGGGTGAAGCAAAAGAAAAATTATTTTGGACTGAATCCCAACAAAAGACATTTGTCGAGTTGAAGCATTGTCTCTGCTCTACGACAATGGTCATATTACCAGACCTGTAACAACTATTTGAGATTGCGACAAATGCCTTAGACTATGCTATTGGTGTAGTTCTTACTCGGTAGGGGAATCTAGTGGCATATCACAATGAGACACATTCAGACGCAGTCTGAAAGTATCCCACCTATGATAAAGAGATGTATTCCATTTTGTAGGCTTGATGACAATGGAAACATTACCTTATGGGGAAGGAAATGGTCTTCCACACAGACCACTGACCCCTACAGTTCATAGAGACATAAGGAAAGTTGTTGAATGATCAACATCAGAAATGGTCCACATACCTGCAACAGTTCCATTTGAAAATTAAGTACATGAAGGCATCCCCAATAATTTTTAAGACTGCCTTAGTCGATTGTCGGTCATGACGTTGACCACTATGCTCGACTCTTGTGGACACGAGACTTCAGGGTAGCTACATCTTTACAAGAGCGATCCAAAATTTGGCAACACATACCAGATGCTCCTAGAAGGAAAGCTAGTTCTTGATTTTCACCTCTAGGATGCACTGATATGCCACTTGGGACACCTCTGTGTTCCTTCAAGTGAGCATTCCAAGATGATTTTTGAGGCACACTACATTTAGGTTGCTAGACATTTCAAAGTAGAGAAAATAGTGGAAATGTTGCATAAGTATTTTTATTGGCTAAACCTTCGACAACATGTTGGGAAATACATCAGATCTTGCACTTCTTGTGCCATTACCAAATCGACCATGAAGAAGCAAGGCCTATATACTGCTATTTATACTCCTAATTGGCCTTGGGAATCCATCTCCATGGATTACATGTCAAGCCTTCCTTCTACTAAGCATGGAAACGACTTTTTTCGTGGTCGTCGACATATTCTCTAAGATGGCCATTTTGGCAGTCTGTAAGAAAATTATCACAACAAAAGCCACTGCTAAGATCTACTTTGAACGAGTATGGGTACACTTTTGGATCCCACAATCCATTATCTCATATTGGGATAATAGGTTCCTAACTACATTTTGATCAAGCCTCTGGTCAATGCTAGATACGAAGCTCACTAAGTCCACAACCTTCCACCCCCAAACTGATGGAAAACAGAGGTCGTCAAAAGGATGATCGTGCAAATTATGTGCATGTACAACTCAAAGAATCCATGCACATGGGTTGAAAGCCTCCCCTATGTCCATCACAGTTACAACGGATCTCCCCATAGCTAAAATAGCCACATCCCCTTTTAGGTGGGATTGGGATTCAAGTCACTATGTCCCATTGATGTCGCCATACCATTTACAGCTACTAAGGTAGATTCGGTTCATGTCTAGGCCAAAGCTGACAGGGCTAACAAATTCATTGAGTGCATTCAACACATCCTCTAGCAGGTCTAAGACATATTGGACATAGCCAATGCTAAGTACAAGCAATGTCATGATCAACATCGGGTGCCATACAAGTTCTAGGTGTGTGAAAAACTTTGGTTACATTTGCAGAAAGTGCATCTCACTAGGGCCCACCGCAAGCTTTTCCCACTCCGATATAGGCCTTACACCATCACTAAGGCTATGGGAGATAATAATTTTGATCTCAACATTCCCCCATTCCTTTTCCTGCACCTAGTGTTGAATGTGGACCACCTACAACCATACGTTCCACCATCACTAGACACATCAGACATTGCAGAACAAATCACACCAATAGAGTTAAACCTAGACTGCATGGAACATGCCACAACTGATTGGATAATGGACACACAAATCAAGAACACTCGCCAACAGAAGATCCAATTATATCGGGTTGTCAAAGCTGGCCAACTCATGCACCAAGGAAAATGGCTCACCAAGGACCAAGTTCAATAGAAGTTCCCCCATCTCATGGAGGCACTCAATGCAATGGGGACCATTGCTTCCTAAGGTGGGAGGACTAATACATGTGGATATTGGTGGCCACCTGCCTATTCGACTTGGACCCCCACCATTTTTTCTTTCTAGTTTCCTGAATTGTAGCACAAAATACTATTTTTGGAAATCTTTCGGGTCCTAAACCTTCAGAGCCGTTTTGGGGGACTAAAAGGCATTCTTAGGGAAATGTGAGAGACTAAAAAAGTGCCAAATTAGTTTAACAAGTTTGTTTTCGAACTCCTCTTTGAGATCTTCAAAATGAGGTATTATGATAGCCAAATAGATATCGTAGGAAAAAGTTACGACCTCGGGAAGTCAACGTTCTAACTTACCCCAACGAGGTCCACAAGATTTTGGCGGTTCATCTCTTAGCATTAGGTTTTTGGATGTTTAAGGTTTCTCATTACTTCTCAATGATAAAAAGGCCACCATGGCTCATTGTAACACAGTTCAGAGGCATGTAGCCACCACATCTTTTCTCAGAGATAAGCTACCACCACTCGAGCTAGTTTATTTCCATTATGTATGTAAGCATATTTCAGTTCTCTAATATTAATGGAATGAAGTTTTTATTTCTACTACATCTCGGTGTTTATGTTTGTATCTATATTCTGTTGCATTCCTATATAATTCTAGATCATTCAACCACCAATAATCAATTCTTGTGGTTCCTCTACCTGTTGGCATACACACCTCACCCAATGCCCTAGGTCATTCCATAGGCACTAATCCTCATTGATTCAAGTGTCAATAATCCATCTAGCAATCTCATGCACCAAGAAAGTTGGTCGGGCATCTCACATGACTTACCTCGCAGACCCAACACATATAGATTATGTGCTTGATATAAGCCTTGATCATTGAATTCCACAAAACATAATCTCACTCATTGTACATTAGCAAGTCTATTATGTTGTCACATAAACCATGTTAGGGTTTAACATGATGTGTGTCTTGTTATCTTATTTGTAGAAACACAACTACTCAACACATAACCAGACTATGTTTCAACCCACTCACATGACTTGTAAAATGAAAACTCCCATGATTTACCTCATAATCGTGCTACTAGTTCCCTAGTTTCCCTTACTCTGCAAGTTCATTAGCCACTTTTCTTGGGATTCCTTATTTGATTTGACTATCCTTCTTAAAATCTCAATTTCATGAACTACTACATCCAAGCCTCTCGTTAACTCCCAATTTTGTTGGATACCATTTCAATATGAATCAGGGAAAATTTTAAGAACCCCCCCTAAATTTATAATCTCGCGAATATTTTACTCAATTATAAAATCTTGTAAGATCTTGGTATTACCATGGGTCAATACCATGGGTTGTCATAAACCTGGAGCTTAAAAATTACTATTAGTAATTTATAAAAATTTATAGTTTATTTTTATTTTATTTTTTATTTTAACCAAGCTAAAATGTTTAACATACATTAAATTACAACATCCATTTTTACTCTTGATCCACCCCGAGAGGGATCAAATATTTTTTCACTCTATGTTTGCATATCACGATATTTGATACCTCTCGGGGGTTAGTAGATCCAGAGTAAAGATGGATCTTTGCTAGTTTAATTCCCCCATTTAAATAGGATACATTCCAGGTGAATACCATGGGTCAATACCATGTGCCATTTTGGTGAATACCATGGGTCAATACCATGTGCCATTTTTATTTTTATTAATACTAGTATTAGGGTTAATAATTTTTTTTGCATGGTATTAATAACAATCTAGTCCATTCTATTTGTCCCATAGTATTTTGCCCATAGGTTTCACCTAAATATAACACATTTTTTAGTGTTCCTAAATATAAGGTGACTTATGGAGTAAATATAAAAAAATGTTTTATTTGTTTACCATACCTCTCGTTTATTTATATTTTTATTAATTTACCATACCTCTTTTACAAATATGGTATTTTCCCCATAGGATTCACTTAAATAAAACCTCTTTCTTGAGCCTTCATAAATAGAATGAGGGTTATGGACTAAATATAAAAAGTGGTTTTATTTATTTACCATACGTCTAGTTTATTTATATTTTTATTTATTTACCATACCTCCACTTTACTTATATTTTTATTTGTTTACACCCTTGCATGTATATAAGGTGACTTATGGAGTAGATATAGAAAATGTTTTATTTATTTACCATACCTCTCATTTATTTATATTTTTATTAATTTACCATACCTCTTTTATAAATATGGTATTTGGCCCATAGGATTCACTTAAATAAAACCTATTCTTGAAAATGGGCGAATGGATTCACTTAAATAAAATCTATTCTTGAAAATGGGGGAATGGAAGGTTGTAACTCCTAATTTCAAGGGCTAAATTTACCTTTTTTACCCTCTCCCTTAAAATAAGGTGGGCTATTTGAGGTGAGTTGTAAAAATGTACTATGATACAAAATATTCGCCCACTAAAAATTTAAAACCCTTTAATTTCCCCAAAGGGCGAACATTCGCCCCTAAAATTTTCTATGATATGAATGATTCGAGGTCATTCATGTTACCGAGATTCTTACATGAAATTTATACTTCCCATCAAAGGGCTTGCACTTTACGTACACTATCTCACTAGTTCACAACCTTGGCTCAAAGTTAGACCACTATCCTTGGCATGTTTAGGTCAACTTCACTTCAATACTAGGTGCTAGGAATATGAGTAAGGTAAGATACATAAGATACAAGAAAATATACATCCATTAACAACAAAAATATTTTATCTTAGAAAACCTTTGTGGGAAAAACCAACGTTAAATATCTTTGATTGATCTTTGACCAAATCTTGAAAAGCTAACAACCAAGTGATCCCAGCACTCACTCACTTTGGCACCTTACAATGGAGGATCCCCATCCCATATATAAGCTTCAATACATGCAATACTATGGGAAATATACCATGGGCCACCAAAACGATGGGTCTGAAAACCATGACTATAAACTTAAATATTTAACTTATTCTCAAGACAAAGCTAACCTAACAATTTGAAATAGCATTCAACAAATTAAATACCACCTATTTTTTTACAACGTTAAATTATAAAAATACTTCCTTCATTGTTATCCTCATGGAAATTGATATGTTCCCCATTAAATGAGAATTCTTAAAGTGATATTTTGTACAAACACAAGATATAAGAACTTGGCCAAGATAGGCTTCCTGTCATACCATTGCAATTGTTCCTAATTTATCACTTGGCCTCGATTGAGGCTTAGTGTAGTTCCAAAAAAAGATCTTTTTTCTAAATTATCTTACACTTAAAATAAGTTCAAAAAGGACTTCAAAAAGGACTTTTAGATGAATTTTTGAAAATTGTTGTCCTTTGAGGGTTTTTGAAGTAGTTTTAGTTTTCTTTGGCACAATGGCAACAAGATCCAAGGAACATGTACCATCCCCCCCGGCCCCCTCTTTTGGATCCCAACATTGAGTCTTTCGACAATCTCATAACCAATGGGCCAAAATACCAGAAGGTGAAGCAGACCCACTTTGTTAAGAAGTTTGAGGAAATTCCAAATGTGGAGGTATACACCCCCCAGGTAAGATCTCACTCTTTGCAACTTACATAGTGCGACTTGGTTTTTTAGTTCATAGGGATATGGCCTTCCCTGTATTCAATGAGGATTTGGGTCGAGAAACAATGGAATCCAATGATAAAGGGTTTTGTCTCATCTTCCTTTTGTGGGAAGGGATTTTTTACCTTCTTCTATGAAAATAATGTAGACTAGGACTTGATTTTCTCAAGTTGACAATATTTTATGGGTGCTCAAGGGTTATATCTATACTGTTAGAGTCTAAAATTTAATATTTAAATTGATGTGCCATTGGATGTTCTTGTTTGGGTGAAGCTCATTTTCCTTCCTTTGCATTGCTGGAATGATACCACCTTCAAAAGCATTAGTAATGCCTTGGGAAATATATTGATCGAGATAAGCCAGATGAGGTTTTATTTTCCTATACATGGATCTATGTGGAAATAGATTTGGATAATGGATTTCTAGTAGCCAAAAATATGAATTTAAATATCTCGTCTCACATCCTAGAAGTGGACTATGACTAGCTTCCATTTATAAGCAAGGTGTTTCATGAATATGGCTACTTTGTGAGATGCTGCAATTATTTTTAGAGGAGAAACATAAACAAGTTGAGGAGGGGGACCAATGGAAACAATCCAAAAGAAGAAGAGCCCCAAAAAGGAAAACCAACAACATGCTCATGTAACTTGATCATAATGGAAACAAAGGGAAAGGGCAATCTTCCCCAAAAAGGGTTGGCCTTGTAAATGCAAAAGGGAGTAGCAAAATAAATGGGAAGAAAGAGAGTAGTAAAAATTATGAGGTGTTGAACATGGTAAATGAAGAAGGGGAAATCCCATAGAACCAAAAATTTACAATAGATCCAATAGTGGATCAAAATTATGAGAATATGCCACCTCTAGAGGATGACCCAGTACTTGTGTTGATGAAGAAAATGTCTTCCTTGGGTGACGAAAAGTTCCTTTGTCCCAAGAATAGTAACTATGATCTTGCATTTTCTAGCTTTGCTAATGAGAAATTAGAGGTATAAAAGGAAAAAGAGAAGGAATGAACTCGTAGGAAGGTTGGAAGGAATACTAACCAAGAGATGTGAATAGAGAAAGAAAAATAATTTGGCACCTAATTGATTTTGGACCCAAAACTCAAAAGGTACAGGAACAACAAGTAAAGGGGTAATTTAGCTCATTCACATGGGGCTTCTCACACTAGTAGTAAAGAATGAAGGTTATCTCATGGAATTCCATGTGTTTAAGGTCAGAAAAAAGAATGGAAGAAGTGAAGTCTTGAACAAATAAGAAAAAACTCATATTCCTCCTACATTAGGAGACTCAAATGGGGTATCTATAGATCCTTTAAAAGAAACGTAAAATATGGAATGGTAGTAGGATCCTCTTGGTGAGCTCTCATGGGGACTCTAGTGGAGTTTTCACATTATGGGCTCAATCTTCGCTCAAACTATAGTAACAACAATCATCCACCCATTGGTTGGCAACAAAGTTCCTACATATCCCTTCAAATTAGTTATGTTCTACTGTTAATCTATACATGTCTATCCATGCCCGAGAAAAATAAGAGATTTGAGCTTCTTTTTCAGATCTTGGAGACTCCCCTTTTGGTTCATAGTGTATTTTTGGAGGGGATTTTAACACTACTCTACATCAATGCGAGAAAAAGAGTGGATCTTTATTAAGAGATCAATTTCAAGAAACTATGGAAGACTTCATGTAAAGCCTAAACTTGGTGGATGTTAAACCAACCTCCAATAAGTTTACTTCGAATAATAAGAGATATAGCGTGGGGCATATAACTGCTAGGTTGGAAAGATTTCTAATTCATAATTCCTTTCTAACAAAAGATAGCATGGTATCCTCATACATTCTCCCTTGGAATAGTTTTGACCATCACCTCATTGAATAATAAATTTTAGAAGATGAGGATTATGGCTCTATTTTTTCTCGTTATGATTCACTTTGGCATAAAAAATAAGGTTTTAGTGATATGGTAAATTTTTTTTGGAGAGTATGGGACCTAGGTAGTCTAATTTAAATCTAGGAGTAGAAGATCAAGTGCCTCAAGGAAGCCTTGAAGTGGTGGGCCCATGAGTAGAGGATGGGTAGGCAATCTGCTATACAAGAAAATCAAATGAGAATGGAGTCCCTAGGGAAAAGGAAGAATTTGGAGCCTCTCCTAAGGATTTGAAAGAAGAGGAAGAAGAATGGAGATTGAATTTAGGAGTCTATAGCTCTAGATATGAGATATAAGTTCAAAGTTTTTTCATAATCAAGCGCATAACAAGATATGGAAAAATAACATCAAGGAATTCGTTATTAGAGTTAATAACATTTTTATGTTTTAGAAAATCAAAGAGGGGGCATTCCACCACTATACTAAGTTGTAAAGCGTTGTTGGTCTCACTAGTCTTGAGGAAAAACAATATATTCTAGAACATGTCCATGAAATTCTTTCTCATGCAAGACATTTTTTTTTCTCATGAAGGAAATTTCAGAAGAAGAAATCCAAAAGGTGGTGTTCTCATTTAATTTGAATAAATATCTTAAGACTAAATGAGGTTTCCACTCACCTTTATCATCAATTTTCGGAGGTAATTAAATATGATTTTTGTAGACTGATTGAATACTCATTTAAAAACAATTGCATGGGTGGATTGTTGGGAACGAGTTCCCCCAAGAGCAGTTTTGGGGCTAAAAGCCCATGTTTTGGGACAATTTTGTAATAAAGTTGTAAAGTCTCTGCATTTTGTGGTTGTGGAGCGCAAAGGTGTCAAGAGTCATAAAGGGTTGTCCGCCATTATTTTGTAAAGTGTCAAGTCGGCTATAAAGATCTACCCATGGTCCGCGGACCATGGGATTGTATAAAAAGGAGGTAAGTAAGTAACCTCTAAGTAGTTAGTAGTGAAGAGATGGTTTCAATAGAGTGATCTAGCTTGGATAAGTCTAAGTGTTTTCGGGTCTTAGCATAGGTAGAGGCTCTGCAGCTGAGTGCACAGATGCCTAGGGTAGATGTCAACAGCTGAGTGCATGGACCCCTGCAGCTGTGTGCGCAGGGTGGATAGAGCCTGTATTAAACTGGAGATATCAATAAAGAGAAGTATTCTACAATTATTTTGTATTTAGTCTCTATTAATGCATATGATTATATTGCGTTATGATCTGGGTTTATATTACAAAGTTAATTTGATGCGCCAATGTATGTGATTATATTTGTTAATTGAACACAAGTAAGAATATCATTTTACACGACGATAACTGTAATTGATTGGTAGAATAAGTAAAACACTTGAGATAACTTGGGAACCTATACAATACATCATCATAGGAGTGCAAAAGTACCTGAACCATTGGTTAGGGCTGCACGAAGGTCAATCGTAGACCTTTGTGAAGGTACTGAAGGGCAGGATAGAGGGTATATCGATAAGCCCTAAGGCTTAGCGACCTACGTGAAGGCAGGAGTAGGGGTATAAACCAACATCACGACCACCTTAGGGTGCAGAAACTTGGTTCTAGCATCCCCCCATACTGCTTCGGGTGAGACTTCGGTCTGTGCTCCACGGGCTGATGCCGAAAAGGCTGGTATTGTAGAGATTTGTTTGGCTCACTAACGATGAACCTAGGTCAGGGCCCACAAAGCCAACAAATGGTTCCATTATCGAGATAGGGAATCTTCATGAGAGATGTGTGATGTCGTATCACTGGAATCCAACTAAGAAAGAGATCAAAGGCTAGTTTGATAGGAAGATCCACAAATTCACGGCGTAAGAGAACACAAATCCGCGGTTAACGAAGGAACAGTGGCTAGACAGGTACCTGTAGACAGAAATCCACAAGATCTTTTTTTGTTTCCTTTCAAGTTGAGTTATACGATTGGATCGTGAAGCTAGCTCATAGCCAAGGAAGGCGGAGGCTTGATGGTCCTATTATCTGGACCCCAGAGTTAGTACAAAGATTGGAAGCTGTCGAGGATAAGATTGCCCCTATTGTCGATCATTGGCTCAATCGTATCATAGGAGGATTTGTGACTGAATTCGTGGTCGATACCTTAGTTAGTAACAGCGAGGTGGAGCGGCGTTTTTTCAAAGGTCTGCGAGGTAAGTACTTGAAGTTTTTAAACACTTGGATTAAGATGTTATTGTGTGAAAAGTGGGTTGTGCAGCTACCTTGATGTTTGGAGCTACATGAAGTTGAAAGACAGACAAGAACAAAGGAAGAAAGGGCACTAAATATAGCCCACTAATTTCACCTCCTTTGAGTGACGACGGGGGAGTAGCGCAGCCTTTTCGATGAAGTGCAGTTCAGTTGATAAAACAAGGGTTCCCGCGACTACCACCTCCACCTTCACCATCGTCACCTGCAACTTCACCCACACCACCACCACCTCCACCATAGTTCAACATGGCGAATTCAGTGAAGCTGCCATTGTTTAAGGGCTTGGGAAATGAGGACATAGATAAGTTTTGGTTCATCATAAAAGTTGTATGGGAAGCTCAAGGCATCACAAATGATCACATGAGGATGGAAACATTGGTTAGTTCTTTGCAGGATCGTGCACTAACTTGATACATGAAGTACTCTAATGATAACCCAAACGCTGCATTGGTAGAGATCTAGACTGCGTTGAATAAATATTTAAGTAGGCCTAAATTTGAGGTGCAGTTGATTGTGGGGTTCAAGGAAATCACGATGAATCCTAGTGAGACACCTTGGGAGTTGGATCAGAGATTAAAGTGTACAATTTGCGAAGCTAACATGAATTTAATGAATGGGCAACACCACCAATGGTTAGTGGCTTCGCTCTTGCCTCACCTAAGGGTTGCACTGTCACAATAGAAGATTACGACTCAGGCAGAGGCCTTGGAGATTTCAATAAGCCTGCATGAAACACATATGCAAGATCTGAGTCTGGAGGTTCAGCAGATCCATGTGTAGTTGCAAAATATTTTCCTTGAAATGCAAAGTCTGAAGCAAGACAGAATAGTTCGGCCAGAGACACACGAAGAGATATCGTGCCTGAAATGTAAATTTTAGGGGCATGACAAAGACCGCTGTTCAATCTTTGTGAACTATATTAGAGGAGGAGGACCAATGCCTTTGAGTCTGGAAGCCCAAGCAGGGCTGAGCACGGGGCCTATGTTGTGGTGCACTGTATGTCAGTTAGTAGGGAAACATATGACTGATAATTGTCATTTGCTGTAGAAGTTTGTACAAACACTGCAACAACTGTTTTGCAACTTCTAAAGGTCAGTAGGATATGATGAGTGAAATTTCCAAAGTTATGAATTGATGATGGATAGAACACCTGCCTATAGATTTTAGGCAAAAATGATTTGCAACCCGTGCACAGCTTTCTATTCTTCGCAACCCGTGCACACATTTATGAATACAATATTATTTTAATCTGATCCTTACTGTGCTATTATATTAGTGCTTGACTTAGTTTGTGTGGGCCTAATATTTCTTATTACTTATTCAACTTTCATATTAGCGCGTGTACTCGAAAACAATATAAATGCATAAATATAACCAAAACATAGAAATACAAATATGCAAACAAACGCACAATATTCTGAATCAATATTATCTTTATTAATACTCAAGTTCGGTTACAGGTCCACCTCTGCCCTGCACACTCAACTGCAGGGGTCCGCGCACTCAGTTATCAACTTTACTAGGCCTCTGTGCACTTAGCTATAAAGCCTCTCCCTACCCCTATGACCCAATACACTTCAGATTCACTTCTATCTTCTAACCATGCCCTCACATCTATCTATTACTTTCTTGCTAAAAACTGTCTTTACACTTAGAGCCTCACTCTATTTATACAATCCCATGGTCAGCGTACCATGGGTAGGCCGACACACTTTACATTAAATTACATTATCTTAGGGCAGACAACCCCAGACTCTCACACTTTGTGCCCGTACTTCGCAGAGTCTTTACATTACATTGACCAAAATTTGGGCTTTAAGCCCCAAAAACATGCTACGAGGGGATCCGCTGCCCAACAGGCCCCCAACACAATCATCGTGACTCGTCTCGAGTCACTCTGCTGTTGTGGGAATCTTTGCACGAAGTCCATTCAACTGTGCCTATGTGGCACAAAGGTCCATAACGTACCATTCTGCCATTGGCTGGATCTACTCCATTTTTGCTTTTGAATCATTTATGTCTGACTTGATTCTCTACTTTGATGCTGACTTCTAGTACCTATGTTTATAGCCCCGCACCTTTGTCTAGCTTTTCAGGTCACGGAGACTGTACTTTGGTTGGTTAGTCAGACAGCCGACCCACCCATGTAGGGCTTTAGGCGACTTCCATTTACTGTTCCTGGGAAGGGTTCTCCATTTAGTTTTACTAGCTGGACTACACCTCTGTCTATGACCTCTTTTACCACATATGGTCCCAACCAATGCATTCTGAATTTTCCAGGAAATTTTTCGAACTTGCTGTCACACAGCAACACTAAATCATTTACCTTGAATGTGCACAACTTGATATGGCGATCGTGCTAGGCTTTCTCACACTATTTCTGTACCTGCTGATGGAATCCCACCAGAAACCATTCTTCCTCAAGTTCTTCCAATTGCACAAGCCTCTCTTCCAAGGCTTCACGGTTCGACATGCCTGTAAGTGCTGCTATCCACAAACTGGGTACAATGTATTCCGTTAGCATGAATTCTTCTGTGCCATAGACTAACCTGAAAGGTGTTTGACTTGTCAATGTTTTGCACGTGGTTTTGTATGCCCATAATATGGTAGGTATGTGCAGGTCCCAGTCGTTTTACTGCCCGTTACATACTTTGGTCAGCACAGTCTCTAGAATTTTGTTAAATGATTCTACTATCCCATTAGCTTGCGGATGGTATAGTGTACGTTGCTGATGATACACCTGGAATTTCTCGGTGGGTGCGCTGAGATGGTTTTAGGAATTGCATTCCATGATCACCCATTAAAATTTTCGGGCAACCAAACCGTGTCAACATGTTGTCGAACAAAAATTTCGCAGCTGTAGCAGCTGTGCAGTCCTTAACCAACTGTGCTTTCGCCCATTGAGTCAGGTACTCTGTCGCGGTGATGATGTAGCGTGCACTCGTCTTTCCTTGAAGTTTGATCAATCCCACAAATTTGATTGCCCATTTTTCGAATGGCTGCAGTGTCATCTCATCCCTTCATGATGGTTTTCCAGTCCTTTGACATATGTCACAGGTTTGACAGTGTGCTTTCGAATATTGATGCAGGGTTGGCCACCATAGCCCAGCGCAGAGAATCTTCTGTGTAGTCGCATGTCCTGCATAGTGTTCTCCTGCAGCCCCCCATGTGCTTCCACGAGGATTTGTCCTTGTTCAAATTTAGGTACATATCTTCACAATATCTCGTCGTTTCCCATTTTGTAGAAGTGCCTTGCAATTACTGAAAATTCCATCGCATGCACCACTAATTCCTTCTTCTGCTGGACTGAATATTCCTTTGGCGCAGTACCTGTGGTTAAAAAATGAAATATATCTTCGAAGTGGTCATCTATGATGCACACTGTAAAGAGTTGTGCATTTGGTAGTCCCTCCTCCAAATTTGTTGGCTCCTCACCTGTCTCAATTCGTGATAAGTGATCTAATCCTACATTTAGGCATCCCGGTTTTACGATGACCTCAAAGTCATATCCTTCAAATAGTAATAGCCATGTGCATATGCACCCCCCCCAACACAGGCTTGTTCACTAGGTATTTCAACGCGGAATGATTGGTATACATCTTGAAGTGCCCGCCAAGTAAATAGTGTCGGTATTTCTGGAGTGCGTACACCATTGCCAACCCTTTGCACTTAGTAGTAGAGTAGTTCTTTTCAGCTTTGGATAGCCGCCGACTCGCAAACACGATCGGGTGATCCACGCCTTCCATGATTTCCTGCGTAAGCACAACTCCCAGTGCAATACACGACGCATCAACATGTACATGAAATTCTATGTCCCATTTTGGGAAGACTAGGATGGGAGCGAATGCCATTTTCTCCTTGAGAACATCCAAACTTTTCCTACAATCATCATTTAAAAAATATGTACCATCCTTTTTCAATAGTTTTTCCAGTGGTGCTATTATTTGTGCATAGCTCTTGATAAGCTTTCTATAGTAACTAGTGTGCCCCAAAGTAGTGCATAGTTGTTTGACACTTCGCGGAACTTCCAGATTGAGGATAACAATAATCTTCGCAGGGTCCACCATTAGGCCTTGTTTGCATACCACATGGCCAAGCAGGTTTCCAAAGGGGATGAGGAAGGTGCACTTCTTAAGATTCAGCGCAATCTGGTGTTGTCGGCAAGTATCCAACATCAAACATAAGATCGTTATATGGTTTTTATCTAACAAAAATACAGTCCAATCATCCAGATAGACGTCCAAGAACTTGTGGATGTATTCCTTGAACGTGGCCACCACTATGTGCAAAAATATTGCTGGTGTGTTCTTTAGTCCAAAGGGCATAATGGTGTACTGAAAGTAGCCCCATTCGGTTGTGAAGGTTGTCTTGCTCCTATCTTCCAACGCGATCTTGATCTGATGGTATCCTGAGAAGCCATTCGTGAATGAGTAAGCTTCATGACTTCCAACATTCTCCAATACTTCATCTGTGAACGGTGTAGGAAATGGATCGTGAAGACAGGCATCGTTAAGCTTCCTAAGGTCCATGCATATTCTAATTTTGCCCTTTCGTTTTTCTCCTGTACTACCATAGGACTCACGCATTCGGATTCTTCCACTGGTTCAATAATTCCAGATGTTGGCATTTTGTCTAATTCATCGCGGACCTTTTATTTATACTTTGGATTTAAACGATAAGGTTGTTGCTTGACTAGCTTCGCGTCCAGTTTCAGAGTGATCTTCATCATCTCTAAGTCGCCAATGATCCCCTTTAAGTCCGTGATTTTGGTCAAGAAAAAATCTTGATATTCACGGAGTAACTCAACGACCTTATCTATTGTACCATCATCCCAATAGTCCCCAAGTGTCGCGTACTTCGGCTCTGCGTCTGTGCCAATGTTTACTTGCTTTGTTTTTAGTGGTGAATTGATGTCGGGATCCTCAATTGATGGTCCTCGAACCTCATGACAGCCTTCAGTTTCTTGAATATTAATATTTCGGGGGTTGTCATCATCCTACTCTACTTGCACGTTGTAACATTCTATGGCACTGCTTAACTGGGTTGTCAATGCTAGTTGAACTACCTGTAGTGGTTCCTGTGGTATTTTGAAGATAGTGGCTTTTACTGCTTGCAGTGCGTCGTCAATGGTATCCGACCATCGGTCTTCAAATGTGAATGTTAAAAGAAATCCCTCGCGTAAGACATCCCATTCGCCCGTACCATGTCGGAGTTTGGTCTCAATATACCAATTCATGGGTATGACATCTAGGGTATGGTAGAATAAGTGTACCCATTCAGGTTGTGGTCCTCCCCCATAGGCCTTGCTCCATTTCGTGAGGTGCGTGCATGGGTCATCTCGTCCATCATATTTATCTTCTATCTGTAGTTGCAGTTTCCCAAATCATAGGTGCATCATCCTTATACATCTGGGCCAGTTCTCAAAATTTCCTTGGTGTGTTCCCCACCAGCGCGCAGGTGTTGCATGCAACAACCACTTAAATGCATTGAACCATTGTTGTTCTGGTACTGCACTTTTAAACTTGTTCAAGAATTCATCCACCGTTGTCAATCCATCATGTGTTGGCAGATCTTGGGCATGTGTTGTCACGCAACATAGTGATCTAACCATCATGTTGCAATTCAGCGTTGTTGCTTCATTCAATCGATGGTGCCAGCGCTCATCTTCTTTATCTGAACCCGAGGTGCAGGAACTTGCACGCTCCCACGAGATCCTTCCATCTATAGTCAGCTTCACCCAATCCTAATCTCGCGCAATTATATGGTAAATACAATCCATCTCATTGCCGCTTTCATCGTTGCACACTGGTTCAGTGTAGCATGCTCCTTCAGCTGGGTCTAGCGGGACTATTACACATAGGGACTTTTTCTTGAATATCATCTTCCACTTCTTCAGGTTGATGACTCCATTCATATCAGTGGCCTAGTCTATTCATAGCAATGCAAGATAAGGATTGTTGTCATCGACAATCTCTATTACTTCAAAGTCCATCTATGCGCTCGCGCCTTCGATATCAACTGTTACCCCTTGCAACCTCCCCATGGAAAAAATCTTCTGTTGGTTCACTATTTGTAATTGAATAGGGGACCACTATAACGTGGGCCTGCCCATGCATTCCCATGTTTTCTTTGGTAACACATTCACGTCTGATCCCAAATCTAGGATGACTTGATCCATTTCGTACTCACCAATCTGCACAGTTAATCTCATTTCCCTCCCAGTGCGTAATGCGTGCTTTCCCAGTTTCCGGACTACGCGTGGTTCCCCTGACCCTGCGCACCTGGTGATCAACTCCTGTAGTCCCTTAACTACCTTATTGTTGCGCAATAGTTTCATGCATGTCTCCAAAAAGGTAGTGAGCATGGAAGGATCCAGTCCTATCTCTGGTTGATCCTTACTACTTGAAGTGGAGGCCTCTTCAAAGCTCTTCTTAGCTTCCATGAACATCTCCTTTGTGTGTTCTAAGTCAAACTCAGGTTTCTTTGTAGGTGCCTTTTGAACCTAGGTATCTTCCTTGGGCTTCTTCCCCTTATCTTCCCCTGTGGTTGCACCACTTCTGAGCACCATGTTCACATTTGGGTCTTCTTCATGTGGTTCAGACCTCATCATTTGGATATTTTGAGTCGGAGGAGGCTGGAGTACCCCTTTCTCATGCATCTGTGTGATCAACATAGGAAAATATATCATTTCATGATCAAACTGAGCACAGTATGAGTAGGATGGTCTTGTCAGGTTGGTACAATCACGGGTGTAGTGCCCTTGACCTCTGCAATTGTAGAACATTTACTATCTGCGGCCCCTTCCTGGTCCCATTCCTCCTCATCCTTGACCTCGCCCCTGAAATCTAGCACACACCATCCCCGCAGCTGGGTCGAGGGCTTGTGTTTCTGTCTGCATCCTATAGGCTGGTGTTTGATCCATCACTAACTCATAGCTGCAACAAGTGCACTCATCGTGGCCTACCGACCTGCAAAAATTACAAAACAGCTGTTGTGGAGTCTATGTATACTTCTGCAACAAATGACAACTATTTGTTGTGTGTTTTCCTCCTATCTGACAGATCACGCACCATAGTGTAGGTGTTGCACTCGGCCCTACCTGTGCCTCTGGTTTCAATGGCATTGGTTCCCATCCTACCAAGTAGTTCGTGAATACTAGACAATGATCCTTGTCATGGTCCTGGCCTTTTCATTTTATGCACCATACTTTCTCGTGCGCCTCTGGCCGCACTGCCCTATCTTGCTTTAAGCTCTGCATTTCTAGGAAGAGATTCTATAGTTTCATGTGGATTTGTTGAACTCCCAACCCCGGATCTTGTATCGGTGTTTCATGCAACCTCATCGCCATTTCCAATGCTTCACCTTGGGTGGAAAGTTTCTGTTGTGACAGCGCCGTCCTAAGTGCGGTGTCAAAGATGCCACAAACCATTCGTGATACTGTGCATTCGTGAGCATCATATTAGCCTCACGGATCATACTCTTTAGCCACTGATCCAAATCCCAAGGGGTCTCGCCTGGAAGCATCGCGATCTCTTTAAACCCGATGATTGACTGTGTCTCTGATTTTGGCCAGCTAAATTCCTTGTTCAACACATTCTGGATCTCTGCTATCCTTGTGGTTGGGTGGTCATTAGAGTGCTTGATATACCATGTCAACACGCGATCCTGCAGTGCACTCACCAATATAGCCTTCTTAATGTTGTCATCCATGACCCCTAGCACTTCCCACACTACTCTTACCACGAACCAAAACTGGTTCGGATCCTCATTCGCTACTCCTTTGAATACGGGTAGCTTGATCACACTCGCCATACTGGACTGCAGGATTGGTGGAGGTGGAGTGGGTGGAGATGGAGGTGAAGGAGGCGAAGTAGGTGGTGGCATGGGTGGAGGTGGTAACTGCGAAATTCACTGCCTTATCAAACTAACCGCACTTCTCGGAGAGACCCGAGCGAGCTCTTCCTCGCTCTCTCGCGTAGGTGAAATTAAGGGATTGTCTCCTAATTTCCCACTACCTTTGTAGATATTTCCACTCCACGTCATTCGAAACATTAATGTATTCACATAATCCATTTTTCACATAATAGCATCTTAATCTAGGTATTCAAAGATTTAATGTACTTACCTCACAGTCCCTTGAGAAAATGTCGTTCCGCTTCGCTATAGCTCACAGTCATGTCTATTTCAAACTCAGTGATAAATCCTCCTATTATCTAGTAGAGCCAATGGTCCACAACTCGCATGATCTTGTCTTTTGATGCCTCTAGTCTATGCACTAATTCTAGAGTCCACACTATCGGTTGGTCGAGCTTACACCTTCTCTAGTTGTCGGCTAACCTCGCGATCCACTCATACAGTTCAGAAGGAAAGGATGCAAAGAATATCTCATGGATTTCTGTATACACGTGAATTTCCAACCACCTCTTCTTGGATACCTACGGGGTTCTATTTTCCTGTGTTGCGAACTCGTGAATCTTCTTGTCCAACCACTCTTCAATTTCCTTCTTTGTTGGGTTCCAGTGGCACGACATCAGACATCCCCTAGGCAGATCTTAGTCCCGACAACAAAACCATTTGTTGGCTACATGGGGCTTGATCGAAGTTTAGCAGTGAGTTTAGCCAAGTGAATCCCGGTACTACTGGCCCTTTCAGTAACAGTCCGTAGAGTGCAGACTGAGGTCTCACCCAAAGTAGTATGGGAGGGTGTTGGAACCAGGTTTCCACACCCTAGGGATGTCTTAATGAGGGTTCTAGAGGTTTACGATCCTAATCAGCACGCCACACTACTCCGCACAACTTTCTATTCTTCACAACCCGTGCGCACCTTTGTGAATGTAGTATTATTGTAGGTTTTAACCCCATACAGAAATTACCTGCATACGAATTCTTAAACACAAAAAATAAACAATGCGAGAGAATAACACATAAAACACATATACACAGAGATTTTACCCTGGATCCAAAAACCGGGATTACTAGCTTGATTTTTCATTATATTCCTTTCAATGTTACAATATATATTTATACATGCCGAAGCATCCAATAACATGGACCAAAAACCATTGCGTCCAAAACTATGGACCAAAAAACCATAGGTAGGTCACCCAACCTAATATAGGGTCCAATTTTTCTTTTTCCTGGGGTGCTGCCCTGGACCCCGTAGAGGGGGGCTACCCACCCCCCTCAAACCCCCCAGACAGGGGGGGCTACTGCCCCCCCGTGACCCCCCCCCCCCCCCCCCCCCCCCGCTGCGCAATTGCCGCAACAAAGGGGGGGCTCCGCCCCCCCTCTAACCCCCCGGTTCGCTACGTAGGTTAGTCGTGGAAAGAATATAACACAACCCAACATTATCCCACTTGTTGTTTTCTTTCCACAGGGGGCCATAAGAGAGTTTAGTCATTCTTCTAGCCCTACCAGGATAACTTCTCAGAGCTCACATATTTTGTCAATGCATCTATAGTAAAAGTGTCCACCTTTATCAACAACACCTTTTTGTCTTCTATTATATCCCTCACAAAGTGATACTGAACATCAATGTGCTTTGTCTTTGAATGATAAGCAGGGTTCTTTGCCAAGAAAATTGCACTTTGGCTGTCACAGTCTATCCTTATATCTCCCTGTACTAACCCCATACTTGAACACAATCTCTGCAACCAAACTACTTCCTTGCTTGCATGAGTGGCTGCCATGTATTCTGCCTCTGTAGTTGATAGTGCCACTACAAATTATTTCTTACTCATCCAACTGACTGCACCTCCAAATAGGTTAAACACATACCCACTTGTAGATCTTCTCTGATCCAAATCTCTAACCCAGTCTACATCAAAAAAGCCACGAATATCCAACACTCTGTCCAATCATGGTCTTCCTTGGTAGCACAAACCATAATCACTAGTGCCACGCAAATACCTGAAAACCTGCTTCACTGCTGTCTAGTGTTGCTTCCCTGGTTTTGACATAAACTTGCTCTATACTCCCACTGCATGTGCAATGTCTGGTCTAGTACATACCATTGCATACATCAGGCTACCGACTTCACTTACATATGGAACATATCTTCTTCCTCTTCCTATGTCTTGGGACACTGTTTAGCAGTTAACTTTACACCTACAGGAATAGGAACCTTCCTTAGTTTACTATCCTACATATTAAACCTCTGTAGTATTGTCTCGACATACTTCCTCGGGTTTAACTAGAGCTTCCTCTTTGCCCGATCTCTTTTAATTTCCATGCCCAAAATATAGTTTGCAGCACCAAGATCTTTCATGTTGAATTTGGAGGACAATTGGGTCTTCAAATCCTGGATAATTTCTTTGTCATTTCCAACCAGCAACATATCATCCACATACAAGACTAGATAAATAACATGGTCATCGATTAATTTAAAATACATACAATGATCTGCTTTGCTTCTGGTGAAGCTAAGTTCTCGTATAAACATATCAAATTTTTGATACCACATCCTTGGTGACTATTTTAACCCATACAGAGACTTCTTTAACTTGCATACCAGTTCTTTCTTACCCTTCACTGCAAAGCCTTCAGGTTGCTTCATGTAGATCTCCTCTTCCAAATCTCTGTGAAGAAATGTTGTATTCACATCCATCTATTCTACCTCAAAATCAAAAGCAACATCAACAAATAAAAGTATCCTAATAGAAGTTACCTTGGCAACAGGAGAAAAAATATCACCAAAATCAATTCCCAGCACCTGGGAATACCCTTTTGCTACCAACTGAGCTTTGTATTTCTCCACCTTTCCTTTTGCATTTGTCTTCTTCTTGAACACCCATTTTCTACTTATGGGTTTCCTTCCAGTCGGCAACTCCACCAGATCCCAAGCCTCGTTTTAATGAAAAGATGTCATTTCATCAACCATGACCTCTTTCTAGAGTTTGCCATCCTCTGAATCTACTACTTCCTTCATAGTTCTGGCATCATCATCAATAATAGGCAAAGAAAAATTTGAACAGAAAGCAGATGGACTATACCTTTCTGGCTGCCTTCTTTCTCAAGCTAATCTTCTCACACACGGAGTTTGTGGCTCTTCATCTTCTGATTCCTCCTCTACTGTAGAGTCTGATTCTTCCTCCTTAAGCTCAAACTATACATTCTCAGATTCCTTTGGTTGGATTTCATGTTTACTAACATCTTTCACCTCTCTGAACACCACATCTCGGTTGTACATAACCTTCCTTGTTACTGGGTTCCAAAGCTTATAACCCTTTAAACCATCCTTATACCAAATAAAGATGCACTTTTCAAATTTACTATCCAACTTGGTTTGTTTCTCCTTTGGAACATGTACATATGCATCACATCCAAATACCCTTAGATGTGAAAGAGAAGGTTTTTTTACCAGTCCATACCTCTTGTGGAGTCTTATCCTACAACACTGATGAAGGTGACCTGTTGAGCAGGTAACATGCAGTATCCACCACCTCTGCCCAGAATTCATGTCCTAACCTGGCACCACTGAGCATGCTTCTTGCCCTTTCCATCAACTGCTTGTTCATTCTTTCTGCAACTCCATTTTGCTGAGGTGTATATGGAGTAGTCTTCTATTGTTCTATACCACACTTCTTACAAAATTCTTCAAATTCCTTACTACAAAACTCTCCACCGTTATCTGTCGTCAGCACTTTTATCTTCTTCTCTATCTGGTTTTCCACCAGAGCCTTAATTTCTTTAAACCTATCAAATACTTTAGATTTCTTCTTAAGGAAATATATCCATGTATTCCTTGAGAAGTCATCTATAAATGATACATAGTACACAGAATTACCTAGTGATGGAACCTTCACAGGTCCAAACACATCACTGTGCACAAGCTCTAATATATGTTTCGCCCTCTTACCACCAAAGGGGAAACTCACCCGATTCTACTTCCCGTATACACAATTTTCATAGAAATCAAAATCCAGAGAGCTATTACTCATACCTTCTACCATACCTTTACCATGAAGTATTCGAAAGCCCTTCTCTCCAATATTTCCCTTTGGTGCCACAACATGGTCTTCTCTCCAGAGATCACTAGATTTTCTGCTCCACTTTCAGGAACCACGGAACTATTGCACCCATCAAAAACAGTGCTACCTTGTAGCTTGTACAGAGTTCTAGTCCAAACTCCCCGCATCAATACCAGTGCTCCCTAAACCATCTTGTAGGTATCCTTATCGAACACTGTTTTTACACCTGCATCATCCAGCTTGCTAATAGAAATCAGATTTTTGACTAATGCAAGAATATTGAGAACGCCCAGAAGTGTTCTAACCCTTCCACCTTGCATCTTCAACTTTACTTTTCCATGACCAATGATTCTAGCCTTCCTGTCATCCCCCAAGAAGACATCACAGCCATCATATTTCTCATACTTGTAGAACCACTCTGTATGGGGAGTGAAGTGAAAGGATGCACCTGAGTCAATCAACCATGCCTCATGATCTACATGTGTACTTGAAGAAGCCAAGTACACATCCCCACCTTCATCTGAGGTGGTTTTCACCTCTGCAGAAGGAGCATCATCAGATCCCTTTCCTTTATCAGGAGCTTTAGATTTATAGTCCCTTTTGTAGTGCCCTTCCTTTCTGCATTTCTAGCACACCACCTTTACAGGTTTTCTTGGAGATTTAGATCTCCCACTCGATGAATTATTTTTGTTTTTGTTCTGGGACCATCCTCGTACAGACAAGGCATCACCATTCTAGCTCTCCATATTTTTCCATCTCATCTCCTCCGTCAGCAAGGATGAGACTATTTCATCAAACTGCAAGGTAGTTGCATTGCTACCTATTGCGATAACCAGACTATCCCACGAATCTGGTAGAGAACACAACAAACTGATGCACTTATTTTCATCTGAAATTTTGATATCAACAGATGCTAACTGACTTGCCACAGTATTAAATGCATTCAGATGCTCTGTCACTGAGTCTCCATCTTTCATCCTCAGGTTACACATCTTTTTTTGCAGGAACAATTTATTCACCAGAGACTTAGATTGGTACAAAGTCCCTAACTTGTCCCACAAAGCCTTCACCGTAGCTTCCCCTGATACATTTAGCAATACTAAATCTGAGACACACAATCGTATTGTGCTCTTTGCCTTCCGATCCAAATTCTTCCATTCTTCATCAGACACTCCCATCGGTTTAGTACCTGGATCTACCACGATCCACTGATATTTATCCACCAACAGATCCTCCATGTTGATTTTCCACAACTCAAAACTCTGACCATTAAATTTCTCAATCTCTATCTTTCCACTGCTCGCCATCTTCTTTCACCACCAGAATCGATCTCGCAGATCTCACACTGAATAGGGTACACCATAGGCCCGAGTGAAACCCCTCAGCAACAAAGCTGTCCCCTTGAAGCGAAAAAAGCTCTGATACCAAATGTAGGTTTTAACCCCATACCGAAATTACCTGCATACGAATTCTTAAACACAGAAAATAAACAATGCGAGAGCATAACACATAAAACACATATACACAGAGATTTTACCCTGGATCCCAAAACCGGGACTACCAGCTTGGTTTTTCATTATATTCCTTTCAATGTTACAATACATATTTATACATGCCGAAGCATCTAATACCATGGACCAAAAACCATTGCGTCCAAAACCATGGACAAAAAAACCATTGGTAGGTTCACCCAACCTAATATAGGGTCCAAAAAAAAAAAAAATCTGGGGCGCTGCCTTGGACCTCGTAAAGGGGGGCTACCTGCCCCCCTCAAACCCCCTAGACAAGGGGGGCTGCCGACCACCCTGTGGCCCCCCGTTGCGCAAGCAATGCAAAGAAAGGGGGAGCTACGCCCCCCCTCTAACCCCCCGGTTCACTACGTAGGTTAGTCGTGGAAAGAATATAACACAACCCAACAATTATTTCAATCTGATCCTTACATGCTATTATATTAGTGCTTGAATTAGTTTGTGCAGGCCCAATATTTCTTATTACTTATTCAATTATTAGATTAGTGCCCATGTACTCGAAAACAATATAAATGCATAAAGATAACCAGAACATAGAAATACAAATCTGCAAACAGACACACAATATTCTGAATCAATCTTATCTTTATTAATACTCAAATTCCGTTACAGGCCCACAGCCACCCTGCTCACTCAGCTGCAGACTCTACTAGGCCTCTGTGCACTCAGCTACAGAGCCTCTCCCTACCCCTATGACCCAATACACTTCAGATTCACTTCTATCTTCTAACCATGCTTTCGCATCTATCTATTACTTGCTTGCTAAAAACTGTCTTTACACTTAAAGCCTCACTCTATTTATACAATCCCATGGTCCGCAGACCATGGGTAGGTCGACACACTTTACATTAAATTACATTATCTTAGGGAAGACAACCCTAGACTCTTGCACTCCACGCCTGTACTTCGCGAAGTATTTACATTACATTGACCAAAATTCAGGCTTTAAGCCCCAAAAACATGCTATGGGGGGATATGCTGCCCAACACTCTGGGTGAACCACGCCTGGCATGTAAGATTGGTAAGCATAAGGCAAGGATAGGACACAAGATGAGACTCACTGCGTAGATAGGAGAATATGAAATAGATCAAGTTATTCTGGATCTAGGGTCAAACGCGAACGCTTTGCCAAATCAGACTTGGGAGTGGATGGGGATACCCGCGCTGCAGTGGTATCCGATTCAGTTAAGGATGGAAAGTGAGCATAAGAGCATCCCCATGGGATGGTTGTAGGAAGTAACTATAGATATTGAAGGCGCAAGCACATTAGCTTATTTTGAAGTAGTAGAAATTGTGGATGACAATAACTCGTACCCTACACTCCTTGGCATTGATTGGGCTACTAACATGAATGGGGTAATCAACCTAAAGAAGCGAAAGATGATATTTGAAAAGAAATCGCTTCGCGTAATAGTACCCCTAGATCCTGCAGAAGGATCACACTATACTGAACTAGTATGCTATTACGAAAGCGATGACGATTTGGACTACATATATAAGATAACAGCACAAAACCAAGATTGGGTGAATCCGATAGCAGATGGATAGAGTTCCTACACCTCAAACTTGGATGAATAATTAGAGCGCTGGAAGAATGGGCTACATGAAGTAACTACATTGAGCTATAACATGATGACATGGTCACTGCGATGTGTGTCATCAGAGGTAAGAAATTTGACCACTTATGATGGCTTGAATGATGTGGATGTGTTTTTGGATGCATTTGAGAGGGAAGTACCAGAGAAGCAGTGCTTCCAGGCTTTGGACTGGGCAATGCATGCTCTGCCTACAAGATGGTGGGGTACACACAAGGGTAGTTTTGATGATTGGCGTGAGTATAGGAGGACGATGAGAACACACTTTCGGAAGTCGAAGGTATGAGTGACAGACAAGTATGATGGGAATGATGATCCACGCAAACACTTGGCCAAATGGGCTAAGGCCTATGGAGTGGAGCCCCAACCTGAATGGGTGCACTTGTTCTGTCACACCCTGGATGTCATCCAAATGGACTGGTACTTGGAGACAGAGATCCGCCATGACACAAAAGAATGGGATATTTTGTGTGAAGGCTTCATAATGTTGTTCAGCTTCGCAGACGGGTTTGACTATATTGATGAAGCGCTACAAGAACTTAAAGCAACGATCTTTAGGATACTGCAGGATCATTTAGATTTGATTCAACCCGATTGGAATACTCAGTTGAGCCACATGCTGGGATGCTATAACGTGATTGTTGAAGAAGAAGATGAGGACCCCCAAAAGATTAATATCCCTGAAACTGAGGGTCACCGCAAGGTTGAGGGACCGCAGATCGAGAATCTTGATATAACTGCGCTGCTAAAAACTAAACAGATAAATATTGGCACGAAGGCGGAGCCAAAATTCGCGAAGATTGGAGAATACTAGGATGATGCGATGGTAGATAAGGTCACTGAATTGCTCCGTGAATACTGGGATTTGTTCCCTACCAAGTTTACGGAGTTAAAGGGGATAATAGGATACCCGGGCATTATGAAGATCACATTGAAACTTGATGTGAAGCCGATTAAGCAAATACCTTACCGTATCAATTCAAAGTATAAGGAGAAGTTCCACTTAGAGTTAAATAAGATGCTCGTGGCAGGCATCATTGAGCCCGTAGAGGAATCTGATTGGGTGAGCCCAATGGTGGTATAGGAAAAGAAGCAGAAGGATGAAATAAGGATATGCATAGATCTCAGGAAGTTGAATGACGCTTGCGTGCATGATCCTTTCCTGACTCTGTTCACTGATGAGGTATTGGATAATGTAGGTGGCTAGGAAGCATACTCCTTCACTTCTGGGTTCTTTGGGTACCATCAGATCAAAATCGCATATGAAGATAGAAGCATGACGACCTTCACAACTCAATGGGGATGTTTTTAGTACATCATAATGCCCTTCAGATTAAAGAATGCACCTGCGATTGTTTCATTCATAGTCATTGTTGCATTCAAATACTTCATTCATAAGTTTCTGGAGGTGTACCTTAATGACTTGACTATGTTTGGTTTGGTAAAAAGCCATGTGGCAAGTTTGTGCTTAATGCTAGATACTTTTCGAAGGTATTAGATTGCACTCAATCTAAAGAAATGTTTTTTTTGTGTCCCTTTTGGGATTTTGTTGGGTCATGTGGTATGCAGACAGGGATTGATGATAGACCCCACAAACATCGTAGTGGTAATTAACCTGGAGGAGTCAAGGAGTGTGAAACAGCTGCGCGCAATATTGGGACACACTGGGTACTATAGGAAGTTTATCATGGGCTATGCCTAGATCACCACGCCTATGGAGAAGTTGTTGAAAAAGGATGTCATGTTCTGTTGGAACGAGGATTGTCAGAAAAGCTTGGATGTGCTAAAAGGAAAAATGGTCACCGCGCCGATTTTAGTCTTCCCAGAATGGGAGAAGGAGTTTCATGTACATGTAGACACATCATGTATAACACTGGGAGCAGTACTGACACAGGATGGAGAAGGAGAATTAGACCATCCTATAGCATTCACATGCAAGAAGTTATTGTTGGGTAGCGGAGGCCCCGCGTAATGGTTTTGGGGCTTAAAGCCTAGAAGTTAAGGAAATAATATTGTAAATCTCCAAAGTGAGCAGAGCGCGAAATGTAATAGGTCAAGTCAAGGGGTTGTCCGCCCAAAAATAGTATAGAATAATAAAAAGTAAGTCAGTCTGCCCATGGTCTGCGGACCATGGGAGTGTATAAATAGAGAGAGGCTCTAAGGGTAGAAGGCAGTTAATTTTTCTTTGGATCTTGATGATTATGGGTTTGTGAAGGAAATATTCTCTGCGTCTGTAAGTCCGAGTCAAGGGTATTGGTAGATAGATAAAGGCTCTGCAGATGTGTGCGTAGAGGCCTAGTAGAGTCCGCAGCTATGTGCGTGGACCCTTGTAGCTGAGTGCACAGGGCGGATCTGGTTGTATTGTCAGAAGATATTAATAAAGTTAAGTTGTTTTCAGAAATATCGCAAATCTATTGTGTTCTGGTTCATGCATCTGTTATCTGAGCTTATATCTCTTTATAATTGTGCGTACTGGGTTTTATTGTTAAATGTTTGCTTAAAAATCATAACAAGAAGATTAGATCTATAATAATGTCCTTAATAAGAAAGTACACCTGCAGTCTGATAGTAGTACATAAGTGGTGCGAGGCCATAGAATCGTTCGTGACCCCCTCCAGACCACATCAAGACATCCCAAGGGTGCGAAAACCTGGTTCCAGCACCCTCCCCTACCACCTCAGGTGAGACCTCAGTCCACGCTCTGTAGGCTATTGCTGAAAGGGTCGGTCGCTGCTGGATTTGTTTGGCTAAAAACTCTTTCGAACCTAGGTCAGGGCCCAATAAGCCAACAAATGGTTCCATTTCCAAGACCGGGATCTGCCTAAGGGGTGTTTGGATGTTGGTAGCTTGGAACCCTATGAAAAAAGAGATTGAAGATTGATTGGATCAGAAGCGGTACGAGTTCGTAGGTGGCCTTAGCACACCTGCGCGCAAACCAGAAGTTTAGCATGGCGAACGTGATTAAGTTTCCTCTGTTCAAAGGGGTAGGAAGTGAAGATACAAAATAGTTTTGGTTCGTAGTAAGGGTAGTGTGGGAAGTGCATGGAGTTACAAATGATAATATTAAAAAGGATACCCTGGTTAGTGCACTACAAGATCACGCGCTGACTTGGTATATTAAGCACTCTAACGATTACCCCAATGGCAGAATAATAAAAATCTAGGATACGCTAAAAAAGGAGTTTAGTTGGCCGAAATCAGAGACGCAGTTGATCATAGGATTCAAGGAGATCGTGATGCTGCTAGGAGAAACCCCTTGGGATCTGGATCAAAGACTTAAGAGTACGATCCGAGAGGCTAACATGACACTAATGGATGCACAATACCACACATAGTTTGTGGCGTCTTTAATTCCACACTTGAGGACAACGCTGTCACAGTAGAAGATCTTGACCCAGGATGAAGCATTATAAATAACAATGAGGTTATATGAGACTCGTATACATGATCCTGGGTTGGGAGTTCAGCAGATCCACGTGCAAATACAAAATCTATGCTTGGAAATGTAGTGTCTGAAATGGGAGAAGGCACCCAGGCTAGAAGTGTGCGGGAAGGTGTGGTGCGTAAAGTGCAAAGGCCAAGGCCACGAAAAATATCATTGTCTGATATTCACAAGCTACTTAACAGTGGGGGGACCAAGCTTGTTGTGACCAGAGGCACAAGCAGGGCCAAGCGCGGTGCCCTCGCTTTGGTGCGCAATCTGTTAGGTGGGAGGAAAGCACAACACGGACAACTTTCACCTACTACAAAAGTTTACCCAAACCCCCCAGCAGCTATTTTGTAAGTTTTGCAGATCGATGGGCCATGATGAATGAGACTTCCGTAGTTATGAGTTATTGATGGATCGAACACCGGCCTACAAGATGCAGACCGAAGCGCGAGGTCAGGATCCAGCCGCAGTGATAGCGCATGGTGGTTTTCAGGGGCAAGGATGAGGATGAGGAGGAATGGGGCTAGGAAGGGGCCACAGGTAGCTAATCTGTTACAACTGCAAAGGACTAGGACACTACACGCGATATTGTACCAATAGGACCAGAATATCGTGCCCCTATTGCGAGTAGTTCAATCATGAAATGATAGATTGTCCCACACTGAGAGCACAGATCCATGAGAAAAGGGCAGCACAACCCACAACGACGTAGAATGTCCAAATGATGAGGTCCGAACCATGCGAAGAAGACCCCAACGTGAACATGATGCTCAGAAGTGGCATGGCCATGGGGGAGGATAAAGGGAAACTAACTAAGGAAGACGCAGGGGTTCACAAGGAGACATGTCTGGAGGCTAGGAAGAGCTTTGCGGAGGTCTCTACTCCAGGTAATAGGGATCAACCTGAGTTGGAAAGGGATCCCTCGATGCTAACTACCTTTCTAGATAAATGCATGAAATTGCTTCGTGAAAATAGGGCGATTAACGACTTACAATAATTGATAACTAGGTGTGCAGGATCGGGTGAACCGCGCGTGGTCCGAAAATTGGGGAAACATGCTTCACGTACTGGACGGGAAATTCGATTAACGATGCAGATTGGCGACTATGGGATGGATCAAATCATTCTGGACTTAGGCTCGAATGCAAACGTGCTACTTAAATAGACTTGGGAGCGCATGGGAAAGCCCACACTACAATGGTCTCCTATTCAATTGCGGATGGCGAACCAACAGAAGATTCTGCCCATGGGAAGACTGCAAGGAATTACCGTGGATATAGAAGGCGCGAGCACACAAATGGAATTTGAGGTAATATAAATAGTGGATGAAAGTAGCCCTTACCTTGCGTTGTTAGGAATAGACTGGGCCACAGATATGAATGGGGTCATTAATTTAAAGAAGCGGAAAATGATGTTTGAGAAGAAGTCACTCTGCGCAGTCATTCCACTAGACCCGGCTAAAGGACCACGTTACACTGAACCCGTGCGCGACGAAGGAAGTGATGATGAACTGGATTGTATCTACAAGATTACTGCACGCAATCAAGATTGGGTCAATCCAACTACAGAAGGCAGAATAACGTGGGGGCGTGCAGAGTCCTGCACTACAGATTCAGATGAGGAAGACGAGTGGTGGAATAATTAGCTGAACAAAGTAACAATGTTAAACTGCAATATGATGACTAGGTCACTGTGTTGCGTAAGAGCTCAAGATCATGAACTGTTGTTGTATGATGGGCTGACCGCAGTAGATGAATTCCTGACCAAGTTTGAAAGTGTGGTACTAGCGCACTAGCGATTCGATACATTGAAATGGGCATTGTGCGTGATGCCTACATGTTGGTGGGGAACACATGAAGGAACCTTTGAAGACTGGTGCAACTGCAGGCAAATGATGCAGACAAGGTTTGGTAAGTCAGAACTATGAATAACTGAAAAGTATGATGGGCATGATGACCCATGCACGCATCTTACCAGATGGACCCAGGCCTATGGAGAAGAGCCTCAACCAAAGTGGGTACACTTATTTTATCACGCCCTGGATGTCATCCCAAGGAACTGGTACATCGAAACAGATCTTTGACATGGTACAGGTGAATGAGATATCTTGCGCGAAGGGTTTTTATTGACATTCTTATTTGAGGACCAATGGATGGACACTATTGATGATGCATTGCAAGTGGTTAAGGCCGCAATTTTCAAGGTACCACTAGAACCAGAAGAAATAGTGCCGCTAGAATAGTCACGTTAGTTGAGCCAAGCCCTCGAATGTTACAACATACATATAGAAGATGGTGAGCACGACCCTAGAAACATCAATATTCTGGAAACAGAGGGGAGTCGTGAGTTTCGCGAACCAGCGATCGAGGACCTCGACATCACTGCGCCACTAAAAACAAAACAAGTGAACATTGGTACAGAGGAGGAGCTGAAGTATGCAACACTTGGGGACTATTGGGATGATGCCATGGTGGAGAAGTTCATCAAGTTATTACGAGAATATCAAGACTTATTCCTGCCCAAAATCATGAAGCTAAAAGGGATCCTCGGCGACCTAGGAATGATGAAGATAACTCTGAAGCCGGATGTGAAGCTAGTCAAGCAACGACCTTATCGATTGAATCCAAAATATAAAGCAAAGGTCCACGAAGAATTGGACAAAATGCTTGTAGCAAGAATAATTAAACCAGTGGAGGAATCTGACTGGGTAAGTCCTATAGCTATACAAGAGAAGAAACAGAAGGGAGAGATTTGCATCTGTGTGGATCTCAGGAAGCTCAATGATGCATGTGTCAACGATCCATTCTCGATGCCATTTACAAACGAAGTACTAGAAAAAGTGGGTGGACAGGAAGTTTACTCCTTCATGGATGGTTTCTCGGGGTACCACCAGATCAAGGTTGCGCTGGAGGATAGGAGTAAAATGACTTTCGCAACCGAATGGGGTTGTTCTTAGTACACTGTGATGCCCTTTGCACTGAAGAATGCGCCAACGATATTCTCGCGCGTCGTGGTAGCTGCATTCAAGGAATTTATACACAAGTTCTTAGAAGTATATCTTGATTATTGGACCGTATTTGGACTAGTTAAGAAACATACCACGATCTTATGATTAATGCTGGATACGTGCCGACAACACCAGATTGCACTAAATCTAAAGAAGTGTACTTTCCTCGTCCCCTTCGGGAACTTGCTCAGCCATGTGGTCTGTAGGCAAGGCCTCGTGGTGGACCCAGCAAAGATCGCTGTCATACTCAATCTACAAGTGCCACGAAGTGTCAAGTAGCTATGCGTCACACTAGGAAACACTGGTTACTATCAAAAGTTAATTAAGAGCTATGCGCAGATCACAACACTAATGGAATAGTTGTTGAAAAAGGATGCTACTTATTGCTAGAATGAGGAATGTAACAAAATCCTGGAAACACTTAAGGAAAAGATGGCATCAGCTCCTATCTTGGTCTTTCCAAAATGGGACATCGAATTTCATGTGCATGTTGATGCGTCGTGTATCACGTTGGGCATGGTACTCACACAAGAAGGAGCGGAAGGAATTGATCACCCGATTGTGTTTGCAAGTCAATGATTGTCTAAAGCTGAGAAGAAATACTCCACTACAGAGCGTGAGGGATTGGTGATGGTATACGCGCTCCAGAAATACCGCCACTACCTACTTGGAGGACACTTTAAGATGTATACTGATCACTCTGCGCTAAAATACCTAGTGAATAAGCCTATTTTGGGTGGGAACATTTGTAGATGGTTGCTATTATTTCAAGAATATGATTTTGAAGTCATCGTAAAGCCAGGACGTCTAAATATAGACCCAGATCACCTGTCCGGAATTGAGAATGGTGAAGAACCCACAAACCTCGAGGAAGGGCTACCTAATGCAGTGTGTGTTACGGAAGGCCACTTTAAGGACATCATCCAATTATTAATCACAGGAACCGTGCCACAGGGGTATTTGGTTCAGCAAAAGAAATAATTGGTGATACGCGCAGCCGACTTTACTATCATTGCAGGGCACCTCTACAAAATGGGTAGCGATGAAATATTACAGTGATATGTACTGGAATTTGAGCCCAGACAGATCCTTGTTGAAGCACATAGGGCGGTTGCAGGAGGACATTATGCTGGATGTGCCATAGCACAGAAGAGTCTTCATGCAGGACTATGGTGGCCAACTCTACATCAAGACTAAAAAGCATACTGTCGGGCCCGCGACATATGTCAATGGACTGGGAAACCTTCGCAGAGGGATGAAATGCTGCTCAAGCCACGGCTAACACTACAACTGTTCAAGAAATAGGCAATCAATTTTGTGGGGCCTATCATACCTCAAGGAAAGACGGGGGCATGCTATATCATCACCATGATAGAATACTTGACCCAATGTGCAGAAGCACAGCCGGTTAAGGAATGCACAGCTGCTACAGTTGCAAAGTTTTTGTTCAAGAATGTGTTAACATGATTAGGATGTCCAAAAATCCTAATGAGTGACTGCGGAATGCACTTCCTAAATTAAACTATCAGCGCGCTCACTAAGGAGTTCCAGATCTATCATCAACAAAGCACACCATACTATCCGCAGGCAAATGGAACTATTGATGCTTTCAACAAGATCATGGAGATTGCATTGAAAAAGGTATGTAATGCACAGTGGAACGATTGGGATTTGCGCATACCCATTGTGCTATGGGAATATCGAACAATGTGAAATAAGTTGATGGGCAAGATGCCTTTCCGGTTAGTCTATGGAAAGGAAGCCATCATGCCAATGGAGTACATTGTACCCAGTTTGCGAATAGTAGCAACAATAGGTATGGCTGACCACGTGGCTTTGGAAGAAAGGATCACGCAACTGGAAGAACTTGAGGAGGAACGATTTCTGGCAGGATTCCATCAGTAGGTATAGAATCAGCGGAAAAAATCTTGGCATGATCGCCATATCAAGGTACGCACATTCAAAGAAAATGATCTAGTATTACTCTACGACAACAAGTTTAAGAAATTCCTTGGAAAGCTTCAAATGCATTAGTTGGGACCCTATGTAGTATAAGAAATCACAAATGGGGGCATGGTCTAGCTTGCCAAGCTAAATGGAGAACCTTTCCCAGGCAGAGTAAATGGCAGTCGCTTGAAACTTTACACGGGTGGGCCGACCGCATGACTAACCAACCGAAGGACAGTCTCACTGCTCTAGGTAGTTAGAAGAGAGCGTGGGACGTTAAAGCAGTCTATGGGGAAGCTACACGACAATCAAGGGGCACGTAGAATTGGTATGTCACCAAGATCGCGGTTGTGCAGAAGGGGCTGCGCTACTATGTGGACAAGCAGAAAGGTGACTGTTGCTCACACTATTCATGAAAATATGTCTGAGTTATGGCAAAAGGGAGTAAGCGGCGGGAAATTAAGAGATGCAGTATGAGCTAGATCTAGAATGATCTGCCGCAGGCTCAATGTTACGACACCAGAAAAGGAGGGAATCGTCGAATTTGAATTTCAAAATGCTTATAAATCTTAGGGGGGAATCTGCCAAACCATCTACAATTTTGAGGAAAGTAAGCTATTGTGCCTCCCCGCTAAGATGGTGTTGTTCATTATTTACACTCAAGGAGTAAGCCCAAGGGTTGTGATATGGCTAATGGAGATGTAGGACTTTCTAAATCATATGGTGTCAATGGTCGCGAGCATCGTTTAGAGTTCG
Source organism: Pinus tabuliformis (assembly GCA_031772625.1). Lineage (NCBI taxonomy): Eukaryota > Viridiplantae > Streptophyta > Pinopsida > Pinales > Pinaceae > Pinus > Pinus tabuliformis. The sequence goes on from CM062816.1 coordinate 1,416,578,673, forward strand.
GCACCACCGGTAGGGGATGTGCCAGAAAGTCTTAGCCATGAAGCAGAACTGGTCTAGATGCCACCGCCTACCCCATGGGTTGGCCGGCGAGCCATCAAAGATAAGGGAAAGCCTGTAAATACGGAGCCAAATGATGGAATTGCTGTTAATAGTTCTTCTCCTATACACCTTGAAGAATGGGATCTCGCGGATAGTAGCAATTGTTTTGCAAAATTGCAACACAAGCTGTAGCAAACAGTGCATATAGGCAACCTAAAATTGGAGACTTGCTGCATTGGCATGAAGAAGTCCCGTAAGTGGCACCCCAGCTAGAGCTAAAATCCTATGAGGGGGTGCTCTGTGTTAATTGAGTAGAGCAGAATGAACATCATCGGTTGCGTGAATTAGTGAAGGAAATGGAGGAGGAGCTAGCAGAAGAGTTGCAGGAGATAAAGAGGGAGTAGCAGCACGAAGTGTGTCACTCGTAGGGATGGTGGACTGTGAAGCCTAGGGAGCACGTACTGCCGCACTGACGGGTGACTCGGGACGAGTCACGATGATTGTTTTGGGGGCCTGTTGGGTAGCGGAGGAACCGCGTAATGGTTTTGGGGCTTAAAGCCTAGAAGTTAGGGAAATAATATTGTAAATCTCTTAAATGAGTGAAGCGTGAAATGTAATAGGTCAAGTCAAGGGTTTGTCCGCCCAAAAATAATATAGAAAAATAAAAAGTAAGTCAGTCTACCCATGGTGCGCGGACCATGGGAATGTATAAATAGAGTGAGGCTCTAAGGGTAGAAGGTAGTTAAGTTTTGTTTGGATCTTGATGATTATGGGTTTGTGAAGGAAATATTCTCTGCGTCTGTAAGTCTGATTCAAGGGTATTGGTAGATAGATAGAGGCTCTGCAACTGTGTGTGCAGAGGCCTGGTAGAGTCCGCAGCTATGTGCGCGGACCCCTGCAGCTGAGTGCGTAGGGCGGATATGGTTGTATTGACGGAAGATATTAATAAATATGAGTTGGTTTTGGAAATATCACATATCTATTGTGTTTTGGTTCATGCATCTGTTATCTGAGCTTATATCTCTTTATAATTGCGTGTACTGGGTTTTATTGTTAAATGTTTGCTTAAAGATTATAACAAGAAGATTAGATCTATAATAATTTCCTTAATAAGAAAGTACACCTATAGTCCCATAGTAGTACAGAAGTGGTGCGAGGCCACAGAACGGTTTGCAACCCCCTCTAGACCACATCAAGACATCCCAAGGGTGCGGAAATGTTGGGTTGTGTTATATTCTTTCCACGACTAGCCCACATGGTTAACTTGGGGGTTAGAGGGGGGGCAGAGCACCCCATTCATTGTGCCGATTGTGTAGCGGGGGGGGCTCACAGGGGGTTTAAGGTGTATCCATAACCCCACTTTATAAAATTTGGTTTTGGACCCTATGTTAGGTTGGGTGGACCCACCTATGGTTTTGTGCATGATTTTCGCACATGTTTTTTGGACGCGATAGTTTTTGGTCCATGGTATTGGATGTGATGGTTTTCGGTCCATGGTATTGGATGCTTCGGCATGTATAAATATGTATTATAACATTGAAAGGAACATAATGAAAAATCAAGCTGGTAGTCCTGGTTTTGGGATCCAGGGGAAAATCTCTGTGTATATGTGTTTTATGTGTTATGCTCTCGCATTGTTTATTTTCTATGTTTTAGAATTCGTATGTAGGTAATTTCTGTACGGGGTTAAAACCTACATTTGGTATCGGAGTAGTTTTAGCTTCAAGGGGGCGCCTTTGTTGCTGAGGAGTTTCGCTCGGGCCTGTGGTAGACCCTGTTTAGTGGTAGATCTGCGAGATCGATTCTGGTGGTGAAAGAAGATGGCGAGAAGTGGAAAGATAGAGATCGAGAAATTTAATGGTTAGAGTTTTGAGTTGTGGAAACTCAAGATGGAGGATCTGTTGGTGGATAAAGATTAGTGGATCGTGGTAGATCTGGGTACTAAAACAATGGGAGTGTCCGATGAATAATGGAATAAGTTGGATCAAAAGGCAAAGAGCACAATACGATTGTGTGTCTTAGATTCAGTATTGCTAAATGTATCAGGGGAAGCTACGGTGAAGGCTTTGTGGGACAAGTTAGGGAATTTGTACTAATCTAAGTCTCCGGTGAATAAATTGTTCCTGCGGAAAGAGCTATATAACCTAAGGATGAAAGATGGAGACTCGGTGACAGAGAATATGAATGCATTTAATACTGTGGTAAGTCAGTTAGCATATGTTGATATTAAAATTTCAGATGAAGATAAGTGCATCAGTTTATTGTGTTCTCTACCAAATTCGTGGGATAGTCTGGTTATTGTAATAGGTAGCAATGCAACTGCCTTTCAGTTTGATGAAATAGTCTCAGCCTTGCTGATGGAGGAGATGAGACAGAAAAATATGGAGAGTTAGAATGGTGATGCCTTGTCTGTATGAGGATGGTCCCAGAACAGAAACAAAAGTAATCGAGTAGGAGATCTAAATCTCCAGGAAAACCTATAAAGGTGGTGTGTTGGAAATGCAGAAAGGAAGGCCACTTCAAAAGAGACTATAAATCTAAAGCTCCTGACAAAGGAAAGGGATCTAATGAGGCTCCTTTTGCAGAGGCGAAAACCACCTCAGATGAAGGTGGGGATGTGTACTTGTCTTGTTCAAGTACACATGTAGATCATGAGGCATGGTTGATTGACTCAGGTGCATCCTTTCACTTCACTCCCCATAGAGAGTGGTTCTGTGAGTATGAGAAATATGATGGTGGTGATGTCTTCTTGGGGGATGACAGGAAGGCTAGAATCATTGGTCGTGGAAAAGTAAAGTTGAAGCTGCAAGGTGGAAGGGTTAGAACACTTCTGGGTGTTCTGTATATTCCTGCATTAGCTAGAAATCTGATTTCTATAAGCAAGCTGGATGATGCAGGTGTAAAAACAGTATTCGAGAAGGATACCTGCAAGATGGTTCGGGGAGCACTGGTATTGATGGAGGGAGTTCGGATTGGAACTCTGTACAAGCTGCAAGGTAGCACTATTATTGATGGGTGCAATAGTTCTATGGTTCCTGAAAGTGGAGCAGAAGATCTAGTGGTCTCTGGAGAGAAGACCATGTTGTGGCATCAAAGGCTTGGACGTATTGGAGAGAAGGGCCTTCGAATACTTCATGGTAAAGGTATGGTAGAAGGTATGAGTAATAGCTCTCTGGATTTTGATTTCTGTGAAAATTGTGTATATGGGAAGCAGAATCGGGTAAGTTTCCCCTCTAGTAGTAAGAGGGCGAAACAGATATTAGAGCTTGTGCACAATGATGTGTTTGGACCTGTGAAGGTTCCATCACTGGGTAAGCCTATGTACTATGTATCATTTATAGATGACTTCTCAAGGAATACATGGATATATTTCCTTAAGAAGAAATCTCAAGTCTTTGACAGGTTTGAAGAATTTAAGGCTCTAGTGGAAAACCAGACAGAGAAGAAGATAAAGGTGCTGAGGACAGATAACGGTGGAGAGTTTTGCAGTAAGGATTTTGAAGAATTATGTAAGAAGTGTGGTATAGCATGGTAGAAGACTACTCCATATACACCTCAGCAAAATGGAGTTGCAGAAAGAATGAATAAGACATTGATGGAAAGGGCAAGAAGCATGCTCACTGGTGTCGGGTTAGGACAAGAATTCTAGGCAGAGGCGGTGGATACTGCATGTTACCTGGTCAATAGATCACCTTCATCAGCGTTGGAGGATAAGACTCCACAAGAGGTATGGACTGGTAAGAAACCCTCTCTTTCACATCTGAGGGTATTTGGATGTGCTGCATATGTACACGTTCCAAAGGAGAAATGAACCAAGTTGGATAGTAAATCTGAAAAGTGCATCTTTATTGGGTATAAGGATGGTTTAAAGGGTTATAAGCTTTGCAAACCAGTCATAATGAAGGTTGTGTACAACTGAGATGTGGTGTTCAGAGAGGTAAAAGATGTTATTAAACATGAAGTCCAACCAAAGGAACCTAAGAAGATAGAGTTTGATCTTAAGGAGGAAGAATCAAACTCTATAGTAGAGGAGGAATGCGAAGATGAAGAACCACAAAATCCAGGTGTGAGAAGATCAGTTCGAGAAAGAAGGTAGCCAGAAAGGTATATTCCATCTACTTTCTTTTCAAATTTTGGTTTGTCTATTACTAATGATGATCCCTAGACTGTGAAGGAAGCAGTGGATTCAGAGGATGGAAAACTTTGGAAAGAGGCCATGGTTGATGAAATGGAATCTTTGCACAAAAATGAGGCTTGGGATTTGGTGGAGTTGTCGGCTAGAAGGAAACCCATTGGCAGAAAATGGGTGTTCAAAAAGGAGACAAATGCAGAAGGAAAAATGGAGAAATACAAAGCTCGGTTGGTAGCAAAAGGTTATTCCTAGGTGTCAAGAATTGATTTTGGTGATATTTTTTCTCCTGTTGCCAAGGTAACTTCTATTATATTACTTTTATCTGTTGCTGCTGCTTTTGATTTTGAGTTAGAATAGATGGATGTGAAGACAACATTTCTTCATAGGGATCTGGAAGAAGAGATCTACGTGAAGCAACCTGAAGGTTTTGCGGTGAAGGGTAAGAAAGAACTAGTATGCAAGTTAAAGAAGTCTCTGTATGGGTTAAAACAGTCACCAAGGATGTGGTATCATAAATTTGATACATTTATACAGGGACTTAGCTTCACTAGAAGCAACGCAGATTACTGTGTGTATTTTAAATTAATTGGTGACCATGTTATTTATTTGGTCTTGTATGTGGATGATATGTTACTGGTTGGAAATGACAAAGAAATTATCCAGGATTTGAAGACCCAATTGTCCTCCAAATTCGACATGAAAGATCTTGGTGCTGCAAACTATATTTTGGGCATGGAAATTAAAAGAGATCGGACAAAGAGGAAGCTCTGGTTAAACCAGAGGAAGTATGTCGAGACAATATTGTAGAGGTTTAATATGTAGGATAGTAAACCGGTGAAGGTTCCTATTCCTTTAGGTATGAGGTTATCTGCTAAACAGTGTCCCAAGACACAAGAAGAGGAAGAGGACATGTCCCGTGTTCCATATGCAAGTGCAGTTGGTAGCCTGATGTATGCAATGGTCTGTACTAGACCAGACATTGCACATGTAGTGGGAGTATTGAGTAGGTTTATGTCAAAACCGGGGAAGGAGCATTGGACAGCAATGAAGTGAGTTTTCGGGTATTTGCGTGGCACTAATGATTATGGTTTGTGCCACCAAGGAAGACTAGGATTGGACAAAATGTTGGCTATTCGTGGATTTGTTGATGCAGACTGGGCTGGATATCTGGATCAGAGCAGATCTACAAGTGGGTATGTGTTTAACCTATTTGGAGGTGCAGTCATTTGGATGAGTAAGAAACAATCTGTAGTGGCACTATCAGCTATAGAGGAAGAATACATGGTAGCCACTCATGCAAGCAAGGAAGTAGTTTGGTTGCAGAGATTGTGTTCAAGTATGGGCTTAGTACATGGAGCTACAAGGATAGACTGTGATAGCCAAAGTGAAATTTTCTTGGCAAAGAACCCCGCATATCATTCAAAGACAAAGCACATTGATGTTGAGTATCACTTTGTGAGGGATATGACAAAAGCCAAAAAGGTGTTGCTGGTAAAGGTGGACACTTTGAAGAATACTACAGATGCATTGACAAAATTTGTGAGCTCTGAGAAGTTCTCTTGGTGTAGAGAGACAATGGGCATTTCAGGGTTGGAAAAAATGACTAATCTCTCTTGTGGCCCCCTGTGGAAAGAAAACAACAAGTGGGAGAATGTTGGGTTGTTTTATATTCTTTCCACGACTAGCCCACATAGTTAACTGGGGGGTTAGATGGGGGGTGGAGCACCCCCTTCATTGTACTGATTGTGTAGTGGGGGGGGGGGGGCTATCAGGGGGTTTGAGGTGTACCCATAATTGCACTTTATGGGGTCCGAGGCAGCGGCCCGGAAAATTTTGGTTTTGGACCCTATGTTAGGTTGGCCAAACCCACATATGGTTTTGTGCATGATTTTCGCACATGCTTTTAGGACGCGATGGTTTTCGGTCCATGGTATTGGATGCTTCAGTATGTATAAATATGTATTATAACATTGAAAGGAACATAATGAAAAATCAAGCTGGTAGTCTCGGTTTTGGGATCCAGGGGAAAATCTCTGTGTATATGTGTTTTATGTGTTATGCTCTTGCATTGTTTATTTTCTGTGTTTTAGAATTCGTATGTAGGTAATTTCTGTATGGGGTTAAAACCCATAGGAAACCTGGTTCTAGCACCCTCCCCTGCTACCTCGGGTGAGACCTCAGTCCATGCTCTACGGGCTATTGCCAAAAGGGCCAGTAGCTGCAAGATTTGTTTGGCTAAAAACTATTCCGAACCTGGGTCAAGGCCCAATAAGCCAATAGTTATCCAAGGCTAAGAAGAACTATTCCACCATTGAGCGTGAAGGACTATCTATGGTATACATGCTCCAGAGTTTAGACACTATTTGCTGGGTGGACATTTTAAGATGTATACAGATCATTTTGCATTGAAATAACCGGTTAATAAGCCTACGCTGGGGGGGAGAATCTGCAGGTGGTTGTTATTGTTCCAGGAGTATGATTTTGAAGTTATTTTGAAGCCTGAACGACTAAATGCGAGACCAGATCATCTGCTGCACATCGAAACGAGAGAAGAGCCCACTAATTTGAAGGAGGGATTGCCTGACGCACAACTATTTGCAGTGCTTGTCACAAATGGTCACTTTGAAGACATCATACACTTCCTGATGACAAGAATTGCCCCAGAAGGCGATACCACCCAACAGAAAAAGGAGTTAGTGGTGTGTGTGACAGACTTTTCTGTCATTGCCAAACATCTGTACAAAATGGGGTCAGATGAAGTATTGCGACGATATGTACCAGTGTTTGGAAGAAGCAGTATCCTCGCGGACATTCATGGGGGTACCATGGGAGGGCATTACGCAGGAAGGGCGACTGCACAAAATATTATACGCATAGGGTTGTGGTGGCAAACCCTCCATAAGGATTCAAAAGCCTACTGTAGGGCATGCGACATGTGTCAAAGGACTGGCAGGCCTTCATGGAGATATGAGCTACCTCTGAACCCACAGATGACGTTACAACATTTCGAGAAATGGGCAATAGATTTTGTGGGACCCATTCAGCCTCAAGGAAAGAAGATGGTTGCGTGGTATATTATCACTGTGACTGAGTATTTGACTTGATGGGTGAAGGCACAACCTGTGAAGGACTGCATAGGTGCAACCACTGCGAAGTTTCTATTTGAGTATGTACTGATGCGACTTGGGTGTCCAAAGATTTTGATGAGTGATCGTGGTACATACTTTCTGAATGAAATGATCACCGCGCTGATGGTAGAATTTCAGGTATATCACCAGAAAAGCACGCCTTATCACCCATAGGCTAATGGGATGGTGGAAGCCTTCAATAAGGTACTGGAGAACACACTGACCAAGGTTTGTAACACTCAGCAAAATGATTGGGACCTGCGCATACCAGTAGTAATATGGGCTTATCAAACGAGGTGAAAAAAGTTGACTAGACAAACACCCTTTAGGCTTGTATATGGCGTTGAAGCAGTGATGCCAATGGAATACATTAGGCTTAGTCTACGCATAGTGGAATTCATGGGTATGACAGATCGCAGAGCCCTAGAAGAGAGGCTCGCGTAGCTTGCCAAGCTTGAGGAAGAAATGTTTCTGGCTAGATTTCACCAACAGGTACAAAAGGAGATTGAAAAATCATTGCATGATCCGAACATTAAATTGTGCACCTTTAAGGTAAAATATTTGGTTTTTTTATATGACAATAAGTTTGATAAATTTCCAGGGAAATTTAGGATGCACTGGCTAGGGCCCTATGTCATTAAGGATATTACCGATGGTGGAGCAGTTCAGTTGGTTAAATTGAATGGAGATCCCTTCCCAGGAAAGGTGAATGGCAACCGATTGAAGCCATACACCAGTGATCAGGCCAGGTGACTATATGAAGGTAGCATAGTCTTAGTGCTCTAGGTAGCTGAAAGGAGGTGTGGGACTATAAACTATACTGCCCGGGTTGGGAAACTGCGCGATCGGGGGATTACACGGAACGAGGAGATGTCAGAGGGTTCAAAACAGTGTGGAGAGAGCTACGCTACCCAGGGAAAAACCACGCAGGTTAACCAAAAGGTGACCGTTAAAGTCGTTGTTCATGATTTGGTGATGAGAACGTGGCCAAATGGAGTGGGGGAAAACATGTAAGATGAAATTTATGGTTAAGATCCTTGAAAATCTACCACCAATCTAGCATTAATGAACTGAATTTGGGGGGAATGGTCATATTTGAATTCAAAATGGCCTATAAATTACATGTGGCTTCCCAACAAAAAACACTTGGCATTTTGAGCATTGAATTGGTGAGCTCTCAGATGTGCATGAAACGCACATTCTTTGAAGAATTTCTTGGCTGGCCAATGTTTGATCAATTTCCAGAGTCTGACCGCAACATCATTCGTGACATTATCTTAGGATCATAAGCTATGGATGCCGAAGCAGTGACAGCAGAGGGGGCTATGCCAGAAGTTGTTATGGAGGCAAAGGGAGTTGCTTCGGAGGTTACAGAGGTACTACTTGAAGTCCCCAAGTCACCATGGATGCCTAGACCAAAGCCTACCCTAACCAAGGAGAGTACGAAGGATAAGAAAGGTAAGCAGGTGGTCGCGTAGTGCACCGCCGAGGTGGTAGTCATACAGAATGAGCTGGGAGGTCTTTGCACCAAGATCGTCATGCCCACAAAGTGACTCAAGGGCGAGTCACCATGTTTATGTTGGGAGCCTATTGGGAATAGGTTCCCCCAAGACCAGTTTTAGGGCTAAAAGCCCATGTTTTGGGACAATTTTGTAATAAAGTTGTAAAGTCTCTACATTTTGTGGTCGCAGAGCATGAAGGTGTCATGAGTCATAAAGGGTTGTTTGCCCTTATTTTGTAAAGTGTCAAGTCATCTGTAAAGATCTACCCATGGTCTACGGACCATGGGATTGTATAAAAAGGAGCTAAGTAAGTAAGCTCTAAGTAGTTAGTAACAAAGAGATGGTTTCTATAGAGTGATCTGGCTTAGAGAAGTCTAAGTGTTTTCAGGTCTTAGCGTAGGTACAGGATCTACAGCTGAGTGCGTAGAGGCCTAGGGTAGAAGTCCGCAACTGAGTGCGCGGACCCCTGCAGCTGTGTGCGCAAGGTGGATAGGGTCTGTATTAAACTAGAGATATCAATAAAGAGAAGTATTCTGCAGTTACTTTGTATTTAGTCTATGTTAATGCATCTAATTATATTGCATTACGATATGGGTTTATATTACAATTTTTATTTGATGCGCGAATGTATGTGATTATATCTGTTAATTGAATGCAAGTAAGAATATCAATTTACGTGACGATAACTGTAATTGATTGGTAGAATAAGTAAAACACTTGAGATAACTTGGGAACCTATATAATACATCGTCATAGGAGCATGAAAGTACCTGAACCGTTGGTTAGGGTTTAGCGAAGGTCAATCGTACACCTTCATGAAGGTACTAAAGGGCGGGATAGAGGGTCAATCGATGAGCCCTAAGGCTTAGTGACCTATGTGAAGGTAGGAGTAGGGGGTATAAACCAACATCACGACCATCTCAGGGTGCAGAAACTTGGTTCCAGCATCCCCCCATACTGCTTCAGGTGAGAATTCGGTTCATGCTCCACGGGATGATGCTGAAAGGGCTAGTAGTGTAGGGATTTGTTTGGTTGGCTAACGATGAACCTCAGTCAGGGCCCACAAAGACAACATGGATAAATCAATACTTCTTTCCTAACATTGGTCCCAAAGAAATAAAATCCATCTTTGTTTGCTAGGTCTAGACCAATGTCGTTGTGAAATGACCCTTATAAAGTCATTTTAAATATTTTTGCCTCAATATTGAAATTTATTCTCTCAAAATTAATCTATGAGAACTAGGGTGGATTTGTGCAAAAAAGACAAATATTTAATAATAGTATCCTAGTCTAGGAAGCGATTCATTTTGGTGAAGAAATAGGAGACTAAGGCACGATCATCAAGCTTGATATGGCTATTTCCTTTGATAGGGTTAGACATGATTATTTATTCAAGGTTATGTTAAAATTTGACTTTGATGAAAGGTTTACACATTGGGTTTCCATATGCATAAAATCGCCTTCAATATTTCCATTAGTAAATGGAAGGGAAAGAAGATTCTTTCATACTTATGCGTCCTCTGTCAAGGATGCCCTATGTCCCCCTTTTTATATATCATAATAGATAACTCTCTTAGAAGAAGGCTGGAGGTTGAAAGAAGCAGTGATAATCTAGATGGTCTCAAGATTGTTCATGGAATAAAGAATATAAATCACTCTGAATTTGTTAATGATACCCTCCATTTAGGAGGGGCTTCTACAATAATTGTACAAAGATTTAAATTTGTTGTTGATAAGTTTTTGGATGCCTTTGGAGGTTTAAGAAACTCAAGTAAATTACAAATTTATTTCTATAATGCCTCCTCTCACAAGAAAAGACAAATAGGAAGTATTATGGGCTTCCACCATGTGGAATCTTGGAAAGAATTTAAATATTTGTGGATTTGAAATCACATTCCTTGCAAGCATGGGATGATGTCATCACTAAATTCAAAATAAAATTTGTTGCTTAGGGAGCCTATTGGCTCAACTTAGCTATATGCATTACGTCAATCAAATCGATTCTTTCTATTATCCTTTTGTACCAATTAACTTCCCTCCTTGGCCCACAAATTGTTCTCTCTGTGATGGCTAAGGAAATCCACAAGTTTCTTTGGGAAGGGGGGTGTTCTAGCACACAAAAAAATCATTTGATAAAATGGAAAATAGTCAAGTATCCAAAAACCCATGGGGGCATTGGCATTAGAGACCCTATGCATGAACAAAGAAAAAGGAGAAAAGTTAGTGTGGAGGTTTATAACTTGAGAATAAAATTGGTGGAAGCAAGTCCTTAAGGAAAAATATCTTCAAGAAAAATGAGTAAAATATTTAGATTCATTTCAAACTCCCAAAGGAGGCCCAATGGTTTGGAAAATACTCACTTTAGCAACCCATTTTATCATCCTAGATGTCTTTTGGAAACCTAGAAATGGAAGAGATACTAAGCTATGAAGGGACAAAATAATGGATAAGAAACCCTTGGAATGAAATTATGAGTTTCTACCTTTGATGGAATTCTATTGTGCTAAAGGAAAATCGACACTAGAAAACATTTCAAATTGGGATAATGAAGGAAATTGGATAAGATGGAATCTTAAAGGAATCCCTATGAACTTGCAACATTTGGCTCACAACTTCAAGATAGTCTCGTTTGTTATGCTCTATGGTGGCTAGATGATGTGCATCAACTTAGATGGAAGCATTCTTTGTTCTCAGTGAAGGAAGGTTATGCATCCTTTCCGTTTCTTCTCGCCAATTCGAATACTTGGATGAAGATATGGAGAGTCGATGCCAATCCAAAGGTAAATTCCTTTTGTTATCTCCTTTTGCATAAACGTGTTTTGATTGATGAGAATTTGAGAAAGAGGAGAATTCAAGTTCCTTTGAGGTGTCTTCTCTTCTGGTCTGGTTGGATGTGAATACTCCACTTTCAAACCATTTAAAATAGCTAACCTCTGTTCAATATTATTTTACATCATGGTCAAAATATTGTGTTGGGAGAATCTCTTAGAAATCTTTTTTTTTTTTTTTAATTTTTAGGAAGAAAGTTATATTTGAGTACTAAAAGGTAATATATGCAAGAAGAAAGTCATATCTAAGTGTTGGAAGGTCATATCTAAAAGAAGAAAATCATATTTGAGTGTTGGAAGGTCATATTTGCAAGAATAAAGTCATATTTGAGTGTTGGAAGGTCAGATCCAAAATATTTTCGAGTGTTGGAAGGTCATATCTGAAAGAAGAAAGATAGGTATATGATCTAAATAAGTATATATAGTAGATGAATAAGCTATAACATGACTGTAGATGGACTAGTTGCAAAGGACTGCAAACAATCCAAGGACCGTGAGCTGAAGGACTAGTGCAGGCATGTATTTGTCTCCATTGGAGAAAATTTGGGGTAAAACATGGCCTCAAAACAAAAATGTACAATAAAAATCAACTTTATAAGAGCCAATAGGATTCAAAATGATGATGCCAACCATGGGGGATGATTCACCTTTTTTGGAGTTAAAAGGTAAAAAGATAAAAATAAGTACTTTTTCAACTCGTATTTTTAACCTATCTCACTATGATTTTACTCAAATTTCAAGTAAGAGTACTTGTTGGATGTGAAATTTAATTTTTCATCCAAGGAGTACCCATGTTGCATACTTTTGATGGACTTTACTACATGAGAATTGTAAAATACATGAAAAAAACGTGATTGCAATCACATTTTTCATGTATTTCACATTTTTCATGTAGTAGGGTCCATCTAAAGTACGCAACATGGGTACTCCTTGGATGAAAAATTAAATTTTGCATCCAACAAGTGCTACTGCTTGAAATTTTAGTAAAATCATAGGGAGATAAGTTGAAAATATGAGTAGAAAAAGTAGTTTTTTCTTTTCTTCCTCCAAACCTTGATGAGGTAATATAATCTTATTTTATTATTTCCACTATTATTTTATAATATTCCTTAGGAGGCCCATTGTATACCTCAAAAATTCTCTAATTATTGGGAATATTGAAGATCTAAATGATCATATATCAAGCCCTAGATCAATCAAAGGACATACTGTGTATTTTATGATATACTATGTATACTAGTTTGTGTCAGGGTTTATGAAGGGTCATGATCCTTGGTACAAGATCCATAATGTTTTCTTATTAATGGACTAATGAGAAATGAGATTTGGGCTCATATATTCTTGTGTAGTATTGTTAATTTCACTATTGTTATATTTTCACTATGCAAATTTCTTTAGTTGGGTACCTTCAATGTGTTTATGATCAAGTCTAGACATAGAAAAGATATGGGGTACAAGGGAATTTAAAAAAAATTAGGCACTAACCTGCTAAAGGCTACAACCGGCTTGAGGAACCAACCTCGAAAATATGAAAGCATCAAATTGCAGTAGTGTTTTATGGATTATTTTATTCTGCAGGCAAAAACAAACTCCTTAGACCTAGTGGTCTGTTTTGGAAACAACCAAGACAAAATTACTTTTCTTTCCTTAGATATGTTTGAAATATGGAAGAAATACTTACTTAGAAACCAATGTAAACTCTCTTCTTCTCCTTGCTTGCAATATTTATCTCCAACCCCAAATGCTATAAGTGGAACCTGCAAAACATCTAAAACAAGAAAGAGAACCAAAACATACAAATGGCATATATAAACATCTCTAAACAATAAGCTAAGGAGTCATGGTTCTACGTATGCATAAAAGAGACAGTGTGTATAGGAAAACAAGGCATATTTGTATCAATTAAAGTAGGATAAGATTAAAACCCTTTGAAACCTTGACCCTGTAGATCTCTCCCAACTATCTTGTCCTTCCTTTGTCATAAAGAAAGCCTTCAATCATTTCTCAAGTACATGGATGGATTATGGACCTCTAGGCACAAACCAACAACATGAAGGCAAAACTAGGAGTCTCCAAAATCCAGCCTTGTCCTAATAGAAGGCAATGGATTTATAGGAAGAAAGAGGAGGTTGCAGATCCATCAAATTAGGGTAAGATCCACTTTAGAATGGGATAAGCTCCATGGGATAAGAGATAAGACCCCATTTATATGAATCCATTGACATCCTTAACATAGAATGATAACTTCCATGATAAAAGTCTCTAGAAGTGGATGCTTCAAAATTATTTTTAGGTTTTTACTCATTTTAAGGGCCATCACACTTGCAGTAAGAGCAACCTGCACTGACCAAAACTTTTCCCTTCGATGCAACCTACATCATTGCATGTCTGAACTACGAAAGTGCAATGGGGACCTAAATTAGGGTTTTTATCCATTTTAATTCAGAATTCTTGGAACTTCTGGAAAGGGGATGCTTTTGCCTTTGCAGGGGATGATTGCAAGCTGTGAATGAATAATGATGGATCCAATTTCAAGGTCCTTTATTTGAATGTGAAAAAATGTCCTATAACAAATTGGCCCCTAAACTACAAAATTAGAAGTAGTGGTTGAGGACTAAAGTGCTTTACCATATGAAAAGTTTGGATTAAGAATAGACTGGTTGAGATCATCAATTGTCTATTACAGTACATTATCATCATGATATCGTTGTTGAGGTAGGCATACCCATACTCAACATATAATCCATTTTACATGTACAATAATCAAATTCATGTCCACTAATGACATATTGTGGATTCGTGCTTCATGACTATAGCCACCATACTTTTTGATCTGGTATGTATCCTAAAATCGCAGCCTAGATGGATGAAACTAGATCTGCGGTCGTCTACCTTGTCACTCGATAGTACAAGTCTAACCATGTGAATAGATGTGTTGGAGTCAAACATGGTAGACACCATTTGATTACCAGCCAATGATGAAATTCGTTAATAGATGCGAAAGGAACAACTGATAATGATAATGGCCCTCATGGTACTAAGTGCAATATATGACGTATGAATGAATGAGTTGAAGTTGAACACCAAACAAAATATTTCGACCGAAAGCCAATGATGAAAACTTGTCGCTGAAAGTGAGGAAACTTTCCATTGAGGTATGCAAGATCCAAGGTACTGAAGGGTGTTTCTAAGTTAACTTATTAGATAATGTTCCGATGTTGACATGAAGTAACTCGTCACAAGAGGGCCTTGATATATCCCCCATCAGTGACACAAAATAGGTATCAAGATTTGATACAAAATATTGATGATTAAGAGCTAGTTTAGGGGTGAAAAACATGAAATAAGGCTTAAGGTATTGTAGCAAATGTGAACTGACAATGAACTTTCTCTTAAACATATCAAAGACACTTTTATGGAGTTTCCATAATTGACTCAAAGACCCATCATGAAGGCTTTCATTAAGGTGTGATCAACAGAGAGGCAAGCAGATTTACGAGTCTAAAATAGTCATGGAGGTGAGAAAGTGTCATGTTCAAGAGCGACTCACTGCCATAAATAGGAATTATGCCCTATTTTCGCAATTTCCCAACCATTTCTGTCTAGTACCTCTTTATTTTCTAACAAACTTGAGGAGGATAACATATGATTGGTCTATAAGTTCATCCTTAGGATGAATCCTTCTGAGTATTTTTAACAAACCCTAAGAAGGAGTGGTTCAGTCTCATCATGCTCGATGAGTCCCACATTCTTTAATGGTTTTTCAAGTCCAATGAAGGTATAACTTGACTTCTTTTTCATGTTTAGAGAGTTTAAAAAAGAGGCGAAAAATAAAACTCCAAGAAGTTCCTTTTTGTAAATTTGTATCTTGGACCTGAAAAGGCATAAAAACAATACCCGAGAGAACCTTTTAGCTATGTTCGACTAAAGTATTCATTTTTTGTAAATAGTCCATCCAGTTCGAGAAAGGGTTAGACTTATACTCGGCAGATGTATTTTCATTTACTTTAACGAGTTTGAAAGAGACAAGTGCTCAAAAATATTTTCATATTTTGGGAGTATGAAAGGATCTTAAAAGAAAATCCTCCTCTAGGAACGAGTAGTATAAAGGGTAGCAATTGGTTCTGGTCATGGTGGAACTATCAAAACATGTAGAGGTTAAGAGGTAGACTAATAATACCACTCATCGCAGCGGTTCCTCAAGCAAGGGTAAAACATCAAGTGAAAGTGAATGATTAACCAAGTAGATGGTGATTATGGAATGAAAAAACTATTAGATTCAGTCTTTGTAGCCTTCCACCAGTGATCAAACATGCTCTTACAAAGTGGTGTTGGGGTGTCAAAGTCAAATTTTGTCATTTCAGTGAATCTTCAAGTAAAATTTGGTCATTAGGTATTAGGTCTAGGATTTGTTTTCACTCCTTCCAAAGTTTTCCAAGTATTGGTCCATGTCACCATTTGGCTGAGTGTACCATCATTCAAAGAGTTTTCATCATTATTTCAAGTTCCAATGGGTCATTTTACACCTTGTTTGTGCTTCAGTGGTGCTTCAGTAAGGCTCATTTCCCTCTCCTAGGGTTTTGAAGGTAATTTTTCTTGGATGGTCAAATCATCAACAAAAATTGTATCCTGATGCTCATACACATTCCCTTATCCTTAATATACCTTCTTAAACACTTCCCATCATAGATATCCCTCAAATTCATGATTTTCCCACAAACCCTAGCCTATTGCTACAATTTGACACTTTTCTAGGTTGGGCCTGTGTTTTTCCATTTTGGACCCCTTCCCCTCCCTCAATCCTTGAAATTACACTTTCCCCTACTTCCTAACATCCCTCCCTACTCCCAAAAATTTTCTCAAGAATTTAGAAGCCCCTCATTCCCTTCATTTCTACAAATCCTCTCTTCCACACATCAGGATAAGTTTTATTCAAATGATTTTTCTAAGCACGAAAAGATGAATTTGAAAAAAGTGAGAGAGGCTTTTATCCATCATAGACCCAAGAAGAAAAGCCTCCTTCAGTTGTTACATAGGTCTCATGGTTTGGGAAAAATCTCCAAACAATCATTTGCCACAGGAGAGTTGCTGCCCTTTTGGAGTGACCTTGGGAAAAACAATTTTTATCCTAGATGAAATGTCCAAATGACTTTCCTGATGAGTCAACTGATAACTAGATATAGAGATATTTCCAATGAGCTATCATGAGCTCTATTTGGAGTTGAGAAAGACCTCCTAAAGTTGACTGCAAAATGACTCTGCATTTTGGTAGCCTCATTCTGCACATTTTGACCAATCTTGGGAGATTGTGATTTTGATAGGGCAAATGAACTCCAAATTAAAAAATTAAAGATGTTCTGGAAATTAGACTCGACAAGATTTCCAAAAAGCTATCCCGCGCCCAATTTGGACATTGGGAAGACCTCCAAAAGTGGTCTGAAAAAAGCACTACACGTAGGGAGAAAGGCGTTGCGCGTAGGGAAGTTGTTGACAGGGAAAATTAAATCCAAATTGAAAAATTCAAGATGTTATGGGAAGTAGGCTTGACAAGCTTTCCAACGAGCTATCCCACACCCAATTTGGACACCAAGAAGACCTCCAAAAGTGGCCTAAAAAAAGTATTGTGCGTAGGGAGTAAGGAGTTGCGCGTAGGGAATTGTGTTGCACATAAGGAAGTTTTTGATAATGAAAATTTTAACGGGCGTTGCACATAAAAGGCAGCACCGTGCTTCTGGGAAAGTGTGCTGCGCATAGTGCAGCAAGCCACCAAAATGCTTCAAACTTCAAATTTTCACTTAATTGCCTTCAAATTCACATTTTACAAGTAAGTGCCCTTGCTTCACTCAATGATTAGCTTGCACATTTAAAGTTTTAGACAATTTCTTCACTCCTAATATCAAACCCTAGTTTTCCACTATAAACCCTAATCAGTTTGTTTATCCCATTTCCAAGCATTATAGCTAAAACCCTTTACCCATCACTTTCTTCCCCCTCATCTACATTCCATCATCTATCCATCATTCCCAAAACCCTCTCCCTCACCCTCATGATTCATCATTTACCTATAAGTGCCTAAATTCACTCAAAACTCATCCCTACAGACCCTAAAGCATCCCACTCATTCCCATATTCATTGTCTAAGATTTTGCAACTAAAAATCTAGTTAACATGGATAGAGGTGACTATGAATATGATGAGGAGAATACAGCAAGTGATAGTTCAGTTGAGAGGAGCAGGCAATAGAGAAAGCCTCATAAGGGAGGAAAAATCACAAGAGAGGAAGCAACTAACCTAGGAGAACTACAGGCCTCTCCATTAGTAGTTTAATGTTTTAGACACCTTGGTTGTTATGAGTTCTGTGAACTAGTGGAGAGAGTCCAATTTCATCATGAATTGGCTAGACTTTTTGTAGCCCACCTGCACAACAATGAAGTGACTCTTGTTGGGGTGACTTTCACAGTGTCACTATCTGTTATTTCAGAGGCCACTAGGATCACTGATGTTGGTGAGAAATGGTACAAGTCTCAGGACCTTGATGAGCATTATTATGAGCCTTACATTAAGACTCAGTACAGAAGTCAGGTCAAGAGGCTTTTCTAATTCAAATTTTTGGAGAACGGGTATGTCCCCTTGATGAGGATTATCATCAAGTATTTCACTTGTGAGGGAAAATTTTCCAGGTTGTACACTTACCATATCAAGCTCCTCATGCACTTTACAAGGGTGAAGATGTTGAACCTCCCCTAATTTTTGTTTAGAAACATTGATAAGATGGCTTACATTGTGCAGAAGAAGCCATACCCTCAGCATATGAACAACATATATCATTATTCGTTGATCAAGATTATTGTTCTTCACCATCTCAGTCTTCTAAATATCCCTTGGGAGAATTTCATTGCTCATGACATGTTCAAGGGACCCCAAATTCTTGCATCCACGGTGCAAGAAACAGGTGGGCCTTCTAGTCATGTGGAAATAGGAGAAGAAACCAAGGAGACAAAAATTGTTGAGGTGCCAGTATACTTGACATATCAAAAATGTACAAGGAAATTGTTTGCAGCTGCTAGGCAAGTGTTTGATCCACAGGATGTGGAAGGGGCCTTGCCTTCTTCATCAGTCCATAGACAAATGTTATCTCCATAGGGTGTGGAAGGGGCTTTGCCTTCTACATCAACAAAATAGGTACAGGTTGAGAAGCTTAACAAAGGGAAGGAAAAGGTATAGGAGGATGACTTGGATGATGAGAAGAAAGAGAGTTTGAGTTGGAAGAACATGATGAGTTTGAGCAGCTTGACACTGAGATTATTGATTTAGAAGCTCAGGAGAGGGAAACTATCAAAGACATCATCATTCAGGAGAAGGAATCTCAGATACAAGCCTTAATAGTCAACCTAGAGAGAGCCAAGTTTGTCATCACATACTTGGAATAGGAGAACAAACAATTGAGTGACAAAAAAGTCCTCATGGAGCTAGAAGTACTAAAAGTAAAGAGGCAAAGTGACAAAGAGGCTCATCTCATCTCATCGAGCAAGAAATTGAAAATGATAGGGAGACTTGGCTTGAAAAAGTCATCCTACATCTTGAAGAGATGATTAAGAAGGCCAAAAGGGATAACAAAATGCTTAGACACATGGCATATCACTACATGACTTGCAATAAGATTTGCAATATGAGAATCAAAAAGATGAAGGCTAGGTTAAGGAGGGCTTTAGAAGGCGAAAAGGAGGAGGATAGACTTAAGATGTTGGCTAAAGCATTCTTTTCTAATCAAAGCACTTGATGGTGATGCTTCATATCAATTTTGGGTGCTTTTTAAGAAAAATTTTTCATTTTTTCATTTTTGAAATTCAATACATAGAAAAACTTCCCAGAAGCGTAGTGCCACAGGTTTTGCGCTTTTTCTAGGGGCACCCAATGGAAAAATGGCTTGTATTTTTGGATTCATGGCATCAAGGACATGCACCCTAGAAATTTTCAGAATTTGTGGAGCAAAACTAGTCCACCAGAAGGTCCAAAAACACTCCAAAATTGACATTTCTGCTAGTTTTTGGACATACGGAAGTAGCCTTGGGAGAATCAACTTTTGAGGGGTCAAATGAGCTCTAAATGCAAAAATTCTAGGTGTTCTGGAAAGTATACTTGAAGCCCTTTCCAATTAGCTATCCTTGGATAAATTTTGATTATGGAGAGGCCTCCAAAAGTGGCCTGAAAATGGCACTACGCGTAGGACCAGTGGCGCTACACGTAGGACAATTTGGCTTAGGATGCCTATTTTGCCAATTTTCGACTATTTTCATGATTTTTCTCTCATGGTGGATGATTAAATGATGTAATTAATGTCATGGATTGTAAATATGATGGTCAAACACTTGTAGATGATAGATTCATTAGATTAAAAGTGGTTTTGAGGGTAACGAATCAATTTCCCCTCATTTACAGGCAAGTGGTTTGATTGCCTAGATTCCAGATCCTTGATTAGAAATAGTTGAAACAACTCCTTTTCTCATGGTTTCAACCACTGATGGTTAGGATGAGTGATTTGGATGTCTATATTATATATTTTCTTGGTCATTTGCAAGGTTTGGATTCAGTTGGATGCTCATGCACTGACTATACACGATTTTGTAGCAGTTTGGACGGAAACTAATAAAATTGCAGCTATTTTTATGGGATCCCTGTGGTATGGACTTCTAGAATAGTTTCTTCTTCTGTAATTATGTTTTCATGTGTTTTATGTATGCCTCATTTATTTAATTTCTTCTAGTTGGATTTTTTCAAGTCAGATAGGTGGAATCCATTAAGTTTGATGCTATGCCTTGGCAAAACACCAATATTTCATGTTTTTTCATACTAATCAAACTTAGGCAAATCATCAGAATAAAACACATCCTTAAGCATATATGTCATATCAAAATATCTCTCTTCTCAAAGATGATCTATAAAACAATCATTATTAGGTCTATGGAAACTGGGATAAGAAAGAAAATGTTTTGGATCAGCAACTTGTTTTTCTTCAATTAGTGAGCCATGGTCTTGAACATCATACTCATTCTTTGTGGTGATCTTTTGCATCATCTCTTCCACTGCGCTTACCAAAATATCGAGCTTTACCTCTAAAGATGTTGGTTCTTCTGGATCTATGCTCTTCATCTCTTCTTCCTTCAACTTTTCCCTTCTGATCAGCAAATTAGCCTCTACATCTACTGCATTGTTTTGCATCTCTTCAAGTGTTGTAAGGTTCCTTTCCCTCAGTTGAAACTCCATTTCCGTATCAAAGGCATCCGGGTAGTGCAAGAGAAAGGATCCAGGAGGAGGCCTTATATTAGCAGGCATCGAAAAATAGACTTGGTTAAACCTGGCAGAAAATTTTTGTACTGTCTCTCCTGGCTATCTTTTCAGCTGGTTATACTCTTCTAGAATCAAGAAAGGGTTCTGTTTGACCACCTACTTGTCAAGGAGGAATTTGATGAACTACTGGAAATCTGAGATGCTCGCATCAGGGAGGGTTTTGAACCAACTCTTGACTTTGCCTTGCAAAGAAAGAGAAAAAAAACCTAATACTGACATCCTCTTCATCAATTTCAAAAAGGTCAAGAAAGGACTCAAAATTTAGTACATGTCTCTCCGCAGTGATGTTGTCACATTCACCATCAAATATTGGTAGATATAGGTAATGATTTTTAGGGAAAGCATGGGATATAGGAGGTAAAATCACAGGTTTGTATCAATCTGGAATTTTACAAGGTGTAGGAGTATATACAAAAGCTGCAGAATTAGTCTTGGTCTCTTGAGGCTCATCAGTTTGAAGACGGTCATCATAAGATTTAGAAGAAGTGTCTTGATCAAGATCAAAGGCATGTGAATATTTTGTATTCACAATCTTCAAAGGGAAAGAATCAAATGCAGGTCTAGCATCTTTTCTCAAATACAGTATACTTCTTAAAGCCTTCTTGACATTCTCGGGAAAAGAGAAGAAATAATTTATAACAAAGAACATAATGTCTTGGATGAAATTCCAACTTGAATACCTAATCTTTCCATATTGTCCTTTCATGTTTCTGCTGGTCTGGTTCATCTTCCGGGGGAGTCCTTGGATTTGATTTCGAAACTAATTTAGAGTCGCCAGGTGAATGATTTTAGCCTTCTAGCATCTGATCGTTGTCCACCATCAACAATCAGATCTAAAGTTGATGCATTTCACTGAGGAACATAAAACTACGCTCCCCAGTATGGTTGCCACTATGTTATCTCTTGGTTTGACCTCAGGTTGAAGGAAGGCAAGCCAAGGTAACCACAAATCATGCTTAACCTAGTAGCTAGCCCTTCTAGGCCAGGAGAGGGCTCTCTTTGTAAGGATCTCAGTCAAGATGACTGGATTAGGGACAAGATTTTAGGCTAGGTATAGTAGCTCACAGGTTTTGATTTAATTTGTAGAGGTTTCACTGGATCAGGTGGAGCCGGGTCGTTTAGGTCTAGGAAACTAGGTTAGAATTGCAGGGTGTTCTATGGGGCAAGATAGGCATATGATTTAGCACTCTTAAGCTTGATGAGGTGAAGTGCTTGACTGGTGAGAAGCTAAGAAGGGCATGTGGAAGTCATGGATGCTTCTTAAATGATGATTATGTTCTCCAAACAGAAGCTAGTATTGTAGACAAATTAGAAGCTGGTTTGTGGAAGGAGGAAGTTCACTTTCAGCAGCTCAAATACAGTGATCAGTCATTGCATATCAGCTATGGAAGTGAGGAGGAAAGTGCAGCAAATGTTGAATTAAGTGAAGGATCTTTGCCTTTCTGTTTTACTTCGTTTCAGTTCATCAGAGACAACTTTCGTGCAATCAAGAATCAACCATCGATAAATTTTGATCTTCACCATCTAGAGGGAAATTAAATCCTTGTTAAAGACTTCTCATATTAGATCTGCAGCCTTCGAGTTCCATTGAATGTCAGGTTGCAGATGAAGACTCAGAAACTAGAACATATGATCAAATGATGCAAGATGATTCCATACCATTATGTTTTGAATCATTTCAGTTTTTGAAGTTAATTTTGCATAGTATATCTTCAAATGAGCAGCCTGTAGGAAATCATGCAATCTCATTGGAAACAATAGAAAATGGGTTACAACAGTCTTTTCAAGTTTTTCATGATCCAATAGCTGATGTGTTAGACAATGTCTGCAGTCAAAGTCCTTCTCCATTAGCTAACTGTGAGCTTGGAAAAAGTATTGATACAAACTTGATTTCGCAGCCAATTTCTTTGTCATTTTCTGCAAGAGTCTCATCACAAAGATCAGATGAAAGTTTGCATTCGTGGTATGAGGAGAAGAAAAGTAATCCATTGGATGAGTTAAGTCCCAGTGCACATGAATTTCAAGATCCTTATGCAGTATTTTTGGAGTCAGATAGAGAATCCATATTATTCAATCTAGGAAAATTTGGATCTATTTACAAGTTTTCATGGGAGTTGCATTTCAGTAGTTCTCTCTTGTTGCTCATAAGCAAGCACTTGCAGAGAATTCAAACAACAGCCAGAATGCTTACTTGGTTGCATTGGTTGTTTCATTTCACTTGATTAGGTGATGAATGGAACAATTAGAGTAGGTTTTATTGAATAAGCTCCATTTTGAGCATCTTTTCTAGTTTGTCAGTTGTGTTTTAGTATCAAGTCAATTTTTAGTTGAGTAAAAGTTAGTTTGTTTCTTTGAGTCATCAGTATTCAGTCATGTATTTCAAATTGAGTTTTTTACTCCCTGCCCAATGGATAAGGCTACTTGGTCTACGTTGTTCTTGGCACCTCCAAGGAGCTACCATCCCCAATGGAGCCAATGTTAGAGCCAGTCTTTACAGCCTTCCACCAACGATCAAACATGCTCTTACAAAGTGGTCTTGGGGTGTCAAAGTCAAATTTTGTCATTTCAGTGAATCTTCAAGTAAAATTTGGTCACTAGGTATTAGGTCTAGGATTTGTTTTCACTCCTTCCAAAGTTTTCCAAGTATTGGTCCATGTCACCATTCGGCTAAGTGTACCATCATTCAAAGAGTTCTCATCATTATTTCAAGTTCCAATGGGCCATTTCACACCTTTTTTGTGCTTCAGTGGTGCTTAGGTAAGGCTCATTTCCCTCTCCTAGGGTTTTGAAGGTAATTTTTCTTGGATGGTCAAATCATCAAAAAAACTTGTATCCTGATGCTCATACACATTCTTTTATCCTTAATATACCTTCTTAAACACTTCCCATCATGGATATCCCTCAAATTCATCATTTTCCCACAAACCCTAGCCTATTGCTACAATTTGACACTTTTCAAGGTTAGGGATGTGTTTTTCCCTTTTTGACCCCTTCCCCTCACTCAATCCTTGAAATTCCACTTTCCCCTACTTCCTAACATCCCTCCCTATTTCCCAAAATTTTCTCAAGAATTTAGAAGCCCCTCATTCCCTTCATTTCTACAAATCCCCTGTTCCACACATCGAGATAGGTTTTATTCAAATGATATTTCTATGGACAAAAAGATGAATTTGAAAAATGTGAGAGAGGTTTCTATCCACCATAGACCTAAGAAGAAAAGCCTCCTTCATTTTGTACACAGGTCTCATGGTTTGGGAGAAATGTCCAAACAATAATTTGCCACAGGAGAGTTGCTGCCCTTCTGGGGTGACCTTGGTAAAATTAAATTTTCGCCTAGATTAAATGTCCAAATGAATTTTTTGATGAGTCAAATGATAACTACACACAGATATCGTTACAATGAGCTATCATGCGCTCAATTTGGACTTGAGGAAGACCTCCTAAAGTTGAATGCAAAATCACTCTACATTTTGGCAGCCTCATTCTGCACATTTTGACCAATCTTGGGAGATTACGCTTTTGATAGGGAAATTAACTCCAAATTGTAAAATTCAAGATTTTATGGAAATTAGAGTCAACAAGCTTTCCAACAAGCTATCCCACGCTAAATTTGGACACAGGGAAGAACTCCAAAAGTGTCCTGCAAAAAGTGCTGCCCATAGGGAGCAAGGTGTTGCGTGTAGGGCATTGCGCTGCGCGTAGGGAAGTTTTTGAATGGAAAATGAACTAAAAATTGAAAAATTCAATATGTTCTAGAAATTGTACTTGACAAGGTTTCCAACGACCTATCCCACACCCAATTTGGACACTGGGAAGACCTCCAAAAATGGCCTGCAAAAAGCACTGCACGTAGGGAGGAAGGCGTTGCACGTAGGGCATTGCACTGCGCGTAGGGAAGTTTTTGACAGTGCAAATTTGATCGGGCACTGTGCATAGGAGCCAGTGTTGTGCTTCTGGGAAAGTGCATTGCGCATAGTGTAGCAAGCCACCAAAATGCTTCAAACTTCAAATTTTAACTTAATTTCCTCCAAATTCACATTTTACAAGTAAGTGCCCTTGCTTCACTCAATGATTAGCTTTCACATTTAAAGTTTTAGACAATTTCTTCACTCCTAATATCAAACCCTAGTTTTCCACTATAAACCCTAATCAGTTTGTTTATCCCATTGCTAAGCATTATAGCTAAAACCCTTTACCCATCACCTTTTCCCCCTCATCTACATTCCATCATCTATCCATCATTCCCAAAACCCTCTCCCTCACCCTCATGATTCATCATTTACCTAGTGCCTAAGTTCACTCAAAACTAATCCCTACAAACCCTAAAGAATCCCACTGATTCCCATCTTCATTGTTTAATATTGTACAACTAAAAAGCTGGTTAACATGGATAGAGGTGACCATGACTATGATAAGGAGAATACAACAAGTGATAGTTCAGTTGAGAGGAGTAGGCAACAGAGAAAGCCTCATAAGGGAGGTAAAATCACAAGAGAGGAGCCAACTAACCTAGGAGAACTACATGCCTCTCCATTAGCAGTTTCATGTTTTAGACACCTTGGTTGTTATGAGTTCTATGAACTAGTGGAGAGAGTCTAGTTTCGTCATGAATTAGCTAGACTTTTTGTAGCCCACCTGCACAACAATGAAGTGATTGTTGCTGGGGTGACTTTCACAGTGTCACCATCTATTATTTCAGAGGCCACCAGGATCCTTGATGTTGGTGAGAAATGGTATAAGGCTCAGGACCTTGATGAGAATTACTATGAGCCTTACATTAAGCCTCAGTACAGAAGTCAGGTGAAGAGGCTTTTCCCCTTAAAATTTTTGGAGAACAGGTATGTCCCGTTGATGAGGATTATCATCAAGTATTTCACTTGTGAGGGTAGATTTTCTAGGTTGTTCACTTACCATAGCAGGCTCCTCATGCACTTTACAAGGGTGAAGATCTTGAACCTCCCCTACTTTTTGTTTAGAAACGTTGATAAGATGGCTTACATTGTGCAGAAGAAGCCATACCCTCAGTAGATGAACATCATATATCATTACTCCTTGATCAAGATTATTGCTCTTCACCATCTCAGTCTTCTAAATATCCCTTGGGAGACTTTCATTGCTCATGACATGTTCAGGGGACCCCAAATTCCTCCATCCATGGTGAAAGAAACAGGTGGGCCTTCTAGTCATGTGCAAACAGGAGAAGAAACCAAGGAGACAAAAATTGTTGAGGTGCTAGTATACTTGACATATCAAAGAGGTACAAGGAAATTGTTTGCAGTTGCTAGGCAAGTGTTTGCTCCATAGGATGTGGAAGGGACCTTGCCTTCTTCATCAGTCCATAGGCAAATGTTATCTCCACAGGGTGTGGAAGGGGCTTTGCCTTCTACATCGAAAAAACAGGTACAGGTTGAGCAACTAAACAAAGGGAAGGAAAAGGTATAGGAGGATGACTTGGATGATGAGCAAGAAAGAGAGTTTGAGTTGGAAGAACATGATGAGTCTGAGTAGCTTGACAGTGAGATTATTGATTTAGAAGCTCAGGAGAGGGAAACTATCAAAGACATCATCATTCAGGAGAAGGAAGCTTAGATACAAGCCTTGATAGACAACCTAGAGAGAGCCAAGTTTGTCATCACATACTTGGAATAGGAGAACAAACAATTGAGTGACAAACAAGTCCTCATGGAGCTAGAAGTACTAAAAGTAAAGAGGCAAAGTGACAAAGAGGCTCATGTCAGTTTGACTCCTATCGAGCAAGAAATTGAAAAGGATAGGGAGACTTGGCTTCAAAGAGTCAAGCTAAGTCTTGAACAGCTGATTAAGAAGGCCAAAAGGGATAAAAAAATGCTTAGACACATGGCATATCACTACATGGACCGCATTAAGATTTGCAATATGAGAATAAAAAAGATGAAGGCTAGGTTAAGTAGGGATTTAGAAGGCAAAGAGGAGGAGGATAGACTTAAGATGTTGGATAAAGCCTCCTTGGCTAATAAAAGAACTTGATGGTGGTGCTTCATACCAATTTTGGGCACTTTTTAAGAAAAATTTTCATTTTTGAATTTTTGAAATTCAATACACAAAAAAATTGCCCAGAAGCGCAGAGCCACTGGCGCTACAATTTTTCTAGGGGAACCCAATGGAAAAATGGCTTGCATTTTTGGATTTATGGAATCAAGGACATGCACCCTAGCAATTTTCAAAATTTTTGGAGCAAAACTAGTCCACCAGAAGGTCCAAAAACACTCCAAAATTGACCTTTCTACCACTTTTTGGATACACAGAAGCAACCTTGGGAGAATTAACGTTTGAGGGACCAAATGAGCTCCAAATTCAAAACTTCCAGGTGTTCTGGAAATTATACCTGAAGACCTTTCCAATGAGATATCCTAGGATCAATGTAGATGATGGGAAGGCCTCCAAAAGTTGCCTATAAGTGGCACTGCACATAGGACCAGTGGTGCTGTGCATAGGGCAATTTGGCTCAAGATGCCTATTTTGCCAATTTTCAACTATTTTCATTATTTCTCTCTCATGGTGGATGATTCTCTGATGTCATTAATGTCATCTCTTGTAAATATGATGGTCAAAAACTTGTAGATGATAGATTCATTAGATTAAAAGTGGTTTTGAGGGTAATGAATCAATTTCCCCTCTTTTAGAGGCAAGTGGTTTGAATGCCTAGATTCCAGTTCCTTGATTAGAAATGGTTGAAAAAGATTCTTTTCTCATGGTTTCGACCCCTGATGGTTAGGATGAGTGATTTGGATGTCTATATCATGGATTTTCTTGGTAATTTGCAAGGGTTGGATTCAGCTGGATGCTCATGCACTGACTATACACCATTTTGTAGCAGTTTGTCTGGAAACCAATAAAATTGCCGCTGTTTTTATGGGATCCCTGTGGTATGGACTTGTAGCACAGTTTCTTCTTCTGTAATTATGTTTTCATGTGTTTTATGTATTCTGATTCATGTAATTGCTTCTAGTTGGATGTTTGCAATTCGGATAGGTGGAATCCATTAAGTTTGATGCTTTGCCTTAGTAAAACACCAATACTCCATGTTTTTTCTACTGTGTAAGAAGGATGCATGACTTCCACATGCCCTTCTTAGCTTCTCACCAATCAAGCACTTCATCTCATCAAGCTTAATTGTGCTAAAGCCTATTCCTACCTTGCTCCATAGAACACCCTGCAATTCTGACCTAGTTTCCTAGACCTAAACTGCCTGACTCCTCCTGATCTAGCGAAACCTCTACAAATTCAATCAAAACCTGTGGGCTACTATACCTAGCCTAAATATTGTCCCTAATCCAGTCATATTGACTGATATCCTTACGGAGAGAGCCATTTCCCGACCTCGTAGGGCTAGCTACTAGGTTAAGCATGGCTTGTGGTTACCTTGGCTTACCTCCCTTCAGCCTGAGGTCAAACCGGGAGATAACAAAAACCAAGGATCATCTATTCACATCATTAGACTCGTACTATCGAGTTATGAGGTAAAGACCCTGATTCTAGTTTCATCCATCTGGGTTGCAATTTCAAAATTCATATAAGAATAAAAAGTATGATGGCTATAGGGCAAAGGTCATCCAAGCATGGGTCCACAATATGTCATCTTTGGACATGACTTTGATTATTGTACATGTAAAATGGATTATATGGTGAGTATCGGTATGCCTACCTTAGCAATGATATCATGATGATAATGTATTGTAAGATACAATTGATGATCTCAACCAGTCTATTCTTGATCCAAAATTTTCACCTGGTAAAGCACTTCAGTCCCCAACCACTGCTTATGACTTTGTACTTTGGGGGGCAATCTGTTACAGGACATTTATATAGATTCAAATTAATGACTTCAAAACTAGACCAATCATTATCCATTCCCAGATTGCAATCGTTCCTTGTAAAGGAAAAATTATCCCATTTCCATAAGTTCCAAGAATTCTACATTAAAATGGATAAAAACCCTAATTTAGGTCCCTATAACACTTCCTTAGTTTAGACAGTGTAATGACGTAAGTTGTATCAAAGGGGAAAGCATTGGTTAGTGTAGGTTTCTCTTACTGCAAGTATGATGGCCCTTGAAATGAGGAAAAAAATAAAAATAATTTCGAAGCTTTCGCTTTTAGAGGCTTCTATTGTGGATGTTTCCATTCTTTGTTAAGGATGTCCTCAAATTCCTACCAATGGGGTCTTATCTCTTATCCCATGGAGCTTATCCCATTCTAAAGTGGATCTTACACTAATTTGATGGATCTTCAACCTCCTCCTCCTTCCTATAAATGCATTTCTTTTTATTAGGACTGGGTTGGATTTATAGGGACCTTACACAGATCATAGACTTGGGAAAATAATGCAAGAAAACATAAAGTTCAAAGCAGGGCAATTTGTTTTCACTTACAGGGGTCATTACCAGCAATATATAACAACCAATGTCAGTCATCACACTTACATATAGAGAAAAGTGTGTTGGATCGCTCTGTCTTAGAACATATAGTGTGTTGGGCCAAATTATGGTTTTCAACCATTTTAATGAAAAATTATTGGAAATTATGGAAAGGGGATGCTTTTTGCCTTTGCAGGGGATGATTACAAGTTTTGAATGGATGATGATTGATCCAGTTTCAAGGTTATTTAGTTGAATGTGAAAAAATGGTCTATAACAGTAGGATCCAACCTAATTGAGGCACAAACCTGATGGAAGCACCCACCTCCTTATTCAATCTGTAGTGGACCACTTTTCACAATATTTCAAACAAGATCTATTAATTCAACATAAAACACTTCTTCCAAATATGATCATATCAAATAATCTTCAACTGTTTCTTCAACTATCAATAGTAAATATTCCTTTATTTCTTGTATTACCATTAAATTTTCTCATATGGCATAGAAAATTTTGGAAACAATGAAACAAATACACCATTTTTCTTTCAAAATCTGTCCTCATGACTTTTCATGTCCCTTATATAGATCACAAGAAAATATAAGCCATTCCCCCTTTTCAAAAATTAATTTTCCCTCCAATTATCCCATAAAACATTATCAAAATTAATTGTTCTACAAATTGCACGATTCTGGTCCACTTCCTATAAAATGCATTTTTTTGGCACGCGTTCTACAAAATGCACTTCTTCAATTTGTCAAAAAGTTTGATAGAATGCAATCCGAGGGAAAAAATAATTTTCATCAATCCCCACCAAAATCAAACTCATGATCTCTCCTGAAATAATCATAGTCAATAACAATTTGGCTACATGCACTACTTGTTCATGTCAAACACAACATTTTATTTATGATGCAACATGACAATGCCACAAAGTGATGCCATGCTATAAAATCTAAAAGGATATTCCTTTAGGCTTAATCATACACCTCATATGTATTTAAATAGATTTAAACTCGTAGGATCCAATGCCTTTGGGCCTCACCATATAACATATAACTAATGCCTACGGGCCTCACCATATAACATAGAGCCAACACCTACAAGCCTCACCATAATAACATAGAGCTAATAGCTAATGGCCTCATGGTGTAACATAGAGCCAATGCAATTGGATTCATGAGATATGCCTTTAGCTTCACAGGCTACGCCTTCAGGCCTCACTATGTAACATAGATCCAACATGTTTAGGCTTCAGTGTTAAACATAGATCCAACAACCTTAGGCCTCACTATGTATTGAATGCCAAGCAAATTGATACATCATCATGCCTTAGTGTACTATGTGAAACAAAACAACATTGAAGCCTCACTATGTATTGAACACTAAACAAATTGATATGATTTTATGCCTCACTACTCTCTACAAATTAAAAATGATTTCAGGTCTCACGATGTATTTAATTCCAAATAAATTGATACACCCTCAAGCATCACTATACTCTGCAAACCAAAATGTCCTTTGGGCCACACCATCCACTATGAACTAGATGAATTTTAGGCCTCACAATCCACTGCAAACTAGGTGATCTTCAAGCCTCCCCATCTACTGCAAACCAAACAGTCTTCGAGCCTTACCATCGATTACAAATAAGAGGATATTGATTGATGAACAAGCACCCACACATATAATACATGTGTGGGTGCCCCCAGGCTAGATCGAAGCTAACATGAATTTGAAAATTGGGTTGATGCAATGTTAAATTTTGGTGATTGTGTAAAACCTTCCATGTGGCCTAGTCCTAGGGTCCATAGTCAAACCTGTATAAATATGGTGAATCAATAAATTTAATATAAATCAAGAGACACAATTCTACTCTACTGCTTTGTGGAAATTAATTCACAATTTAGGAAAACATGCATCAATCACATACAAAATTACACAAATATATCTATGGGAAACCAACTAGTAAAAACCCCTTAAGTTTGCTTGAATTAATCAAATGAATAGATAATCTATTACAATTTCTAGCTCCATCTCTAAGTTCAACCTGTAAAATAATAATCGTTCTTTCTGCTTAATGAGAAGTTATGACCCAAACTTAGTCAATTTATGCCCCCACTTGAGATCCTATTTCCTTATTCAAATCCTGAGGAAATTGGCCCCTATTATTTAGGAATTTCCTCCAAAATGACTATCCAATTCCCAAGGATTTATCATTGAATGCATGCATCACCTGTACAATCAAGACTAGTCTAGAACTGATGCTACACTTCCTTGGAATCTCAACCATAGATGAGAAATTCAAATTCCTTGCATGTATGAGCTATTTTTCGTTGATTGATTAGTTAACTGGATGATCTCTAAGTTAGACTGTTATCCCACTACACAAGTGACCTCCAACTAGTTCTATTAACTATTCGAGCCAATTTAACTTAGTACAACTAGAGATAACTGAAATGGATTGCTACAAATTAGAAATAAACACATGCAAACTAAAATCCAATCCCACTAACTCAAATTTACTAAGCTAACTGAGTGACATGATCCATGTCACCTCAATTAATAGTATCCAAGTTGTTTGCTGATGTGGAAATTTTGAATTTTCTCACTTTGACCAAGGCTAATTCAAATTGATCCTTTCTTGCTACACTTCTCAACAAAACCACGGTTGATGACAACATGACATCACTAATGACACGTGCAACTATTTGAGTGGTGCCATGTGTTAGCCTAAATTTCACCCTATTGGCCAACCAAAATTGCCAAATTAACATGCGAAATGGAACCTTATTGTGATGCCACATCATCACTATACTTCCACATCATGTACATCCATATCATCACCATGCTGCCAATCTATGACTACCACATGTCACTACACCACCCCTTGGCTAATCTAGTCCTACAACCTATGTATCCATGTTAAAGAGCAACATCACTAGTCACCTGCACTGAGGGGGTCCACTTGGCATCTGTCTACACTTTCCACATGTCACATATTCATTGGTCCAACATGGCAGATATCGAATGACATGGAGGGCACTACCTCCTTTAAACCTCAGACAAGTTATCACTCCATCCACCATTCATGAAATATTGAATACCCAGATCTACATTGAGATGCACGAATTTTCATTTGGTTAACTAGTGGGAAAGTCCATGCGCCATGCGCCATTGATTGTTAATGATGACATGAATCTGATTTTAAGATGCATAACAATTAACAAATTTGGTGTTATTTCTTTTTTTTCCATTAACACCTTCAAACTGACTTATCTTCCCATCTAGGAAGTGTTTAACAAAATGTGATACATCATTGGAAAGGCTTCAGAGAGGACTATCCAAACATACCATATATAGATTAATTTTAACACCATAGCTTCAAGAAAATATCAATAAACATAAAGCCACTTTTTCATCATTTGATGTGATCGTTCAAATTATCAAACTATCATACTCAACGACATTCTTCCTTTGACTTACCCTTTGACATCACTAACACTAGTTATCATCAATGACAACATCTTGTACAACAGTATCCCCCGTTGTCATTGATGGTCATTGATAGTAATAGAATTGAATCCCTTTGACAGGTTTCTAATCCAAATTATTCTTCCTAATACTTATTTTCAATGAACTAAACTCCCTTTTCTATTATTTCTTGGTGTTGTCTACTGAGGCGACAAATTTTCCTAGACAACAAAAAATCACCAGAATCCAACTTTCCTAAAAAAATATGACATTTTTAGTGCTTGAATCCACTTTTGATTTTGGAAATGGATTCAATACCCTCAAAAACCCCCAAGGCACCAAAAATCTTGAAGCTTGACAGATGTAACCTGGATTTCCCAAAATTTCTGCTTGAATTTCCATTATTTTCCTGGAAAATTTGAAGCCTCTTTAGGCTATGTTATATTTCTATTTCAATGTATTCTTTATCTCCCCCTTTGACACCAATGGAAAAGGGGCCTATGACAAGTTATTATTGGGCCAATGCAACATAATTGTTCCTATATATTCCCATGGACCTATTCTTCTTGTGAATAGTTTCCCCTTGTGAATAAACTCTCTTCCTATGAAATCCTCTTGGACTGCTAAAATTATATTTCTAATTAATTCTTCTTGTCATATGGCTATACTCCCCTTGTACATATGCAACATAACTTACATAGTCTGGTCAATTTCTCCTTTTGATAGTTTCTACCCCTATGCATGGTCTTCCTTCTTTCTTCAAATACATTTATCCTACATAACCTTACTTCTTCATGTTTCATTCCAATCCTCTATACTCTTGAAGAAGATTTCACCAATGGATTAGGTTTGAGTGATCAAATATGTTAGGTCCCTATAATACTAGTGTGTTCCCTTATTATTATTGTCATTGTACCCCTTATTTTTATTGTTGTGCCCATGTTGTCCCCATATTGTTATTATTGTGACCCCTTAGACTCCTATATATAGAAAGGAGGTCTTGGCATTTGTATCATCCAAGAATTTTTCATTTATGTAATGTAAAGGAGTTTAACCCCTCGAAGAGGCTACTTTTGAAGTCGTTGATCTATCTCTTTCTTCTATTTTGTGAGCTGGTTGCATAACAATTGGTATCAGAGGTTTGGATTCTAGGGTTTCGCTACTTCAAACAAGCGATCGTGGAGATTTTACTATAAATGTTTTTCTACGAAGCTTAAGAAGTTGAAACTAAAACCCATTTGAGTATAAATCATGATGAATCTCGTGACCTAATTTGAGATCTTGTCTCGCTATATTTTTGGAGATATGAATTGAGGCGATTAGGGTTTTGGTAGGCTCCCGAATTCGATCTCAAATAGGTCACCTTGAAAAAATAGTCATAACTTTCTCTCTGATAATCTAATTCAAATTTCATAAAACATGACAGAAAGAGAACGAATTGTAGTTTTTTGGGTATCGTTTTTAGAGCATAAGGTGGGAACAATGACACGTGGCATGTCATACAAGTTTGATATATTGAACTAGTATGTAATTAGGTCATTGTGGGATATTGGGTATAACTATTTCTTC
This sequence comes from Pinus tabuliformis, assembly GCA_031772625.1. Taxonomy (NCBI): domain Eukaryota; kingdom Viridiplantae; phylum Streptophyta; class Pinopsida; order Pinales; family Pinaceae; genus Pinus; species Pinus tabuliformis. The sequence goes on from CM062816.1 coordinate 1,416,613,088, forward strand.
AAGAATCCAATTGAAATAAGACTTTCAGGGTTCGAAAGAGGACTTAGATGGATATCATAGGACAAAATTTTAGAACTTGGAGATCCTAAATTACAGACTTAAAGTTGTTTCAAGATCAAGATCATACAAAGTGGAAAAATAAGGTGTGTAGTTTGTTTTTTAAATTTGCATAAGTCTTGTTTGAGAAAGTAGTTTGAAGTGATTCAAAGGGAATTGTGAAGCATAACTATCATTAATTAATGAACCGAAGAAATAAAATGGAAAAACCTAGTAAGCAACTTGAAATCTCTACTATCACACATGAAGAAGAGGAAGAAATGAAACATGATATATCAAAATTACGAGACCAAGTGCAACAAATTTCACTCTCACAAAAAGTAACTGAAGCTATGATGGATGGTTTAAAGAATGGAATGGAATCTAAGATGGATGGCATGGAAGCTAAGATGGATGGTATAGAAGCAAAACTTAAAGGCAACATGGAATATTTGAAGATAGATTTGACAAAGTTGCTATAAGAAATGCTTACTAATGGCAAAAGGGTAGTAAATGAAACTCATGATGAGAACAAAAGAAATGTTAGTAATGATTTCATAGACTCTAACTTTGGATTGAAGACCCACCATGTTCCAAAGATCGATATGAGGAATTTTGATGGCAAGGATCTCGTAACATGGATACTACAGATGGAGCCATATTTCAATCTCCATAATGTGCAAAACACACAACAAGTACGCATTGAAATTTTATATTTGGAACCCAATCATTTTCTATGGTATCAATGGCTTTTCTCTCGTAAACAAATTGTTACTTGGGAAATTTTTATGGAAGAAATGATAGCTCATTATGAGGATACAAATAGCAACACCTTTTTTAGCCAATTGATAAATTTCAAACAAAAGGGTTCAATGGTGGAGCACATTAAGGACTTCCAAAAATTGAATATAAGGGTAAAAGATATTCCCGAGGAGCATAAGATTGATGTGTTCATAGGGAATTTAAAGGATAATATCCAACATGAGGTTTGCCTTTGGGAACCTAATTCATTGGAGAAGGCATTTAGGTTGGCAAGAAAAATTGAAAGAAAAATTATGGCAATAAGGAAGCCTACCAATCACAACTATAAATATGGAAGTGTTGTTTCCCCTAGCCTTCCACAACCTACAAGGTTTACACCACAACAATTGGAAGAAAAAAAAGCAAAAGGGCTTTGTTAGAGTTGTGATAGAAAATACACTAAAGGTCATAAGTGTGCTAAGAAGAAATTATTTTACATGGATTGTGAAGAGGAGAAGAAAAGGAATAAGAAACATCAAAATAAGAGGATACACACCACGAAAAAACCCTAGAGAAAGAAGAAATGAATCTGACCATATCTTGTAATTCATTAGTCGTAATTACCACACGTCAAACTATCGAGATAGAAGGACATATTAAGAAGAAAAAGGTAATAGTGTGTTGATGCCTCAAAAATCGTTGCAACAATATTGGGTATAACCACCCGGTCTGGAGCTCAAAACAACTCCTTTTATGTTTGGGATAGTGGCTCCAACTGGTTCAATTAGGTCTAGTTACCTTCTCCCAATTGCTATCAACTTTAAATATGTCTTTAATTGCTAATAGCTAGGGCCATCAAATCAGTTCTTCGAGTTGATCAGGCAAGAAGAATGATCCTTAAGTTGTTTTGTGGAACAACCAAACCAACCTAAAGTTTTTCCTCAAAAGAGGACTTCTTTGAATGTAGAATTAATATAAATGAAAACTAATTCTAAAATGTAAGAAAAAGGAACTAAATCGTAATCCTATCTCAATTAGGTAGATAAATATCTAACCCAACTAAGAGAAAGATATTTAAATGATTGAGAATTAAATATGTCTGGCTTATAATGAATATCAAGCTAACAAAGTAGTTCAATTAACTGACATTATGAATACCAAAACACATTCTACTCACAAGCCTGTTAACTAAAATAATCAACCGATAATATTTAGGAAGTAGTTCACAAAATGATATTGATTGTTAAATAAATAATTTGAATAATTGAACAAGAATATGAGGAAATAGTTCACCTCATATCATTATTTGTTAAATTGGTATTAAAAGACAAATTTATGAGTAAATAGTTACTAAGAAATCAGAATTCAAGACATAAGAACAGAGATAAATAATAACATATGATTGATACAAATTACATACCGACAATAGTGGACAAATATGAATAAAATGACACATTCCTCCCATTATAAAATGAAACTAGTATTTAAAACAATAGTGTTAAAAATATCAACTTATTGAATTCATTTCTCTAGCTCTGGTCTCCCATTGTCTTTTAAAATGCTTGAACTTTTGCTTTTAAAACTAGAGCTGCAATAGTAAAAACTCTGCCAATCAAAACATAATTCAGAGTGCAAAAGAAAAATCCTTAATAATCCCTCAGATCTAAGTTTTCTCCTCTAACCTACAACTCTAAATCCTCTATACTATAGTGCCTTCAAGAATTGGTGAATTGCAGAGAAGAGGAGCCTACCCAGTCTTCCTATTAAGTTAGACCTTGAGAGTACAATAGTACGAGCTCCCTTGGCTTTCTCTCTAAGATTTTCGGTCCCTGATTCAATGCCAACAACCTGTTTAAATAGACACTACTAAAAACAACTTCTTTTGCTTCAAGCATTAAGGAAATTAAACAATTCCTTTCAATCACGTATTTGAAAAACAAAATTTTCAGCATAATCTCTTGATCTTGTTGTTATGTCAAATTGGACTTATTGCTTGATCGGATTCTCTAGGTGTTTATCGGTTTTAGCTAAACTAAATTGCCACTTATCAGCATAGTTATTTTCCTTTGTCATGAATCTGAACATGGAAAACAAGAATTGATAAGCTAAAAATAAATGAAATTGATAAGCAAGTTTCATTTGAAACAATGACATTTGCATAAAATCAAGCTTAAAACTTAGAGCATAACAATCACAATCATAAACACCATGGAGAAGAAACATGAATGAGCCTTTAATTTTATTTGAAATATCGTAATTTTAGTAGAGAAGATGGAAGAGGGATATGGTGGAGTTATATCACAATCGGCTATCGGAGCAGAGACAAAAGAATAGGTGTGAAGTGGAAAGCGACATAAGGCCTATGGCTATTTAATTAAATCATAATCACGGCAACATATAGAAGCGTTATAATCAGAATTGCAATCACAATTGAATCACAATCACAAATCCTGAGTGGTGACGTGATGGGGGCAATCGCAATTACAAATTGCAATTTTCTATGTAGCGCTATGAAACGGGCCTTATGATTTTTTGCAATTGTGATATGCGGCATGATGTCATGAATGATGTCATGATGATGTCATGAGGGTAATCGTAAAATTGCAAATCGGCTAGGGTGAAGGATTTGTTGTAAGTTGTCCCTTTCAAACTTGTGATTGAAAAGTCCCACGGTAACATGGTAGTGACGCCACGAATGATGTCATGATGTGTCGTGGTGGGTGACATGGTACATGAAGTGGTGATTATGTGGCAGATGACATGGAGTATGACATCGTGGATGATGTGGCAGAGGTGGCTCTTATCACAAATCGAAAATCGCTTTGAGCAAAGGGTTATGGTGTGGCAGATGTTATGGAACTTACGATGTGATAGACACAAGAAACATTATCTAATAGAGTTAATAATACCATCGGGTCTGTTAGAGCCTAAATCTACCTTAGGCTGAAAGAAGGCAAAATTCAGGGTAACCACAAACCACGCTCAGTTTGGTAGCTAGCCCTACCAGAACAGGAGAGGGCTCTCTCCGGGTCACGCTCAGTGAGGAATAAACAATATGGTCTGAGATGACTGAAACTAAATACTGATTTTAGGCTAGTAAATAGATATGGAAAAAGGCGATTTTTGAATGACTGAATTTTCTGGGCTGTGTGGGACCAAAGGACCGCATGAGCTAGGAAATTAAATCGATGATACAGAATATTTCGTGAGGCAAGATAGGCAGAAAGTTTAGCAATCAAATTTGAAATATTATGGAGTGGAAAGACTGTTAAGAGGCTGAAAAGGGCATGTGTAATGAATCCTTTTCAGACAGAAGAAAAACACACAGAACCTGAATGCTTTCACAAGGCAGAGCAAATAACTGGATTCTACCTCTCATACTTAAAAGCATTCAATCAGAAGTGATTATGAAGGAAATGGTAAACATAACAAGGTACATATGAAACAGAGAAGAAACACATTTGCTAAACCCATACCACAGGGATCTCCTGAATCAGAGCTGCATCATTTTATTAATCTCCTGGCCAAAACTGTACAATGAAAGTGCTGGGTTTTTTCCTCCACACTGCTCCCAGAAACTCCAACCCTTTACAAAATGACTCTCAATACAATAAATAAGCTTTTCCATGAGAAGGTCGATCAACCCAGGAAGTGAAGAGCCAACCATCAGCAGTTACATTCAATTTTCTATGAAGACCAATTAGAAAAAAGCAAATATGAGCATAGATTTTGTGGGTGGCTGTTCGCCTTCATTTGGTCACTTGGATAGAAGCCAAAAATGTTTTTTAAACTTTGCCTTTAATGCCAGGAAAAAATTATTGCAAATGAGCGGGCCCACTTGGAGAAAATTGCGAATCGAAATTTCACGAAGTGGAAGTGATTTTGGCCTTTGAGTGTCTGTGCGCCGCGCCAAAAACTGTATGCGTCGTGCTACTTTGGAGCTAGTTTTGAGGCACTTTCTGAAGTCCAAATTGAGCCCAAGTGTGCTTGTTAGAAAGCCCTGCCTGTCTACTCTCCAACCCAAGTGGAATTTCTGAATTTGGTGCTCATTTGCCTCTCCAAAACTGCAATCTCCCAAGACTGCTTCCTGTGTGTCAAAATAGGGGCAGAGAGGTCATTTTTTTGGGTATTTTTGACCTCCTGAGGACTCAAAACTGGCCCAAACTTCTTGACAATGCACCAACAGTCATGATTTTCCATGGAAAATCCAAAAATGTAAACCTTTTGTCATTTGGAGCTCCCTATTGTAAGCACGCGCCAGGTGGTGCGGCGCACAGGGAGAAAAACCCTGTTTTTTGCTCAAAAATGTCTAGGTCCGCACTTTTTCTTCACCTTACCTGTGGTCCTGCACCTAATGGTCATGGATTCTGCGGACCTGACCGCACCTTTTCTTTGTGATAGGTGCAGACCCCTGAGTGTGCCGCACCCTTTTGCAGATGACTTTTGGAGGACTTCCTAGTGTCCAAATTGGGTGCAGGATAGCTCGTTGGAAAGGTATTTGAGTCTAATTTCCAACTCAACTAGAATTTTTCAATTTGGAGTTCATTTTCCCTGTCAAAAATCAAATCTCCCAAGACTGGTCAAAATGTGCCAAATGAGGCTACCTCAAGGCAGAGTGCTGTTGCAGTCAACTTTTGGATGCCTTCCTCAACTCCAAATTGAGCTCATGATAGCTCATTGGAAAGCTCTTTGTGTATAGTTATCATTTTATTCATGAAGAAAGTCATTTGGCTAACCAAGCTAGGAGAAAACTTTATTTTCCCAAGGTCACTTTAGAGGTGCATCGATTCTCCCAAGGCAATTGTATTTTTGACATTTCTCTAGAACCATGACACATGTGTAAAAAGTGAAGGAGGTTTTTCTTCCTTGGAATATTTTGGACAAAAATGTCTCTCATTTTTTCCAAATTCATCTTTTATTTCTCAGAAACATTATTGGAGTAAAACCTATCTCGATGTGTGGAACAAGAGATTTGTCGAAATGAAGCGAAATGAAGGGGATAAGCGGCTTCTAAATTCTTGGGAAAATTCTTGGAAGTAGGGAGGGATGTTAAGAAGTAGGGGAAAGTGGAATTTAAAAGATTGAGTGTGGCGAAGGGGTCCAAAAAGGCAAAACACAGGTCCAACCTAGAAAATTGCCAGGTTGTAGCAAGAAACTAGGGTTTGTGCGAAAATGAGGAATTTGGTACTTTAAGGATAGGGGAAGGTGTATGAACATCAGGATACAAGTTTTGCTGATGATTTGAGCGTCCAAGAGAAATTGCCTTCAAAACCCTAGGAGAGGGAAATGACCTTACCTAGGCGCAACTGAAGCATGAACAAGGTGTAAAATGATCCATTGGAACCTGACATGATGATGGAAACCCTATGAATGATGGTAGACTCAGCTGAATAGTGACATGGACCGACATTTGGACAACTTTGACAGGAATAAAATCAAACCCTAGATCTAATGCCTAGTGACCAAATTTTGCTTGAAGACTTACTGAAATGATAAAATTTGACTTTGAAATCTTAAAATCACTTTGTAAGAGCATGTTTGATCACTGGAGGAAGGCTAGAAAGACTGACACTAACAGGGTCTGGGTTACATTGCAAATAAAAAGTGGAATCGACAGAGGCAGGAGGCATGACCCTTGGAACTTGTAATTGCACCGACGCGTGGGGATTTATAGATTGGAATGTATAATCCCGTTGGGTCTGGCTTATATTTCATATCGTAATTGGTGGTGCGAAGGAGTATTGACTTAAGCCTTTGAATATTGCAATTATTTCGAATGCGATATTTTTATTCAATGGATTTAAATCCTTGATCGAGTTTGGTTTAAATATCACAATTGCAGAGAGGCAGAGAGGTGTCAATCTATGGCTTTTTTGTGATCACGCAGGCGTGGGAGTTTATGGACTGTAGTGTATAATCCATACGGGTACGACTATATCATGTATCGCAATTGGTTAAGGGTAAGACTTAATTTCTTTGATCATTGAGATCCGCGGATGTGAGGAATAATAAAATTGCATTAATTTTACCGCTGGGTCCGGAATGATATCACAATCGCAATGGAGTTGTGGAGGGTCTTTGCCTTATGGAACTTTTGTGATGTGGGGAAGCGATAAGGAATAAGACTTCGATTATTCATATTTTTTGTTAATAACCCCTATTGTTTGATACTTAAGGTCTTTTAAGGCCTAAGTATAGTTTTGGTCTCGGGGGATATCAAAAAAATGTTTTATTCAAGACAAAGAAATTATTTTTTAATTTTATGTTTTAAAATTAATTAAGGGTCCCCATTTTAGTAAAATATTTTTCATAGGAATTTATAAAATAAAAAATGGGGTGGTTGTTGAATAACACAACAATTGACGATTCACTGGAAGAACTAGTTATCTCTAATGAATGAAAATAAAGTTTCAAAAATTAAGTAAAAATAATTCATGAAGGGGAAACTACTTTTTGAAACATTAGATAAATAGAATTACTCTGATCATATAAAAACTCATTAAATTGCAATTTCTTAAAAATATCTCATTAATGAAAATACATATTTATCCATAGCTGTCATTAATCAATTATAAAGATAAAGTAGGAACCTTTTAAAACTTAGCTTTTTGACGTACTCATTTATCACAGGTATAGCCTTTTAACCATTAATGATTCAGTATCCCATCCAATTAAGAGCACAAAAGTTAGAGGTAAATTCATATTTTTTTTCTTTTTTTGAAATAAAAGCCATTGTCCTTGTTTGGTGGCCAGATAATAACAATGCCATTCACTGGTAGGAATTAAACTGAACAAGTTGTCTCGTGATGAGACCCCTTGTCTTATGATTGAAACAATCATAAGCCATTACCTTGATTTGGCGTTCAATATTTGTAATGTCATTTTTATTATTTCCCTATAAGTAGGCTCATAATGCAACCTCTTATCTTTTATATTTATTATATTTTTTGAATTACGCTCTAAAAATTACGTTTTAATGGATGGGAAGAATCATTGTTCTGGATGACAAATTAGAGTTAAAGTTGCTAGGTTGTAAGACAGTCTTAAATTTTTAAAGATAACCTTTCTTGACTCATATTAGAATAAAATGATCTTATGATTTTGAAGTTTAAAATGTTTTACAATTTAATGGAAAAGATTTTCAGAGTTCTATAATTTTTATCTAATTTTCAATTTTCATAACCACTTCTTGAAAAATACCTACTTTCAAATTGAAAAATCATAAACTGATTTTATGAGATGTTGATGAAAGGCAAAGAGTATGTCATTTAACATTATTATCTAAAATAAAAAGTAAATGCGATATGATAACTGAATTCTCAAGATATGACCATTCACAAGTATGTTGGTGAAATCACCAAAACCAAATCTAAAATGAAAACTTTACAAAATTGTTTATACAAATTTCTTGACAAAAGAGGAAAACAGATAATGAAGAAAACATTCCTTCTTATGTCGAAATCTAGATAAATCAATTTTTCAAAGTTAAAATCATTTAGTAAATATTCAATTTTAATGAGGAAATTTGTTATTTATTTGTCTTTTTCAAAAGCAAAACTTGAAAAAAGATTTTAACCATTTTCAAATTAAGGTAATGCTTTTTAAAGAAAAAGATTAAGGTTTAGAAATTCCCCATTTTGGCTGATTCAATGAAAAATCGTTACTGCTTCTTTAAGCTCGCAATTTTGATTTGGTGAAGGTGTAGAAATGTTTGTGAAGCACTACAAAAGAGAGTCACATATCAACAAAAAACAAGAAAACAAAACTAAATCTAAAAAGTTAAGAAGTGAATGAAAGTGAGTATAAGAGACTTACCATTGAAGAATTCCATTTAATATTACCATAAATATATAACTTTCTCCAATGCAAATCAATTAACTCCAAAATCATTATTTATTGAATCTAATCTAAACTAATTTTCTCTTAATTCTAACTTAAGGAAACATGACTATGTATAATCATACTTCCAATGTAACCATTCTCCCATTTTATTATCTACCTGTATGTACAAGTAAAATGTTAGTAACAAGATAATGAAAACAATCAAAGTGAAACATTTTTTTTTTTTTTTTTTTTTTTTTTACATCTAATGTAAAATTATGTACGAAAATAAGTTTATTTAGAAAAAAAGTGTTAGTAAACCATCTTTTTTGGAAAGCATGCTCTAAACAAATATTAATGGGATCATAAAAGAATGGATGTATATTTGTTAGAGAATGAAAAATTTCCAAAGGAGATGATGACAAAGCATGTTGTGAAGGAAGAACACTTTCAAGATTTAAACTTGATTGATGATGAAATGATTGGAATGAATTTCTGAATGTTGAATTAAATTGGCAACGAAATAGTTTTTGATATTCATGATTATGGGAAACCAATTCATCATTTTCACTTAATAAATCTTGATGATATTCAGTATTGAGAGATTCAACATGCTTGCAAAAAGAAAAGAAAAAAATAAAATAATGGAAAAGCAATTAAATTGTTATGAAAGCTAAAATTACAAAATAATTTTACAAGGCAATTCTAGAACCTATCATGGATTTCAGTCAATGAATTGCCACTAAAAGGACATTCCTTGAAAAATTAAAAAATGTGAATTTATAAAAGAGAATCATAATGAAATAGATTACAAACTCGCATGGTTACCTCATCAAAATTCTTAGCATGAAGTTTGTGTTCAAGGGACAAAATTAAAGCATGTGAATCTTCACGAAATAAATCAATTTTCAAAATTGGCACAGTTTGTACAAGATGTGATTCTTTTTCATCATCATCATGATAATCATCATAAATTACCACCTTCTTATGAAAATCAAATGACTGATCTGAAATAACAGAATCATAAAATACAAAAGAAGAAGATTTTGTAGTTAAAGGATTATCATTCAAATGATTGCTAGATGTAGAATTTTCAGAACAAGAACTAGGAAAATTATCAACTGAAAGATTAGTGTGATCATCATTAACTATACTCTAATTTGAAAAGGCATCAGGATAAAGAAAATAATGTATGCTGGAATATAATGACGGTTGAAATGATTCATCTATACAACTTGTCATATTATAATCCTGGTTTAAGGACATTTTTTCAATTGCAGTTACATGTTCTGAATTTTCTAAATTTCCCTTCAAAGAAGATAACTGATGTGTTCATTATTCAAGTCTTGTTGTAGATTGGATCTTATTGGAACTATTGATTGATCACATGCGTTATTAATTTTTTTTTCATTTGCATCTTCAAAGTGAGAATCAGAATTGAAATTTTATAAAGAAGAATGTTGTGATTCAATTACAGTTTCAAGTTTGGGTTCCATAAAACCATTTAGTGATTCAAGACTAGTTAATGAATTAGATGTGTCTTGTTCTTCATTAACTAATTCATTATTTTCAGTATGGGAAGAAACAAGAGAAGTGAAACATTCAATTAAATCTTTAGCTAAAGGAAAACTAGCTAAATGAAATCTATAATAAAACGACCAAAATCTATTATAAAATCATCTATAGATTCATTATCATACATGTAAAGGTTATCTAATTCTAAAGACAAACTATTGTAACTGTAATTTTGATGTTCTTTAAGAAATACCTGGCAAAAATGTTTCCATGAATGAATTGACTTCTCGGGAAGCACCAAGAACCATTTTCGGATTCATCCTCTGAATGTGAGAGTCAAAAGTCTGCAGATCTCATTATCAACAATTATATTAAAAGATTTACATGTATTAACAAAACCAACAATATGATTTAATGCATAAATATTAATCTCACCATCGAACCTTAACTATGACAAGGACTCGATTTGCTTCTTGGGCATGCCTCATGTAGGCTTAGGTGAATCGAATGCATGACAAAGTATAGGAATGCATATGGGAGACATGATTAGTTAAAAATTATATAAAATTTTAAATAAATAACTAACTCAAGCCCTCCTTCTAGCGTCAAAATGTTGATGCCTCAAGAATCATTTCAACAACACTGGGGATAACCACCCGGTCTAGTTCTTAAAACAAATCCTTTTTCATTTGGGATAGTGGCTCCAACTGTTTTTAAATTAGGTCTAGTTACCTTCTCCCAACCACTATCATCTTTACATATGTCTTTAATTTTTAATAGCTAGGGCCATCAGATCATTTCTTCGAGTTGATCAAGTAAGAAGAATGATCTTTAAGTTGTTTTGTGAAACAACCAAACCAATCTAAAGTTTTTCCTCAAAAGAGGAATTATATGAATGCAGAATTAATCTAATTGCAAACTAATTCTAAAATTTAAGAAAAAGGAACTAAATCCTAATCCTATCTCAATTAGGCAGATAAAGATCTAACCCAACTGAGAGCAAGATATTTAAATGATTGGGATTTAAATATGTCTGGTTTATAATGAATATCAAGCTAACAAAGTAGTTGAATTAACTGACATTATGAATACCAAAACACATTCTATTCAGAGGCCTCTTGACTGAAATAATCAACCAATAACATTTAGGAAGTAGTTCACAAAATTATATTGTTTGTTAAATCAATAATTCGAATAATTAAACAAGAATATGAGGAAATAGTTCACAACATATCATTATTTGTTAAATTGGTATTAAAAGACAGATTTGTGAGTAAATAGCTACTCAGAAATCATAATTCAACAAAAAAGAGTAGAGATAAATAATAACATATTATTGAGACAAGTTACTTGTATTGAAATAGTGCACAATGAATAAAATGAAACATTCCTACCATTATAAAATGAAACTAGTATTTAAAACAATAATATTAAAATACCAATTTATTGAATGCATTTCTTTGGCTCTAGTCTCCAACAGTCTTTTACAATGCTTGAACTTCTGCTTTTAAAACTAGAGATGCAATAGTACAAACTTTGCCAATCAAAACATAATTCAAAGTGCAAAAGAAAAATCCTCAATAATCCCTCAGATCTAAGTTTTCTCCTCTAACCTACTACTCCAAATCCTCTATACAATAGTTCCTTCAAGAATTGGTGAATTGCAGAGAAGAGGAGCCTACCCAATCTTGCTATTAATTTAGAACTCGAGAGTACAATAGTACGAGCTCCCTTGGCTTTCTCTCTAAGATTTTTGGTCCCTAATTCAATTCCAACAACTTGTTTAAATCGTCACTACTGAAAACAACTTCTTTTGCTTCAAGCGTTAAGGGAGTTGAACAATTCCTTTCAATCACATATCTGAAAAACAAAATTTTCATCATAATTTATTGATCTTGTTATTTTGTCAAATTGGCCTTATTGCTTGATTGGATTCTCTGGATGTTTGTCAGTTTATCTAAGCTTAACTGCCACTTATCATCATAGCTATCCTCTCTGTCATGAATTTGAACACGAAAAACAAGCATTGATAAGATAAAAATAAATGAAACTGATAAGCGAGTTTCATTTGAAACAAATGACATTTGCATAAAATCAGGCTTAAAACTTGGAGCATAACAATCATAATTATAAACACCGTGCAGGAGAAACATGAGTAAGCCTTTAAATTTTATTTGAAATATTGTAATTGTGGAAGAAAAGATGGAAGAGGGATATGGTGGAGTTATATCGCAATTAATTATCGGAGCAGAGACAAAGGAACGAGTGTGAAATGGAAAGTGATGTAAGGCTTGTGGTTGTTTAATTAAATCACAGTCACAACAACATATAGAAGCACAGTAATCACAATTGCAATCAAATCGCAATCACAAATCCTGAGTGGTGATGTGATGATGACGTGATGGGGGAACTCACAATCGCAAATCGCAATTTTCTATGTAGCGCTATGAAACTAGTCTTATGACTTTTTGCGATTGCGATATGTGGGGTGATGTCATGATGATGTCATGAGGGTAATCGCAAAATCACAAATCGGTTGGGGTGAAGGATTTGTTGTAAGCCATGTCTCTTTGAAACTTGTGATTGTAATATCCTGAGGTGACGTGGTTGTGATATCATGAATGATGTCAAGATGTGAAGTGGTTGTGATATCATGAATGATGTCAAGATGTGACATGGTGGGTGATGTGGCATGTGACATGGCAGATGAAGTGGCGATTATGTGGTAGATGACGTGGAGTATGACATCAGGGATGACGTGGCATAGGTGGCTCTTATCACAAATCGCAAATCAATTTTAGCAAAGGGTTATGATATGGCAGATGTTATGGAACTTACGATGCGATAAACATGGGATAAATTATGTAATAGAGTTAATAATCCCGTCGGGTCCAGGTTACATTGCAAATCACAATTGGAATCAAAACGAGGAAGGAGGCATGACCCTTGGAACTTGTGATTGCGTGGATGCAGGGGGATTTATAGACTGGAATGTATAATCCCATCGGGTCCAGCTTATATCGCATATAGCAATCGGTGGTGTGGAGGAATATTGGCTTAAGCCTTTGAATATTGTGATTATTCCAAATGAGATATTTTTATTCTATGGATTTAAATCCTTGATTAGGTCTGGGTTAAATATTTCAATCGCAGTCGCAGAGAGGTAGAGAGGTGTCAATCTGTGGCTTTTTTGCGATCACGCAGACGCGGGAGTTTATGGATTGTAGTGTATAATCCTGACGGGTCCAACTATATCGCATATCGCAATTGGTTAAGGCTAAGACTTAAGTTTTGTGGTCATTGTGATATGCAGACGAGAGATATAATAAAATTGCATTAGTACTTTCTGTGTAGTTTTCTTCTGGAGTTCTTGCATCCATAATTGTTTGAATCGACATTTCGAGCCATCCACCAGGGCTCATCATCAGGATAGAGCCATGGTGGATGGCTTGAAACGTCAATTCAAACAATTATGGATGAGAGAACTTCGGAAGAAAACTACACACAAAATTGCATTAATTTTATCGTCAGGTTCGAGATGATATCACAATCGCAATGGAGTTGTGGAGGGGTCTTTGCCTTATGGAAATTTTGTGATGTGGGGAAGCGATAAGGAATAAGACTCCGATTATTCATATTTTTTGTTAATAACCCCTATTGTTTAATACTTAAGGTTTTTTTAAGGCCTTAGTATAGTTTTGGTCTCAGGGGCTATCAAATTTTTTTTTATTCAAGACAAAGAAAATATTTTTTAATTTTATGTTTTAAAATTTATTAAGGGTCCCCATTTGAATAAAATAAATTTCATAGGAAATTTATAAAATAGAAAAATGGGGGGGTTGTTGAATAGCACAACAATTGACGATTCATTGGAAGAACCAGTTATCTCTGATGAATGAAAATGAAGTTTCAAAATTTAAGTAAAAATAATTCAGGAAGGGGAAACTACTTTTTGAAACATTAGATAAATAAAATTACTCTGATCATATAAAAACTCATTAAATTGCAATTTCTTAAAAACCTCTCATGAATGAAAATACCTATTTATCCATATTAGTCATTAATCAGTTATAAAGATAAAGTAGGGGAACTTTAACAAATTATCTTTTTGATGTACCCATTTGTCACATGTAGAGCCTTTTAACCATTAATGATTTAGTATCCCATCCAATTAAGAGCGCAAAAGTTAGAGGTAAATTCAGATATATATATATATGTGTGTGTGTGTGTGTATATATGTGTATATATATATATATATATATATATATATATATATATATATATATATATATATATATATATATATATATATATATATATATATATATATATATATATATATATAAACAATAAAAGCCATTGTCCTGGTTTGGTGGCCAGATAATGACAATGCCATTCACTGGTAGTAATTAAACTGAACAAGTTGGCTCGTGATGAGACCCCTTGTCTTACGATTGAAACAATCATAAGCCATTACCCTGATTTGGTGTTCAGTATTGGTAATGTCAGTTTTATTATTTCCCTATGATCATGGTAAGCAGGCTCATGATGAGACCTCTTATCTTTTAGATTTATTATATTTTTTGAATTATGCTCTAAAAATTACATTTTAATGGATGGGGAGAATCATTGTTCTAGATGAAAAATTAGAGTTGAAGTTGCTAGGTTGTAAGACAGTCTTTACTTTTTAAAGATAACCTTTCTTGACTCATATTAGAATAAAAGGATCTTATGATTGTGAGGTTTAAAAGATTTTACAATTTAATGGAAAATATTTTTAGATTTCTATAATTTTAATCTAATTTTCAATTTTCGTAACCACTTCCTGAAAAATACCTACTTTCAAATTGAAAAATCACAAACTGATTTTAAGAGATAGTGATGAAAGGCCAAGAGTATGTCATTTAACATTATTATCTAAAAGAAAAAGTAAATTTTATACGATAATTGATTTCTCAAGATATGCCATTCACAAGAGTGTTCGTAAAATCACCAAAACCAATTCTAAAAGGAAAACTGTACAAAATTGTTTATACAAATTTCTTAACAAAAGAGGAAAAAGATAATGAAGGAAACATTCCTTCTTATGTCAAAATCTAGATAAATCAAATTTGGAAAGTTAAAAGCCTTTAGTAATAATTTAGTTTGAAAATGGAAATTTCTATTTATTTGTCTTTTTCAAAAGAAAAACTTGAAAAAATATTTTAACCATTTTCAAATTAAAGTAATGTTTTTGAAGAAAATGATTAAGGTTTATAAATTCCCCATTTTAGCTGATTCGATGAAAAATCGTTACTGCATCTTTAAGCTCACAGTTTTGATCTGGTGAAGGTGTAAAATGTTTTGTGAAGAGTTGAAAAAGAGAGTTACATATCAACAGAAGACAACAAAAACAAAAATAAATCTAAAAGGTAAAGAAGTGAATGAAAGTGAGTATAAGAGACTTACCATTGAATAATTTCATTTAATATTATTGGAAAGATATGACTTTCTCCAATGCAAAGCAATTAACTCAAAATCATTATTTATTGAATCTAATTAAACTAATCTACTCCTAATTCTAACTTAATGAAGGAAAAATTACTGTGTATAATCATACTTCCAATGTAACCATTCTCTTGTTTTATTATCTACCTGTATGTACAACTCAAATGTTATTAACAAGATAATGAAATAATCAAAATGAAACAAAATCTATTTCTTACATCTAATGTAAAATTATATACAAAAATAAGTTTATTTAGAATTAACCTATTAGTAAACCATGTTTTTTGGAAAGCATGTTCTAAACAAATATTAATGGGATCATAATAGAATGGATGTATATTTGTTAGATAATGAAAAATTTCCAAAGGAGATGATGGCAACGCATGTTGTGAAGGAAGAACACTTTCAAGATTTAAATTTGACTGATGATGAAATGATTGGAATGAATTTCCGAGTGTCGAATGAAATTAGAAACGAAGTAGTTTTTGATATTCAGGATTATGAGAAACCAATTCATCATTTTCACTTAATAAATCTCAATGATATTCAATACTGAGAGATTTAACATGCTTGCAAAAAGAAAAGAAAAGTAAAGAAAAGGATGGAAACACAATTAAATTGTTATGAAAGCTAAAATTACAAAATAATTTTACAAGGTGATTCTGGAACCTATCGTGGATTTCATTCAATGAATTACCACTATAAGGACATTCCCTGAAAAATTAAAAAATGTGAATTTCTAAAAGAGAATAAAAATGAAATACATTAGAAACTTGCATGGTTAACTCATCAAAATTCTTAAAACTAAGTTTGTGTTCAGGAGAAAAAATTAAAGCATGTGAATCTTCACGAAATAAATAAATTTTCAAAATTGGCACAATTTGTACAAGATGTGATTCTTTGTCATCATCGTCATGATAATCATCATAAATTACCTTCTTCTTATGAAAATAAAATGAATGATCTGAAATAACAGAATCAAAAAATACAAAAGAAGAAGATTTTTCAATTAAAGGATTATCATTCAAATGATTGCTAGATTTAGAAATTTCAGAACAAGAACTAGGAAAATTATCAACTAAAAGTTTAGCTTGATCATCGTGAACTATAATCTAATTCGAAAAGATATTAGGATAAAGAAAATAATGTATGCCAGAAGATAATGACGACTGAAATGATTAATCTATACAACTTGCCATATTATAATCCTTATTTAAGGAAATTTTTTCAATTGCAATTACATGTTGTCAATTTTCTAAAGTTTCCTTCAAAGAAGATAAATTGATGTGTTCATTATTCAAGACTTGTTATAGATTGGATTTTATTGGAACTACTGATTGATCACAAGAGTTATTAAAATTTGTTTCAATTGCATCTTCAAAGAGAAAATGAGAATAGAAATTTTCTAAAGAAGAACTTTGTGATTCAATTACAGTTTCAAGTTCGGGATCCAGAAAACCGTTTAATGATTCAAGACTAGTTAATAAATTAGATGTGTCTTGTTTTCATTAATTTATTCATTATTTTCAGTATGGGAAGAAACAAGAGAAGTGAAGTGTTCAATTAAATATTCACCTGAAGGAAAATTATCTAAATGAATCTATAACAAAATGACCAAAATCTATTATAAAAATCATTTAAATATTATTTATCATACATGTAAAGATTATCTAATTCTAAAAACAAACTATTGTAACTGCAATTTTGATGTGCTTTTAGAAATACCTGGCAAAAATATTTCCATGAATGTATCGACTTCTCGGGGCACCAAGAACCATTTGCGGATCCATCCTCTGAATGTGAGAGTGAAAAGCCTACAAATCTCATTATCAATGATTATACTAAAATATTTACATCTATTAACAAAACCAACAATATGATTTAATGTAGAAATATTAATCTCACCATTGAACTTTAACTGTGAGAAGGACTCGATCTACTTCTTGGGCATGCCTCGTGTAGGCTTAGGTGAACTATATGCATGAAAAAGTGTAGGAATGCATATGGGAGCCATGATTAGTTAAAAATGATATAAATATTTAAACAAATAACTAACTCATGCCCTCCTTCTAGTGCCCAAATGTTGATGCCTCGAAAATCATTGCAACAACATTGGGGATAACCAACCAGTCTGAATCTTAAAACAACTCCTTTTACATTTGGGATAGTGGCTCCAATTGGTTCAATTAGGTCTAGTTACCTTCTCCCAACCACTATCAGCTTTAAATATGTCTTTAATTTCTAATAACTAGGGCGATCATATCAATTCTTCAAGCTGATCAGACAAGAAGAATGATCCTTAAGTTATTTTTGTGGAACAACCAAACCAATCTAAAGTTTTTCCTCAAAAGAGGACTTCTATGAATGTAGAATCAATCTAAATGCAAACTAATTCTAAAATGTAAGAAAAAGGAACTAAATCCTAATCTTATCTCAATTAGGTAGATAAAGATCTAACCCAACTGAGAGAAAGGTATTTAAATGATTGGGATTTAAATATGTATGTCTTATAATGAATATCAAGCTAACAAAGTAGTTCAATTAAAAAACATTATGAATACCAAAACACATTCTATTGAGAGTCATTTTAATTGAAATAGTCAACCAATAACATTTAGGAAGTAGTTCACAAAATGATATTGATTTTTAAATCAACAATTCGAATAATTAAACAAGAATATGAGGAAATAGTTCACAACATATCATTATTTTTTAAATCGGTATTAAAAGACAGATTTATGAGTAAATAGTTACTGAGTAATTAGAATTCAACACATAAGAGCAGAGATAAATAATAAAATATGATTGAGACAAATTACTCATATTGATAATAGTGCACAAATATGAATAAAATGACACATTCCTACCATTATAAAATGAAACTAGTATTTAAAACAATAGTATTAAAAATACCAATTTATTGAATGCATTTCTCTGGCTCTAGTCTCCAACAGTCTTTTACAATGCTTGAACTTCTGCTTTTAAAACTAGAGCTGCAATAGTACAAAATCTGCCAATCAAAACATAATTCAGAGTGGAAAAGAAAAATCCTCAATAATCCCTCAGATCTGAGTTTTCTCCTCTAACCTACAACTCTAAATCCTCTATACAATAGTGCCTTCAAGAATTCGTGAATTGCAGAGAAGAGGAGCTTGCCTAGTCTTCCTATTAAGTTAGACCTTGAGAGTACAATAGTGTGAGCTCCCCTGGCTTTCTCTCTAAGATATTCGGTCCCTGATTCAATGCCAACAACCTATTTAAATAGATGCTACTGAAAACATCTTATTTTGCTTCAAGTGTTAAGGGAGTTGAACAATTACTTTCAATCATGCATCTGAAAAACATAATTTTCGTCATAATTGCTTGATCTTCCTGTTCTATCAAATTGGCCTTAATTCTTGATCAGATTGTTTGGGTGTCTGTCAGTTTTATCTAAATTGAACTGCCACTTATCAGCATAACTGTCCTCCTCTGTCATGAATCTGAACACAGAAAACAAGAATTGATAAGATAAAAATAAATTAAACTGATAAATGAGTTTCGTTTGAAATAAATGACATTTGCAGAAAATCGGGCTTAAAACTTAGAGCATAACAATCGCAATCGTAAACACTGTGGAGGAGAAAGAGGATTAAGCCTTTAATTTATTTGAAATATCATAATTGCGGGAGAGAAAATGGAAGAGGGCTATGGTGGAGTTATATCACAATTGGCTATCGGAGCGGAAACAAAGGAATAGGCTTGAAGTGGAAAGTGGCGTAAGGCCTGTGGTTATTTAATTAAATCACAATTGCAACAACATATAGAAGCGTAATAATCATAATCAAAATAAAATTGCAATAATAAATCCTAAGTGGTGATGTGATAACGACATGATGGGGGAAATTACAATCGAAAATCAAAATTTTCTGTGTAGTGCTATGAAATGGGCCTTATGATTTTCTGCGATTTCGATATGCAGGGTGACATCATGATGATGTCATGAGGGTAATCATAAAATTGCAAATCAGCTGGGGTGAAGGATTTGTTATGAGCCATGTCCCTTTGAAACTTGTGATTGCAAAGTCCCAGGGTGATGTGGCAATGACTGCTTGAATGATGTCATGATGTGATGTTTTGGGTGATGTGGCATGTGATATGGAAGATGATTTGGTGATTATGTGGTAGATGATGTGGAGTATGATGTCATTGATGAAATCAGGGATGACGTGGCAGAGGTGGCTCTTATCTCAAATCACAAATCACAAATCACTTTTAGAAAAGGTTTATGGTATGATGGATATTATGGAACTTGTGATGCGATGGATGCAGGACGATTATGTAATGGAGTTAATAATCTCGTCGAGTCCGGTTTACATCACAAATCGCAATTGAAATCAACATGAGGCAGGAGGCATGACCCTTGGAACTTGCAATTGCACGGATGTTGGGGGGATTTATAGACTGGAATGTATAATACCATTGGGTTCGGTTTATATCACATATCGTAATCAATGTTGCAAAGGAATATTGAATTAAGCCTTTTAATATTGTGATTATTTCATATGCGCTATTTTTTTTCAATGGATTTAAATACTTGATCAGTTCTGGTTTAAATATCACAATTGCAATTGTAGAGAGGAAAATATGTGTCAATCTTTGGCCTTTTTGCGATCATGCGGATGCGAGAGTTTATGGACTGTAGTGTATAATCCCGGTGGGTCCGGCTATATCACATATCATAATTGGTTAAGGCTAAGACTTAAGTTTTGCGATCATTGCGATCTACGGATGTGAGGGATAATAAAATTTCATTAATTTTACCGTCGGGTCTGAGATGATATTGATATCGCAATGGAGTTGTGTAGGGGTCTTTGCATTATGGAACTTTTGTGATGCAGGGAAGCAATAAGGAATAAGACTCCGATTATTCATATTTTTTGTTAATAACCCCTATTGTTTAATACTTTATGTTTTTTTAAGGCCTAAGTATAGTTTTGGTCTCGAAGGCTATCAAAAAAATGTTTTATTCAAGACAAATAAAATATTTTTTAACTTTATGTTTTAAAATTTATTAAGGATCCCCATTTTCATAAAATAAATTTCATAGGAAATTTATAAAATAGAAAAATGGATGGGTTGTTGAATAGCACAACATAGTGTTGATTGATTTGAGCATTACCTATAATTTTATTCATTGTGAGATAGCCAAGGAATTGAATTGCTTCCTATATCCAGCACCAGAGTGTCAAGTGATGTTTGCAAATGGAGGAACCATAAATTGCTCTGTAAAGTCCCATAATATCAAGCTATCCATGGGAGAATATGTGTTGAATATTCCAATGTTTTCCATTACAATGGGTTGTGCTGATGTTGTACTAGAAGTCCAATGGCTACAATTGTTGGCTATGATATCTTTTATTTTTCAAGAACTTTTCTTGAATTTTTTTTCAGAAGGAAAGGAAGTTGAATTAAGGGGTATCACAGGGAAACAATGAGGCATAATTTCACAATTGTGTTCGCTAGATGTTCCCACATTAGATTCATCTATTTCTCTAGATATCCAAAAAGCTTTGGACAGTCATTCCAGGGTATTTGAGACTCCAAAAGGCTTCCCACCTATTCGTAGTCATGAACATGCTATTCACTTGATTCCAGGAAGTGTTCCTCCAAACACTAGGCCTTATAGATATCTCTATGCCAAAAAGAGTGAAATTGAACAACACTAGAGGCTGGTATAATTCAACCTAGTCAAAGTTATTTCTCTACTGCAGTAGTATTGATGCATAAGAAGGATGGATCATGGTGCATGTGTTTGGATTATTGGGAGCTCAACAAGCTCACTATTAAAGATAAATTTCCCATTCCTATGATTGATGAATTATTGGATGAATTGCATGGATAAATTTACTTCACCAAGTTAGACCTTCGTTCAGGATATCATCAAATCAGAATGAAGATTGAAGACATTTCGAAAAAAACATTTAGAACTCATGAGGTTCATTATGAACTTTTGGTTATTCCTTTTGGGCTTACCAATGCACCTTCTACATTTCAAGGTTTGATGAATTCCATTTTCAAACCCTTCCTTAGAAAATTTGTGTTATTATTTTTTGATAGTATACTAATCTACAAAAAGTCTTGGAAGGATCATGTTCAAAATGTTGACAGAGTGCTCAAACTATTGAAGGAGAAACAATTATATGCAAAAACCTCCAAGTGTTTCTTTGGAGTACAAGAGGTGGAATATTTGGGTCATATTGTATCTCATGAAGGCGTTAAGGTAGACCCTAGCAAAATTAAAGCCATTAAGGAATGGAAAATCCCCACATCCATAAAGCATCTGTGAGGATTTCTCAAGTTGACAAGGTATTATCACAAGTTTGTTAAGAATTATTGGAGAATAGCAACACCTCTAACAACATTACTAAAGAAAGATGCATTTTATTGGACTCCAGAAGCAGCGAAGGCCTTTGAACATCTTAAAGAGGCAATGTGCCAAGCACCTGTCTTAGCTATGCTAGACTTCACAAAAACCTTTATTATTGAATGTGATGCCTCAGGAAATGGAATTGGTGATGTTTTAATGCAATAAGAAAGACCCATTTCTTTCAAAAGTCATCTAATCAAAGGAAAATATTTACACAAAATTATTTATGAGAAGGAAATGTTGGCAATACTACATGCACGTAAGAAATGGCAACCTTACCTTATGGGAAGACACTTCAACGTAAAAGTAAATCACGATGGTCTTAAATACTTTTTAGAACAAAGATTATCTTTGGAAGAGCAACAAAAATGGGTCACAAAGATGTTTGGTTATGACTTTGAAATCATATACAAAAAGGGGAAGCAAAATGTTGTTGCAGATGCACTCCCAAGAAAGGATGAGGATGCAGAAGCATTTCTTTGTGCCATTTCTATTATTCAACCAGATTGGATAAATGAAGAATGGGATGAATGTAAGAATGACGAAGAAGTGTGGGCACTCATTCAAAAGTTGCAGCAATATCCCAGTACATCTGATACATTTAGCTGGAAAATGCTTTGTTATGGTACAAAGATCGCTTATACCTCTGTAAGAATTCCCAACTCAAACAAAAGATTCTTCTAGAAGTGCACACCACTCCCTTAGGAGGGCATTTGGGATTTTTAAAAACTTACCACAGGGTTAAGAAGGAATTTTTTTGGGATGGCCTTAAATATGATATTCAAAATATTGTGGCATAATGTTTGGTTTTCCAACAAAATAAAGTTGAGACAATTAAGACCTCAGGTCTATTACAACCTCTATCCATTCCAGGTCAACATTGGGAGGAGGTTTCAATGGATTTTATCACAAGTTTACCCAAGTCCGAAGGAAAGAATGTCATCATGGTGGTAGTTGATAGACTTACCAAGTATGCACACTTTTGTGCATTATCTCATCCATTTAAAGCTAGTACAATTTCTACTGCATTTATGGAAACAATTCAAAAGTTACATGGAAACCCAAAGATTATTGTAAGTGACAAATATCCTATTTTCACTAGAAATTTTCGGACATAATTATTTTCTTGTCTGGGTACTCAGTTAGGTCATAACTCATCTTATCATCCTCAATCTGATGGGAAAACTAAGATAGTGAACAAATGTTTGGAAGGATATATTCATTGCTTTGTATCTGATAAACAAACACAATGGGCGCCTCTCGCTGAATGGTGTTATAACATTTCCTTCCATAGTGCAGCAAAAATGACCCCATTTATGGCGCTTTATGGATATCATCCACCTTCCATCACATCATATTTAAGAGAAAATTATAAGGTTCAAGTAGTGGAAGATCACATAGAGCATCAACAAAATGTTCTCCAACTCTTAAAGGATAACCTCACTTTGGCGCAGAATAGAATGAAACAATAGGTAGATCAACATCGCAGTGAAAGAATTTTTGATGTAGGTGACTGGGTATTTTTACAGCTACAACCATACAAACAAATGTCCCTCAAGCAAGCTAAGAAGGATAATAAATTGTCACCAAAGTATTATGGTCCATACAAGGTGTTGCAAAAGATTGGTACTATGGCATACAAATTTGAACTTCCTGCACCTTCCCGAGTGCACCTAGTTTTCCATGTTTCATGCTTAAAGAAGGTTATAGGTGAAAAGCTCCCAATCCAAAAAATATTTCCAGAACTTAACGAGGAAGGAAAAATCATATTGGAACCTAAAGCAGTCACATAAACAAGAACTCGACAGCTATGAAATCAATCAATTTTAGAGTATCTCATTAAGTGGAAGAACTTACTTGCTGAAGATTCCACATGGGAGGATGAGAGTTTTATACAGAAGCATCCAAAGCTACTCAATTGTTGAGGACAACACTTTTTTGAAGGAGAGGGGCATGTTAGGTCCCTATAATACTAGTCTATTCCCTTATTATTATTGTCATTATACCCCTTATTGTTATTGTTGTGCCCATGTTGTCCCCATATTGTTATTATTGTGCCCCACAGAAGCCCACTATTGTTATTGTTGTGCCCTTGAATTATTATTGTTATGTCGGCTTTGATTATATTGTGACCCCTTAGACTCCTATATATAGAAAGGAAGTCTTGTCATTTGTATCATCCAAGAATTGTTCAATTTATGTAATGTAAAGGAGGTTTTCCCCTCGAAGAGGCTACTTTTGAAGTCGTTGATCTATCTCTTTCTTCTATTTTGTGAGTTGGTTGCATAGTTATTTCTCTTTCTCTTAGTTCCTTAGTTATTTCTCTTTCATTCCCCATTCCTTGGTGTTTTTTCTTGGCCTAGCAGAGAGACCTTCTCCCTTGAACCATCTCAAATTGATCCTGTAATCACGGGTTATATGTCCTTTGTTGTGGCACTTGTAACATTTAATATTAGGCTTGAATATTGGTAAGAATGGCCC
Source organism: Pinus tabuliformis (assembly GCA_031772625.1). Lineage (NCBI taxonomy): Eukaryota > Viridiplantae > Streptophyta > Pinopsida > Pinales > Pinaceae > Pinus > Pinus tabuliformis. The sequence goes on from CM062816.1 coordinate 1,416,637,578, forward strand.
ATATGAACTACTGGCATAACTTCTATTTTGATTTCCCATATATTTTATTTGAGCCTTATAACATCCTCTATTTCTGATATAATCATAGGTTCTGCAATCCCTTAATCTATGTCCAAATCTTATGAATGAGAAGTAATGACCAAAAAATGTATTTTGATACTTGGCTATATTGATTTATCTTGCCGAAGCAGTTTTTCTAAAGTTGTTCCTCAGTAGAGATTCATCTCTTTGATGATATTCAACTCCTATTCCACTGTTACTTGTGGATCCCTTAAGAAAAAATTCTGTCATAGTGGTCCTTATATCTTCGTTACTTTCTTTTCTTGGGCTAGATGTAACTTGTTGATCCCAGATGTAACAATCCTTGGTTGATTTTCCATGTAAATAAAATAATACCAAGGTCATGGGATGAGCATTCGAAGCTGAATGTTGGGAAAACATTATAGTGGGTGTCACTTTTGGTTTATTAATAGCTATGGAAATTGGAAAAGGCAAGAGGTAATAATTGGAATTTAATTATGAGAAATAAAGGAAAATAGGAGAAAAGGAAGGTGAAGAGACACAAATATGCATGCAAGGGAAATAAGAGGGAAAATGAAGGAAACTAAAAACAAAGGAGACATCAATGATAAAAAGGCATCAGAGAAACAATTCCCATATTTTGTTAGTTTATTTTTGGCTCTCTTCTTCCATAGTCTTACACTCTTGCACATGTAGAGCATTCTTGGAGCATACTATCATTCACTTGGACTTGGAGAAAACAAGCAAATAACAAGCAAGGAATTAGAGGACAATGAAAAATAAGCTTGGATGAGAAGCTACAACAAGGATATTTTGCAGGTAATAGGTTGCATTTGTGATTTCCTTGCTGGTTTCTAGATGCATGGTAGTTGCATGTGTCTCTTTGGTTATCTTATTGTCATTGACATGAGATTTTTCTATATTGACAGTGGTTTTAGGCTTGCCTTGTCATTTCCTAGATAACCATGGTGTTGTGGGTGCTTTGCATTGGTTTAAGCTTTGAATGGCTGGTAGAATTTGGATCCTGGTGAGTTGGTTTCAATAAATCCCCAAGGGTAAAGGGTGGAGATGGGGTTTCTCCTGGAACTCTTGATGAATGGGTGGAGACAGGAAAATTTCTCTAGATGTGGTGAAGATAGTTGGAGGAATCCAAGCTTGTTTTGGTTTTAGTGGTTTATGGATTTGTTAGGTGAAACCATTGTGGTTGAGGGTTGAGGTGGTTTGGCCTCTAGAAGCCCTGATTAGTTTAATTTTGGTTTAACCCATATGATCCCACGTTCATGCTTAAAATACGGCACATGGGTGATTGGCTAAAAGAGAGATTTGGTTCACCCCACTCTATGGTTGGGTGGTACGTGGAAGTCCCTAAATTGGTTGGATTTTGCATATGTTAATATAATATATTTTACATATTATGATTTATGAGCACATGTACTAGTTATTATGTGATCTTATGGTTTATTTGTCATGGTTTCTATTCTAGTTATATGCATGGTTCTATGATGTGCTCCAGTTATGACCCTTGTTCATGATTTGACAAGTGATTGAATGATTGATGTATTCATGGGATAACAAGTTTTGTTGTAGCTACCTTAAGAGGGCATTGGGCCTTCTTGACAATTCTCTGATGTAGTTCAAAAGTCTATAATTAGATATGCATTCATGACCTGTAGATTCTATGTTTATCATATGTTTAACAAAATGTATAACATGTATTAGGCATGTCCAGGTCAAGATGTGATCCGAATTGGATCCATGAAGAAAAATCAGAGAACCATGACTATATCAAATTGGGACAAAACTTCGACTTCAAAAAATTAAGAGTAGCGATCAGAAACACCTCTAAACAGTGGTAGTTAGCAGCCAGCATGGAACGACGAGGACCTTGGTCAAAGCGCGCTAACTGAGGCCCATGGAGACTGCGCAGGAGGTGAAACCAACCCCTGGGAAGCTCGGATCGGGAAAAGGAGGCAGTTTCTGATGCCTGCGCATGTTCGGAAAAACCCCTTGAGAAGGAGAGGCCCCGAGCACTCGGTCGCATGAAGGCCGAGAAAACTATGGGAAAAAAGGCTAAAAGCAAAGGCGAGATCCGCACTCCAAAAACCAGTAGTATTTATTAGGGGCACCCTTGGGTGGTAAGCAGTTTTGGCAAAAAAGGAGCAATTCCACTCAGTGCTCGACGCATGGCAAGCGTAGGAGAGAGAAAACCACCGCTCATCGTGCACTAACGGTCGAGCAAGTCAACCATGTGAAATGAGCGAATGGCATCGAATCTGGGGGATCCAGATCTAACAGCTAAGATCGCGCCCGATGGGAAAGCCGGAATCGACAGGGGATTAAGCCATGATCTATAAGAATTTGATGTTCGATTTGACCACCAAGGTGGAAAATGACACATTCCACATTGTAACTAAAAAAACCAAACTGATGAAGCAAGCTGGTGCAGTTGTAGGAGGACAAGTGGCCACTCCCTGTGAGCCTAATGATGATGCCAAGACAGGGAACTCCAAGTGAAGCTGTAGCAGGCGATCTGATGGAGTTGGAAGGGGAATCGAACAACCATGAGATCGAATGGCTTTAAAGCCATGAACAGACAAGCAGAAGACAGAGAGGAAGAACAGAGAAGAGAAGGAAACAAAAGATGGAGAGAAAAAAAGCGAAGAAGACAGTGAAGCAAAAAGCAGAAAGAAGACAGAGGGCCAAGCTGACCAAAGGTAGCATCGAGCACCAGAGAGCTTGAGAGATTCAAGCCATCCCTGAGAGGATTTGTCAAGACTGAGAACCACATTGGGCTTCTTCCATTAAACACTAGAGAGGTCAAGAAGCTAGTAAGGGAAAGAATCTGTGCACTCTAGTGGCTTGGGGCATCAAAGAACCACCCTGCCAAGAAAATTTTGTTTTAGGAGACTCACATTGAGCTCCTTCATTGTAATTATCTGCTTTAAGACACAATAAAAGAAGGCCACCACTTAGAGCTGGACCAGAGATGTAGCCCTGGAGGATAGGGTGAACTCCTTATTAAATTCTTGTGTTATTATATTTACTTACTGTATTTCTCTGTTGTTTTCCATTTCGAGTGTCTGTGTATTTGTAATCTGATCGATCTGTTGCCTAAATAACATAGACACACACCAACACATGAGTCTATAATACCTTCAATTAATAATTCTTAACTGATATCACTCATAGGGTGATTTTCAGATCAAGTGGTATCATAGCTCAAGGTTGTAGGGTTAGACAAGCTTGTGTTGGTTTAGTTGTTGAATGCTCACTAGATCAAAGCTCAAATTAGGAGAAGAAGAGTGGGTCCAAACTAATCCTAAAATTGGGAGAGTCTATCCTCAGAAGACAATGTCAGAGGAAGGTTCAATGGGGCTAGACCCTCAATTCATAGAAAGTTTCCTAGCCATAAAGTCCATGGTAGAAGAAATGTATAGGGACTTTAGAAAGCATAAGGATTAAGATTCATCAGGCTCTAAACAAGACAAATAAGAAGATGAGTCTCACTTCCATGACCACTCCAAAGGAAAAGGGAAAGAGGAAAGCTTTCTCACACCTCCTAATAGCCCTGTGCATAACAAGAAAACATCTTTGTTCAAGCTAGATGTTAAATTTGATTTGCCTATATATGATGGAGAGCTAAATGCAAAAAAGTTGGACAATTGGATTAGACAAATTGATGTTTATTGCAGAGTACAGAACATCGACTCAGACAAGAGCAAGATTCAGCTGGCAAGCCTACACCTAGGAGGCACTGCCTTGGTTTGGTGGGAAGGCAAAACCCAAGCTGACATGAAAAAACATGGTAAGACCATTTCTGTTTGGAGTGAATTTGTTTCTACAATAAAAAAACAATTCTATCCATTGGCCTACATGAAACAAGCCATGATGAGTTGGAAAACTCTTCGGTAGCTGAAAGGGAAAAGTATGCAAGGGTACACTCAAGAATTTAGAAAGAGAGCATTGATTCTAGGAATCTCATTAGACTCACCAGAGACTCTGTTGAAGTACATTGGTGGTCTACACATCTACATGAGGCATACCATCCTCATGTTTAATCCCACTAGTATAGATGAGGTATCTGTACAAGCTACTCATCTAGAAGCTAGAGGTAAGAATGGAAATCCAGAAGTTGGGGGACCATCCCAACCCACTGTAAGCAATACCAAGGAGAAAAGAAAGCAAGGAATGCTAACACTGCATAGAAAATAAAAGCTTCATGCACTCACTGTAAAAATGATGGGCATGATGATGAGCATTGTTGGATATTGCATCCAGAGATGAGGCCTAAGAAGTTTGAGGGCAAGAAGAAGAAGACTGTTGCAGCTATTCAGAAAGATTTGGGGTCAGACTCGGGAGATGAAACAACCATTGCAGCCACAGGTATAAAAGGTAAGAATTCTGAAGCATCTACTAGTAATTCTGCTCAATCTGTTATTGATGAAGAGAATGAGAGAAAAATACATGAGCTTTTTCATATTCGAGTCGTTTCCAAATATCAAAAGATTGATAATTTTTTTGATAGTGGCTTACTAGTAAATTTAATTTCAATTGGGATTAGCAACTACACCTCACAAGAAACCATATCCATTAGGATGGTTGAATGATAAAGCATAACTACAAGTGACTAGACAGTGCAAAATCAAGTTTTATTTTGGATCAGCATTTGTAGATGAGGTCGAGTTAGACATAATTCCTTTAGATATATGTGGAATTGTTTTAGGAAGTCCTTACTTGTATGATAGAAAAGCTATTTTCTATAGAGTTGAGAACAAGTATCTACTTGTTAAAGATGGAATTGAATACTTTGTAAGAGCTCATAACCTCAAGAATAATTATACTCTCATAAACTTAGAGTAGATGAAAAGAATGATAAATTCATGCAAACAATTCTTACTGATGGTTGTAAAGGAAATGAAACCTAATAAAACCAATGTATTTGAGGGTTGTAATGCTAAACAACAATCTGATATAGAAAAGGTTATTTCAGAATATCATATCTTGTTTCAAGAACCTAAAGGTTTGCCAGCCAAAAAGGAAATAGTACATGATATTATTTTGCAGCAAGATGTTCCATTGCCTAACATTGGAATGTATAGGTTGTCTGCTTTAGAGAATGCTAAAATCAAGAAGTAGGTGTAGGAGCTGCTCGAGAAGGGGTTCATCAGGCCTAGCACATCACCATGTGGGTTACCAATCGTTTTGGTCAGAAAGAAAGATGGCTCGTGGAGAATGTGCATTGACTACCGAGCACTAAATAAGATAACCATCAAAAATCATTATCCCCTTCCTCGCATGGATGATCTTTTAGATCAATTGAAGGAAGTTGTGCATTTCACCAAGCTAGACTTGCATAGTGGATACCATCAGGTCAGAGTTGTAGAACAAGATGCATGGAAGACTGCTTTCAAAACAAAGAAGGGATTGTATGAGTGTTGGTTATGCCTTTTGGCTTAACTAATGCTCCTACTACTTTCATGAGATTAATGAATGATGTACTCAGACCTTTTCTTGATGATTTTGTTATTGTGTATCTGGATGACATTCTGATTTTTAGTAAAACGTGGGAAGAACACTTAAAGCGTGTTAAGCAAACATTAGGTGTTTTGAAAATAGAAAAACTTCATGTTAATCTCTCAAAGTGTGAATTTGGCAAAACATCTCTAGATTATTTGGGTCATATAGTAGGGGGTGGTGAATTGAAAATAGATCCCTCTAAAGTGGCAGTAATTGTAAACTGGCATAAACCCAAGTCTATTATAGAAGTGAGAATCTTCTTAGGAGTAGCACAATATTGGAGGAAGTTCATTTCTAACTTTTCCTCAATTGCAGCTCCCTTACATGCTTTAACAAGGTTGAACAAGGTGTTTCAGTGGGGAGGAAAACATCAGAAAGCCTTCGACACCTTGAAACAAAATATTAGTACAGCACCTATACTAGCACTACCTGATCTGCAAAGACCATTTGAGATCCAAATAGATGCCAGTGACTACGCCATGGGAGCAATGTTGACATAGCACGGTAAACCCATATGTTATCATTCTGAGACTTTTAATCCTGCGGTAGTTAACTATCCTACATATGATAAAGAATTGTATGCATTAGTTCAGAGTGCGAAAAAGTGGAAACATTACCTAATGGGCAAAGAGACAGTAATACATACTGATCATCAACCACTTTAATATCTACACTCCCAAACTAAGCTGCAACAATCAAAACATTACAGATGGATGGGTTTTCTACAACAGTTTCATTTAGTCATCAGATATAAAAAGAGCATACATAACAAAGTTGCAGACATGTTATCTAGACCCATTATAAATGCATCTACTATATTTAAGCATAATTCGGTGCTACATGAAAGCTACATTGAACAATATGCTCAAGATATAGACTTTAGAGATGTATATGCAACTTTGAGTCAAGGCAAAAGAGTAGAAGAATTGGACTATCATGTAAAGGACCGACTCTTATACCATTGTGGGAAACTCTACATTCCACACACTGAGAGAGTAAAGATAATTAGAGAAGCACACACTTCTCTGATATCAGGTCACTTTGGGGTAAGTAAAACAGTTGCACAACTGCAAAGATTTTTTTATTGGCCAAAAATGAATGAGACAGTTTCTAGATATGTAAGAGGGTGTACTATGTGTGCTAAAAGCAAGCCTAGCAACAGAAAACTAGGCTTGTACACTCCATTACCAGTACCTTCTCACCCTTGGGAAAGTGCTTCCATGGATTTTGTTGGAGGACTACCTAAATCTAGGAAAGGTCATGATTATCTATATGTTGTTGTGGATAGGTTTAGCGAAATGTGTATTTTGATACCTTGTAATAAACAGATTACAGCTGAACAGACTACAAAATTGTTCTTTGAACATGTTTGGGTTCATTTTGGATTACCCACTTCCATTGTATCTGATCGAGACACCCGATTTGTGGGGAAGTTTTGGTCAAGTCTGTGGGAACTGATGGACACAAAACTAAAGAAAAGCACAACTTTTCATCCACATACTGATGGCTATACATAAGTACTTAACAGGACAGTGATCCAGTTACTGAGAGGATATTGCAGCAAACACCCTAAGCTTTGGGATGAACATTTGTGTTATGTGCAGCATGCTTACAATAGAGAAAAACATTCTTCTACATAGAGATCTCCATTTGAGACCTATTTTGGTTTCACAACAAGGTCTCCTTTGGATTTTGTCTTTGGTAAAGATACCACAGTTGAGGGACACAACGATGTGGACAAGGCAACTAGGTTCATTGAACAAATCTAGGAGATCCACCAGGTAGTACAGGAACAACTGGAAAAGAGCCAAGCCAAATACAAGGCAAGGCATGACAAGCTTCAGATGGAGCATAGTTTTCAGGTTGGTGACCAAGTCTAGCTGTATATCAGCAAAGATAGGATGCAAGGTGAAGGAAAGAAGCTAAAACCTATCAGGTATGGACCTTTTAGGATACTTGAGAAGATTAGCGAAAATTATTTTTGCCTTGATCTACCAGCTTACATGCACATCTACTCAGTTGTAAATGCAGACTGCTTGAGATTGTTTGAACCTTCAATGGTTGAGGATCCTGAAGAGCAGAGTCAATTTCCTTCTATTGATGACATGCTACCTGAATATCTTAATGAATTGCAGGAAGACACAGTGTTCGATAGGAAGGTGAGGAAAACGCACAGAGGAGATGTTGAGTACCTTAGAATTGGGCTCAAAGGTTCAAAGTCAAGCAGTGCAAAGTGGATTGAGATTGGACAAGTGAGACAGCAGTACCCGCGAAATGAGCGAATGGCGTCGGATCTGGGGGATCCAGATCTAACGTTGAGATCACGCCCGATGGAAAAGCCGAAATCGACAAGGGATTAAGTTGTGATCTATAAGAATTTGACATCGGATTTGATCACCAAGGTGGCAGATGACTCATTCCATGACGTAACTAAAAAACCAAACCAAAGAAGCAAGCTGGCACAATTGCAGGAGGACAAGTGGCCACTCCCTATGAGCCTAATGATGACGCCAAGACAAGGAACTCCAAGCGAAGCTGTAGCAGGTGATTCGACAGAGTTGGAAGGGGAATCGAATAGCCATGAGATTGAATGGATTTAAATCCGTGAATAGATAAGTAGAAGACAAAGAGGAAGAACGGAGAAAAGAAGGAAACAAAAGACGGAGAGAAAAAAAGTGAAGAAGATAGTGAAGCAAAAAGCAGAAAGAAGACATAGGGCTGAGTTGACCAAAGACAGCGTTAAGCACCAGAGAGCTTGAGAGATTCAAGCCATCCCTGAGAGGATCTGTCGGGACTGAGAACCACATTGGGCTCCTTCCCTTAAAGACCAGAGAGGTCAAAGAAGCTGGTAAGGGAAAGAGTCTGTGCACTCTAGTGGCTTGGGGCATCCAAGAACCACCTTGCCAAGAAAATTTTGTTTGAGGAGACTCACATTGAGCTCCTTCATTGTAGTTCTCTGCTTTAAGACATAATAAAAGAAGGCCACCACTCAGAGCTGGACTGGAGATGTAGCCCTAGAGGATAGGGTGAACTCGTTATTAAATTTTTGTGTTCTTATATTTTCTTACTGTATTTCTCTGTTGTTTTCCATTTCAAGTGTCTGTGTATTTTCAATCTGATCGATCCACTACCTAAATAACATAGACACACACCAGCACATGAGTCTGTAATACCTTCAATTAATAATTCTTAACTGATATCACTCATAGGGTGATTTTCAGATCAATATGTTTCTCAAGTTTTGAAGAGTTGGCATTTTTATAATTGTAGTTATGCTTCTGGAAAGTTACAGGCAGTTATGGGTAGTGGTTTAGACACTAGCCTAAAAAAGTGGCATAGATCTCGCCACCGCATGCACAAAATTTAGAAAGTTTGGTCATAACTGCATGTAGGCAGAATTATGGGTGCGATTGGATCCTCATAACTACATGCACAGTGTGTCAAGAGTGAATTTTGGATGTTAGGATTGTGAAAAGGAAGTTCCAACTCAAGCTATGATTATTAGAGATTGTGGATTGACTTCTAGGTGATTTAGGGCTCTTGAGAGGTATCAGAAAGTTTTTGTTTGTCAGCCCCACTTCTATAACTAGAACTTGGAGGTTGGGTAATGTCATAGTAACTCTCATCTCATCTTTACCATTGAGATCCTATAAAAGTGAGTGAATATGGGAGGAGGCGTTATAGGGTGGTATGAGACCTTCTAGGTTCAAACACTTGGAATGGATGGGATAAATGTGTTTGTTATGCGTTCATTGTTAGTTATTGTTATGCTATTTATGTAAGAATCGAGATGCTTGTGAACTTTTATCATGCTAATTTGGATTGGCATGTGCATATGGAGTAGCCTCCCATGAGATACACTGAGGTATTATTTTATTATGTCTTTTATTTGGTTTATTTAACATGGAATGTTGCAGGAAATAGAAGATCAGAGATGAAGAGAAGAGTGGTGGACTACATTTCACTTGACTCCCCTTACAGACCTTATGTGAAATCAATGGAATGGGAAAGGTCAACCAAGAATTAAGGATAAGAGTGTTCTCCTAATCTAGCAGATACAATGAGGAGTATAAGGGAAAAGATTCAAATTTGCAATGAAGATAATGATAGTTTGATTGAGGCATAAAAAAGGCTTGACAAATCTAAAGAAAAGCAAGCAGAGGTCATAGTAGTGATTCTTCATAGCCTTACAAATTTTCAAATACATGGACAAATGGGGTATAATCATGGAGATAGGCAGGAGGGGAATACCAATGGGACATATGGTAGTAGGTCTTAGAGAGATACATGATGGACGAATATGATATAGTTAGAGGTGGTATATATTTGGATACACCTAATAACTGAGCTAGCACTCATGTATTTTTTTCCAGCTTCGAATCTGAGAAAAATCATAGTCATTACTGTCATCATCCTTATAGGAGGAGTGAGAGTGCATACTTGCCAGATGATTTTAGGAAAGCTAATACTCCCACTTTTGATGGGGATGTGAAGAAGTTAGAAAATGCAGTAGCATGGTTGCTTGGGATGAATAATTTCTTTAGATTGCATGACTATTTAGAGAACATGAAAGCCAAGGTAGCTATTTTTAGTCTCAAAGGAAAATAAAATATTTGGTGGACGATGTTAAGCAGGACAGAGGTATCATGGAAGAGGAGTTGAGTTGGCATGAGTTTAAAAGACTCTTTAGGAATAAATATTTGTCTGAGAGATATTATGATGGAAAGAACAAGGAATTATATAAGTTCAACATGGGTTCCATGATAGATGAAGAGTACACAACTAAGTTTTTGTAGATGTTGAGGTGTGTGCCCCACCTCAAGGATGAGAAAACAAAGGTCCAAAGGTCCATCAGTGGATTTCTAGTAACATTTAGGGATCCAATTGAGTATGATGAGACTTGATCATTGGTGGAAGTCATCGAGAAGATAAATCATTGTTATGAGCTATCTAAGTCCAAGTCTAAGCCTAAGAAGGATTGGAAAGGTAATGAGAATACTAAATCAAAGTGGCATGAGAAGTGAGGAAGACCTCAAGATGCTAGTGACAAGGAGAATGTGAGAAACCATAAGAAGTTTAATGTAGTTGAGAAAGGACACAGGTCTCAGCCTAAGGAGAAAAACAAGGGTGATGGAAGAAATAATTTGCAGTGTTGGACTTGTGGTGGAGAGCATCATAGGTGAGATTTTCCATCATGTCAGGGTAGCAAGCTGATGAGCCTCATCATTGGGTGAAATATATGGACCTTAATATATCTCCAAGCTTACTAAATCAACTCTTCTCATAATTCTTTACATGTTTTAATTATATTTTGCTTAATGAGATGAGTAAAAGTAAGATGTCATGTCCAGTGGGCTAATGTGCATTGGTTGTAGGTTTTGGGAGAAAAATGTGGCTAATTAGGGTACAGGAACTCGAATGAGACAAGAAGGAGAGATCATAGGAGATAGGATCTCCCTCATTAACTCCTCACTCGCTCGAAGATCCCTCAATCAAATCACACTAGCTTGGAGTTGAAGGCAACCGAGTCATGAGGATCATTCGCAGCCAAGCTAGTGATACTTAAGAACCAATTAATATCAAGTTTGGGATCCAAGCCTCCCTATATTTAAATAAGTTGTTGGTAACTTCAGTTGTATAAATAAAGAGGCCTAGAGCCTCATTAGGATTCACATTTTTTATGGAAGATAACTAAGCAGTTTTCGAGTTGAAGGATTGTGACCAAACACTATTATGTATTTTTTGATATGTTAATGAAAATTAGAAGCATTCCCTTGATCCAGCACTGAGTTGACTCAGAGGGTTGAAGCTCTTGGGTTAGGGTCCAAACCTAGCAGCAGAGGTTCCTCTCACTGTACTTGTATGCTTAGGTTATCTCATAGTTAGTTGTTAAATTGATTTTGGTGTTGTTACATTGCAAGTAATGGTAGATTTGATTAGTTTGCTTCCATTTCTACATATCTCTAACAATATCATTAGAGATAAGGAAATATTCAAAAATGGCTTATAATAGGTGGATCTTACCTCATTCCTCCCTTCCTAGGACCATGGCTTGAGGAACAACTCCGATTTAGCCCAAAAAGACAAAATTTTTGTTTCTTATGAAATGTAGGGTTTTTCTGCTAATTAGGTCATCATCTTAAGTATTTCATTAGATTTCATGTTGCTTTCATGATAGGTTTCAAGCATTCCCATGCATGAACTTGGCAATAAATGATGCAAATTCTATTTTCTTATATTTTTGTAAACCCTTCTTGTTTTGAAATGATTTATGGATAAATGGAAACAATGAGGCATATGTTGCAGGAGTTTCTACATTGCAAGAAGACCTTATGTCATAAACCTTAGCCAAACCATATCCACCCATGATCACCAAAGGCCACTAGGTTCTCAATTCGATTTATCATTTTATAAGGACAACTTGTCATGCTTATTGAGAAAATCCAACCATCATAAAGGTTTGGGTTGAGTTCTGAGTGAGTTCCTATCACTACCTTTCCTAATTCCTTCCCTTCCTCACCTTCCCTAAGCTCCATACCACCTTCCAACCCACTCCCTATGCTTTCGGCCTGTTCCTGTTGGAAAATAGGGGATCCTGTAGGTGAACTAGGACATCTTGTAGGAAAACCTGTAGTGGCATGCTTTAAGCCCGAATTATGAAAAAAAACATCACTAAAGCTAGGAGTAGACCCCTGATTTCCTCCCAAGCCATCTGAACCATTTCACTCACCTCCCTCGACACCTATCTCACCTTCCATGCAACCAAGAAGGATTAGCATTTATATTTTTACAAAAAGAAAAAAAGAAAAAGATTGTTATATTTATTCATGCACACAATAATTAAGTGCTTGCATAGATCATATTTCATGCTTAGGTTGGTTAAGATTTCACATGTGTTAAATTAGAATTCTTTTGAAAAGCAAGGTATATTAACAAATAGCTAGATGAGTTATGTGTTTTGTAGGCATATATTTTAGTCTTTCATTATTGCAGTAAGTAGCATTTCAATTCTCTCAATTAGGGTAAGATTCTCCTCTTTCAGTTGGTAATCAAACTTCTTCTAAATCAATAGCAGGCTGGTTTGAAAAGCCCTAGTGGTCTATCCCCCAACCTCAACAATGAAAAAGAGTGGATCCATTACATCTATTTGTGTATACAGCACTGTCACCTCCAAGTTTGTACGAACCCCGAGTTGATGAAGTAAAGTTGGTAGCCTAGGAGTTGTAGCATCCTTGCTGCAATACTGGTGCTCATCACTTTTTGGCACCTTTGTCTGGGAGGTGTCTGAGTAGATGTGTTTTCTGCTTTCTTTTTTCCATTTCTTATCTCTTTCATTCTGCTATTAGTCCTATTTTTCAAAGTAGTTGTAAGTTGGTTTCTCTCCTTTCCATTCTGCAATTGATTCCATTCAGCAATTAGTTTCAATTCAGTGTGTCTTCTCAGTTTTTCAACCAATCTTAAATCTTGAAAAAGAAAACAAAAACAATCCTTTCATGCCTCCTAGGAATAGGGATAACTTAGGAAAATTTCTACCAAATACCCTCACCACTTTGAACAACCAACCTTCCCTCTTCTTCGGTGGCTATGAATTAGACAAACCCTTAGGCGAACAATAAGAAATTTTTGAAGAGCCTATAGGGGAAGAAGAAGAAGAAACCATTCCAACTGACATAATGGCTAAAAATAGAAATGAAAGGGGAGATATAGAAAGAATTGAGGGTTCTTTTCCCATCATAGAAACCAATGGGGATACCAATATGAAAAACATAAGCCCCTCTTCTCTTCCTCACATCCATGGCCTGACCTCAGAAGATCTAGATACTTTTCTATTCAAATTTGTTGTCATATGTTGAACTTATGATTACACCTCTGATGATCAGAAGTTGAAATTATTCCCATCCACTCTCAAGGATGCAGCCTTACACTAGTTCATGGGTTTACCTAGGGATAGTATCACCACTTGGGCTCAGATGCAGCAAGCTTTCAACAACAAGTATATGGACTATTGCAGGTCCTAAGATACCAAAGATACCAAAGAGGAAATTTTTAGAATGACCTTGGGACATGATGAGCCCTTAGAGGATTATGAAGAAAGGTTCTAGCTCAGCTATGAAAGGGCCAGGTGCACACTTGGTCCTGAGTCACTTAAGTTATTTCTTCTCAGGGGGATCAAGGAATATCTCTTAGAAGCCCTAAACCTACTATCAGGAGGGGACATCTACCAACTACCCTATGAGGATATCAAGACTGTTTTCAATAATCATTCTAAGGCATCTAGAAAAAGGGGTAGGGTCAGTAAAAAAAGTGGCCACCTCATCCTCTTCCAACAAATCTATAAAAAGTGAAATTGGGAACATGTTGGAAGATTTTAAGAGTGAAATGTTGTAAACCCTTACCCTATAGATGGACACTATGCAAATCAAGAGGAAGCAGGAGGAAGCAGAAAGAACATTATCCATCTTCTTCCCTAGATGCACAAGGAAGAACCCTAGGAATGAATGTCCATTAAACCTTACGAAAACTATCAGTTTATGAAAAAAACCAATCCATAGATAAGTGCTCTTCTCTGCCTGGACTAAAAGTTGTGTATCAAGGAAATGAAGGGGTGACTGAACAACTTTGCTACATAAATAAAATGAGGCCTCATGGGCCTCGACCATAGCAGAAGGGCATGAAAGGGTCATCCTATGCATATTACAACCCTAATCAAAACACATCCATTCCCTCTTGGGCCCCCACTGCTCATCCCTCCTAGTCTACACCTTCTCCTTGGTCTTTTGCACCTCAATACCATCCCCAGCCAACCAACCAACCATTTTAGCCATATACCCCTCCACAACCTCAGTGGAATGCACAACCCCAGGGGTGGATGCCTCCATACAACAACACTCTAGCTTTATTGCCTTCACCTCAACCTCAACCATATCTTTTTCACCCTGCTCCACCTAAACAACCTTAGATTCTTACCTAACTGTTGAGCCCCAAACTTGCATCTTTCCTATACACCTTCCTAGACTCTTTCCATTCACCTAGACCTCCTAAGCTATCAACATCATTGCATATTAATCATAAAAGAGCATTTAAAGTGGTTTTTAACTATGTTTTGTGTCTACTGTTTGAATTAGATTTTTGCTCATTGAGCTGCGGAATCCTGTCACTTTCCATAGCTGCTTCAACTTTCCGCAGCCGTTTTTGTTAAAGTCCATATTGCAGGTGTCTTCAGGCAAATTGAGCCACATGGGAAAGTTGGAAATAACATGGACATGGATGGAGTCCTATTAGCTCAGTCAGATTCATCAAAAGAGATTGTGGTCAACGGTGGTCAAGCGGTGGTCAACAGAAGAGTCATACGACAACAGAACTCTGTTTCCAAGCACGTGGAAGATCTTCGTGGTCGTTTCTAGATTTCTGGAGGCACGCTGACACCTGTAGGTTGCCCACAATGTAAATCCAACAAGCCGCTTTCATTAGATTGCATCATCTCGGCAGCCATGATGCTAGATTCGTGGACGCTGTCGTTCACGTGTCCTCTGTCAGCGCAGTTTTTAGGAAAATAGTTATGTAAATGTTTGCTATAAATAATGCATTTCTATATGCATAGTAGTTAGTCTTTTGTAATGTAATTTTGCTGTTAGAAAGCCCATTGTGCCGTGACATTGTTTCGTTGTTATGACTGCATTCTGAATATATGAGAAGACTCTGTTTCTGAGCATAAGTCTTGACTGATAGTTGTTGCCCGAGTTTGTGCAGAGGGCCCCTGCACACGTCGAGGTTTTGTTTCATATTGTTGTACAGTTTCACACTGTGTTTTTATGTTTATTATGCCATAGTTATTCTCTTATGTATATTGCAATTCCTATGGTACTAACGTTTCATTTTTGTTCATAATTTTACATGCTTTACATTGTTGTTAATGCTGATCAGTGTGTATGTTCCAGATTACAGTAGGCAGCCCGGGCATTTTCATATAGTTTTCACAATGACTAATGACATGGAATCAGTCTTTCTGCTAACTTACTTTTCTTAGCTTTTAATTTTAGTTCTGTCTTGTTTATTTTAGTTTTGTTCATTGGCTTTATTAGTTAGCTTAGATATTAAATTGCTCATATCATTGTCAGTTACCTCCAAAAGCCATAGCGAGACTAATGGTGAGGGATTGAAGTATGAGTGTGTAATTTGATATTAGTTTTATTTTTCTGCAAATTAGATATCAAATTGCTCAAGTTGTTGATGATTACCTCCGAAAGCCATAGCGAGACTAACTGGTGAGGGGTTAGACTATGAATTGATGTGATTTGACCTTAAGTTTACTTTTCTGCAAATTAGATATCAGATTGCTCAAGTTGTTGATGATTACCTCTGAAAGCCATAGTGAGACTAACTGGCGAGGGGTCAGACTATGAATTGATGTGATTTGATTTTATGTTTACTTTTCTGCACTTAGATATCAGATTGCTTAGGTTGTTGATGATTACCTCTGAAAGCCATAGTGAGATTAACTGGTGAGGGGTCCGAATATGAACTGATATAATTTGATTTTAGCTTTACTTTGCTTGCAATTTTTGGATTTCTTTGAGTACAGTATCTTAA
The DNA here is from genome assembly GCA_031772625.1 of Pinus tabuliformis. Lineage (NCBI taxonomy): Eukaryota > Viridiplantae > Streptophyta > Pinopsida > Pinales > Pinaceae > Pinus > Pinus tabuliformis. The sequence continues at coordinate 1,416,653,706 of CM062816.1, forward strand.
ATCATTTATTTTGTATTTAGACAATAGCAGGGATAATGGTTTCATGATCAATAGTTCACTGTTTGTTTGATTAGAATAGTGGCACATTTTCATTTTCTTTTAGGAATTAATCTCATCGTTGCATGTTCTAAGACCTTCTAAAGTTTGAAGTTTTGGAAATCATTTTAAAGGACATAATTTCCTTGAATATTTATATCCATACTTGTCTCTTTCCATTTCTCATTAGGAGATAAACGAAGATAAAAAACCCCAAAACAAATAAAAAAATAAAAAATGACAAAAAAATTAAGAAATAGGTTATCTTGCACATATAGTGCGCCACACTTCAACAGTTTACGACTCCCGGATTGACAATTAATATAGCAATTTAGGACACTCTAAATTGACCAAACACTAACCAAACCCGAACCTTAACAATAGACAGGCACAATAGGTCTATAGTGGAGAGACATCTTACCCTATTTATGTTGTGGAAATTCATGAAATCAACCTTAGGTATGGGAGAGTGCTCCCAGATAACCAACCTCCATCTCCACCTAGGGAGAGTGAGGAGGAAAGAGAGGAAAGTATGCCTAGATTTAATCCACCACCCTTTCCTGAAAGATTAACCCATCTAGTCCAACATACCCGAAAAGAGAATGAACTTCTGGGTGAATCGAAAAATCTATGTGTCAAAATCCAACTTCTCCAAGCTATTAAAGATGTACCCATTTACAACAATCTGGTTAAAGAGAAGTGTTTCAAACATCCAAGAAGCGAAAAAGATACACCCCTACCATTAATGTCATTGGACAACAGTCTGACTTAATGATGGGGCAGGTAATTTTCCCAAAGTATTTAGACTATGGAAGCCCTATAGTAGATGTACACATTAATGGCACCATTTGCCCCCATACCTTTATTGATCTTGGGGCTGTCATTAATGTAATGACTAAGGACACTATGCTCAAGATGAATCTCCAGGGATCATTAAGAAAGACTACGACAATCTTGCAGCTTGCAGACCAATCCATAGTAACCCTTGAGGGGATTGTTGAGGATGTGATGGTCCCCATTGACTCCTGGGAATACCCTGCAAACTTCTTAGTTCTCCATCCTAAGACCAAATTTAATGGTTATCCTCTCATCCTTGGGAGGCCTTGGTTAGCCACCGCTTATGCCTACATAAGGTGCAGGGCCGGAAATATGACAATAAAAATGGGGCATCTATCTAAGAAGTTGGTCCTGTACTCTCCTTCTCAGCCATCTCTAGAACATGACTTACCTTTATGGCTAGAAGAGGGGGAAGAAGAGGAAGTCTACTCCTCCCAAATCTATACCCTAGAAACTGCCATAAGAGGAGGGTAGCCTGATGAAGATGATTTGATTGAACACATCCTCCAAAATCCAATTCCCAACACCATGTCTCTGGAGGAAGTAGTGAAGGAAACCAAGGACAACCATCAGGTTGATCTATGCTTAGCTGACTCAAACCATACTCGTGTCAAGACAATAGAATTTGTCCCTAAAAAAGCATTGAAAATCAACCCCTCTCTCTGTATACCAAGAAGAAGAGTTATGTAAGATGCTAAGAGAGAATTTGGATGCATTCTCTTGGAATTACAAATAAATTAAGGGAGTGCACCCCTCGATGTGTACTCACTACATTTACATCAATGAAGCGTGCAAACTAGTCTGACAACCCCAAAGGAGAATGAATCTAGCTCTCAAGGATATAGTCAAAGAAGAGCTGTAGAAACTACTGGATACGGGATTCATTTACCCTATCTCAGACAATGAGTGGGTTTCTCCTTCGGTGTTGGTTCCAAAGAAAAATTAAAAGTGGAGGATTTGTGTTGATAACAGAGAGCTAAACAAAGCAAGAAAGAAGGATCATTTTCCTCTACCTTTCATTGGCCAAGTGTTAGATGGCTTAGCAGGGAAGAAGTTATTCTCTTTCTTATATGGGTTCAGCGGGTACAATAAAATCTAGATCAGCCCAGAGGACTAGGATAAAACCACCTTCACCTGTCCTTGGGGGACTTTCGCTTATAGGTTCTGTTAGGTTCCTATACCAATAGGAGTCATCATTTTGATTGACTAAGGTTAAGCCTTGTAATATTGTACATACCTTTGCTTTCTGCAAATGTTTTCCATATTATAAAATTAAAAAATGTAAAGAGGGTGTGTCCTAAAAGAGTAATAAAAGGACAAAAAGAATGAAAATAGGTCAAAAAAATGAAAATATATGAACCGCAAAAGACAAAAAGAGACAATGAAAGTGTGCAAGCCAAAATGCCACTACTATTTACTTTTTATGCATAATAAATGATTGTGTGCATCTTGTCACTTATGCCACAATCCATGATAGTCAAAATGTTAAACTTGGCTATTTCATGCTTTGAATTTTATGTTTATAGGTAGTGAATAAATCTGACCAAACAATGTAATGTTGGCAGATCATTAGATAGGTAGAGTGAATAAAAGGAGCTCATCAGTTTAATTTGAGCCCTTGGAGGATATAAGGTTAGAATTAGATATTTTATTTTGTAAAGAAAAGAAAAATATTGATAAGGGTTTGCTAGCTTAAATGCATCCAAATAAAGTGAAGAAATAATGGTAGGATGAGTAAGTGGGTAAGTAGTAGAAAGGTTGTAGAAATATCATGTCATTTGATACAAAAAGCACTTATGTCATTGTTTCAAATGCATTATTTAAATATGCATAAGTGGTAAATAAAACAAAGGCAATGGTTCACAATGTGATTTATGTAACATCCCCTCATTCATTTTAACCTCTATGACACTCACTAATTTTCCTTTCATAACAAAAATATTAATACCACTAGTTCTTTTAGTAAAAAAGGTTTAGAGCATTTCTCTGACTTCTGGTGGGACCGGGCCCTTGGCTTGATGACTTAAGAAGGAAAGGTGTTAAATTCCCGTATAATTCATTCATCCCTCTCAAAAAACCCCTTTTCCTAAGGCTAAGTTCTTTTGCCTAGGAAAACCCCTTTATAAACATGTTTTATGGAAAAAAAACCCACCAAATACATTTATCCTAAGTACTAGGTATATGGAAAACACACAACATTTCATGTACCTAAGTACAATACCCCTTTCGCTCATTTCACTTCATATTAACTTTTTAAATTAAATATATAACAATCGCAAAAAACCCATTATCCCGTATATATTTAACTCCCTCATATAAATTAACCCCACCCCTTAGTTTATCTATAAACTATATTACTACCCCTTATCCCATGAAAAAAATTAAAACCCTGCCCTCAATCCCTAATCCCTCGTTACAGTCTAGCCCGATCCCCTAAACCTGGATTAGTCCTTAAACTAATCTTGAAACCACCACAATTAAGCCCTTGGGCCCCCCATCAAATCCCATCATTCACCCCTATGCAACTCCCATCTCCCAATCACTGTTGATCGTCCCTCCTCCACATCTAATGCCTCACAAGCATATCGAGCCGGCCCGACGTTTGCCCATTACCTGCCAGATAAAGCAGTTTTCCCCTAGTCCCCGATGCTATGTGGAAAACGTTGAATGGAATCGGGTGACCCCTCCCGAATACCACTCGCACCACAAAAGCAGTGCAATGGACCTCCAAAACCACTGCACCCTTTCAACCGAAAACCGTCACTGTTCATCAATTAGTGAAACTTGCCAAAATTAGCAGTTTTTTCTATAAAATCCCATTTACCCCTATTTTCACTCTTTTTGCTCATTTTGCCTTTGAGAGCTCAGAAAGTCATTGTGACCACTGAAAACGGCCTAATTGCTCACAAAACTCTGCTATTGCTCCACATACGCTGCAAACAACCCAGCTCGTTCATCAGTCTATACCAGTACTGTATGAACCTCTGCAACCGCCTCCAACCACCATTTACAGTCAATTCCACCCAATTCTAGGTATTTAACTGTGGAATTCCAACTACATTATCAAATTCAAAGTCCATTCACCCTCATGACATTATTAGTTAAGTAAAAAAGATCAAATTTACTTAAATTTTAACACTATGAGCCATAAACCACTATAAAACCTCCATTTCCCTAAAAAATCTCAATCACCCTGTTACAGGGAAAAGTGTCTAAGTAGAACTGCTAATCCCACTAAGGCTGGTAGCTACCTTAGAAACAAACAAAGTAAAACTACTTTCATTTTCCTTTATGAAAGATAGATGAGAGAAGAATAAAGGAGACTAACCTCTGTCTTGCACTTGGTTCCTTGCTCGATTCCTCTCTCTTCTGATAGTCCTTTGCTACTTGCTTTCTCGTATACCCAGCTTCACAGAGTACCTATAGAATCAATGCAGCATAACACTATACAAGAACATGGATCTATTATCATAAACAATCTAGGATCAAATGTAAATTGACCATACAAATACATGAAACATAAATTACAGAAGAGTATGGAGGAAAACTTGAATAGCTTTATTGATAATCAAGAAAGAGCCAAGAGAGTTACAACTAGTTGTTCTAACGCAGCATCATCCTCTCAGCAAGTGAGCCCTTCTTCACCTCATCAAAAGCTTAGATCACCCAACACTATGATATTGCCTCAAGAAACTAACAGCAATTCCTTACAAGATGCAAAATTCCAGCCTCTGGATCTCTGGGATGAGGGATCCATAGATAGATGTCTATAAGGGAGATGATTCAGCTTGTGATTTGATTAGTGTCTTCCCTCTGATAGTTCTTGCTTCCACTTGGAGATTGATGATCTCTTACTCATCCCTGGTCAAATTTAGAGAGGCAAGTGTCAAAGGAGAAGTTTCTGGAAGATTCCATGCTTCTCCACCTTGCGGATTGACACTGCCATTTGTCCCTTCTCGCCCATCGCACCCCATAGAAGGGCTTTTTGAAATGCAACACACCCACTGTGTGTATTTAGGTGAGATGCAATGCACTTTGCCTATGGAGCAGGTGAAATGATCCAGTTTTGACCAGTTCTGAGTAGTTTTTCATGGAGAACTTCTGGGAGAATCTGTAATCAGTTGACCTTGTTCTTTTAGGGGTTGGAACAACACTTTTAGGGACTTAGGAGCCCTTGGTTTATGGACATTTTATGCTTGGGGTTGCAGTGCCCAAAAATGTCTATAACAGTTTCCCCCTAAAGCATGAGGTCGTTAATCTTTTTGATGTCGGATGAAATGCTTTATCATGAGGATCCGAAGTTCTTTCAAGCTGGAAGGAGACCTGTAATAAGATACAATACAATACATTATCTTCATAATATTTTCATGATCTAGCTGAGGTGGGCATTCCCATGCTCAGCTTTATAAATTCATTTTCATGTACATAGGACAGACAATCGTCTGAGTGTAGACTGATGATTCTAGTAGAGCCATCATCCCTTAGATTGGATGATTATCTGTGCAGCAACGATGTACATTTGATGTCTTTATTTCCCGAATATATATCACAACCCAGATGGATGAAACTAGATCCGGGGTCTTCAATCTCATTCGATCTTCACTCAAAGTACAAGTCGATCCATGTGAGAGATGTTCTGGAGTCGAACATGGAAAGACATCGCCTAATTACCAGCCAATGATGTAAGCTGTTAACAGGTGCGAGAGGAATCACCGATAATGATAATGATCCTCAAGGTACTGCAGTACAATTCACATGGTGTGAATAAGGGACTTAGCGTTGAACACCACGCAAAATCTTTCAGTTGAAGGCCATTGATGTAAACCTGTCGCCGGAAGTGAGAAACTTGCCATTGAGGCATGCAATTTTCAAAGTAATGAAATGGGTGCTGCTAGATCAACTTCTTGGATAATGAGTTGATGTCGACAAGAAGCGATCCGTCATAGGAGGGCCTTAACGAATCCCACATCAATGACAGGGAACAGAGCAAATGATTTTAATGGAGGTGAAAACGGTTTGGTGATATAAGGTTCAGGGTGGCGGTCATGAAAGAATGGAGCGTAAATGTATTGCAGTGGGTGAGACACAGGTGAATTCTCTGAGTGACTTCTCTTGAACATATCGGTGACACTGACATGATGGATTGGTAGCATTAACCCCAAATGTGGATGGTGTGACGTGACCATGGTGATGTGACCGGTGAATGAAACAACCCAACCCGACTTGGATGTGGAGTGAAAGTGTCATGCTCAAGAGCGACTTGCTCCCAACAAAGTTTCTTCAAGTTTTCTTCCCAATTTTTCCCCAGTCATTGCTGACCAGTACCTCTTTATTTTTGTCAAGCTTGAGGAGGATAACATATGCTTGTTCTATAATTTTCCCTTCGGGTAAACCCATCGCTATGTTTTAATGAGCCTAGCGATAGTGAAACTCGTTCTTGTCTGCTATGGACAAGTTTGTCGCTATTAGGTTTTAACGAGTTTAACGACAAAGATAACTCGGTCCTTTTCAATTTTAGAGAGTCTGAAAAGGGATGTAAAGGAAACTCCAAAAATCCTTTTTCGTCATCTAATCCCTTAAGTCCGAAAAAAGTATAAAACAATATAGAAGGGATGAATTTTCGATACTATTAACGAGTCGAACAAAACAAGCGCTCGATCTTTTTGTGTAATAATCCCTCAGGTCCAAAAAGATTAAAATCTAAAGGAGGGATAGCACTTCCGGTCACTTTAACGAGCTGGAAAGGCCAATGGCTCGGCAATATTTTCATATTTTACAAGTCAGTTGAAAAGAGCTTAAAGGAGACTCGTCTTTGAGGAACGAGTGATAAATTTGGGTAGCAGCTGATTCCAGGTAAGGTTTGGAATTTTCCAATCACGACAGTGTTACAAGGATGGCTAACAGGATCACTCTTCGCAGCTGTTCCTCAAAAGGGGTGAACAATCAAATGGAGGTGAATGATTGGCCAATACAGAGTGGAGGTGATGATGAGAACACGACCAAGGCTTTAAAGGCTGAAGTACTACATTCACGATGGTTATTTACCGGAAATTGGTTCATTTTTTATTGAGCTTAAACACTGGGGGAAAAATTTGCTCATTGCTTATGTTTATTTTTTAACGAGCATGAAGTCCGCGTTAAAACTACTCGATTAATCTAGTCATATAATAAGAATGTCTCATATATAAAACAACATTATTTCAAAGCTTTGCCCCACATCCTTTCTTTATGCAAGTTAGGAAACGACCAACCCTACAAGTCTAAAGGGTTAGAGGACCTACAAATTTAAAAAATAAATGGTCACTCTTCGCTTGCATGCCAAAAGGTTTGCATGCCCCTAGGTATAGAGACATAGAGTTTCAAGGTTACCCCGCAATTTCGCAGACAAAAAACATTTGTTTTGCCAAAAGGCCTACCTCTTTCAGGTTACCAAAGATTGTTCTATTCACACCGCAAACAAAACACTTCTTTAGCGATGTCTACCGAAATAGACAAAGGTGAATGGCGCAGACGCCTCCACTCATATAACTTTGACGAGGGAATCTTGTTCTAGTCCAACCCCCTTTTCCAATTGCAGATAAGACTGTCAGACTAGTCATATATCCTTCATGGAAACCTATGTTATACCTGAATTTTTCCTGTCGAAGCAGACCAGGGTGCATGCCCCTTGGGTTTTAGTCATGTCCCCCGAATTACTCGCGCTCATCAGGTGGACGGACTGGGGATTGATGAGACATTCCTTGCGTGAAAAGACCATTCAGGGATGGTATATGACTATTTTCCATGTGTGAACCGGGAAATGAAAGCTGGTATACGAGCTTGACCACTCTTCCTTCGTGTGGAAAACACATTACTCTAAAGAGTGATGAAACAATGGCTCCCATGCAATAAATATAGTCTCGTCCAAGGAGTAGATTATAATCTAGGGGTCCTTGGACTACCATTACGTTCATTTGAACGGTTTTCCCTCTCAATGTTATGGGCACATTGGGAAGGATCCCTAACGGTCGACTGGTTCCTTTGTCAAAGCCTGTTAGATTTCTCATCTCAGGCAAAAGCGATGGCGAACCAAGCGCTTTCCAAGCAGTCGAGGAAAGGATACTCACAGAAGCCCCTTCATCTATGATGGTACCGGCCATAACCATTCTATATATTTGAGCAATGATTCGGAATGGTATACTAGCCGGTAAACGGGGTCTGCCTAGTAGATTCCAGTCAAAGGAAACAACTAGGTTGCTTGGAGGTGGGATCGAATAGACGGCCGGGTATGAATCTGACGAACTTCCTTCCTGCAGTAAAGGAATGGGTAAATTGCCCCCATGTTCATTGGAGTCTGTGTTTATGAAGAGAATTTGGACGGTGTCATCCTTGTTCTCTTCGGTGACTGTATCATCCGAAGATGGAACCTCTGAAGGAAAGACTGGGTCAACTGCTGCCTCGACCTTTTGAATTTCATCTGGTATGGGTTCAGATGGTTTATCTTCAATGATAGACGCTTCAGCCGACCACTTGGGCGGGTCAGTCGGATTTTCAACTAGTGACGGACTCGGCAAGAGTTTCTTATATCCAGGAGGAAGTCGTAACGGTGAAACCGGATGATCGTCCAAAACTCTTTTAGCCTCATCTAAGAAGGGACAACGGTGGATGGCATGATCGCCTTCACACAGTTTACAAGGAAATTTGCACTTTCCTTTTTGTCGAGGGGCTTCACTTTCACTAGTCGATGGTGTGTTTTCAACATGATCATCAGAGGTTGACGACATCGAGTTGTGCAAACGAGGAGACCAGTCCCTTAAGATCCGAGGGATGCAAGGAAAATCTCTATGATAGTGGTCTCCTTTGCAAATGACACATGGCGATTTAGGCCTGGTCGGTGCAGTGTGTGGATTTTCGCTAGACGACGCTTGGTTGCCCCTTTTCGCCTTTGGCTCCTTCTTCTTCTTCTCTTTCTTATTCTTTTCCTTCTTCTTCTCAAGTACTTGATTTTTGGCTTTACCAGCCTCATCAAGCGAAGAGGAAGGAGGAGAGGAAGAATTGGACGAAGTAGAGGGTTGGGGGTTAACTCCGGAATTGTCTAGTTGCTCACTCGATTATTCAGGAATTGCGGTGTTCTGAATGATGGAGGTTGAGAAAAGCCATACAGGCAAGCCGATTGTCAATCCTGAAAGCGACAATGTGGCCATATGGGGTGCACCAACATCTCCCCAAGAGGAGAAGGGACTAGGATTTCCTCCAAGGGGAACTCCTTGGTTGGTGGACTCCATTTTCTCAACCTAAGACCAACGTAGGAAAGGTGATGATTATTCCGTTTAAAATAAATTTTAGACGCTTTGACACAACTTGTTTTTTAAATTTTAAAGAGTCGAGAAAAAACAAAAGATGACTCTAGTCGCCTTCGATTTTTAATGAGCCTGAAGTGACAAGTGCTCAGATGGACCTTTTCCGTTAAGGAGTCTGAAAAGGAACGAAAGGGACTGCTCTAGAAATCTAGGCAGAGGGATTACCAAACCAATCGCAAAACTGCAGAATACTTTTTACGGTACGGCAGTCAATCTTCCCGAATGCTGTGTTCAGTGCATTGCGATCGATAGGGCGGCAGACACGGCTTCCTATGGATAAAGGATAAAGCCTATTGTGGTCTCCCAAAATATACTCGACGGTACGTGGGAGCACAAGTCCGTACTGGCACTTATCGTCTCAAAGTGGAGGAATCACCCAACCAACAGTGAGAACAACAGTTACCACGCTTTATGACGCCGGAATACGTCTCGAGCCTAGACTTCTAGATATTGTGCGTTAGGTTCCAAAGCGTTGTTAGATTCATTAAATTTATTTTATAGTTGATCTTCCTTAAGAAATTTTCCTTTCAGGTTCACCGCGTGATGTAGATATACAATTCCTAAAATGCAATCTAAGATGATAAACAATCGTTTTATCTTCTTTGTGCAATGAAAATCCTAGCTACTAAGGAAAGAGAGACAATATTCTTTCAACAAAGAGCAAAGAGCACACACTATATGCACCATCCTAAATCAAACCAATCAAACGTTCTAAATGCAAATGCACATGCATGTATTTTTTTTCAGCCTTCTTAATATGTGAATGATAAAAAGAAAGCTAATGTGCAAATCTGAATTATTTTTCAAAGCGACAATTACTAACAAGTCTCTTTTCAAAATCAAAATGAAGACAATAACAACACTTTGCGATTTGGAAATGAAAACTTGCTTTCGACACTAGAAAAACTACTAATTCAGATCAAATACAATAGTAATAGTGTAATCGACTATCAAGAACAATCAGGTCCTCTTCTATGACTGAAAACGACACTTGCGACACTTTCAAATCAAGAAATGACAGTACAATTACGTTACTTCTTTGTAAAGGCGAACTGAAAATGACTCAACAAATACATAAAAACATTCACAGTTATTCGCACAATGGAGGCGGAATAACAGCAAGGAAAGGGGTTTCAAACAGAGGTATAGTGACTACAGGCAGCAAAACTCTTGAATAGATCTGAAAAGAGTGAACACAAAAACCAAAATTTAGGAACAATGCCTAGTCTGATCAGTGCACCTGTAACACAGTGAATTTGAAATGCAGCGCACCTACTACACTCGAGAAGTGCATTGAATTTGAGATTCACAGAATAGACAGTGCGCTGGACCAGGGACGAGACTTTGATTGGGTTCCGGGTCACAGTTTGCAGTTCAGTTCAGGGATTTTGGCCGAGTAAGTGGTAATCAGTAAATCAATCACATGGGTAGATCTAAGGAGGTTACTAGAGCCACCACGAGGGCAATTAGAAAGGTTGTAAATCAGTCGTTTAATTCATAAACAAAACCCAGAGATTGACTAAAGCAACGTTGATCTATTTTGCATTTGCATAGAAAATGCAGTTCGAAGGCTAGCTGGCTTGACTTCAGGCTCCGTTTGTAAGTTTACAAAGTAAACAAATGTAGATAAACAATCAATCTATTCGCTCCCCAACGGAGTCGCCATTTTGTTACAGGGAAAAGTGTCTATGCAGAACTGCTAATCCCACTAAGGCTGGTAGCTACCTTAGAAACAAACAAAGTAAAACTACTTTCATTTTCCTTTATGAAAGATAGATGAGAGAAGAATAAAGGAGACCAACCTCTGTCTTGCGCTTGGTTCCTTGCTCGATTCCTCTCTCTTATGATAGTCCTTTGCTACTTGATTTCTCGTATACCTAGCTTCATAGAGTACCTGTAGAATCAAAGCAGCATAACACTATACAAGAACATGGATCTATTATCATAAACAATCTAGGATCAGATGTAAATTGACCATACAAATGCATGAAACATAAATTACAGAAGAGTATGGAGGAAAACTTGAATAGCTTTATTGATAATCAAGAAAGAGCCAAGAGAGTTACAACCAGTTGTTCTGACCCAGCATCATCCTCTCAGCAAGTGAGCCCTTCTTCACCTCATGAAAATCTTAGATCACCCAACACTATGATATTGCCTCAAGAAACTAACAGCAATTCCTTACAAGATGCAAAATTCCAGCCTCTGGATCTCTGGGATGAGGGATCCATATATAGATGTCTGTAAGGGAGATGAGTTAGCTTGTGATTTGATTAGTGTCTTCCCTCTGATAGTTCTTGCTTCCACTTGGAGATTGACAATCTCTTACTCATCGCTGGTCAAATTCAAAGAGGCAAGTGTCACAGGAGAAGTTTCTGGAAGATTCCATGCTTCTCCACCTTGCGGATTGACACTGCCATTTGTCCCTTCTTGCCCATCGCACCCCATAGAAGGGCTTTTTGAAATGCAACGCACCCACTGTGTGTATTTAGGTGAGATGCAATGCACTTTGCCTATGGAGCAGGTGAAATGATCCAGTTTTGACCAGTTCTGAGTAGTTTTTCATGGAGAACTTCTGGGAGAAGATGTAATCAGTTGACCTTGTTCTTTTAGGGGTTGGAACAACACTTTTAGGGACTTAGGAGCCCTTTGTTTATGGACATTTTATGCTTGGGGTTGCAGTGCCCAAAAATGTCTATAACACACCCCCCATACTCAAATCCACAAGAACTGAGTATGGCTGCCCTAATTGTTATGGATGTAAGGCCCATCACTACACCTCATTTATACCTAGACCACCTTCCTTTAGCGGATAAAGATTTCCAAATAAAAGATACCATTTCCCTAGAACCCCTGCTCAACGTACATTTCCAAAGTAGGGACAAGTTCTTAGACCATGCTGATGAGATTGGCCTTTGGGAGTCAAATTTGCCCAAGTACCAGTTCTGAAAAGTCCACATTTTTCTTGAGATTGTTCATATGTGCTATGCTTGCTACGTCCTGAGTCACAGGACTGTCATGTCTCATGACCAGAAGGTCTTTTTCGCCATCACTGCTGAGTCTATAAATGAAATGTTGCAGCTCCAACCAGGACCAAGCCTAAACCCACTCTCAATTGGAGACTTGTTGGACCTATATCCTAAACATAGCTCTGCAAAATTGGCCTAACTATTCCAAACCTTCATCAGAGAGGAGAGACACATCCCTAAGGACACCCCTCCATATGTATCAGTCATTTTCTCTCCATGGGGCCAAAATAATGTGGGCATCATATCTTGTGTTTTGGGTTACTTCACCAATGAGTACATTGATGAAATAATCCTTGCCTTCATGTCCATATACACTCCAAGGAAACCTCCTGCTATCATTTATGACTATGCGCAATTTATAGTTGATAGGAAGCATGAGCAATTACTTAGAATGAAAAATGAAAGGATTTTTAAGTACTCCTCGGTTTTATACAAGTTGGGAAATCCAATATAGATTTTGATCTTAATCAAATCGATCATATGTTCTTATATTATCAATCAGAGAAGTTCCCATTCACCCTTCAAAAGCTTGATACCAAGGGTCAGCCCAGGTCAATCATTTTTTGGACCCCATTGATCCACCAATACTAGTCTCCATACTCTTACTCTGATTTCGTTCATTTATTTGTACATCCAATCATGGCAATGTTGACTGGAAGCCCTTCTTCGAGAATCAATCCAGAAATAAAGAAATTCCTTCAATTGTTTAAACAGACCAAAGTTGGTGACTGGTAGCTTTACCAGAACCATACAGAAATCAGGATTTATGGTTGCATCCTGGCACCATACAAGCCACCAAGATACCTCCCAATGAGGTTGTTTGCATTATAATACTATAGGAAAACTATCAATGCAGTTGAAATAACTTCGTCAATGCCAAGAAGAAGGCCAATTTCAAAACAAAATACCAACTAGGCCCCTTCATATGAGAGAGGCTGGCAAAGAGGTAGATTTGATATTACAGAATATGAAGTTCCAAAGAAGTTTTGTTTGGAGATATTATCGTTTGGAATTCATTACAAAGAAGAGACAAAAGGTCAAGCTAGGACTTTTCGTTCACCATCCCATACCTGAAATAGAAGCATATGCAAATCAAATAGAATGGGTGGAGGGTACCCTAGTAGATTAAGACAACACCAGAGTGGACGTAAAGAATGCTCTAATTGATTTAAAAAGGAAGCTTGATGACAACTATTTTCTACAAGTACCAGAAAGAACCATGAGTACCCCTCCAGTCATGCAGACTCCTTAGAATGAGGAGAAGATCGCAAAAAGAAACAGAGAAGGGGCTTCCACTTCAGGAATGGCCACCTCTGATTTGCAACAGGAATGAAACAAGAGGCAAAGGCTAAATCCAACCTCTGAGTAGGAATATACTAAAGACTCAACAAAGGTCATAAATACAGGATCAGAGAGAAGTAGGCCTACCACTCCATCTACAGGCATGCCAGAGCCTTCCATATCACAAACTCAGATGTTGGAAAGGCAGCTCAGTGTTGAAGTATATTCCTTTAGAATGTCTGCTGACAAGGACCAAGATATCAAGGAAATATATAAATCTCACTCCTACCAACCAAACAAGGCTAATTTCAGCCTTTGACATTAAAGAGGGGAAGCTGCAGATGACCTTTGTGAAGCCTGCAGCCCAGCAACCAAAGACAACATCAGATTTCAAAAGGGTAGATTTCAAAGTGTTGGCAAGGGATATTCATCCATAGACCAAATTGAACTACACAAATAGGCTAGAGAGATGATATACTCCACCTTGACAGGTAAAGCCATAGCTTCCCATCAGCTACAGAACCCTTTGAACAACATCTCAGCTCAATTCCAGTTAGAAAAGGCCTCCTCACAGGCCAAGGATACCAGGATCAAATCCTTAGAGGACTTAGTGATTGAATTGGGACACGATCCCAAGGATATAAAAGCTACATAACAACTTATTGAAAAGAAGAATGATGACATAGTTGCATTGAAGAAACAGCTAAAAATACCTCAGTTGCAACATCCACAAGCATTGGAAGTCCTAGAAGCCCAGCAGGGGCATGAAGAACTAATGGACTTGGTCTTAAAATTGAATGACCAACTAAAAGAGACAGAAAAGGAATTGGATGCTTTGATCCAATTGAAATAGGAAGATGTGGCCACTTCTTCAATGAATGTTATCCCCACAGTCTCCACAGCAGTTCCATCCACACTAGTAGTATATTTGGCACCTACAGCTCCACTTGTAACAACCTTGCTAGCAACAACACAGTCTACATCAGCAGCAGGTGCATCAGGAGAGAAAGCAATAGAACTAATCAAATCCATGGAAGAGATGTCTATCCAAGCTACTGAAATGAACAAGTTAAGAGAAAAGGTTGCAAGTTTGGAAATAGACTGAAAACTTACCCAAATGAAGCAAAAAGAAGAAGCACAAAAGGCCCATAGAATGGGTGAGAGAATCAAAATACTAGAGAAGAATTTGACACTGGAGAAACCACTTGGACAAACCAAGGAAATGTTGTGGGACAATATCATTGAGTTTGTCAATGATATTTAGCCATCAATTCAAGTTATTTTTGAACAAATAGAGTTAGTAAAGATAGCTACAATGGTTATCCAGAAAGTGGAGGAGATGTTGGGAGATAAGCCAGAGGATGCAAATAGACTCATCCACTTCCTCAACAACAAGTATAGATATGAGGTCCAAGAGTTAAATATAGAAGATAGGACTACTACCATTTTAGAAATAAGGAAGGTTCTCTCCAAAAGGAACATTATGCTTAATTTGGAAGAAAAGTGCCATAATATGCAGGTAGCCATTGATAGGTTCATGGCTAAATTCCAAATTTTGAAGGAGAAGGGTCCGCCCAGTCCTATGGTTATCAATGAAAAGCTCATGACAAAGTTGGACCATGGTGATATACTCAGAAAATTGGCTAAGGAACAAGCCAGTTCTTCATCCATAAAAGCCCTATGAACAGGCAAAGTGTTATATGACACATTTGAAAACTTGTTTTTCCTTGAGCATGAGGTAAAACATTTGTTCCTCACCAAGCCAAATTTTGCCAAATATATTGAAGCTGATAAAATATACAAGAGAATGGGGAATGTAAAGTTACCTAATATAGATGGTGGGATAAAATGACATATTTATTGTGATAAATTCACAGAAGAAATTTACTGCACAGTAAAAATGAAAGCAGCCAAGTAAAACAAATGAAAACAGGGCAGTAGGGTCAGAGAGTATCAGAGTCAAAGAGTATAAGTTGAAAGATAAAAGTAAATAAGACTCAAATGTGAAACTCTACAACAAAAGCCAGCATAAAAGGTTACACTTCAACAATAAAGGCCAACACAACCATAATAAAAGGGACAACATGAAACGGTTCATTAGCTGTCTCTATCTTCTTGCAAGAAGATATTTGTATTTCCTAAATTTAATCTCAAATCATTTTGAGATATTTTGTAATAATTTTTTGTATAAATACTTCACAATTCGAAGTATGTAGGGTGGATTCTTAGAAATTTATATAGTTTTCTTGATCAAAGACTGTAAGCTATTGTATCACTGTTGGACCAGCAAGTTGGATTATTGAATAAAGGAAAGACATTTCACTGGATTCATGTGTAGTGTGAAATACAAACAAGTATCTTGTTTTTTGTTGTCACTTTTCTTGAAAAGTTTTTCCATAACATTAAATGTATGTGAAATCTAAATGCTATAATATGGAATGATATCTCAGAACTTGCTTCACTGCACTCTATTTTGACTATTATGCATTTTTTATGTTCTGCTAAATTATCTAAGTTAAGGAATTCTTGATTGCTCCTTAGTTCAGGTAGTTTCCCTCTGGTCTATAGTAAAGGATTATTAACTGCCATTTGCTCATGATCATCCTCTATTCCTCCTTTTAATCCCAGTTTAAGGATTCTTAAGTGCTGTCTCACCCTGGTTAAGATCATTTCACCCATTCAACCTAAAAATATGTGCTTCACTTTGCTAGCTTGCCCATTGAACACTCCCTTTAATGATTTAATCCCAGTTCTGTTACCCTTCTTTGACTCCATAGCCCAATATCCAGAGACATCATTCTATCCATCTGTGTAAGGATTCTAGCATCCAACTTCCAATACAAATCCAAAACCCCCTGAACTTCAAGAACTAGCCTAAAATATTAGCAAACAAAGCTAAAACATATGGAGAGAGCCCTCTCTGAGTCATAGGTTGGCTAGAGCCTATAATTAAAAGATTAGTTTGTGGTTACCTTGGTATTTTCCTTCTTCTAATAACTTCTAAGGAAAATTCTGAGTGATAACATAGTGGCGACCATACTGGGGAGAACCCTCAGTCCTAATAAATCTTTAAGAAATTTTAATTCTGTATTTTGACCCTCTTAAAGTAATTTATTAGAAGTTATTTCTCACAAAAAGGAAAACAATTAGAAAAAATTTGAAATTCTGACTTCGAGGAGAACTCATTATACTAGAGCTAACCCATATCCAAACCCTCCCCCGGTATTTTACAATCCCAACCTGATTTCAAGAAAATCCAAAATAGAAGAAAGTTCAACTAGTCACACACCCTTAGTTAAAGCTAATTCATGCCCCGATGAATGGTTGTTTTTAGAAGATCTTCCCTTTAATGAGCAATTTGATTTGTCATTATTTAAATCAAAGTTTGAAAGTGAAATTTGTGACACTTTCGTAGATCCTAAGTTTATTTCAGACCTTGAAGTCCAAAAAGCTAACAAATAAACTGATGATTACCTTTTGAATTCACCACAATCATCCCTTAGTACTGCCAAGCTCCCTGAACTTTCTGAACAATTTTACACTACCCTTAGCTCACCATTATTTCCTTAAACTTCTAAGGTCCATTCCCTACTTCCATTCATACCCTCACTCCCTTACCAACCTATCATATCCCAGGTACCACCTACTAGTCCTAGTTCATCTTCCACTATTGTATCACCTTCTAGTACCTCAATCCCACATCTTAGCCCTTCCCAGCTTATAGCCATGGCAAATAGATATGCTACCCTTGTCTTACTTGCTCCACTTGGTGCCATGCCAGCAGACTACCAGAGTAAAATCATCCAATTTGATGGCATAGTTCACTACACTGCACAACACCATGTTAATAAGATGATAGACTACTTTGAACTTCATGAAATTGATATTGTGGATGTCCAAATGAGATTATTTGCTCAGACTTTAGCCGGTGATGTTAAGAAATGGTTTAGATCACTGCCTAATAATAGTATTGATAGTTTAGAAGTATTTCATCAACAATTTTTGAATAGATGGGAAAAGAAAAAGAATCCTCTACATATCCTTTCAGAATATGAAAATATTAGGAGAGGACCCAATGAAACTGTTCAAGTTTACTGCACCAGATTTAACAATATATACAATGAAATTCTAGTTAATCTTATACCCCCACCTAACTTAGCATTAATAAAGTTCCCTAATGGTTTTGACACAGACATGGCATTCCAGCTCAGGGAAAGAAACCCCCCAACCCTAGAAGATATGCAAAGTGTAGTTGTAAGTTTAGAGGCTAATTTATTAGCTAAAACAACTAGAGTTAGGAATGAAAGAAGAGGAATAGCTAAAGATGAGCCTTCACCCTCTGACATTAAAATAGACATATTAGCAAAAGGCATGGAAAAGTTAATGGATAGAATAGAGAATATAGAGAGGAAATCCCAATGGGATAATCAACAGGCACCTCCAGTTGGAAACCCGAACTTTAGGAAAAACCAAAACCAAAACACTGGGAAAAATGGACCTGATCAGAATATTAGGCCTCCTTTCCAAGAAAATTATGCAGAAACATCCCATCCTAAAGACCCAGAGCAAGACACACAGATTAACCTAATGGGATTAGATGATGAAGGTGTTGTTTTTCTGACCCAAGATGATCAGGAATTTCATATGCTGCAGCAATTGCAAATCCAGTGTGGAGAGTCATTTGATTATAAACAAGGTTATGATTTTGCCATCTTTGAAGTGCATAAACAGTATAACCTAAGGAGTAAAAAAAATTCTGAGATCCCTGACCAGACCAAGAAAATAGTGCCAAATCAACCCAAGAAAATCAAAGAAGCTGTTATGAAACCAACTCACAAAAAGATAGAAAAGATAGATCAATGCCTTAGAATTTAGCCTCTTCGAGGGGGAAACCTCCTTTACATTACACAAATGAATGATTCCTTGATGATTCAAATGACAAAACCTCCTTTCTATATATAGGAGCCTAAGGAGTCACAATATAAACTAGCTGACCTAACAATAATAATATAAAGGCAAAAAAATAACAATAGAGGGATTCTATGGGGCACAGTAATAACAATATGGGGACAATAGGGGCACAACAATATTAATAAGGGATACAACTACAATAGTAATGGGGTAATCACTAATATTGTAGGGACCTAACATGCCCCTCTCCTTCAAAAAAGTGTTGTCCTCAATGCTTGAGTAGTTTTGGATGATTCTGTATAAAATTCTCATCCTCCCATGTGGAATCTTCAGCGGATAAGTTCTTTCACTTGATGAGATACTCCGAAATTGATCAATTTCGTAGCTGTCGAGTTCTTGTTTCTGTGACTGCTTCCGGTTCCAATATAATTTTTCCTTCCTCGTCAAGTTTTGGCAATATTTTTTGAACTGGGAGCTTGTCGCCTATAACCTTCTTTAAACATGAAACATGGAACACTGGGTGCACTCGAGAAGCTGTAGGAAGCTCTAATTTGTATGCCATAGTACCAATATTTTGCAACACCTTGTATGGACCATAATACTTTGGTGATAATTTATTATCCTTCTTAGCTTGCTTCAGGGGCATTTGTTTATATGGTTGTAGTCGTAGGAATACCCAATCACCTATATCAAAACTTCTTTTGTTGCGATGTTGATCTGTCTGTTGTTTCATTCTATTCTACGCTAACACGAGGTTATCCTTTAAGAGTTGGAGGACTTGTTATTGATGCTCGATGTGATGTTCCACTGCTTGAACCTTCGAATTTTCTCTTAAATATGATGTGATAGATGGTGGCTGATATCCATAAAGTTCCATAAATGGGGTCATTTTTGTTGCTATATGGAAGGAAGTGTTGTACCACCATTCAGCTAGAGGCAACCATTTGACCCATTGTGTTTGTTTATCAGATACAAAGAAACGAAGATATCCTTCCAAACATTTGTTTACTATCTCAGTTTTCCCATAAGATTGAGGATGATAAGATGAGCTATGAGCTAACTGAGTACCGAGACAAGAAAATAATTCTGTCCAAAAATTTCCAGTGAAAAAGGGGTCTCTGTCACTTACAATAATCTTTGGATTTCCATGTAGCTTTTGAATTGTTTCCATAAATGCGGTAGAAACTGTACTGGCTTTAAATGGATGTGATAATGCACAAAAGTGTGCATACTTGGTAAGTCTGTCAATTACCACCATGATCACACTCTTTCCCTCAGACTTGGGTAGACCTGTAATAAAATCCATTGAAACTCATCCCAACGTTGGCTTGGAATGGATAAAGGTTGTCATAGACCTGGGGTCTTAATTGTTTCAACTTTATTTTGTTGGAAAACCAAACATTCTGCCACAAAATTTTGAATATCCGATTTAAGGCCATCCCAAAAAAATTCCTTCTTAACCCTGTGGTAAGTTTTTAAAAATCCCGAATGCCCTCCTAAGGGAGAAGTGTGCAATTCCATAAGAATATTTTGTTTGAGTTGGGAATTCTTACAGAGGTATAAGCGATCTTTGTACGATAATGAATCATTTTGCCAGCTAAATGTATCAGATGTACTGGAATCTTGTTGTAACTTTCAAATAAGTGCCCACACTTCTTAATTATACTTCCATTCCTCCCTTGCTTCGTTTATCCAATCTGGTTGGATAATAGAAATGGTGCACAACAATGCTTCCACATCCTCATCCTTTCTTGAGAGTGCATCTGCCACCACATTTTGCTTCCCTTTTTTTGTAGATGATTTCAAAGTCATAACCCAACATCTTTGTGACCCACTTTTGTTGCTCTTCAGAGGATAATCTTTTTTCTAAAAAGTATTTAAGGCTCTCATGATCCGTTTTTATCTTGAAGTGTCTTCCCATTAGGTAGGGTCGCCATTTCTTAAGTGCATGTAGTATTGCCAACATTTCCTTCTCATAAATAGCTTTGTGTAAAAACTTTCCCTTGATTGGATGACTTTCAAAAGCAATGGGTCTTTCATTTTGCATTAAAACAACACCAATTCTATTTCTTGAAGCATCACATTCCATAATAAAGGTTTTTGTGAAGTCCGGTGTAGCTAAGAGCGGTGCTTGGCACATTGCCTCTTTAAGATGTTTGAAGGCCTTTGTTGCTTTTGGAGTCCATTAAAATGCATCTTTCTTCAATAATGTTGTTAGAGGTGCTGCTATTCTCCCATAATTCTTAAAAAACTTGCGATAATACCCTGTCAACCTGAGAAATCTTCACAGATGCTTTATGGATGTGGGGATTTTCCATTCCTTAATGGCTTTAATTTTGCTAGGGTCTACCTTAACTCCTTCATGAGATAAAATATGTCCCAGATATTCCACCTCTTGTACTCCAAAGAAACATTTGGATATTTTTGCATATAATTGTTTCTCCTCCAATAGTTGTAGCACCCTGTCAACATGTTCAACATGATCCTTCCAAGACTTGTTGTAGATTAGTACATCATCAAAAAATACTAACACAAATTTTCTAAAGAAGGGTTTGAAAATGGAATTCATCAAACCTTGAAATGTAGAAGGTGCATTGGTAAGGCCAAAAGGCATGACCAAAAATTCATAATGACCCTCATGAGTTCTAAATGTTGTTTTCAGAATGTCTTCAGTCTTCATTCTGAGATGATATCCTTAACGAAGATCTAACTTGGTGAAGTAAATTGATCCATGCGATTCATCCAGTAATTCATCAATGACAGGAATGGGAAACTTATCTTTAATAGTGAGCTTGTTGAGCTCCTATAATCCGGACACATGCACCATGATCCATCCTTCCTGTGCACCAATACTACTGGAGTAGAGAAAGAACTTTGACTAGGTTGAATTATACCAGCCTCTAGTATTTCTACCACCATACGTTCAATTTCACTCTTTTGGGCATAGGGATATCTGTACGGCCTGATGTTTGGAGGAACACTTCCTGGAGTCAGTTGAATAGCATGATCATGATCACGAATAGGTGGGAGACCTTTGGGAGTCTCAAATACCTTGGAATGATTATCCAAGACTTTTTGGAGATCTGGAGAAATAGATGATTTTGATGTGGAAACATCTAGTGAACATAATTGGGCAATTACACCTCTTTGTTCCTTTTTTAGAAGCTTTGTCATACCGTTAGAGCTGATTATCTTTCCTAGTTTCCCTGTAATACCCCTTAATTCAACTTCCTTTCCTTTTGCAGAAAATTTCATGAAAATTTCTTGAAAATTAAAAGCTATTGTAGCCATTAGACTCCTAGTACAACATCAGCACCTCCCATTGGAATGGAAATCATTGGGCTAGTCAATATATATTCTCCCATGGATAGCTTGATATTATGGCACTTTCCATAGCAATTTATTGTTCCTCCATTTGCAACCATCACTTGACACTCTAGTGCTAGATATAGGAAGCAATTCAATTCTTTTGCTACCTTACAATGAATAAAATTGTGGGTACTTCCTGAATCAATCAACACTATTACCTTTTTCTTCTTGATTTGTCCTTCTATCTTGATGGTTTGAGGAGTGGTAATTCCTGCCAATGCATTACAAGACATGGTTAGATTCATTTCTTCTTTATCTAGGCTTTGTTCCTGGAGTATATCCTCTTCTTTTGACCTTTCTTGCTCCTTTTCTTCTTCCTCTTCACAATCTATGTAGAATAATTTCTTCTCAACACACTTATGACCTTTAGTGTATTTGCTATCACAACTGTAACAGAGCCCTTTTTCTCTTTTTTCTTCCAATTGTTGCAGTGTCAACCTTATAGGTTGTGGAAGACTAGGGGCAACAACACTTCCATCTTTATAGTTGTGAGTGGTATGCTTCCTGGTTGCCATGATTTTGCTTTCCATTTTTCTTGCTAACCTGAATGCATTCTCTAATGAATCAGGTTCCCAAAGGCGAACATCATGTTGGATATCATCCTTTAAAGTCCCTATGAGCACATCAATCCTATGCTTCTCCAGAATATTTTTTACCCTTATGTTCAATTTTTGGAACTCAATGTGCTCCATTATTGAACCCTTTTGTTTGAGAATTATCAATTGGCTAAAAAAAGTGTTGCTTTTTGTATCCTCATAATGTGCTGTCAATTCTTCCATAAAAATTGCCCAAGTGATAATTTTTTTATGAGAGAAAAGCCATTGATACCATAAAAAATGATTTGGTTCTAAACATAAAGTTGCAATACGTACCTTTTGTGTGTTTTGCACATTATTGAGATCGAAAAATTTCTCCATCTGTAATATCCATGTTGCAAGATCCTTGCCATCAAACTTCCTCATATCAATTTTTGGAATATGGTGGGTCTTCGATCCAACATTAGAGTCTACAAAATCATGATTAACATTTCTTTTGTTCGCATCATGAGTTTCCTTTACTACCCTTTCACCATTAGTAAGTATTTCTTGTAGAAAATTTGTCAAATCTGTCTTCAAAGCTGCCATGTCTGTCTTCGAATCTTTCTTCAAATCTATCTTCAAATCGTCCATATTAGCTTCCACGCTATTCATCTTAGCTTCCACGCCATTTATCTTAGATTCCCCGCCATTTATCTTAGCTTCTGTTAGCTTTTGTGAGAGTGACATTTGTTGCACTTGGTCTTGTAATTTTGATATATCATGTAGTATTTCTTCCTCTTCTTCATGAGTCATGCTAGAGCTTTCAGGTTGCTTACTAGGTGTTTGCATTTTCTTTCCTCGGGGCATCAATACCTATAATAATGCTCTCCTGTGCCCTTTGAATTCCTTCAAAATAATTTTTCAAACCAAGCTTAAGCAAAAATTTTAAAAAAATCTGCACACCTTTTTTCACTTTGTAGGAGCTCGATATTGCCTCTAATGTATCTCAGTAATTTTGGATCATCCAGTTCTGAAATTGGGATCTTCAGTAGCCCTCTGTGTCCTCTGTCCAATGCCACTAGTCTAATCCAAATTGGATTCTCCAAGGAAGAGTTATACCAAATCTCCCACAGTGACCTAGTTATAGACTAGTTCAGTAGAGCGAACTTATATGACATGCCACGTGTCCCTATTTCGACCTTTGGCTCTAAAAAATACATACAAGAAACTAAAGTCCATCCTATTTCTGTACCTTCTTACGAAATTTCAATCCGATGCTCAGAGAGAAGGTTATGACGATTTTCCCCAGGTCACCTGTTTGGAATGTAATTCAGGAGTTTGCAAAAATACCAACTTCCTCAGATAATATCTCCGCAAATATAGCACGAAAAGCTTTGAAATTTGGACCTGAGGTTTAATGCAATTTCATCTCAAATGGGTTTTTTTTTTCCACTTCTGAAACGTCACAGAAACAAAGTTATAGGTAAAATTCCACGATGACCTATTTGGAGCAGCGAAACCCTAGAATCCAAAGCTCTCATACCAAATGTTATGAAACCAGCGCACAAAAAGATAGAAGAGATATATCAATGCCTTATAATTCAGCCTCTTTGAGGGGGAAACCTCCTTTACATTACACAAATGAATTATTCCTTGATGATTCAAATGACAAAAGCTCCTTTCTATATATGGGAGTTTAAGGAGTCACAATATAACCCAACCGACCTAACAATAATAATATAAAGGCACAAAAATAACAATAGAGGGATTCTATGGGGCACAGTAATAACAATATGGGGACAATAGGGGCAAAACAATATGAATAAGGGATACAACTACAATATTAATGGGGTAATCACTAGTATTGTAGGGACCTAACAGAAGCCCTGGTGTCTAAAATCCTCCATATTCTCCCTAGAAAAAACCAGAATCCTTCTAGCCCCAGGATTGTAGATATAACCCCTAATCAACCTTCTGAGGATCAACCCTCTACTTCAATTCTCCCTAAAAAACTAGTGGACACAACTCAAAACACTATAGTGGAAAATTCACAAAATGAGGTCCCCAATAAAAGGAAAAGAAGACCATCCCACTCAAATCCCTACTATGAAAATTCAAAACCCTCAAACAGAGAAAGCCCCTTTTCCATTCAATTTGGGACCAGAGGTAGCTAAGCTAAAGATTTCAGTCCCTTTAACAAAACTAATCAAGAATGAAACCTACAAAACACAGATAAACCAAACCCTAAACATTGCTGAAAATGAAGATTCTGTTAACCTATTTGATGACCAACCAGAACTTATCTTTGGTCCAGATGTTAGTGGAAAACCACTAGAAGGAGGAATACCACCTTTCTACATTTGCCTTACCATCCATGACAAAATTCTTCATAATGCAATGTTGGATTCTAGGGCCTCCCACAACTTAATGCCCAAATCAGTAATGGAGAAATTGAACCTAGACATTACAAGGCCTTACAAGGACTTATTTTCATTTGACTCAAGTAAAGTAAAGTGTCTGGGGTTGATTAAAGACTTGTGTGTTACCTTAGTTAAATATCATGCCAAGAGCATCCTTATGGATATTATGGTTGCTGACATCCCATCGAAGTATGGCACGTTGTTATCCAAATCATGGAGAGCCAAACTTCAGGGATCTTTACAACTTGATATTTCATATGCAACAATTTTCTGTTTTTGGACAACCTAAGAAGCTGTATCGAGAAACTTTAATGAAATTCATGGTAAGTAGCTAGGATCAGCCTCAAAACTTTCCTATCTACTTTGTACATTCAGACATTGATTCTTTTATCCTGTATAATGCTGATCAAACAAAAGAAACTCTTTTAGACAGTGTTAATACAGAACCAAAAGAAATTGTAATTTCAAAACAAGAGGAAATTGTCCAAACTTTAGAACTTTCCACTAAGAAAGGCAGTCAAAATGAGGAAAAGTTTGTGGAAACAGATGATGCAAATTATGAACATGAGATATTGTGGCATCTTGAGTTTGATGGGTCAGTCAATAAGTTTGGAGCAGGAGCAGGAGTTTGGATATACAATCTGGAGAATGATCACTCAGAAGGCCATGCATACAGACTAAATTTTAAATGTACTAACAATATGGCCGAGTATGAAGCACTAATTTTAGGTCTTAAATTAGTTAGGAATCTAGGAGCTATAAGATTTTTTGTCATGGGAGACTCTGAACTAGTTATAAAACAAATTAATGTTGTATATATGACTAAGGACCCTAGATTAAGTTGTTATAGAGGAACCATTGTATAAATACTAAACACTTTCTTAGAAACCAAGGTTTTTGTAATTCCTAGAAAACATAATATGCAGGCTCATAGTTTAGCAATGTTTTCCAGCACTTGCAAGTTACCCTTTCAACCTAACCATTAGTACATTGTTGAAGTTAGGCACAGACCTACAATTCCAGATAATTTGAAGAACTGGCAAATATTCGCTGATGACAAACATATAAACAACTTTTTAATCTCAGAAGAAGAATTTGTAAATAGCAATATAGATATTGACACATCAATAGATTCTAACATTAAAAACAAAATAGGAATAAATGAGATAGAAGGTGAAGATATAGATAGATTTCATACAACTAAATTTACAAAATCAAACATAGAAAACCTAAAGAAAGTTGAGATTGATGAAATAATTAACGAATACACTGAAGTAATCAATCTCAAAGACAATTTCTTACCTAAGGGATTAACCCCTTTGGAAGACTTGTTTGATTCAAATGATATTCCTAGAAAGCCTAAAATGGAACCTTTAAAATCTGATATAGAGGAGTGTAATATAGGCACTGATGAAAATCCAAAATTGATCAAACTTTCTAAATCATTACCCCCCACTGAAAGAGTAAAATACATTGAGTTACTAAAAGAATTTCAGGATGTCTTTGCTTGGAGTTATGAGGACCTCAAATCCTATGACACCAGCATCATAGAACACACAATACCTATAAAAGAAAATCAAAAATCTTTCAGACAAAAAGTTAGAAGGATTAATCTTGTCCTATTACCTTCAATTGAAAAGGAAATCTAGAGAATGTATGATGCTAAGATAATTGCACCAATCAGATTTTCTGATTGGGTTTCAAACTTGGTGCCAACTAGGAAGAAAACTGGCAAGATCAGACTCTGTGTGGACCTTAGGAACCTCAACAAAGTATCCCTTAAAGACAATTACCCTCTCCCCAAAATGGATCATATTTTTCAAAGGGTAGTTGGATCAACCAGAATCTCATTATTGGATGGGTTTTCTGGTTACAATCAGATCTTAGTTCATCCTGATGACCAAGCGAAGACTACCTTCACTACTCCTTAGGGCACATTCATGTATGTGAAAATGTCTTTTGGACTAATGAATGCAAGAGCAACTTTCCAAAGGGCTATGGATATAGCCTTTGCCAAAGTAATTCATGACTTCCTTGTGATATACCTAGATGACATTACTATATTTTCAAAATCTGATAGCCAACATTTGGATCATCTAAGGCAGGCTTTTATTAAATGCAAGAAATATGGAATTTCTTTAAACCCCAAGAAGTCTTTGTTTGGGCTAGAAGAAGGAAAGTTACTAGGTCATATAATTTCAAAAGATGGCATCCAAATATACCCTTCAAGAATAGAAGCCATCTTACAGGTACAACATCCAAGGAACATTAGGGAATTACAAGCTTTCTTGGAGAAAATTAACTTTCTTAGAAGATTTATTTCTAATCTAGCAGAATTAATTAGATCACTGAATACTATGTTGAAAAAATATTCAACCATAAAATGGACTATTGAGGCTAAGAAATCCTTTGAAGATATCAAGCTAGCCTTAACTAGAACACTAGTTTTGATCAGTCCAAAGTTTGATAGAGATTTCATCTTATTTTCCTTTGCTTCTAAGCACACAATTGCTGCAGTTTTACTGCACAAAAATGACTAGGGCTATGAACAACCTATTGCTTTCTTTAGTAAAGTCCTGAGAGATGCCCCCTTAAAATATAACATAATGGAAAAACAAGCCTTTTCTTTGGTCAAAGATGTTGGAAATAACACTGAGAGGGGGGTGAATCAGTATTATCAGATCAATAATTTAATTTCCCAAACAGATTTATATATTCTACTTCAGCTAAGTGAACTAGCATGTACACGCAACTGTAGTTAAAGAAACCAGGGTATATGCAAAAAACTTTTGATTTAGACAGTTTATCATGTATTGAACTTTAACCAGTATATCAGAGATTTATTAGACAATGCAGTAAAAGTAGAATAAAGCACCACACATAAGAAACACACATGAACACCAAGATATAACGTGGAAACCCAATGTGGATAAAAAGCACCTACTATTGTCGTCTTTGTCTTCTTTTAATAATAAGAAAATCTGTTTACAATCTTGTACTAGTGCAGACTCATACCAGTACGCAGGCACCCACCTGTAGAAGGCTACAACCTTCTCTTGTTCTCCAACTACTACTGGAAGGGAGCTACAACCCCCTAGCTCTTGTACTAGCCAATATGTTTACTAGTACGTAGGTGCCAGCCTATAGAAAACTCCACTCTTCTACCAGGGACCACGTTTCATGAATTTTCAGACTGGATACTCCTGGAACACAACACCACAATCTGAAGGCCACATTTCATTCAATTTTCATACTGGACCCATCAACAACATCATAACTGCAATACAATCATCAAGTACATCTGCATCAACCAATCACTGAAACTCAATCACTATAACCTGAATTTGATCATTCAGAACACTGCCACCAGAATACAGTCACCAGAACCCAAAACAGAACTCTGCAACAACAAAAATAAACAACTGAAACATACTTCATAGGGTATACGCCACTTCCATGTGTCGAACTAGCGTGTATACGCGCTTTTATCAAATCCAACCAGCATCACATCTGTAAATATTAATTCATAATTTTGCAGCTATTCCATACTTTCAGTTATACCCAAATCATAACATTTACAGAATAACACATGTGTCAGTATTCAGATCTAGACTATACATGATCAAACCACATAATAATAATTCATTTCAAGTCTTAAGATCCTGATCCATCATTAGATCCTATCCCTCATCAATCGCTAAGGTTCATCCTTGGTTCAGATCAAGCAAAACACCATAAGCCAATAACCTGCATACTAGATCTCACACTTCATCAGATATTCGATACTTGCACACCTTGGCCTAATGACCTTCTTCTCCTTATATATTTTTAGGCCTTTCTCAATACCATGGATCAAAACCACTTAGGACCAATACCTTGGACCAAATACCTAGGGTCAATACCTCAGACCAAATACCTTGGACCAATACCATGGATCAAAATACCTTGGACCAAATACCTCAGACCAAAAACTTAGTTTTCCAACATATACGCTCTTTTCCTTCTATGAAAGTGCATGTGTATGTATACGCTACTTGTGTTCAGTGAACCTACGTGTATACACAGCTTGGTCAAGGTGAACCTACGTATACCTCTCTTCCTTCATTCTCTATAGTCTGATCTATAATTCTTTGTTGTTGACATGCTGCACCGTGATCTTTCATCTGAGTGAGTTGCCATCAAGGACAACACCTGTATCATAATTCCAATAATCTCCCCCCTTGGACTTGATGGCAACAACAACACCAAGTCACTCTCCCCCTTTGACATCAAGGGCAAAGGGTGGACCAAGATAATTTCTCCCTTTGACATACATTATGCTGGTCATGCTCCCCATGAGTACATGCTGAAATTTTCTGATTGAGATTCCATTTTGTACATGCTAATATGTACTGAAACCGTCCATGCTCTTCCTGAGTATAAGCAAAGTCTGTAAAAAAATATTTTCTAAAAGAATAACATGACTCTATAACTCAACTATGTGACGATGACGTTCCTATCACCAATGACTCATACATACATCCATCTCCCAACCGAGTGGGGATATACCAAATTTGACTCATCCACCCAACCAAGTGGGGATATACCAATTGTTTATACATGAAAGAAACAAGAAATATTACATCATCCATCCCATGTAAAATGGGGATACAAATTACATCATTTGTCCAAGAGGACTCATATCACTTCTTAGACTTTTACATGACTTGAGTAACAAATGGTATAAATATCTGAAGCCATAGCTGGACTTAGCAACCATAATGCCAACAATGGTGAATTTACGTGAAGGCTAATGCTCCCCCTGAACTTGTGCTACCTGTGCATTGTTAAAAAGTCAATTATCAAGGCATCTTTGCCAGTTAGATAAAATTAATGAACATAGCATATAGACATTAATCATCAATATCAGTCAGAGCACCCATATCAGATCCTGCCCCACTGTTTTCTTTTCTGAAATGCATATACGCTCCTTTACCCATAGAAACCAGTGTGTGTATGTGACTATACTTCATGAAACACACGTATAATAGCCTTTTTATGAAAAAATTGGATTTAACAGCAGGATGATGCAGCAACTACTCCCAGCTTTAGTCTGAGATATTCAAATGTCTCTCTGGGCAGTGGTTTACTGAATATATCAACAACCTATTCTTTGGAGGGAACATACTCCAATTTGACCTTTTGTTCAAGCACTTGTTCATGTAGAAAATGGTATTTTATGGCTATATGCTTGGTCTTGGAGTGCATGATTGGATTCTTTGAAATACTGATGGCACTTGTATTATCACATAGAATGGAGATGGGTGGAGTGCATGTGATATGAATGTCTTGGAAGGTTTGCATCATCTAAAGAAGTTGTGTGCAGCACGATGCAGTAGCCACATATTCTCCTTCAACTGTAGACAACACAATTGAACTTTGTTTCTTGTTGAACCAAGACACTAACCGGGAACCCATATAGAATGCACCACCACTAGTGCTTTTTCTGTCATCGACACTTCCTACCCAATTTGCATTTGTCTATGCATGAAGAGTGAGATTTGTATCTCTACGATACCATAAACCAAAGTTCTGTGTTCCTTGAAGATATTTGAAAATTCTTTTGACTGCCTAAAGGTGTGATTCCTTTAGATTTTCTTGGAATCTTCCAATTATTCCTACCGCAAACATGATGTCAGGTCAAGTACCTGTTAGATAAAGGAGACTGCCAATCATGGATTTGTAAGTTGGTTGATGTACTGCTGCTGATTCATCATTTGAGCTAAGACTGCATCCTGTTACCATTGGGGTACATACAGGTTTAGAATCTTCCATGCCGTACCTTTTCAATATCTGTTAGAGATATTTGGTTTGTGAAAGAAAAATACCATCTTTCTTTTGTTGAACTTGTAGACCAAGAAAATAGGTAAGTTCACCCAGCAATGACATTTCAAATTCTTGCTGCATTACTGAAGCAAAATTCTGACTCATGGATTCTTCATTGCTACCAAAAATGATATCATCAACATAAACAACAATAATTAGCAATTCATCAGTGTCAATCTTTGTGTATAGATTTCTATCTGTTGAACCTTTTGAAAAACCTTATTGGTGTAGATATTTGTCAAGATGGTAATACCAAGCCCTTGGAGCCTGTTTCAAACCATAGAGAGCCATTTTGAGTCTGCATACAAGTTTTGCATCATTTCCAAGAATGAATCCTTCTGGTTGTTCAATATAAACTTCTTCTTCTAAATCTCCATTAAGGAAGGTAGATTTTACATCCATTCGGTATACTTTGAATTTCTGAAAGCTAGAAAGAGCAAGAAACATCCTTATGGCTTCAAGTCTAGCAATAGATGCAAAAGTTTCTTCAAAATATATACCTTGTTTTTTAGCATACCCTTTACAAACAAGTCTGGCCTTATTTCTAATGACTTTTCCATTTTCATTCAGCTTGTTTTTGAATATCCATTTAGTTCCTATAATATTTTTATCATGAGGTCTAGGAACTATTTCCCAAGTATTATTCTTTTCAATTTGCTCAAGTTCTTCATTCATGGCCTTGACCCAACATTCATCTTTATATGCTTCATTTATATTTTGAGGTTCAGTGGAGGATAGTAATACTAGATAGATTGAGGTTTCGGTAATAGTTCTTCTTGTGTGTACACCTGCCTCCTTTTCCCCTAAAATTTGAGTTTTCGGATGATTTTTCTGAACATACCTAGACTGAGTCTTTTCTTCTACCATTATCTCTTCTTCTGGTGCTTCATTGGTTTCTTCTTCAATATCATCATGATTTGATGTGGGAAATACTCCCCATCTTCTTCATTGTCATAATCTTTTGTTTTTGTTTGTTTTGGATTTTTGCATGCTTCATCAACTACAACATCAATACTTTCAACAATTTTCCCAAGTATTTTATTATAACATTTATATCCTTTACTTTGGGAAGAGTAAACAAGAAGAATACCTTCATCTTCTCTGGGATCAAATTTACCAAGTTTTTCATCAGTCCTTTTGATATAGAATTTGCTTCCAAAAACTTTAAAGTATTTTATAGTAGGAGTTTTACCATACCAAAGTTCATGTGGAGTTTGAGTGCTATTTACCCAAACATTTTCTTGGTTGAGAATAGTTACGACAACGAATGTAGCTTCACCCCAGAAGGTTGCAGGAGTTCCAAATTCATCTAGCATAGCTCGAGCTATTTGTTGAATAGTTCTATTCATTCTTTCTACCACTCCATTTTGCTAAGGAGTCCTTGTGGTGGAGAATTGCCTTTTTATTCCATGTTGTTCACAAAAGTCAAAGAATTCATCCGAGGTAAATTCCCCTCCTCGATCAGATCTGAGGCATTTGATTTTTCGATCTGATTCATTTTCAACCAAAGCTTTGAAGGCTTCGAACTTTTCAAATTCTTCATCTTTATGTTTTAGCAGACCTATCCAACACATTCTGGAAAAATCATCAATGAACAAAATAAAGTATTCTTCTCCACGAGGTGACCTTTTCCTTGATGGTCCACATAAATCAGTATGAACAAGTTCAAGAGGCTTACGAGCTGACCCTTCTTTTTCAATGAAGTGAGCTCTGGTTTCCTTACCGAATTGACATGGTTTGCATATTGTATTTTCAGGGATGTTGATCTCTAGAAGATCATGAACAACCTTGAATCTACATGCTTTTCTTATTTGAGAAAAGATTAGATGCTCCATGCCACAGGCAGTTTTCATCATTTTTTCTTAGATAACACTGTTGTTGTCCTCCCTTGAGTATGCATAAGTTGTTAGGATTTCTTGTACCTTTGATCACAGTCTCCCTTGTATCAATTTCACGAACAACACATTCGTTTGATCGAAACACCAATTCATTTCCTTGATCACACAGTTGATTGACACTCAACAGGTTATGCTTTAAACCATCTACATACATAACATTTCCATCTTTAACCTTTTCTTTCAAGAAAACAGATCCTTTACCTTTTATGACAGCAGGAGTGTCGTTTCCAAATGAGACATTCTTTTCCTTTTCTAAGGAATTATATGAGTGACGTTTTTCTTTGTCACTTGTCATGTGTTTTGAGCATCCATTGTCGATGTACCATTGATTTTCTTGTCCTTCTGCATACAAGGCTATACCACATTTTTCTATTTGAGATTCTTTCCTTCTCCTTATCTTGGGATTTAATGGAGTTTTCTCCTTTTGAGATGATTGCGAAAATTTTCTCCTGCATTCAGATTCTCCATGACCAAATTTGTTACCGCTTGAGCATTCTATTTCATTTTCAAGAAGAGAAAAGTTATTATAGGAACTTTCCTTGACCCCTGTTACATTCCTTTGATTTCGTGCTTCTCTAGTCATGATGGTTTTGTAAGCAACACATTGAGCAGCTTTGTGTCCAAAATTATGACATGAAAAACATTTCCCATTAAATAATTTCCTACAACTATCGAATATATTGACCTGGTGATCTACTTTATGCCTTTGCTGACAATTGACATACTGATCACTAGTCTTTGTTGCATCAAGATAGCTTTTAGTGGAAGTTGACGACTTCTGTGATTGAGATGCTTATTTAGTATATCCAAGACCTATATTTATCAAAGGAGAACATTATACTTTGATAATTTCATCTAAGTTTTTTGGTCCTTTACCAAATCTAAGAGTGAGAGATTTCGTTTTCTCAAGATCCTTTCTTATACCCACAATTTCACATTCTAGTTTTTCAATGTGTTTATCTTTTTCAGCAAGTTGGTATGTCAAGGTATCTATAATCATATTCTTTTCTTCTAAATAGATTTTGAGTTTAGAAATTTCTTTATGAAGGTCGTCTTCTTCTAAATCATCCCAAAAATTATCATCGTCATAAGCCATTAGAAGTCTATAGTCATTTCAATTTTCATCTTCATCACTTTTTGATAAACCATCACTATCTTCATGAGTATAGTAACTTATTTTATTTACAACATGTTTTATATTCCATTTTGCAAGTTCCTTCCCTTTTTCATGTTTACCTTTATGAGGACATTTGGTAGCATAATGACCGACCCTACCATAGGCAAAGCATTTGAAGGGTAGCTTACCTCTAAATCTTTTGGAACCCCGATGAAGCTTCTTGGAAAAGTTTACCTCATCTTCTTCTTCCGAAATATGTCTTGATTCATTGTGTTCTTCCTTTCCTTTTGCTGAGGCTTTAAATGTGGCTTCTCTCATATTTGATGGACCTCCTTGTCTCATCTCAAAGGCAGTTAAGATTCTATGATGTTGTGTCATAGTGATAGTCTGCAGATCCTGTTTTTCTTCTATGGCAGACACTTTTGATTCAAATTTAGCAGATAAGGATCTCAAAACTTTCTCAACTAAGGTAGCTTCATTTATATCTTAACCCAGATTCTTCATACAATTAACAACCTCATCTATACGTAAGAAGTAACTAGCTATACTTTCATCACTGTGCATTTTAAGAGTTCATACTGAATTATGAGAGTTTGAAGTTTAGCACGTTTTACCTGGGAGTCTCCTTCGTAGCTCAGAATGATTTTGTCCCATATTTATTTAGCTGATTTGAACTGCATGACTTTGAAAAACTCAAATTGTGACAAACTTCCCAATAAGGTATTGATAGCTCTGGCATTGGTTTCATATTGCTTTTTACCTGCTGTATATGTAGGAATTGCTGTTGGAAATGTATATCCTCCTTCCACAATTTCCCAGACATCTGTTCCAGGTGATTATAGATAGGCACTGGTTCTTATTTTCCAATAAACAAAGTTTCTTCCATCAAAGATTAGCGGTCTGATGGATCCCACACTTTCTTGATTACTCATGATGATGGATCTCCCTTCAAGCAATCAAGCTTCTTCTGAAGGACCTGCTCTGATACCAATTGATGGAAATAATACTGAGAGGGGGGTGAATCAGTATTATGAAATCAATAATTTAATTTTCCAAACATATTTATATACGCTACTTCAGCTAAGTGAACTAGAGTGTACATGTGACTGTACTTAAAGAAACCAGTGTATATGTAGAGAACTTTTGATTTAGACAATTTATCATGTATTAGACTTTAACCAGTATATCAGATATTTATTAGACAATGCAGTAAAAGAAGAATAAAGCATCACACATAAGCAACACACATGAACACCATGATATAAGGTGGAAACCCAATGTGGTAAAAACCACCTGCTGCTATTGTCTATGTCTTCTTTTAATAATAAGAAAATATGTTTACAATCTTGTACTTGTGCAGACTCATACTAGTACACAGGCACCCACCTACAGAAGGCTACAACCTTCTCTCGTTCTCCAGCTACTACTAGAAGGGAGCTACAACACCCTAGCTCTTGTACTATCCAATATGTTTACTAGTACGTAGGTGCCAACCTACAAAAAAATCCACTCTTCTACTAGGGATCACGTTTCATGAATTTTCAGACTAGACACTATTGGAATACAACACCACAATCTGAAGGCCACGTTTCATTCAATTTTCATACTGGACCCATCGAAAACATCATAACTGCAATACAATAATCAAGTACATCTGCATCAACCAATCGTTGAAACTCAATCACCATAACCTGAATCTGATCATTCAGAATAGTGTCACTAGAATATAGTCACCAGAACCCAAAACAAAACCCAAAACTCTACAACAACAAACAGAAACAACTGAAACATACTTCATAAGGTATACGCTACTTCCATGTGTCAAACCAGTGTGTATACGTGCTTTTATCAAAGCCAATTAGTGTACACATCTGTAAATATGAATTCATAATTTTGCAACTATTCTAGACTTTCAGTTATACGCAGATCATAACATTTACATAATAACACATGCATCAATATTTAGATCTAGAATATACATTATCAAAACACATAATAATAATTCATTTCAAGTCTTAAGATCCTGATCCATCATTAGACCTTATCCCTCATCAACCGCTAAGGTTCATCCTTGGTTCAAATCAAGAAAAGCACCATAAGCAAATAACCTGCATACTAGATCTCACACTTCATCAGATATTCGATACTTGCACACCTTGGCCTAATGACCTTCTTCTCCTTATATAGTTTTAGGCCTTTCTCAGTACCATGGATCAAAACCACTTTGGACCAATACCTTAGACCAAATACCTAGGGTCAATACCTCATACCAAATACCTTGGACCAATACCATGGATCAAAATACCTTGGACCAAATACCTCAGACCAAAAACTTAGTTTTCCAACATATACATGCTTTTCCTTATGTGAAAGTGCATGTGTACGTATACGCTACTTGTGTTCAGTGAACCTTTGTGTATATGTAGCTTGGTCAAGGTGAACCTGCCTTATACCTCTCTTTCTTCATTCTTTGTAGTCTGATATGTAATTCTTTGCTATTGACATGCTACACTATGATCTTTCATCTGAGTGAGTTGCCATCAAGGACAACACCTATATCATAATTCCAACAAAAGCTACCAAGGATTTTAGGGTGTACTTTTTATATTCTCATATAGTAGCCTATGTTCCCAATTCAATAGTCAAAGACATCATAACTCAGGGTGGTCCAGATGGAAAGAGGGGAAAATGGATTGCTATTATTCTAGAATATGACATAGAAATAAAACTAACTAAGTTAATCAAGGGCCAAGGTTTAGCCAAGCTCATGGCCGAATCAAACTGTCAAGCCCTGGATATAAACTTTATTGCACAAATAGATAATGAAGAGGAGATGGCAACTCCACTAATTAGCTAGGCCTTTATTGAATCACCATGGTATGCTGATATCATTTATGTTTTACTGAATTTACAAGCTCCTCCTGAATTATCTAAGACCAAAAGAAGATTTTTGAAGATGAAATCCTTAAAATTTTGTATATTAGACAATGCTTTTTTTTGGAGAAATCATGAAGGTATTCTTCTCAACTATTTATTAAAAGATGAATCTAACAAATTATTACAAGAGTTTCATGTAGGTGATTGTGGAGGACACCTTTACTGGAAAACCACTGCAGATAAGATTCTTAGAGCCAATTTCTATTGGCCTACCTTGTTTTCTGATGTAAAGAAATATGTGACCTCCTGTCACAAATGTCAAATTTTTGAGGGAAAGAAAAAGCTCCTACATTTACCCCTCAAGCCAATATTTGCTGAAACACCTTTTCAACAATGGGGTTTAGAATTCATTGGTGAAATTCACCCACATTCCTCTGCCCAACACAAATGGATCCTCACTGCTATAGACTATTTCACAAAATGGATAGAGGCCATACCTTCAAGGCAAGCCACTGACACTGTTATCATTACCTTCCTTGAAACCAACATTCTATCAAGATTTGGATGTCCAACTAAGCTCATTACTGACAATGCAACAGCCTTTAAATCCAAAATAATGATAGATTTCTACAACAAGTATCATATAACCCTGGGCCATTCCACAACCTATTATCCTCAAGGAAATGGACTGGTAGAATCCTCAAACAAAATTTTGGTGAACATCATCAAAAAGTTGTTAGAAGACAATACAAAAACATGGAATAAAAAGTTAGTCAATGCCTTATGGGCAGACATACTAACCACTAAGAAATCAATTGGTACCTCTCCCTACCAACTAGTTTATGGGATGGAAATTGTTTTTCCATCCTCCTTGGGAACACCAGTGATGAAGCTACTTCAAGAGTTGTAGGTTGAACCAAATAGTATCCAAAGAAGAATCAACCAAACAATACATTTTCAACAAACCAGGGAGGAAGTATATATTAGGTCTCAAGTTGTGCAGGAAAGGATTAAAAAGATTTTTTATAAGAGAAATAAGGCTGAAGATTTATACCTTGGTGACAAAGTCCTAAAATGGGATTCAAGGAGGGAAGATAAAGGTAAACATGGGAAATTTGATTTCCTATGGAAAGGCCCATATGTCATTTATGCTTTCAAAGGAAATAATGCTTTCTTCCTAAGAGAAATGAATGGTATAGAAGTAGAAGGTGGACCAGTGAATGGTCGAATGCTCAAACACTATTTTGAACCTAACTACTGATTTTTACTTTCCATTGTACATATTTCATTTTTCTTCAAAAATTTTAGTTTGGATTGGATGGTGATCTTTGAAGTTGAAGCCCAAAGAGAAGGCCCTAAGATTTAAGGATTTATTGTCATAAGTATCAATAATGCAGAGGCATAGAGGATAATTTTGCAAGGTAACATCAATAGCAATTCAAAGGCTACTGATCTACAAAGTTCTTGACATTTCACCAAGAAATGCCATCCCCAAGTGGAGCCACTGTTAGGTTCCTATACCAATAGGAGTCATAATTGATTGACTAAGGTTAAGCCTTGTAATATTGTACATACCTTTGCTTTCTGCAAATGTTTTCCATATTATAAAATTAAAAAATGTAAGAGGGCGTGTCCTAAAAGAATAATCAAAGGACAAAAAAATGAAAATAGGTCAAAAAAAATGAAAATATATGAACCCCAAAAGACAAAAGGAGACCATGAAAGTGCGCAAGTCAAAATGCCACTACTATTTACTTTTTATGCATAATAAATGACTGTGTGCATCTTGTCACTTATGCCACAATCCATGATAGTCAAAATGTTTAAACTTGGCTATTTCATGCTTTTAGTTTTATGTTTATAGGTAGTGAATAAATTTGACCAAACAATGTAATCTTCGCAGATCATTAGATAGGTAGAGTGAATAAAAGGAGCTCATCAGTTTAATTTGAGCCCTTGAAGGATATAAGGCTAGAATTAGATAGTTTATTTTGTAAAGAAAAGAAAAATATTGATAAGGGTTTGCTAGCCTAAATGCACCCAAATAAAGTGAAGAAAAAATGATAGGATGAGTAAGTGGGTAAGTAGTAGAAAGGTTGCATAAATATCATGTCATTTGATATAAAAAAAACTTATGTCATTGTTTCAAATGCATCATTTAAATATGCATAAGTGGTAAATAAAACAAAGGCAATGGTTCACAGTGTTATTTATGTAACATCTCCTCATTCATTTTAACCCCTATGACACTCACTAATTTCCCTTTCATAACAAAAATATTAATACCTCTAGTTCTTTTAGTCAAAAAGGCTCAGAGCATTTCTCTGACTTCTGGTGGGACCAGAACCTCAACTTGATGACTTAAGAAGTAAAGGTGTTAAATTACCTTATAATTAATTCATCCCCTTCACAAAACCCCTTTTCCTAAGGTTAAGTACTTTTGTCTAAAAAAACCCCTTTATAAACATGTTTTATGGAAAAAAAACCCACCAAATATATTTGTCCTAAGTATTGGGTATATGGAAAACACACAACATTTCATGTACCTAAGTACAATACCCCTTCTGCTCATTTCACTTCATATTAACTTTTTAAATTAAATATATAAAAATCCTGAAAAACCCATTATCTCGTATATATTTAACTCCCTCATACAAATTAACCCCACCCCTTAGTTTATCTATAAACTATATTACTACTCCTTATCCCACAAAAAACATTAAAACCCCGCCTTCAGTCCCTAATCCCTCATTATAGTCTGGCCCGATCCCCTAAACTTGGATTAGTCCTTAAACTAATCTCGAAACCACCACAATTAAGCCCCTAGGCCCCCCATCAAATCCCATCATTCACCCCTGCACAACTCCCATCTCCCGATTACCATTGATCGTCCCTCCTCCACATCCAACGCCTCACAAGCATATCTGGCCAGCTCGACGTTTTCCATTTACCCACCCGATAAAGTGGTTTCCCCCCTGACACCCAACGTTATGTGGCAAACACTGAATGGAATTGGGCGACCCCTCTCGAATACTGTTCGCACCACAAAAGCGGTGCGATGGACCTCCAAAACCACTGCCCCCTTTCAACCAAAAACAATCACTGTTCATCAATTAGTGAAACCTACCAAAATTAACCATTTTTTCTATAAACTCTCGTTTACCCCTCTTTTCACTCTTTTCACACATTTTTCCTTTGAGAGCTCATAAAGTCATTACAACCACTGCAAACAGCCTAATTGCTCACAAACCTTTGCCATTGCTCCACAGATGCTGCAAACATCCCAACTCGTTCATCAGTGCATACCAGTACCGTACGAACCTCTGCAACTACCTCCAACCACCATTTAGTGTCAATTCCGCCCAATTCTAGGTATTTAACTGTGGAATTCCAACTCCATTATCAAGTTCAGAGTAAATTCACCCTCATGACACCATTAGTTAAGTAAAAAAGATCAAATTTACTTAAATTTTAACACTGTGAGCCATAAACCACTGCAAAACCTCCATTTCCCTAAAAACTCTGAATCACCCCCCATAGTCAAATCCACAAGAATTGAGTATGGCTACCCCAATTTCTATGGATGTAAGGCCCATCACTACACCTCATCTAGACTTGGACCACCTTCCTTTAGTGGATTAACATTTCGAAATAAAAGATACCACTGCCCTAGAACCCTTTCTCAAAGTAAATTGCCAAAGTAGGGACAAGTTCTTAAACCATGTTGATGAGATTGGCCTTTGGGAGTCAAATTTGCCCAAGTACCAATTTCCCTAAGTCCACTTTTTTCCTGAGATTGTTCATATGTGCTATGCTTGCTATGTCCCGAGTCACAGGACTGTCATGTCTCATGACCAGAAGGTCCTTTTCACCATCACTGCTGAGTCTATAAGTGAAATGTTGCAGCTCCAACCAGGACCAAGCCTAATCCCACTTTCAATTGGAGACCTATTGGACCTGTATCCTAAACTTAGCTCTACAAAATTGGCCCAACTATTCCAAACCTTCATCAGAGAAGAGAGACACCTCCCTAAGGACTCCCCTCCATTTGTATCAGTCATTTTCTCTCCATGGGGCTAGAATATTGTGGCCATGATATCTTGTGTTTTTGGTTACTCCACCAATGAGTACATTGATGAAATAATCCTTGCCTTCATGTCCATCTACACTCCAAGGTAGCCTCCTGCTATCATTTATGACTATGCCTAATTTATAGCTGATAGGATGCATGAGAAATTCCTTAGAATGAACAATGAAAGGGTTTTTAAGTACTCCTCAGTTTTATACCATATGTTATTATATTATCAATCAGAGAAGTTCCCATTCACCCTTCAAAATCTTGACACCAAGGGTCAGCCCAGGTCAGTTATTTTTTGGACCCCATTGATCCACCAATACCAGTCTCCATACTCTTACTTTGATTTCATTGATTTATTTGTACATCCAGTCATGGAAATTTTGACTGGAAGCCCTCCTTCGAGAATCAATCCAGAAATAAAGAAAGTCCTTCAATTGTCTAAGCATACCAAAGTTGGTGACTAGTACCTTTACCAGAACCATACAAAAATCAGGATTTATGGTTGCATGCTGGCACCATACAAACTACCAAGATACCTCCCAAAGAGGTTGTTTGCATTAGAATACTATAGGAAAATTATCAGTGCAGATGAATTAAATTTTGTCAATGCCAAGAAGAAGACCAATTTCAAAATAAAATACCAACTAGGCCCCTTCATATGCAACTCTAGAGAGGCTGGCAAAGAGGCATATTTGATATTACAGAATATGAAGTTCCAAATAAGTTTTGTTTGGAGATATGATCCTTTGGAATTCATCACAAAGAAGAGACAAAAGGTCAAGCAAGGACCTTTCATTCACCAACCAATACTTGAAATAGAAGCATATGCAAATCAAATAGAATGGGTGGAGGGTACCCTAGTAGATCAAGACAACACTAGAGTAGACGTAGAGAATGTTCTAATTGATTTAGAAAAGCAGCTTGATGACAGATATTTTTTGCAGGTGCCATAAAGAACCATGAGTATGCCTCC
Source organism: Pinus tabuliformis (assembly GCA_031772625.1). Lineage (NCBI taxonomy): Eukaryota > Viridiplantae > Streptophyta > Pinopsida > Pinales > Pinaceae > Pinus > Pinus tabuliformis. The sequence goes on from CM062816.1 coordinate 1,416,695,254, forward strand.
AGTCATGTAGACTCCTCAAAATGAGGAGAAGATACCAAAAAGAAACAGAGAAGGGGATTCCACTTCAAGAATGGCCACCTCTGATTTGCAACAGGAATCAAACAAGAGGAAAAGGATAAATCTAGCCTCTGAGTAGGAATATACTGAAGACTTAGTAGAGGTCACAAATACAGGAGCAGAGAGAAGTAGGCCTACCAATCCATTACAAACTCAGATGTTGGAAAGGCAGCTCAGTGTGGAAGTATCTTCCTTTAGAATGCCTACTGACAAAGACCAAGATATCAAGGAAAGATATAAAGAAATCAAAGCTAGAAATGAGAGGCTTAAGGCCCAAACATATGCTCAGTACCCGAAGTTCACTCCTACCAATCAAACAAGGCTAATGTTAGCCTTTGACATTAAAGAGGGAAAGCTGCAGATGACCTTTGTGAAGCCTACAACCCAGCAGCCAAAGACAACATCAGATTTCAAAAGGGTAGATTTTGAAGTGCTGGCAAGGGATATTCATTGCATAGACTAGATTGAGCTACACAAACAAGCTATAGAGATAATATACTCCACCCTAACAGGTAAAGCCATAGCTTCCCATCAACTATAGAACTCTCTGAACAACATCTCATCTCAATTCCAGTTAGAAAAGCCTCCTCACAGGCCAAGGATACTAGTATCAAGTCCTTAGAGGACTTAGTGATTGAATTGGGACAAGATCCCAAGGATATAAAAGCTACATAACAACTTATTAAAAAGAAGAACGATGACATAGTTGCATTATAGAAACAACTAAAAATACCTCAGTTGCAGCATCCACAAACATTGGAAGTCCTAGAAGCCCAACAGGGGCATGAAGGACTAATGGACTTGGTCTTGAAATTGAATGACCAACTAAAAGAGACAGAAAATGAATTGGATGCTTTGATCCAATTAAAACAGGAAGATGTGGCCACTTCTTCAACAAACGTTATCCCCACAATCTCCACAACAGTTCCATCCACACTAGCAGTGTCTTTGGCACCTACAGCTCCACTTGCAATAGCCTTGCTAGCAACTCCAGAGTCTACACTAGTAGCAGGTACATCAGGAGAGAAAGCAACGAAACTAGTCAAAGCCATGGAACAAATGTCTATCCTGGCTACTGAAATGAACAAGTTAAGAGAAAAGGTTGCAAGTTTTGAAACAGACTGGAAACTTGCCCAACTGAAGCAGAAAGAAGAAGCACAAAAGGCCCATAGAATGGGTGAGAGAATCAAAATCCTAGAGAAGGATATGACACTGGAGAAACCACTTGGACAAACCAAGGAAATGTTGTGGGCCAATATCATTGACTCTGTCAATGATATTTGGCCATCAATTCAAGTTATTTTTGAACAAACAGAGTTAGTAAAGATAGCTGTAGAGGCTATACAGAAAGTGAAGGAGGAGTTGGGAGATAAGCCAGAGGATGCAAATAGACTCATCCACTTCCTCAACAAAAAGAATAGATATGAGCTCCAAGAGCTAAATATAGAAGATAGGACTGCTACCATTTTCGGAATAAGGAAGGTTCTCTCCAAAAGGAACCTTATGCTTAATTTGGAAGAAAAGTGCCACAATATGCAGGTAGCCATTGATAGGTTCATGGCTAAATTCCAGATTTTGAGGGAGAAGGGTTTGCCCATTCCTATGGTTATCAATGACAAGCTCATGACATAGTTGGACTATGGTGATAGACTCAGAAAATTGGCTAAGGAACAAGCCAGTTCTTCATCCATAAAAGCCCTGCCAACAGGGAAAGTGTTATATGACACATTTGAAAACTTGCTTTTCCTTGAGCATGAGGTAAAACATTTGTTCCTCACCAAGCCAAATTCTGCCAAATATACTGAAGCTGATGAAATCTATAGGAGAATGGTGAATGTAAAGTTACCTGATGTAGAATGGTGGGAGAAAATGACAGATTTACTATGATAAATTTACAACATAGTAAAAATGAAAGTAGCTAGGTAAAACAGGTGAAAACAGGGTAGCAGGGTCAAAGAGTATCAGAGTCAAAGAGTATCAGTTGAAATATAAAAGTAAAGAAGACTCCAGCGTGAAAGTATACAACAACAAGCTAGCATAAAAGGCTACACTTCAACAATAAAGGCTAGCACAACCATAATAAAAGGGACAACATGAAACAGTTAATTATCTATCTCTATCTTCTTGCAAGAAGATATTTGTATTTCCTAAATTTAATCTCGAATTAGTTTGAGATATTTTGTAATAATTTTTTGTATAAATACTTCACAATCCGAAGTATGTAGGGTGGATTCTTAGACATTTCTATAGTTTTCTTGATCAAAGACTGTAAGTTATTGTATCAATGTTGGACCAACAAGCTGGATTATTGAATAAAGCAAAGACATTTCACTGGATTCATGTGTAGTGCAAAATACAGACAAGTATCTTCTTTTGTGTTGTCACTTTTCTTTAAAAAATTTTCCATAATCTTAAATGTATCTAAAATCTAAATGCTATAATATGGAATGATATCTCAGAACTTGCTTCACAACACTCTATTTTGACTATTATGCATTTTTTATGTTTTCTGCTAAATTATCTAAGTTAAGGAATTCTTGATTGTTCCTTAGTTCAGGTAGTTTCCCTCTGGTCTATAGTAAAGGATTCTTAACTGCGCTTTGCTCATGGTCATCCTCTGTTCCTCCTATTAATCCTGCTTTGAGGATTCTTAAGTGCTCTCTTACCCTAGTTAAGATCATTTCACCCATTCGACCTAAAAATCTATGCTTCACTCTGCTAGCTTTCCCATTGAACACTCCCTTTAATGATTTAATCCCAGTTTTGCTACCCTTCTTTGACTCCATAGCCCAATAGCTAGAGACATCATTATATCCATCTGTGTAAGGATTCCACCATCCAACTTCCAATACAAATCCAAAACCCCGTGAACTTCAAGAACTAGCCTAAAATCTTAGCAAACAAAGCTAAAACATATAGAAAGAGCCCTCTCTGAGTCATAGGTTGGCTAGAGCCTATACATAAAAGATTGGTTTGTGGTTACCTCGGTCTTTTCCTTCTTCCGATAACTTCTAAGGAAAATTCTGAGTGATAACAGGGTCCTTCCTTTTGGTCTATGCAACTCCCTTGCCATTTTCCAGAGAGCAGTCCTGAGTATCTGTGTAGAGCTAGTCCATGATGCAGTAGAAATTTATATGGATGACTTCACACCCTATGGGTGTGATTTCCAGGAGGCTCTCTATAACCTCGATAGGGTGTTGAACAAATGCATTGAAATGTAATTATCCCTTAGTCGCAAAAAATGTGAGTTCTTGATGACTGCAGGGACCATTCTAGGTCACTTAATATCCTAGGAGGGATTGCAAGTAGACCCAAATAAGATAGCCATCATCAAAAGGGTCTCGACTCCATAGAAACAGAGGGATTTCAGAAGATTTTTAAGTTTATCTAGATACTATAGGATATTTATAAAATATTTTAGCAAGTTAGCTTCTCCCTTATTTGGGTTATTGGCCAAAGACTCTGAATTTCTATGGTTAGAAAGCTGCCAAGAAGCCTTGGACACCCTAAAGGACAAGTTGATTTCTGCACCTATTCTTTGAGGCCCAAATTGGGCTCTTCCTTTTCATATTCATGCTGATGTCTCTCACAAAGCTATAGGAACATCTCTAGGCTAGACAGATGACAAGCTACCTTATGCCATTTACTTCATCAGTAAGAATATGTCGAAAGCTGAGCTAAACTACATAGTGACTAAAAAGAAGCTCCTAGTTGTTGTGCATTCATTGAATAAATTTAGACATTACATTAGTGGTTACCAGACATTTGTACATACTGACCATGCTGAAATTAGATACTTGATGAGTAAACCTGATGTAAATGCCTGTATTATTAGATGGTTACTTTTATTGCAACAATTTGATTTAACTATTCTTGATAAGTCTGGCAATGAGAATGTTGTTGCAGATTTTTTTTATCTAGATAGACTTTGCCTGAAGGGGATGAAGGAATGGTTGATGATCAGTTACCAAATTAAAATTTATTTTCCATTTAAATTCTCTCTCCATGGTTTTTTGACATACCAAACTACTTGGTGTCTACACAGTTTCCACCAAATTTGTCCTCCAAGGAAAAGAGAAGAATCATAAGAAAGGGCGCCCCATACACTTGGATTGGGGGGAATCTCTTCAAGCTAGGTCCAGATCAAATTCCGAGAAGATGTGTCATGGAGGAGAAAGTCTTCGACATCCTTCTAGACTGTCATGATGGGCCTTGTGGAGGCCACGTTGAAGCCAAAATAACAACAATAAAGATACTACAAGCTGGTTATTATTGGCCCACTCTTCACTAAGATGTGAGGAGGTATACCATCCAGTGTGATTGGTGCCAAAGGATGGGGAAGCCTACCCCAAGGGATGAGATGCCTCTGCAACCTCAAGTGACTTTCGAGCCATTTGAAAATGGGGGCATGGATTTCATCAGGCCCATTGACCCTCCATCCAAACAGAAGCAGTACATCATTATGTGCATTGTCTACTTAACAAAATGGGCTGAAGCCAAAGCCATCAAAGTAGAAAAAGTGGCTGAATTCTTAAGGGAGAATGTGCTTTATAAATTTGGGTACCTTGGAGAGTTGGTCACTGATCAAGGCAGTGAATTTACATCTCACGTGATTGAAAATCTATTAAGCCAGCACAAGATCAAGCACAGAAAATCCACCCCTTATCACCCACAGGCTAGTGGGAAAGTGGAAGTAACCAAGAGAGCATTGGAATGCATTTTGATCAAGGTGATTAGCAGTAGTAGAAATGATTGGGTAGACAGATTAGTTGAGGCCACCTGGGCCTAGAATACCACCTGGAAAACCACCATTGGCTTCACTCCTCATGAGATGACCTATGGAAAGAAAGCCCTTTTGTCCATTGAATTTGAATACAACACCTTAAGGATGGAAGCACAACTAGATTTAAATATCACAAGGGAATAACAAGAAAGGTTGCTCCAGCTGAATGGGTTAGATGAATTTAGGATGTGGGTCCTCCTGCACACAGAAGTGACTCAAGTTCAAAGGAAAATCTGGCATGACAAGAATTAAAAGACAAATAGTTTCAAGAAGGCGACCAAGCTCTGCTGTATGATCCCGATACAAATATTTCAAAGGCAAGTTAAGGACTATATGCTTAGGGCCTTATGTAACAGAAAAGTGTCATGATAATGGTGTTGTGCAGATAAGAACCATTGATGTAGAGGCTATCCCTTTGCTTGTCAATGGTTACAGATTAAAAATCTACAAAAATACCTTATCAAAGTAGGAATCCATCAATAGCATCAACAAGACAATTATGGTGGTAGATAAAGTCTCAACTTCCACCCCACCAAGTCCTTGAAGAAAAAAATAAAAAGAAAAAAACACAACAAATAAAGAGGCTCAGGTGAAAACCTCTATGAGGCACTTGAGTACCACTGTTGGGTTGAAAATCTCTTGAGGTGGCCCAAGAGTGTTCAAAAAAATAAGAATAAAAGATCTGGGTGCAAACCTATTTTGAGGCACCCAGGGTAGGCAACTAGGATGAAAACCTCCTTAGAGGCAGACTAGTTGTTTTTCGAAAAAACAAAAAATACAAAGATGACAATTCTGTTTTGCAAGTCTATAAGAGGAGAATAAACATAGAATGAGGAGGAAAACATGACCTACAAAAGCTATGATTTAATTCACCCATATCATATCCTCAATTGCCCCCTAGTCTTCCATCTATGCACCACTCTAGATCATTTCAAACAGTTCTATGTTTTCTACAGGATTCCCTGTAATCCTATAAGAGTTTCATGTAGGAATTATAGGAGGTCTTGAAAACCACAAGAAAACCAGTCCAATGGCAAGGTGGTGACACAAACCTGTGTCTAAATGAAAAAAATCATTTACCTCACCACACCATAGCTAATACCTTTCATGACCATGTCGCCCCTGTATCCATCAAAGAAATCAAGTTCAAAAAATAAAAAAAATAAAAAAAGGAGAGAGAAAAAAAAAAAGAAAAAAAAGAGAAAAAGGAAAGAGGAGGCATACCAAGAGAAGAATCCCTCACCTACCATTCCATAACCCCATTTTCCACTCATTTCAATACCCCCTGTACTTCAAAGATGAGAAAAAAATGTGAAATTTTATGGTGAAGGCAACTACAAGACATCTTGTAGAAAATCCTGTAGCAACCTATCCCACAAAAGAAACCACGGAGACTGCAACCATCTTCAGTACAAGGACTACAAGGATGAGGAAGCTCCTCCAAATCTCAGCAACAACAGGCAGATCACCAACAACAAGGCCCAACACATGTACATCATCAAAAGGAATAAAACATCAAAAGAGGAAATATAGAATGAAAATATGCAGATTGAAAAGCACAACAAAGTGGAACTACTCTCCAGCATGCATCATCAACGAAGCAAAGGACCCAAAGGTATGTCATCTTACCAATGCTCTCTCATAAGTATGATATGATCAAAACTGTAGGAATAATGCGAGAGTTGATTTTATAAGTGAAGGTGGCTAGTTAACTTGGCCACCCTCGACTAGTTAACTTGGTCACCCTCGGTCATGTAATGAGAAGAAAAGGGTTAGACCACTACACACGTGGCAAAGGTCAAATCAATGCAAAAAGAGAATGAATCCAAAATTGGTTAATTTATAGAGGATAAGAGTGGGAGATGATTACGAGGTAAGGTGAAATGATGGATTGGTAGTGGGACCAACGGTCCAAAAGAAGGTGCTCGTACTTGGCCAGCCAGCACACCACCCCACACAATCATCCATAAATAGAAATAAAACACTAACTCCCATACAAGAAAGGAAAAGGAAACTTCGAGGATTCATCGAACGAAGAAGTTACTCTCGCATTCCTGAAATAGCACCTACAGGAAATAGTCAGCATCTACAACAACCAGGAAACCTACAGGATACAGGGAGATTAACCTATAGAGCTATCAATGGACACTAAGGGAAATCAAATCAAGGGATATCATCACCAAAACATAACAAAGTGAGGTAGGTTCTAGACCTTCTACATTTTCCATTTAAAAAGAAGAAATCCTCAATTTCATTAGGAATTCACAGTGCATATATTGCATTACATGTCAATCAAATTTAAATTCCAAAACTTCCTCACCTACTAGAAGTATTGAATTTTATCAACCCAAACCTAAAGAATTACCAAGGAAATATGACAAGAGGTTTCAATAAAAGAGAACCCACAAACACAACAAGAATCCACCAGCATCCTCCTGTGGTGGAATTTTTTACAAGGCACCAATGGATGGGGTTCTTTGAGAGGATGAGAGGATATGATGATGATGTGGCTAGAGAATCTTCCCTCTCGCTCATACCCGTCACTAGAGCCAGTTCCACTACTATAATGAAAGGTTTATATGTAGCAATTACCCATGAGTTTATAAGAAAAATAACTACACTCCCCCTAAGGTTACAATGGAAAAAATAGGACAAGACTAAGAACACCCTTGCAAAGAAAAGTTTCTTTTTGGAAGGAGAAGAGCCAATTGAAGACAAAAATGAGGTTAGAAGGAAGAGCATTCCATACCCTTGGAATGAAGTCATTTACCACATGATCAAATATATTTTATGTGAAGGGAGATACGGTGTAGTGTATGGATACCACTTTAGACTACTCCAAGAACTAAGATTTGGAGAGAACACACCTCATCATAACAAACTAAGTATACCCTATTTTCTGCTACAATCCATGATAGACATGATCATTAAGGTGCAAGAGGGAAAACATCAACAACTAGCCCATCATGGGTTGATCAAACTCATCCTTGAAGATGCTCTACAAAACTTAAGATTCCCTATTGCATGGAAAACATTTGTAGACATGCAAGGAGAAGGAGAAATTCAAGTCATTGAGTATGATAGAAGCTCTACTGCTAGTGAGGGAGAAGAAGAAACAAAGGATGTCAAGGAAGAAGAAACAGGGGAGGAAAATGAAGAAGAAACAAAGGAGGAAAATGAAGAAGAAACAGAGGAAACAAAAGAAGAAACGTATGAGCAGAGTAAAGAAACAGAGGAAGAAAAAGAAGAGGAAGAAGGAGACAAAGAAGAGGACGAAAAAGAAGGTGAAGGATAGAAGGATGAACAAAAGTCTGCAACTCAAAGAAGGGAAGAAGAAGAATCACCAAGAGTGTCTCCAGAGCCTACAAAGAAAGAGACAATAGCTTCTCTAACTACCCTAACTACACATGTCAAATCAAAGGGAAAGAGACAAAGACAAACCCCACTTTACTTCAGGACAAGAAAGAGCACTAGGATTAGACAAGGGAGACCTCAAACCCCTACCAAAACTCCAATTGTCATAGAGGACTCACCAAAAAAACAAGAAAAAACAGTCCCTCTAAAGAAAAAGGAAGGAGAAGGAACATCAAAACAAGATTCTCCCAAGTCTCCAATCACCTATGTTAGGAGGCCTGTCACAAGGTCAACCTCATCAAAATAAAAAGGTCTTCTACAAGAGACACAGTCAGACCTACAGGAAGTAGATACAATCCTACAGGAAACTCTATCAAAGCTACAGGAAACACAAAAAAGAGATCAAGAAGGGATTTCTCAAGAAGAAATAGAGAAAGAAGGCTAAGAACTAAAGGAGCCTAGCCCACAGCCAAACCTTAGCTCCTACTATAGGTTCATTGAAGGAGGTAGGGTGACACCACAGAACTTTTCCATTCCTCTATTCCTAGAACTTGAAAAAGAGAGGGCAATGAAAGACAGGTGGATGCAAATTTCTAAATCAAAAGGGGTAGAGGATGTAGGCCACATGGAGGAGAAATTGCAGGAAATGGGTAGATAATTAAGTAGCGTAAGATATGGAGAAGCAATAATGAAATCTCAATTAGAGGCTGAAAACACATGGCTAAGGAAGCAACTACAAGAAAGGGAAAACCAATTTGAAACTATGGCCAGTTTATTCATGGAGGAAATCCAGTGCAGGATGCTAGCAAAATCATATGCCTTATACCTCAAGGAACAATGGCTACAATTCTAGATAAATACCCTAGCACAAAGAGGAACTATGCCTTTCCAAGACTACAGACAATTCATTGACCTATGTGATCAAAGCACCTTGGAGGATAGAGAAAATATATCTGAGTTCTACCTACACAATTTAGCTTTGAGAAATTTAAATGTGTGGGACCCAAATCCAAAGCTAGGGGACTTGCAATTAATGGCCTTGGCATCTTGGATGAATCATGAGGAGGCAAGAGATACATAAATGAAAAAAGTATTGGAAAAAGAAGAAGCAAAACCCCTTATGATCAGAGTAGAATAGTCTAACCCAATGGTTGCCATCATCACTCACAACCTCATTGCAAATGATCCCAAACTTGCACTAGGATACCTTGTTGTGAAAGAACATGCAGTCACACAATTTGATGACATGCTAATATTATTATGAGGTGATAGCCAATAAGCCTACCAAAGGAGATGGAACACCTTACCTTACAGCCTAAAAATAATAGAATATCATTCTCCTGATAGAATGAGGGAGGCACTAAATAGAACCCCAATGTATAAGCAAGCATTACAAAGACTCAAAGTCAATTGGATTGGCTTGAATCTTAGTCCACCATTTCTTTTAGGAATGTTGGAAGGAAGAAAAGAAGAAGAAGAAAGAAAGTAGTGGGAGGAGATAGAGAAGAATGCAGGGTTTTATTCATAGGAGGAAGAGACTACAACAGAAGCATGGGATGTTAGGGAAGCCACCATAGAAATGAAGGACATGGACATAGATTGAGTTGCTCAGAGGATGAGAAACACTTTCAATAGGGAGTGATTATAAGGCTCATCATTGGGTAAAATATATGGAGATTAAAACACCTCCAAGCTTACTAAAATCAACTCTTCTCACAATTCTTTACATGTTTTAATTATATTTTTCTTAATGAGATGAGTAAAAGTAAGATTTCATGTCTAGTGGTCTAATGTGCATTGATTGCAGGTTTTTGGAGAAAGATGTGGATAATTAGGGTGAAGGAACTCGAATGATACAAGAAGGCGATATAGTAGGAGATAGGATCTCCCTCATTAACTCCTCACTCACTCGAAGACCCCTCAATCAAATCACACCAGCTCGAAGTTGCAGGCAGCTGAGTCATGAGGATCATTGGCAGCCAAGCCAGTGATAGTTAAGAACTAGTTAATCTCAAGTTTGGAAGCCAAGCCTCCCTATATTTAAGGAAGTTGTTGGAAACTTAAGTTGTATAAATAAAGAGGCCTAGAGCGTCATTAGGATTCAGATTTTTTATGGAAGATAGCTAAGCCTTTTTCGAGTTGAAGGATTGTGACCAAAAACTGTTATGTATTTTTTGATATGTTAATGAAAATGAGCAGCATTCCCTTGATCCAAAACTAAGTTGACTCATAGGGCTGAAGCTCTTGGGTTAGGGAACAACCCTAGCAGCAGAGGTACCTCTTGTAATGCAGGTAAATTCTAAGTGTAGACACAAACAATTCCTCTAGCTTGAGAGAGCAGGTCTAGTCACAAACAGACAATCTATGGAAGATTTCCTTTTGCTAGAATCAATTAAGAGGGAATACCTCTTAGAACGGTATTCCTCTTGGTGACGATCTTGCTTCCTCGCTTTAGCTATTTTTCGTCTCCTTCCTTCGAACACCTGAAACAAGAAAAAAACAACAAACAACAAACGTAATAGCATACAATATTGTATTCAGCCTACTTAATAGGTCAAGGAACATTAATCCATAACGATGTAAAATGAAAATTCATGTAGGAAATCAATCGATAGTTGCATTTATATAAATCAAAAAGAGATTACAATCGGTGCCTTGATGTTTCTGGTCTTCTCTGACATATTCGGGTTCCCACACTTCTACTAGCACTTCATGGACAACCTGAACAATATACGTTTTAAGGCCTCTTTCCCTCTAGTCTCAAATCACACCAAAGCACACTATTCTCCCTCAAACATACACTATAAAACTTCAAACTATAGATGTCATGTTGATTATCCTAACTCCAAACTAAAACTAGCTTTTGCTTGGGGAAAAGAGAGGTTTTTATAGCTTGGATGGATGGGAGATGGTTCCTCTTCTAATGGGAGAAGGCTTTATCTCTTGGATTAGTTCCATCCTAGTAGGGGAAAGGAGACCAAACTGACCTCCTCGGCTCCATCTGGCCTAACCATTTACCAGACTTTCGTCACAAAGCTTCTAGAGTTGGAAGCTTCAGCTCCATATTTAAAAAACTTTAACGTTCCAAAAGAGGATCAGGGTGACTAAGAAAGGGCTCAGTCAATCTGATCGACGCTAGGTACAATTGTAAGCCCTGCATATCGGTGCAAGGAGGACACAGGTCATTGGTGTCAGTGTTGTAAACTGGGATAAACAGAAGATTTGTGGGAAATTATGCAAAAAGGGGATTGTTCTGCTCATGAAGAGGGACACAATGGGAGTTTCTTCATGATGGGAAAGCATGTGGGGTTCACTCTAGAGGTCCTCAAGGATCATGGAATGGGAAGTATAGGGACAATGACAAAATGCTATGTAATAGATGTCCCCTAAATCATGAAGGTCGAACTAGAGTGAGGAGTGAAATTCTTTACAAGTGTGTGCAGGGAACCGGAGTTTGTTGTCAGAGAATCTAAAAGCAAGCATAGATACATATACATCATTGAAAACTATGAATAATAATACATGAATCAAGGTATGGATGCATCCATCCAGAGAATGATCATGTGAATGGATCCAAGGCATGGGTGCAACCAACCAATAGAAAGGATCATAACAAAACCAAGGTATGGGCGCAGCCATCCAATAATGAGAAGGATCACATATAACAACTCATGGTATGGTCACAACCATCCATCTGAAAGAGACATGTATATCAACATGACCATGTCACATCACCTCGCAACTTGGACTTGTGTAATCTTAGCCCAAGGTCTTGCACTCCAAACAACCTGATCAAAGTAAAAATCCTAACATGCGAATGAATGTGTTGAAGTCAAACATGCTAAGAAGTCACTTGATTACCGATCAATGATGTGAACCATTAACAAGCGTGAGAGAAACCACCAATAATGACAATGGCTCTCAAGGTACTGGCAGCACAGTTCACGGAATGTGAATAAAGGAACTGACTTTGAACACCCATGAAATCACCCGATCGAAAGCCAATGACGTGAACTTTTCATTGAGTGCAAAGAAATTGCCATTAGGGCATGCAAGGTCTAAGGTAATGGAAGAGAGTCTCTTGGTCAGCTTCCTAGATAATGAGCTAAAGTTGACAGGAAGTGACTTTTCCGAATGAGGGCCATCATGTATCCCACATTATCAACATGAGACAAAGGGATGCTAATGATTTCATATGGTACATAAAATTAGGAGTAAGTGTAACTGCAGAGGGACTAACTCTTGAACATATCGACGACACAATTCTGGAGTTTGGTACCTTTTTGATCCATGGGATCGGTGGTCATGATGGCATGGCAGAGATGAAATGAAATGTCAAGTGAATGGCCCAACCTAGGAAACTCAATGATGAAGGGAGGATATCCCAACTCGACACGAAACAAAGAGTTTCATGTTCAAGAGTGAGCCGTCGACATGACTAATATGATTTCCAATTTTCCCCCACCATTTCTGGTAGGTACCCTAATTATTTTTTATCACAAGCTTGAAGGGGATAACATCTTCTTACATTGTAAGTTCATCCTTCAGACAAATCCGACCTAGTAAGTTTAATGAGCCCTAGGAAGGAGAAGCTCACGTTCGTCATGGTGACAAATCCAATGTCGTTTAATGTTTTAATAAGTTCAACAAAGGGGTAAGTCGGTATCTTTTTCATGTTTAGAGAGTTTGAAAAAGACACAGAAAAGAAAACTCCACATGGTCCCTTTTTGTATATTTGTGTCTCTCAAACCTGAAAAGGTAGAAAAGGATACTTGAGAGAACCGCTTGACCATTTTAGTCAAGGAGTACCTTTTTCGTAAATAGTGCATCCTAGCTAGAAAAAGGGGTAAATGTATACTAGGTGAACAACATTTCACAGCCTTTAATGCGTTCCAAATGACAAGAACTCGACAATATTTTCGTGTTTAAAGAGTCAAAAAAGGGCTAAAAGCAGACCCCCCATTTTTATTCTCTTTAACGAGTCAAAAAGGGAAAAAATACTCGGCAATATTTCCATCTTTTAAGAGTCAGAAAAGAGCTTAAAGTTGACTCATCCTGGAGGAACAAGTGGTATAAAGGGTAGCAACTGGTTCTGACAATGGAGGAACTGCTCAAAACATGTAATGTTCTAGAGGTTGGCTAATAAAACCACTCATTGTTGCGGTTCCTTAGGAAAGGAAAAACCAACCAAGTGAAAGCATATGATCGATAAAAGAGATGGTGACAATGGAATAAAACAACCAAGGCTCATCTAGTAGAGATCAAGTGATTAAAACGGAAATCACGAGATGTAAATCAGGAATGGGTTCATTTTTACACAAGCTTGAAATGAAAAGCTGTGCTTGAGTTTAGTTTCATTTTTACACAAGCTTGAAACAAAGACAAACTATGATTGAGTTAAGTTTGCATGCCCCCAGCATAATGACTCAATTCGAGGTACATGCCCCCCAAGCTTCATTTCATTTATCTAGGTGAATGGAATGATGGTTCACTTTCGAGATCCGGGAAACACTCGACTGGGATTTTACAAGATCTTAATCAAAGACTCGATTTGGAAAAGGGAGGTGTTTCATGTTTTAATGAGGTTGACATAGTAAAAGAACTATCCTCGAACATATATTTCATTTTTTAATGAGGTAGATATAGGAAGAAGCTATCCTTGGACTCGATTCATTTTTTAATGAGCTTGACACAAGACAAGGAATTATGCTCACATTCCTTATTTCAGTTTTTAACAAGGTTGTCAGAAGACAAGGAACCATCCTCATGACTCCTTGTTTCATTTTTTAACAAGGTTGACACAAGACCAAGAACTATCCTCACGGTGTCTATTCATGACCCATGAGAGAACATGGCTCCCAAGAGATCTTCACTAGATGTAAGAACCAGGCTCTGGGAGGAATACATGTCATTTGTTACCAAAGACAGACTAGGTTCCAATGCCCCCAATACATAGTGTACAATACAATATGTGTGATCATTAGCAGATGCGAAGACGCAACCGGTAGCCACATAATTGACTTGTGGCAGGGAAGGTACTGCTTGTAAACAAGAGCTGATAGGAGATGATGGTTGCAAAGGAGGTGCTTGGTGACAAATGAATGAAAATTGATCAATGGTCATTATTCTCCCTTCATGCGGGAAACAAACCACACATAAAAGTGAAGGAACAAGAGCTCCCATGACATAAACATAGTCGCGTCCAAGGAGTAGATTCAAATCAAAGGGACCTTGGACTACCATCATGTCTATATAGACGGTCTTTCCTCCCAAAGTAATAGGGAACTTCAGAAGGACCCCCAATGGTGGACTGGTTCATCTGTTGAAAGACAACACATTCTGTGTGACAGGCACAAGCTATGGGGAACCCAAAGCTTTCCAAGTAGTAGAAGACATGATGCTAACAGATGTGCCTTCATCTAATATAGTGCCATGTACTACCATATTATAGGCTTGTATTGTGATCTAGAAAGGCACATAAGATGGAAGACATAATGCAGTCAATTGGATCCAATCAAAAGAAACAACAGAACTACTTGGTGGGGGTATCATATGATTACCCCCATGCCCTACAGGAGAAGGAGAAGGACTCTCCTGAACAACTAGGATGGGAGGGTCACTCTTTGATTCATGAGAATCTAAGGATATGAGAAGAACATGAGCAATATGATCACCACTCTCTTTGGGAACAGAGTGAATATCTGAAGGCGGATCTAACTCGACAGTCTCTTCGACCAATGGCTAGTTGGGAATAGACACAAGAGAGTCATTCCTAGGAAGAGCAGGATGGGTAAGAGATGAATCCAAATCAATCTCTTCACCAACTAGGAGAGGGTTAGAAGAAAGCCTTTGATAATCAACAGGAAGTTTGAGTTGAGGAGGTGTAAGGTTTTCCAAAAATTTGGAAGCTTTATCCATAAGAGGACAAAGGTGAAGAATATGTTTCCCTTCACATAGCCTTCAGGGGAATCTAATCTTTCCCTTCTTCTTATGATCATTAGCTGAAGGTGTAGCATCAGCATGATCTCCATAGGTCGATGGGGATGGTCAATTAAAGTCTTGAGACCATACCTATAAGACTCTGGGAATGCGAGGACAAACTTGAAGGAGATGGTCACCTTTACACAGCTTGCAAGGGAATTTGACCTTCTGTGGTGGTTTGGAAGGTTTCTCTATAGGAGGTGCATTTGGAGTAACAGTTGCATGGTTGGCCTCTTGCTTATCAGACTTCTTCTTCTTCTTAGCCTCCTGGATACTAGATTTCAAACTTTCACCAGGCAAAGTAGAAGAGGAATATGAAGAAATAGGGGAAGAAGATGAGAGGTCAACCTTAAAATAAACGTGATCTGGTTCAAATGAAGGATAAGACTTGATAGGATTTGGGACACTTAGGACCACCGAGGTCGAAAATAACCGGACAGGTAAACCAATGGTTAACTCAGGGAGGGACAGCATTGCAATATAAGGAGCACCAGTGTTTCCAAAAGAAGGAAAAGGACCAGGATTCCCATCTGAGGGGAACCCTTGACCGGTAGACTCTCGAAATGTTGCCATTGGAATCGACCCTAAAGAATCACTAAGGAAGATAACTTTAACCAGGAATATTTTGTGGGTAGTTAATTTTAAGACATTGAAACAAAACTTTGCCTTTTCATGTTTTAAGAGTCGAGAAAAGGATGAAAGGTGACTCTAGTTGCTTTCATATTTAACAAGCTCAAAAGGACAAGTGCTTGACGGTATTTTAAATTTAAAGAGTTAAAAAGACAAAAATGATTTCTCTAAATGATCTAGGCAAAAGGATGACTAGGTAACTGTAAACTGCAGAATGCCTCCTGACGAACTGAGAAGTATGGGCAGACAATCTCCCCAAATGTTGTGTTCGGTGTATCATGTTTACAAGGCGACAGACTCGGCTTCCTATGGATAAAGGATTGCAACCTATAAGGGTCTCCCTTTATATACGAGATGGTACGGGGAGCATAAGTACATACTAGCATTGTCTATTACTGAAGCGAACGACAACTGCTAGGTTTAAAGATGTCAGAACATGTCTCTATCCTAGACCTTCTAGATGTGATCGTTAGGTTTCAAATGTGCCTTAGGTTAATTGAGTTCATTTTAAAGTTTATCTTGAATTATGTCTCGATTTTCAGGCCTTAGCAATGTGACTCAAAAAATCTTGTATGTAGCTAAATGAGACAAGACTCTTTAAATTAGATGAATTGTTTACACTAGAGAGGGTAGAAAACACAATCAAATGCAAACAACCAAGAAATTGAAAGAAAAATGATTTTTTCACTACTTTACTTTTTGAAAAAAAAATAAAGAAAAAACTCTTCCCAATTCCTATTTTCCTAACAAGTCCACCTCAAGCAGTCCTTTCAAAGGTAAAGATAATTCCTTTTCTTTTCAAATGGAAATGCAACTCTAGTCTTCAATGATGCTAACTAACATAACATATTGATGTAACAAACTAGAATTGTGTACTCTTCATGAAATGACAAAAAAGAATTTTCTGTAAAACACTTCAATGAAATTTTTTTCGAGACAATCAATACTGAAACAGATGAAAAGACACAAAAAGAACTTCTTCCAAACTAATGACACAATGACTCTACCAAAAACAAGACAAGAAATGTGATCTATGCCAAAAAAGAGACGTTTAAACAATCAAACGAAACTTTTCAAACTTGAATGATGGAGATCAAAGAAATAAGAGGACTACAAACGAAATGCAAGGAGTAAATTCACCAATAACTTGACTCACTGAATTCACAATCAGTGGAATAGATGACAACCTAGATGTACTAGAGCCACTAACCATCCAAAGACTTAATAAATCAAGCAAAATAAGGCAAACCAACAAGCACATAAACTAAGCCAAATCAAGCTTTCTAGTCAGGGAGAAATAGCCTAAAACAAGCTAAGAGGTAGAAATCAAGAGAGCAAGACACACTGGTTGGGATCTAGGGTAAACCCTAATATCCATCTACAGGCATCGACGCGGCTGCCTAACTAACAAAGAGCACCAAAAGGGGGTCGGCGCGACTGTTTTCGATAAACTTGATCTGATCGGCATGATTGTTTTAGAAAAAAATCATGTTGGCCGAGGATTCAAAGGAAAAAAAAAAATTCCTCAGGTAAAAACCAGACTTGCTGCTGTAACTTTTAGACTTAGAGCAGTAAACCAGGCAAAGCAGAGAACACTAGAGGGAAATGTTAATACTAGGAAAGTTCACACAAAACCATGAAATTACATTCAATCAAACAAAAGGATTGGTTCCCCAATGGAGTCGCTAATTTGTGATGCAGGTAAATTCTAAGTGTAGACACAAACAATTCCTCTAGCTCGAGAGAGTAGGTCTAGTCACAAACAGACAATCTATGGAAGATTTCCTTAAGCTAGAATCAATTAAGAGGGCCTACCTCTTAGAACACTATTCCGCTTGGTGATGATCCTGCTTCCTCGCTCTAGCTATCTTTCATTTCCTTCCTTCGAACACCTGAAACAAGCAAACAACAACAAACAACAAACATAATAGCATACAATATTGTATTTAGCCTACTTAATAGGTCAAGGAACATTAAGCCATAAATATGTTAAATGACACTTCATGTAGGAAATCAATCGATAGTTTCATTTATATAAATCAAAAAGTGATTACAACTAGTGCCTTGATGTTGTTGGTCTCCTCTGACATATCTGGGTTCCCACACTTCTGCTAGCACTTCATGGATAGCCCCAACAATAGAGGTTTTAAGGCTTCTTTCCCTCTAGTCTCAAATCACACCAAATCACACTATTCTCCCTCAAACATACACTAGAAAAATTTATACTATAGATGCCTTGCTAATTATCCTAACTCCAAACTAAAACTAGCTTTTGCTTGGGAAAAAGAGAGGTTTTTATAGCTTGGATGGATGGGAGATGGTTCCTATTCTCATGGGAGAAGGCCTTATCTCTTGGATTAGTTCCATCCCAGTAGGGGAAAGGAGCCCAAACTGACCTCCTTGACTCCATCCAACCTAACCATTTACCAAACTTCCATTATGAAGCTTCTAGAGTTAGAAGCTTTGGCTTCATATTTAAAAAAATTTCCAAAAGAGAATCGACATGACTGACAAAGGGCTCAGTCAATCTGATCAGTGCTAGGTATAGTTGTAACCCCTACATATCGGCATGAGGAGGACATGGGTCATTAGCACCAGTCTTATAAACTAGGATAAACAGAAGATTTGTGGGAAATGATGAAAAAGGGGATTGTTTTGCTCATGAAGAGGAACACAATGGGTGTTTCTTCATGATGGGAAAGCATGTAGGGTTCACTGTAGAGGTCCTCCAGGATTATGGAATGGGGAGTACATGGACAGTGAAAAAATGTTGTGTAACACCTCTTATTGTACTTGTATGCTTAGTTTATCTCATAGTTAGTCGTTAAATTGATTTTGATGTTGTTACATTGTAAGCATTGGTAGATTTGATTATTTTGCTTCCATTTGTGCATAGCTCTAACAATAGCATTCTAGAGATAAGGAAATATTCAAAAAATACTGATAATAGGTGGATCTTACCTCATTCCTCCCTTCCTGGGACCATGGCTTGAAGAACAAATCCCATTCAGCCCAAAAAGACAAAATTCTAGTTTCTTATGAAATTTAGGGTTTTTCTACTAATTAGGTCATCATATTTTAGTTTTAGAAGATAGGTTGCATTTGATATTTATGATATATTAAGTCTTGCATTAGATTTCATGTTTCTTTCATGATAGGTTTCAATCATTCCCTTGCATGTACTTGGAAAATAAATGATGCAAATTCTGTTTTCTTATATTTTTGTGAACCCTTCTTGTTTTGAAATGATTTATGGATAAATTTCAACAATGATGTATATGTTGCAGGAGTTTCTACATTGCAGGAAGACCTTATGTCATCAGCCTCAGCCAAATCATATCTACCCATTATCGCCAAAGGCCACTAAGTTCTCAATTCGAGTTATCGTTTTATAAGGACAACTTGCCATGCTTATTGAGCAAATCCAACCATCATAAAGCTTTGGGTTGAGTTTTGAGTGAGTCCCTATCACTCCCTTTCCTTATTTATTCCATTCCTCACCTTCCCTAAGCTCCATACAACCTTCCAACCCACTCCCTATGCTTTCAGAATGTTCCTATAGGAAAACATGGGATCATGTAGGTGAACTAGGACATCCTATAGACATCCTGTAGGAAAACCTGTAGTGGCCTGTTTTGAACCCGAATTGTGAAAAAAACATCACTAAAGCTAGGAGTAGACCCCTGCTTGCCTCCCAAGCCATCTAAACCATTTCACTGACCTCCCTCTACACATATATCACCTGCCATGCAACCAATAAGGATTATAATTTTTTTTTTACAAAAAGAAAAAAAGAAAAAGGTTGCTATATTTATTCATGCACACAACAATTAAGTGCTTGTTTAGATCAGATTTCATGCTTAGGTTAGTTAGGATTTCACATGTGTTAAATTATAATTCTTTTGAAAAGCAAGGTATATTAACAAATAACTATATGAGTTATGTGTTTTGTAGGCATCTATTTCAGTCTTTCATTACTGCAGTAAGTAGCATTTCAATTCTATCAATTAGGGTATAGTTCTCCTCTCTTAATTGGTAATCAAACTTCTTCTAAATCAATAGAAGGTTGGTTTGAGAAGCCATATTGGTCTATCACCCTAGATCAGTAGTGACAAAGAGTGGAGCCATTACATCTATTTGTGTATACAGCACTGTCACCTCCAAGTTTGTATGAATCCTGGGTTGATGGAGTAAAGTTGGTAGCCCCATGATTTGTAGCATCCTTGTTGTAATACTAGTGCTCATCACAAGCCTCAGATTTACATTGCTCAAGAGGCACATAAAGTTGGAGATGTTGGTCAAGGTATTCCTTAGATTTATGAAACTCTGGATAATAGGCAGACATATCATCAGGAATTCATTATTGAGATGGAAGGTAAGCTCCATGATCAAGTTGTTTCCATTTTGATTGATCCTAGATCTAATTATAGTTATATTAGTCCTGACTTGGTGGATAAGTGTTTCTTGAATAGAGAAGTGCATGCAGAATATTGGTTGGTGCAACTTGCTACAGGGACCAAGAGAAGAGTTCATTATTGGGTGAGATCTTGTGTATTTGATCTAAATGGTATGCCTACATCAACACATCTAAACATGCTTCCCTTGGGTTAATATAATATGATTTTTGGCATGGATTGACTATTCATTCACAGGAATAAATTTGATTTCTATGACAAAGCTATTGAGTGTCGAGATGATAATGGGGAAAGGATAATTTTGCAGGGAAAGAAGAAGCCTATATCAGTGAGAACAATTACAACCATGTAGAAAAAGTGCAGTTGTAGGAAGGGATGTGTATTGTTTGTAGTTCATATTTCTAGTAACAAAGGGAAGGATGTTTAGGATGATGAAGTCCTGAAGAGGTATCCTGTTTTGCAACAATTTACTTATGTGTATCCTGTATAGATTCTAGAGTTTCCTCCTCATAGAGAGGTGGAATTTTCTATTGAGTTTATGCTGGGAGCAACACCAAAATCTAAGGTACCTTATAGTATGAACAATCCAAAGTTGGTGGAATTGAAATTGTGGCTTAAAATGCTCAATAAGGTATTCATTAGGCCAAGTGTATCGCCTTGGGGTGCACTGGTGTTGTTTGTGAAGAAGAAGATGGTACTCTTATATTATGCATTGATTATAGGAAGCTAAATAAATTCCCTATCAAGAATATGTATCCATTGTCATAGATTGATGATTTGTTTGATCAATTGAAGGGAGCAACAATGCTCTCAAAGATAAATCTGAGATCAGTATATTTTCAGGTGCACATCAAAGAATAAGACATCTACAATACTACATTCCACATGAGGCATGGACATTATGAGTTTGTGGTTGTTCCTTTTGGTCTTACTAATGCTCCAACCACCTTCATGTGTTTGATGGAAAATGTGTTGCATCCTTACCTAGACAAGTTTGTGATAGTGTTTATTCATGATATATTAATATGCTCCAAGAATGAGGAGGAGCATGCAGAACACTTGGTAGCATCGTTGAGGTTGTTGAGAGAGCATTAATTGTATCACAAGCTTAGAAACTATAGTTTCTTTCAATCTCATATTCATTACTTGGGACACGTTGTTTCCAAGGAAGGGATAATAGCGGATCTAGAAAAGGTTAAAACTATCATGTAGTGGCCAACTCCTATGAATTTGGATGATTTCATATCATTCATGTGATTAGAAGGTTACTATAGGAGGTTCATCAGGAACTTCCCAAGGATTAGTTATCCTATTACATCTTTATGGAGAAAAGTGAAGAATTTTGAATGGATTGAGGAGTGTGCAACTAGTTTTAAGGAGTTGAAGCATTTGCTTACAAATGCTCCAGTTTTGAAGACTGCAGTCATGATAAGGAGTTTGTGGTATGTACAAATGCTTGCAAGGAATGGCTTGGCAGTAACCTGATGCAAGAAGGGAAAGTAGTATGCTATGAATCAAGAAAGATGAATGAGCATGAAAAGAACTATGTGACTCATGATCTTGACTTGGAAGCTATCATTCATGCATTGAAGACATGGAGACATTATCTCCATGTAGGAGGTATGTTCTAATGAGTGATCATAGTGGATTGAGGTATATGTTTGATCAACCCAATATGAAGGCTAGGTAATATAGATGGTTGGATACCCTCAATGATTTTGACTTTGAGATCAGATACATTAAGGAAAGGATAACAGAGTTGCAGATGTTCTCAATAAGAGATTGCAATTGAAACATATTTCATCTGTGAGCTCTTATGGTATAAATTTTCAAGAGCAGATATTACATGTAGGGAAACATGATGAGAGGTGCCAGTAGCTGAAGCAGAGGTTGCATCAGGGTGATATAGATGAGGAGTATCACCTCACAATAGATGGCTTGGTTAGATTTAAGAATATGATTTATGTGCTTGATAGTGGTGAGCTCAAGAATCTTATCTTGAGGGAGTTTCATGTCAATCCATATTCATGCCACCCAAGATATCATAAGAGTTTGAAAACTATTAAGAAGCTATACTATTGGTCGAACTTGAAGAAAGAGGTGGTTGATTTTACTGCAAGATGCTTGAACTGCCAGTAGGTGAAAGCTAAGTGTAAGCACCCAACTGGTCTATTGCATCCTATTCCGATTCCATAATGGAAACAAGAGGTAATTTCCATGGACTTAGTTACATAGTTTCCTAGGACATCAAGACAACATGATTCCATCATGGTTGTGGTTGATAGGTTCAGGAAGGTAGATCACTTCATTGCAATGGAGTCTACTAATTCATCTACTGAGGTATCTCAGATCTTCATTAGGGAGATAATGATATTGCATGGATTTTCCAAGAAGATTATATCAAAGATTCCTAATTCACTTCCATGTTTTGGAAGGAGTTGTTTGCAATATTGGGGTTAGATTTAGCTTTCAACACAACTTATCATCCATAGATAGATGAATAAATAGAGAGGGTTAATATGATTCTTGAAGATATGTTGAGGATGTATGTCATGCATCAATAGAGGAAGTGGGAGGAGTATCTTTCATTGGTAGAGTTTGCATATAATATTGGGTATAAGGACTCCTTGAGGATGAGTCCATTTGGGGTTCTTTACAAGTGGAGTTGTAATACTCCTATCAGCTAGAGTGATCCAATGAATAGGGTGTTGATTGGACCAGATATGTTGGCTGAGATGAAATCACAATGAATTTAAAGGTGGTGTGAGATAAGAATAAGAGTTATGTAGATCAGCATAGAGGTTGGGGAGCATGTGTATTTTCACATCAAGCCCAAGAGGAGCTCCTTGAGGATTAGTTCATGTGCCAAGATTTCACCTCAGTGTTGTGTTCCCTTTGAGATCCTTGAGAGGATTGGACCAATGGCTTACATATTTGCACTACCACCAACAATGAAAGTCCATGATGTTTTCCATGTTTCATTGCTTAAGAGATATGTGAAGGATGTTGATCATGTGATTGATTGGTCTGTATTGCAAGTGAAAACAGAGAAAGAATTCCAATGAGAGCCACAATGTATATTGTAGCAGAAATAACTCATGCTTCAGAACCGAGCAATAGAGCAAGTTAAAGTGCAGTGGAAGCACTTTGGGACCTATGAAGCTATATGGGAGATGACTGATCAGATGTGGGAATTATATCCTTCTTTATTTTTTGATTGAAGAAAATGATTTTTTGATATATATCTATCTATTTATATATGTGTGTGTGTGTGTGTATTTATGTATTTATGTATGTCATTGTAAATACCACATTGAGTTATGCTATAAAGATCCAATAACCGGTATGTTTATCATGTTTGTAATGTTGGTCATGGTTTTCAACAGTGGATTATTGTAAATACTACATCAAGATGTGTTATAAATCTCCATGTATAGTATGTTTTGTTGGTCATAAGCATCATCAAACTCTGTGGATAGTGTTCCCCTAAGGAGGATGGGTTTGTAAAAACCCCTGGATGATTTTCGATCTAAATAAAATAATACCGAGGTCATGGGAAAAGTATTTCAAGTTGAATGTTGGGCATCACTTGTGGTTTATTAATGGCTATAGAAATTGGCAAAGGCAAGAGGAAATAATTGGCATTTAATTATGATAAATAAAAGAAAATAGGATAAAATTAAGGTGGAGAGAAAAAAATATGCATGCAAGGGAAATTAGAGGAAAATTGAATAAAAAGGAGACATCAATGATAAAAAGGCATCAGAGAAATAATTCACCACTTTTGTTAGTTTAATTTTGGCTCTCTTCTTTCATACTCGTACACTCTTGCACACTTAGAGAATTCTAAGATTCACTTGGACTTGGAGAAATCAAGGAATTAGAGGACAATGGAAATGGAGGTTGGATCAAGAACTACAACAAGGATACTTTGTAGGTAACAGGTTGCATGTGTGATTTCCTTGATAGCTTTTGGATGCATGGTACTTGCATTTGGTTACTTTTGCTATCATTTGCATGAGATTTTCTTGGATTTATAATGGTTCTAGTCATGCCTTGCCATTTCCTAGATAGCCATGGTGTTGTGGGTGCCTTGTGTTGGTTTCAAATTTGGATGGCCAATAAAGTTTGGACCCTGGTGAGGTGGTATCAGGAAATTCCTAAGGGTCAAGGGTGGAGATGGGCTTTCTCCTAGAACTCTTGACCAATGGGTGGAGATAGGAAAGTTCCTTTGGATGTGGTGAATAAAGTTGGAGGCATCCAAGCTTGTTTTGGTGTTAGTGATTTCTGGATTTTTTAGGTGAAATCACTATGGTTAAGTGTTGAGGTGGTTTGTCCTATAGAAGCCCTGATTGGTTTAATTTTGGTTTAACCCATATGATCCCACATTCATTATTAGAATATGTCATGGGGGTGATTGGTTGAAAGAGATATTTGGTTCACCCCAATATATGGTCTGGTGGTACATGGAAGTCCCCGACTTGGTTGGCTTTTGCATATGTTAATATAAGTGTTTTTCCCTATTGTTATTTATGAGCACATGTACTAGTTATTATGGGGTCTTATGGCTGACTTGTCATGGTTTCTATTCTCGTTATATGCATGGTTCTATGATGTGCTCCAGTTATGGCCTTTGTTTATGATTTGACAAGTGATTGAGTGATTTGATGTATTCATGGGATAACACGTGTTGATGCAACTACCTTGAGAGTGAATTGGACCTTCTTGACAATTCTTTGATGTAGTTTAGAATTTTATAATTAGATATGCATTCATGACCTATAGCTTCTATGTTTATCATATGTTTGATGAAATGTATAACATGTATTATGCATGTCTAGGTCAAGATCTTTCTCAAGTTTTGAAGGGTTGGAATTGTTATCGTTGTAGTTATGATTATGGGAATTTACATGAATTTCTGAGCAATGGTATGGAGACTAGCCTAAAACGGTGGCATAGATCACACCACCACATGCACAAAATAGATAAATTTTGGTGATAACCTCATTCAGGCAGGCTAATGGGTGTGGATGGAGCCTCATAACTACATTCACAGTGTGTTAAGGGTACAGTTGGAATGTTAGGTCTCTGAAAAAGTAGTTCTAGCTGAGGATCTGATCATCACAGGTTGTGGACTGACTTTTGGGTGCTTTAGTTCTCCTAAGAGGTATCAAAAAGTTTTAATTTTGTTGGCCTCAATTCCATAATTGGAACTTGGAGGTTGGGTCATGTCATAGTAACTCTCAACTCATGTTTACTCTTGAGAGCTTGTAAAAGCGGGTGAATATGGGAGGAGGTGTTACACCTGGTTTCTTTTAGTGTGTCACCCATGAAGTGAACTTTATTAGGTTCATCATTTACTTGACTGAAGTATTCACTTGTATTTCTACTGAACCTTATGAAGGAACTCTTAGATTATTCTCCATATGATATCCTTGAGGGTGCTTCATCTTTGGATGTATCATAATATTTTTGATAACCAAGACCTGTTTTGATAAGGGGAGATCTCTATAGGCTGAATATATGACCTAGTAATTTAGAACCTTTAAGGAGCTTCAATTTTTTATTGAGAATATTAAAAGTCTTATCTAATTATCCTCTAATAAGAAATATTTATTCTTCCAATTTTTCACAATTTTCTTCCCTTTCATTTAGTTTCTTTAACAATATATCATTCATCCTCTTAGTTTCTTCTAATTCGATTTTGAGAGAGACAACAAAATTTGCATCACAATGTCTATCTTCATCTTGAAATTGTTGTTCTAGTTGATCTACCATATTTCTTAGATATTTTAGTTCTTATAATGCACTTATGATTTCTCCTTCATACTACACTTCTACTTCAATTATGAACAATGTTTCTCCTCTTTTTTCATCAAACATACTTCTATTTCTTTTATACTCACTATCTTCTTTAGAATACAAGATTTTCTTTTTTGTATTTCATCTTATTTTATAATAATTAGACTTGAGTTTCACTTCATCATCACTATCATTCATTTTTCATAAGGAAATTTGGATTCATAGTGACCTATTCTTCCACATTCAAAACATTTAAATAGAATCTTACCTTTGAAATTTCCAGTTCCCTTCTTCAGCTTTCTTACAAATGTGTCTTATTCTACACCTAATTCATGACTAGAATATTCTTGAGTCTCATACTTGCTTCCATCCTTTGCTTCTTTTAATGTGGCTTCTCTAGTTATTGTCTTGTCCATTTATATCCTTAAATCATATGCATTGAGAGTTCCATGAAGGATATCCATGTTTAACTTTTGCATGTCATATAGATCTTCAAGGGATGATACTTTAGGAGTAAACCTTCAAAGAAGTGATCTCAATATTTTTCAAAAAATATCAGCTTCCTTGACCTCTTAACTAAGACTTATGATAGAGTTGACAACACTGTCTACTCAAAGGAAATATGAAGCAATATTTTCATCTTCTTTCATTTTCAAACTTTCAAATTGACCCCTGTAAGTTTTTAGGTTGGCCTTCTTTACTTTATTATCCCCTTCATAACAATTTTTGAGCTTGTTCTATAGTTCTTTGGCCGACTTGAAATGCATTACCTTGACATATTCATTATTTGATAATCCACTTAAGATGGAATTTTTGGCTATTGTAATGTATGTGTACAGAGACTTACCAATTGTATCAGTGGGAGCACTAGAGGGTTCTTGGTAATCATTCTCAATTGTTTCCCAAACATCAGTAACTAAGGACGTGATATAGGTTTCCATATCTTCTAGAAAGCATAGTTTTTTCCATCAAACTGAGGAGGCTTTCCTAAAGCTTTGATAGTGGCCATATTACTTGTGATCAAACTTCTAGTGATTAATTTTTATTGAAGGAACCCACTCTAATACCAATTCTTAGAAAAATGATCACATTGAGGAGGGTTAAGTCAGTGTATCAGCCAATTCTACCAATTAAAACAATTTTACATTTTTCTCATACCTGAAAAAACACGACAAAGTATCAATAAGCATCATCATCACATCAACACAAGAAAACACCAGATGCATGTGGAAACCCTTGTGGGAGAAAACCATAAATATCTCTATCTGTTTGAATTTTGTTAACATAATTTTGGAGAAACCAACCCCTAAAATAGATTTTTAGGCACCAATCTCCAGAAAATATTTGTAAGCACCAACTTGTTGGAGGCACCAACGCCAAAAATAGATTTGTAGACACCAACCTTGAAAATATGCAAGCAATGAATTGCAATAGGCTCCAACCTGATTGAGGCACCAACCTTGATGGAGGAACCCACCTCCTTAAACCTGCAATGTGTTATCACTCAGAGCTTTTCCCTAGAAGTTCTGGAAGAAGGAAAGGACTGATGCAACCACAAACCAACTTTTAAGCATAGGCTCTAGCAAACCTATGGCTTAGAGAGGGCTCTATCTATATGATTTAGCTTTGTTTATTGAGATTTTAGGCTAGTTTTGAAGGTTCAAAGGGTTTTTGATTTGTATTTGAGGTTGGATGGTGGAATCCTTGAAACAGAAGGATAGAATGACGTCTTTGGACCATTGGGCTATGGAATCAAAGAAGGGCAGTAGAACTGGAATTAACTCACTAAAGGAAGTGTTCAAAGGGCAAGCTAGCAGAGTAAAGTGCAGGTCTTTGGGTCAGATGGGTGAAATGATCTTAACCAGGGTGATAGAGCACTTAAGAATTCTCAGACTAGGATTAAAATCAGGAACAGAGGATAATCATGAACAAAGGGCAATTAAGAATCCTTTGCTATATACTACAGGAAGACTACCTAGACTAAGGAGCAATAAAGAATTCCTTAACTTAGATAATTAGCAGAAAACATTAAAATGCATAATAGTTAAAACAGAGTGCAATGAAGCAAATTCTGAGATATCATTCTATATTATAGCATTCAAATTTGAGATATACAATAAAGATGGTGGAAAAAACTTTTAAGAAAGATAACAACACAATAGAAAATGCTTGTCTACACTGTGGAGCTATAACTAGGGTCTCTCACACCACTAATTATTCCACATTAGTAAGTCAATCCGGGAACGTTTTGTTATTGCAAGAAGTGTACTCAGTCTGAGGCGGCTATTTACTCAAGAGTAATGTTTTGCAGTATAGTGCTTAAAACCCAAAAGTAAATGAATGCTTGAAAAAGAGATCTAATTGGAACAACAAGAAACTGAAATGTTCTAAACTAAATCATTCATTCAAACAACCATCAATCGAGGATACAGTAGCAATAACTCATTCCTATAGAAATTGATGGAAAGGAAATTAGAGCATGGACTAAAGATCTGGGAGCTAAGCAGCGACTTGCTGACTCACTACGGCTTTAGACCTTCTCTCACACCAAAGAAGCAATTGCAAGTAAATGGAATGGCAACAAGTAAAATGAAGTAGCAAAAGGAAATAGAACAGCAGTAAATGAAACAGCAATCAAAAGAACTAAATCTCGCGAGTCAAAACCAACTTACTCACACTCTGCTATGAAATAACACTCTTCACTCCTCAAGCAAACAGGATGGAATATACTTTATGGAACAACAGGGATCAATCATATATACACGCAACACGCTAATATAGTAATTTGATCTTGGTAATCCACTTGTTAGTTATAAATAATACGATTGTCTTTTAGAATGTAACAACAACGTTCATAGATTCAACAATCGCAAGGAAATATAATTTCTAAGATGAATTCAATAATACCAATGGTCAAATGTTACAACACAGTCATTCCATAATTGAATAGCAACGGTATCCTGTAAAAACCATTTATATCAGCACTTAAATAAACAGCAATGCGTTGCAAAGTTAATATAACGGTTCTGTCTTTAGAAATGATATTACTCAGTAAATCAAATGTAACGGAGCTGTGATGTAAAATAACATAACATATCAGATTACCAAATAAAACTGATAAGCAAACCACGCATAAAACAAAAGAATATAATATACAGTAGCAGCAGCAGCATACTCCACCAGAGGCTGGGCCCTTAGCCACCAGCGGAGGCTGCTGGGTTACTTCAGAAGGAAAAGAGTGAACAACAACGCCCAAATTATGTATTAGTCATTAAATAGTGGAATCATTACAATAGTTGAAGCTTTGAGACTTACAACATAAAACAATCCTTCCTTCCTCCTATCCTATCATGAATCCTTGCTTCTGAATTTCTAATTCAAATCATCAATTTGCCATCATTCGAATCCCCAAAGTCATCCTGAAGTCTCTTCCTCTCTGATCTTGGTTTTCATTTAAATAGAGAAAGATCAGAGAGCAGTTATAACATAGATAATTACAACATGATTTCTTTTACAAATTTGGGTTGATTCCAACCAGATGATCAACAAGAAAATATATTTCCTTTCATCTCTCAACAAAAGCAAGACGAATTTGGGTTTGCAGCTAAAGTTTGGAGGACGGCCGCAACTGCAAATTTGAGAAAATCGTGCTCAAAGAACCCTATGTTTCTCTCTGTACAAGCCGAATTTGGGCAAACCGTTCTTTGTTAAAGTTAATTGGGCCCGTTCTGGACAAAACCCATGTTCCGGATTTCTCAAATTCGTCTTCACTTGCTCAGAATCTCAACCGTAAAACTGTCACTCCTTAAACCAGCGAATTTCTGAGTTGGCAGATTTAAAAATCAAATCTTCAATCTGGAAGTTACCTTGGAGGCTAAAAATGGTAAATAATGTTATAACCAACTTATTAAAACTATCATTGGTAAAATAATGCATAATCATCAATTTATTAGAAATAAAGGAGAATAAATAATATTCATCCATGAGAGCATAAATCATTTATAAAATGGATTTAAATGATAAATTATAATAAATTATATAATAGAGAAGAGTAAAAATGGATGAAATAAGTGTTACAAAGTGGTCGTATTCATGGCCCAACATACCCCCACACTCAATATGTTGCATGTCCTCATGCAACGAAAACTGAATATATTGCATGTCTTCATGCAACCCAAAGACAAGAACCCATGTGTTAACCAAGCGATAAAAATATGTTCATCTCAGCTCATGAAATGGATAGAACAAATGAATTCTTCCTCAATTAATGAATATTCAATTTTAGGAATCTTGATGAAGGCATAACAATTAAGTTGCAGCAAAATATGACATAGATAACAGCAAACTTCATTAACCATTTTCCCAAAAACTACAAACCAGATTTTGTTGAAATGTTGCAAGTAGATGAAGGCTTCTATGATCCAAAAATCAAATCGTTTTGATGCATGGATCATGAGATATAAACAAAATGGCTGTAGGTGAGAGTGCATGATTTCTGAAATTTTTATGAACCAATTTATCTTGAATTTATCTAGGTATGTGTATTTTAATAGTATGTCTGTGTTTCCTAGAGATCACAAGAATGGAGTTCATAGTTTTAAAAATATGTGGAAATCAATTTCTGCGCTGTGTGAAAATGAAATTGTATGCGTTAAATAAGGAAGAAAGTAGAAAACATCCATCATGCATAGCAATTCCTCCCCCTCTCTGAAAAATTAGCATGTCCTCATGCGATGCTAGAAAACAAATAGAGGTGGTTGCTACCAGCTGTTGAATTTTATGCTTGGTGTAAAACAACATGGAATAAGGGAGGTGTTGAGAGTGAATAAGAATAGCAATGGATGATAAAGAATATGAATGGCGTGGTGCTAAGAAAGAAAGGAATGAAAGGAACACTCCCCCACACTCGAAAATGACATGCTGCTGAAAAAGAGGAAGTGGTAAAGATGTGGAATGAAGGATGACAAATAATGCTCAAAATGGATTTTCATTAGATTCTCCTAAATTTATAATAAATTAGAAAACTATGCAATTTTACCTCAAGTTTTACCTCCAAAAATGTGGAATGACATATATGGACTGGCAGTTGTTGAAGCTGATGTAGGCAAAGTTGGTGCTGAAAGTGATGCAAAAGGTGGAATCCAGGTAAGCACATAATGTCGGAAGAGTTGTTCATGTTCGCAAGTTTCTCGAGCCGCGTCTGTTAGTTGCAATAGTGTGGTCATGCTGTGAATAGAAGTTCCCCTGCATACTGGTTGTTCTCCTGTAAACAAATCATACTTGTGCATACAATGTTCTTGAAGCCATAGTGTTGGGTTTGAATAGCAACAGATAAAATGCATGCAAAAATTTCAATTAGAAAAACTTATCAAATCAACAAGTTATGGCAGAGTGTAGTAATCATAGCACATGCAATCCCATAATGCATACATTCCCCCCTCCAATTGGAAAATGGGTTCCATAACCATAAAGCATATGAGAGGGGTGGTGCGGACGGCAAGGCAATGGAATGAACAATATATCAGTAAGTGAAGCAGAGTACACTTATCAATGATAGGACGGTGAAAATTATGGTTATATTGAGAGCAAAGTGTGTAAAGATAGTTATGAATAAGAGATAGGACGCTTTGGATTGATGATAGTTTATACAAAACGAAAAAGGACAACAATATGCTAAAAAGATGCTTTACTGATAGTATGCTAGCTGAAAATGATGTGATAAAACAATTTCTCATGCATAAAGGTTCAAAACAGAGAAAAGGTTAAGGAAATAACTTCTCTGATAAAAAGAAAAATAAGAAAAGGGTATTATAATAATAATTGACGATAAGATATAACTTCAATACCATAAGCAGAGCCGCTGCTGCCAGCAAGCGTCCATAGCCCCGGCAGGGTTGCTTTTTAACCCATATGAGCCAGAATCCTCAATTTATAACTAGAGAGTTTCAGTGTTGTTCTACAGAAGAGATCAATGTGCTGGCATGGTAACCAGATAACCACACTGCCATTCACTAGGATGTAGCAAGAGTGATCAGGCCAGCTCGTGATGAGACCTCCTGTTCCAAGGATAATTTGGCTATCCAATGGATCATAACCCTGGTGTGGTGGCCATAATGGGAATGTCACTTTGTTACAGCCTTATGAACATGGTAGGCTGGCTCGTAATGAGACCCCCTATCCTCGATCTGCGAACAAAATTTTGGTATTATTACACATTTTTATGATAAAAAGAGGGAGGCTCAGTACTCCTTAAGAGCAAGGATGGCGGAAGAAGTTGAACATGTCAATAGAAAAAATATACCCATAATCTCATTTATTACAGACAGAGAAGATTATAACCAGGAAGGGTGGAACCAGCATGGTATTAAGATGGTCAATCAATATCATGTTCAACAGAAAACAATGCAGTAAAGTGATATATAAATAATTGTGTCCCTTCTGAAAAAAATCTATCATCAAGGAGTTGTCCTGTTAAAGATTATAACGTGAATGATATTAACTTTGCTTCAAAAGAATCCATAATTCTTCTCCTGATAAAAGTAGTGTACTTCATGCCATAAAGGGGAATTAGTAAAATGTGGTTGAGATGGATTAGGAATAATCTCACAAGAAGAAAGAAGGGTTGCTCTTGAAAATAATCCCAAAGTGTTTCTCTTTTGCATGAGCAGCAAAAACACTCAAAAAGTGGTGTTCCGTGTAGGAAACAGCAAAGAAAATGCACACCAAAAAAAACAAAAATACACACAAAAAAAGCGTGAAAATGGAAATGTCGTTCCTTTGGAAAAAGGAACAGAAAAAACGCAAGTGCTGTTCCTTTAACAAATGCAAGTGTCGTTCCATTTCGAAAAAGAACAGCAAAAACATGAAAGTGCAGAAGTGTTGTTCCATTTCGAAAAGGAACAACAAAACATGAAAGTGCAAAAGTGCTGTTCCATTTCGAAAAGGAACAGCAAAATGTGAAAGTGCAAAAGTGTTGTTCCATTTCGAAAAGGAACAACAAAACGTGAAAGTGCAAAAGTGATGTTCCATTTCGAAAAGGAACAGCAAAACGTGAAAGTGCAAAAGCGCTGTTCCATTTCGAAAAGGAACAGCAAAACGTGAAAGTGCAAAAATGCTGTTCCATTTCGAAAAGGAACAGCAGCTGTTCCATTTCAAAAAGGAACAGCAAAACGTCAAAGTGCAAAAGTGTTGTTCCATTTCGAAAAGGAATAGCAGCTGTTCCATTTCGAAAAGGAACAGCAAAACGTGAAAGTGCAAAAGTGCTATTCCATTTCGAAAAGGAACAACAAAACGTGAAAGTGCAAAAGTGTTGTTCCATTTCGAAAATGAACATCAAAATGTGAAAGTGCAAAAGTGCTGTTCCATTTCGAAAAGGAACAGCAGTTGTTCCATTTCAAAAAGGAACAGCAAAACGTGAAAGTGCAGAAGTGCTGTTCCATTTCGAAAAGGAACAGCAAAACGTGAAAGTGCAAAAGCGCTGTTCCATTCGAAAAGGAACAACAAAACGTGAAAGTGCAAAAGTGCTGTTCCATTTCGAAAAGGAACAGCAAAATGAATGGCTGAACCAAAAAATGCTATTCCTTTAGAAAATAAATAGCAAAACGAAAATGATGTCCCTTTGAAAAAGGAACAGCCGAAACGACAAAAATGCACACAAATGCTGTCCCTTCAGAAAAGGAACAGCAAAATACACAACCATAAAATGCAAACACGCAAAGAATGAATTAGTTGTTCACTGCATTGATGCTGAGGATGAGTTGCACTTTAAATGAAGCAACACCTGAAACACAAAATATAAGAGAAATTAGAAAAAAACAACAAAAAGCAGTATGTAAATAAATAAATTGAGTTACAACAGTTATGATGTTATGTCAAAAAAATGATCTATTTGAAAAATGTTTTGGCAACAGTGACAAGACATGAATCTTCAAATGGAAATCAATTCTTCATTTCTTCTATTATGAATCCGTTGGGTAATGAGTTGGATGAAATTCCTTTGTTTCATTTAAAATTTCTTTCAAAAATCACTCGTCCATAAGTTGACCTTCTTTATTTTCACAAGACCTGCAAAAAACGAGTATCTACCTGCAATAAAACATTAAATCATGGAGAAAGAGAGGTGCGCGGGCTCCCCTAATCCAAGAATTATGTAAAAAACTAACAAGTAGTTACTCTGTAGAACAAATCCTTGGAGAAAATAACAAAGTAAAGTTTATTTGTTACCTGCGGGAGAGCAGTGGCCAATCATACTAACCTGCAGTGTTTTAATCACAACTTCTTTGTTTTTTGTCGAAATTGAGTGATTCCAAAGCCAAATGAGAACTAATTCGAAGGTTTATCTCCATTAGAAACAGGTTTTAAAGATTCAATGATATGATATGTCAATTTTAGTTAGAACAACCTGCATACTAGAGTCATTGTCGATTACCCGGCTTAGACCAACAGTTGATATTTCAAGCGTAACGTTTTCTTTTGATGTCGAATTCGAATGATTCAAATTGGAAATGAAAATAGATTCATTTATTGATCTCCAATAGAAACAGGTTTTGAAGACAAGAAGAATTGATAGGCCAAATATTGTAAGGAACAGCCGGGAAGACAGAGTTTAAGAGTGCTGATTTACGATAGACAATCAGTATTTTGATCATAACTTCCCCATACGATATCAAAAATGAGTGATTCCAATTTCATTGTAAACTAGATTCATAGGGGAATCTACCATAGAAACAGGTTTTAAAAATTCATTCATTTAGGCCTCCAAAAACGGACTGTCCCAACTCTGTTCCTGAGCTGCCCGCTAGACATCCGGTCAATGTTTTGGTTTTAACTTTTTCGTTTCAAATCCAAATTGA
Source organism: Pinus tabuliformis (assembly GCA_031772625.1). Classification (NCBI taxonomy): domain Eukaryota; kingdom Viridiplantae; phylum Streptophyta; class Pinopsida; order Pinales; family Pinaceae; genus Pinus; species Pinus tabuliformis. The sequence continues at coordinate 1,416,730,128 of CM062816.1, forward strand.
GTGATTCAAATTGCGTTAGAAATTATACATCAAGGGCTACTGAGGGTAGAAACAGGTTTTAAAAATATGGTCATTTAGGCCTCCAAAAACTGACTGTCCCAACTCTGTTCCTGAGTTGTCCGCTAGACACCCTGTTAATGTTTTGGTTCTAACTTTTTCGTTTCAAATCCAAATTGAGTGATTAAAATTGGGTTAGAAAGTAGACATCAAGGGCTACTTGGGGTAGAAACAGGTTTTAGAAATATTCACTTTTGGTCCCTCAAAACATGACTGTCCCGACTGTTTTTCCAGAAAGTTCATCAAGCCCGCAAGCCAAAAAAATGAAATTCAAGCATTTTTTCAAATTGGTGATAAAAATGAAAATGAGTGTTTGTAGAACTTATTATTTCCATTGTAAATCATCTACATACACAAATTATTAAAAAAATTATCACCGATGTTGATTTCGATAGCATGTTGCAACAAAAACAACTAGTTTTACAAAAGAACAAAATGCACTTATTTATGTCCTTATTTTATTTTATTTTATTTTTTCACTAACCTACTTTGATTGAAGGATGAATATGACTACGTATATGAGTACTTCCAGTGAAGCCATTTTCGAAATAGGGCTTCACGTATGCACATACCCAAATTTGAAAAATGCATGTTAATGGATATTAGGGTATGAGAAGCCAACTTCTCTTCAAAAAATGGTATCAAAAATTGTTGAAGCATGGAGTGATGTTGCAAACAAATGATGGAGTGAAACCAATCTTCAATGTATCCTTTATTTTCTTGATTTCGCATAGCCATCATATCATGAAGTTCTTGAGCTTTTAAAACAGCTTGTTGATGCATAGTAAAAGAAACATCATTTTCTTCCATAGCTTCTACAATTTTTGCATTTGAAACATTCTGAATCTCATTGTAGGTTTTCTCTAATAACACATGTGAGATAGAATGGGTGGGAAGGGTGGGTAAATTTGTCAGTTCAACATTGTAAGCATGTTGTACTGGTTTATTATGGTGAGGGTGTGGAATTAGTTGAGCAGGAAAATGTGTATGGAATGGAGCATTTTGATGATGTGGTTGATTGGGTTGTGTGAATGGTTTTGATGGGCAAGCAAGGTGTTGTGAAAGAGCTGGTGGAGAATATGGAGAATGTGCTTGTGCTACAAGATGAGGGAGAGTAGTCATGCCATCATAAGATGAACCATGCCCAACTTGTAAACAAGATAGGTGGTTATATTGAAATTGACATGGCTGCCCTAACACATTAGCATTCCATAATGGATTATGCAAGTATGACAATGGAGAAAAAGTGTTTTGAACCATACCTATAGGCCTTGTTGCAGCTTTCCCATCTCTTTGATATGCCACTTCCATCCTAGATAAGGAAGAGTGAGTATCTATGAGATGCTCCTTTCGGTCATAAGGGCAAAACACTTCATCAAATTCTTGATTTTTCTGAACCTGCAAAACGTCCAATTTTTCATTTAAAGAGCTAATAAAATCAACTTTAAAATTTTCAAATAACACATTGATTTCAGCTCGTATGTCTCCTATTCTTGTAGCAGATTTGGAAAAGAAAGAACAAACGTCTCTAGAATTCTTACCAACCTTGGAGATTCCTCTTGAATACCTTATGCACAACTCACAAACATCATCATATGATAGCTGAAAAACATCACCTTTTCCTATCAGATTTAAGATTTCTAAACATTCATCTTTGATTCCTTTAAGAAGGAGTGTTTTTAAGATCTCTTTTTCCAAATGCCTATGCTTTGATTTTTGAAGGTTATAATGAAATCGATCTACATAATCCTCCAAAATTTCGTCTTCCCCTTGTATCATACCGAAAATATCTTCATTGGATTTGCAATAGTCTTGGTACTTCTTCAAGAATATGTTCTTCATGTCCTCCCATGTTTGAATGCAATTCCCACCTAGGCTCATGAACCATCGGAGAGCTGCTCCTTTTAGAGTAAGAGGAAACACTTTCAATCTTTGATCGTCAGTATAATAATCATATCCTCTACAAAGTATTTCAAACTCGAATAAGAATGTATCTGGATCTTCATTTGCTAAACCATGAAAATTTGGTAAAGATGGGGGAATTATGTGCAGTTGTGTCACTCCTAGATCTTTGATAGGAAATTCAAAAGTAGAAACGTGAGCCATTTCTTACCATAATATAAGATGTTCTTCATGTGTTTCTTCAAGGCTCCTTCTTCAAATGTTCCTGTCAATCGGTTAGTGAAATGGGTGGTGCTTACATCACCACTTGCGTGAGATCATGTGATTCATTTTCTAAAAATTTCTATCTTTTTCCTAATCATTCACACAAAAATTCAAACATCTATTTCTACTCTAGGTTCTTTAACAGTCCTGCTGGAAAGCGGACGGGGGAGCAGGGCTTTTACATGCTCCGTACACAGGTTCTTACCTTCCATTTTTAAGATCCAACTCTTCCCTAGCAGGCACTCATCAGATTCACACTACTCTTTAGAAATGGCTACACTCTCCCCGGCAACGGCGCCAAAATGTGGAGCTATAACTAGGGTCTCTCACACCACTAATTATTCCACATTAGTAAGTCAATCCGGGAACGTTTTGTTATTGCAAGAAGTGTACTCAGTCTGAGGCGGCTATTTACTCAAGAGTAATGTTTTGCAGTATAGTGCTTAAAACCCAAAAGTAAATGAATGCTTGAAAAAGAGATCTAATTGGAACAACAAGAAACTGAAATGTTCTAAACTAAATCATTCATTCAAACAACCATCAATCGAGGATACAGTAGCAATAACTCATTCCTATAGAAATTGATGGAAAGGAAATTAGAGCATGGACTAAAGATCTGGGAGCTAAGCAGCGACTTGCTGACTCACTACGGCTTTAGACCTTCTCTCACACCAAAGAAGCAATTGCAAGTAAATGGAATGGCAACAAGTAAAATGAAGTAGCAAAAGGAAATAGAACAGCAGTAAATGAAACAGCAATCAAAAGAACTAAATCTCGCGAGTCAAAACCAACTTACTCACACTCTGCTATGAAATAACACTCTTCACTCCTCAAGCAAACAGGATGGAATATACTTTATGGAACAGCAGGGATCAATCATATATACACGCAACACGCTAATATAGTAATCTGATCTTGGTAATCCACTTGTTAGTTATAAATAATACGATTGTCTTTTAGAATGTAACAGCAACGTTCATAGATTCAACAATCGCAAGGAAATATAATTTCTAAGATGAATTCAATAATACCAATGGTCAAATGTTACAACACAGTCATTCCATAATTGAATAGCAACGGTATCCTGTAAAAACCATTTATATCAGCACTTAAAGAAACAGCAATGCGTTGCAAAGTTAATATAACGGTTCTGTCTTCAGAAATGATATTACTCAGTAAATCAAATGTAACGGAGTTGTGATGTAAAATAACATAACATATCAGATTACCAAATAAAACTGATAAGCAAACCACACATAAAACAAAAGAATATAATATACAATAGCAGCAGCGGCGTACTCCACCAGAGGCCGGGCCCTTAGCCGCCAGCGGAGGCTGCTGGGTTACTTCAGAAGGAAAAGAGTGAACAACAACGCCCAAATTATGTATTAGTCATTAAATAGTGGAATCATTACAATAGTTGAAGCTTTGAGACTTACAACATAAAACAATCCTTCCTTCCTCCTATCCTATCATGAATCCTTGCTTCTGAATTTCTAATTCAAATCATCAATTCGCCATCATTCTAATCCCCAAAGTCATCCTGAAGTCTCTTCCTCTCTGATCTTGGTTTTCATTTAAATAGAGAAAGATCAGAGAGCAGTTATAACATAGATAATTACAACATGATTTCTTTTACAAATTTGGGTTGATTCCAACCAGATGATCAACAAGAAAATATATTTCCTTTCATCTCTCAACAAAAGCAAGACGAATTTGGGTTTGCAGCTAAAGTTTGGAGGACGGCCGCAACTGCAAATCGGAGAAAATTGTGCTCAAAGAACCCTATGTTTCTCTCTGTACAAGCCGAATTTGGGCAAACCGTTCTTTTTTAAAGTTAATTGGGCCTGTTCTGGACAAAACCCATGTTCCTGATTTCTCAAATTCGTCTTCATTTGCTCAGAATCTCAACCACAAAACTGTCACTCCTTAAACCAGCGAATTTCTGAGTTGGCAGATTTAAAAATCAAATCTTCAATCTGAAAGTTACCTTGGAGGCTAAAAATGGTAAATAATGTTATAACCAACTTATTAAAACTATCATTGGTAAAATAATGCATAATCATCAATTTATTAGAAATAAAGGAGAATAAATAATATTCATCCATGAGAGCATAAATCATTTATAAAATGGATTTAAATGATAAATTATAATAAATTATATAATAGAGAAGACTAAAAATGGATGAAATAAGTGTTACAAAGTGGTCGTATTCATGGCCCAACATACACTTCTCCCTACATATGAATCTAGTGAAATTTCTTGTCTTTATTGATTAATCCAGCTTGCTGGTCCAATCAGTGATACAATGGCTTACAGTCTTTTGATCAAAAGGCCTATAGAAATGTCTAAGAATCCACACTACATACTTTGAATTGTGAAGTATTTATACAAATATTATTACAAAATATCTCAAACCAAACTTGAGATTTAATTTAGGAAATACAAAATATCTTCTTGCAAGAAGATAGAGACAGCTATTGAATTGTTTCATGTCGTCCCTTTTTATGTGGTACTGCTAGATTTTATGGTTGGATTTGTAGCCCTTTATGCTGGCTTGCAGTTGTGGTCTTTTATGTTGGAATATTCTTCAACTTTTATCTTTCACCTGATACTCTTTAACCCTGATACTATTTAACCATGATGTCCTATTTTCATCTGTTTACCTGGCTGCTCTATTTTTATTGTGCAGTAGCTTTTTTACTGTAAATTTCTCACAGTAAATCTGTTATTTTTTTCCCACCATTCTGTTGGCATTATGATTTTGGTATGGCTCTATGTTACAGGTGTTGTACTTGATGGCAACTCACTCAAGTGGCAATGGTCTGTTCAGGCTCTCAAAATGATGGAAATTAAGAGGCTCGCAGGTGAATGGTTCAAAAGGTGCGGACCCGCAGGTTCGCCGTCCAGGAGGTGCGGTCATACACGCATGTTACCCGTTCAGAAGGTGCGGACCCCCAGTTCACTCACTTCAAGGCAGAGAAGCACACTCACGAGGGGTTTCTTATGTTTTGGCCCGTGGTATTTAGCCCGCCGTTCTTGATCCTATGGTTTTGGCCTGTGGTATAGGATCTAATTTAGCCCCGGTTTGGATCCCTTGTATTGGTTATTGATGGTTTTGTCCCATGGTGTGAACAAGGGCTTGACTATAAATAGGGAAGGAGATCACTAGGCTAAGGTATCTTCGCAAATTGAATATCTTAAGATCTGAAATATTGGGTTATCAGTTTAAAAGCTTGATCTATATAAAAGTGAAGTTGAAAGTGAATCTATTAAGTGTGATCTCTAGGGCGCATGATCAGATCTGGGCATCTGACTGTGAGTGGCACATTGGAGGGTTGTTAATTCGGTTCAAATCAAAGGTCCGCAGGTATTTCACGGTTCAGGTGCGGAGGATCGCAGCTCGGTGAAAGGTGCTGTGTGGTGGTACGCGGTTCTCAGAAACACACAGTGCGGGGGCTCGCAGCACAATCAAAGACGTAGTGCGTAGATGCAGTAGAGGTACGTGGTGCAACAGAAGGGCACAGTGCGGATGTGCGCGGCGAGACAAAAGAAGAAGTGCGGAGCAAGATCAGAGGTACGCGGCGCGATAGAAGGAAAGCCTGCGGAGGTACATAGAAGTACGCGGCGCGATAGAAGCAGAGGGTGCGGAGGCACAACAGAAGTACGCAGCAAGACAGAAGGTGAATTACGGATATACGCAGTGAAGCAGAAGACGCTCTGCGTGGATACGCAGGAAAACAGAAGGCGGGGTGCAGAGTCACGCAGTCCAGATAAGGAAAAACTGCAGATCTGTCTTAAAACATTTGTTGGTTATCTTTTATCTCTTGCTGCAAAGTTCTAGGTTTATATTTCTGGCACTCTCTTTCTGTTTACAGCATTCTGAAGCTGGGTGATTCTTGGTTGATTGTATAAGGAGTTTAGGTGATTTGCATGTACTTGATGATTATTTGATATTCCTGGATCCAGTTTGAAAATGTATGAAAAGTGGTCCTTGAAAGAAAAGAAGTAGGGGGTTGTAGCTCCCTTCTAGGAGAGACTGGAAAACGAGAGAGAGTTGTAGCTCTCTGCAGGTTGCAGCCTGCGTACTGGTAAAGGACTACACCAGTACAAAATCATTGTAAAAAGAGTTTCTAATTGAAAGAAGATAGAGACATATTGCAGCAAGTGGTTTTCACCCACATTGGGTTTCCACCTTATATCTGGTGTTCTTTGGTGTGACTATCTCTTTTTCTTGTTCATGCTCATTATTTTATGGTACTGACATACAAAGTAACGATCAATATTTGAAGAATAATTCAAAGTATAATCAAGGAAGAAATATTGAAAAGAATTTAATAATACTGATTCACCCCCCCTCTCAGTATTATTTCCAACAATTGGTATCAGAGCAGGTCCTTCAGAGAAGCTTGATCGCTTGAAGGAAGATCATTCATCATGAGCAACTATGAGAGGGAAGCATCAATCAGGCCACCAATTTTTGATGGGACAAACTTCAATTATTGGAAGGTAAGAGTTACTGCCTATCTTTAATCTCTTGGTATAGAGGTTTGGGATATCATAAATACAGGCTACACTTTTCCTTCAGCTACTCCTACAGATCCGGCCGAGAAGAAGAAATATGAAACAAATGCTAAAGCAGTCAATACTCTGCTGGGATGCTTATCTCAAACAGAATCCGTGAAGGTTATGCAATATAAATCCACAAAAGAAATATGGGACAAGATTGTCTTGAGCTACGAAGGAGATGAACAGGTAAAGTGTGCTAAACTTTAAACCCTTAGGATTCAGTATGAGAATCTCAGAATGTATAATGATGAAAGTGTGGCTAACTATTTCCTTCGGGTAGACGAGATTGTTAATTGCATGAAAAACTTGGGTGAAGAAATAAAAGAGGCTATTGTGGTTGAAAAAATTCTAAGATCATTGTCCCCCAAGTTTGAATCTAAAGTGTCTGCAATAGAAGAAAAGGAAAATCTATGAACTCTTACTATGTCTCAGCTACACGGAATTCTAACTGCCTATGAAATGAGAAAAGGAGGTCCATCAGACAGGAGAGAAGCTGCTTTCAAGGCTTCAGGCAAAGGAGACTACTATGAAGCAAGTCACGTGCCAGAAGAAGAAGAAGAATCAAATTTTGTCAGAAATCTTCAACGGGGTACTGGAAGGTTCAGAGGTAAGTTACCTTTTAAATGTTTTGCTTGTGGAAGAGTAGGTCATTATGCTGCGAAATGTCCTCATAAGGATAAGATTGACAAAGGAAAGGAACCTGCTAGATGGAACAAGAAACAGAATGCAAATAAGAAAAGCTATTACACTCATGAAGACAGTGATGGTCTATCAAATAGCGATGAAGATGAACGAGGTAATGACTATAAACTTTTAATGGCATTTGAAGATGATGATTACATGGATGCTATAGATGTGGATAGCTTTTATGAAGAGATTTCTAGACTCAAGACATGTATAGAAGAAAAGAATGTGATCATTGATACTCTACAATTTCAAATTGATGAAAAAGAAAAATTTCTTGAAAAGTTAGAATGTGAAATTGTTGGCTTAGAAAAGAAATTGAGAAAACAAAGGCTATTAATCTTAAGTTCGTCAAAGGATCTGAAACTCTGGATGAGATCATCAATGTACAGCGTTCTCCACTAAACAAGACAGGTCTGGGGTATAATGGAGAAACATCTCAAGCATCCACCTCAAAGAGTTATCTTGATGCAGTAAGAAGGAATGAGCAAAAGCACAATGGAGATCACCAGGTAAAGCAGGGACGAATTATATCAAGAAACAAGGACTATCAGGTAAACCAGGGGCAATCCGTCTTAAGGAACAAAAGCTACAACCAGCCACAGGTAAAATCTTCTCAATTTGCTTCAAGAATGGATGACAATAGAAATTACAATCATTTGGCCGGTAGATTTTGATAATCGCAGAAGTTTCTTCAATGGACAATGTTTCTCTTGCCATAACTTTGGTCACAAAGCAGCTCAATGTGTTGCATATAAAACAATCATGACTAGAGAAGCTCAAAAACAAAGAAGTATGACCGGAATTACAAAAGGGACCTATAACAAATTTTCGGCTCTTGAAAATGAAGTTGAATGTTCTATTTGCAATAACTTTGTTCATGAAGATTCTGAATGCAGGAGCAGGTTTCAGCAGAAAAAGGAACAAGCCTCAAGCACCAGAACATGGAGAATAAAGGAACCACAAACAGAAAGATGTGGGATAGCCTTTTATGCAAAGGGACAGGAAAATCTATGGTACATCGACAGTGGATGCTCGAAGTATATGACAGGTGATAAGGAAAAACTTGAATCATATTCTGATTTAGAAAAGGGAAAGAAAGTTTCTTTTGGAAATGATACTCCTGCAGCTATAAAAGGAAAAGGCACTGCTCAATTGAAGGAAAAGGTCAAAGCTGGAAATGTTTTGTATGTTGATGGATTAAAGCATAATCTTCTGAGTGTCAGCCAGATGTGTGATCAAGGGACCGAGGTAATATTTAGATCAAATGGATGTCGTGTTCGTGATCTTGATACAGGTGAAACAGTGATCAAAGGTAGAAGAACTCCAAATAATCTATACATATTTGAACAAGGACAACAACAATGCTACTTGAGTAAGGATGATGAACACTGGTTATGGCACCAGAGGTTGGGGCATCTAAGCTTTTCACAAATAAGGAAAGCATGCAAATACCAGGCAGTTCGTGGTCTTCCAGATATCAAAATTCCAGACAACACCATATGCAAATCATGTCAGTTTGGAAAGCAAACCAGAACTAACTTTCCAGAGAAGGAAGGATCAGCTAGCATGCCTCTTGAGCTAGTCCATACAGATGTATGTAGTCCATTTAGGAAAAGGACACCTCGAGGAGAAGAATACTTGATATTATTCATTGATGATTTCTCCAGGTTTGTTTGGTTAGGACTTATGAAGCACAAAGATGAAGCATTCGAAAAATTCAAATCCTTCAAAGCCTTGGTTGAAAATGAATCAAGTTACAAAATTAAGTGCCTTAGGTCCGACAGAGGTGGGGAGTTTACCTCAAATGAATTTTTCGATTTCTGTGAAGAACATGGGATAAGAAGAGAATTCTCTACAGCTAGAACTCCTCAGCAAAATGGAGTGGTGGAAAGGATGAACAGAACTGTCCAACAAATGGCTTGTGCTATGCTTGATGAGTCTGGAACTCCCGCAACTTTCTAGGGTGAAGCTGCATATGCTGCGGTGGTTATTCTCAACAAAAAAAATGTCCGAGTGAACAGCACTCAAACTCCTGATGAGCTATGGTATGGTGAGACTCCTTCGGTAAAGCATTTCAAAATCTTTGGGAGCAAATGCTATATTAAGAATACTGATGAGCAACTTGGAAAACTTGAACCTAGAGCAGATGAAGGCATTCTTCTTGGTTATTCTCCACATAGCAAAGCATATAAGTGCTACAATAAAAGACTTGGAAGAATTGTTGACAGCATTGATGTAGTGGTTGATGAAAAGGGATACATTCCTAGGCAAGTAAATCATGAAAATATCGAAGAAGATAAAGAATATCCTCAAGGAGAGAATGATGAAGAAGAAGAACCTCAAGAAGCACCAGAGGAACAGATAAGGATAGAAGAAAAGACTCCATCCAGGTATGTTCAGAAGAATCATCCAGAATCTCAGATTTTGGGGCAGAAAGAAGCAGGTGTTCAAACAAGAAGAACAATTGCTGAAGCTTCAAGCTATTTGGCATTACTCTCATCCACTGAACCACAAAATGTAAAAGAGGCATGCAAAGATGAATGTTGGGTCAAAGCAATGGATGAAGAACTTGAGCAGATCGAAAAGAACAACACTTGGGAGTTGGTTCCTAGACCAAAGGATAAGAATGTTATAGGGACAAAATGGGTCTTCAAAAATAAGTTGAATGAAAATGGGGAAGTAATTAGAAACAAGGCCAGACTTGTTTGTAAAGGGTATGCGCAGCAAGAAGGAATAGATTTTGAAGAAACTTTTGCTCCTGTTGCAAGACTTGAGGCCATCCAAATGTTCCTTGCTCTCTCAAGCTTTCAAAAGTTCAAAGTATTTCAAATGGACGTGAAATCAGCCTTTCTGAATGGAGACTTAGAAGAAGAAGTATACATTGAACAGCCAGATGGTTTCATTCTTGGAAATGATCCAAATCTTGTATGCAGACTGAAAAAGGCTCTCTATGGTCTTAAGCAAGATCCAAGGGCTTGGTACTATCGTTTGGACAAATATCTCCATCAACAAGGTTTTTCAAAAGGATCAGCAGATAGCAATCTTTATATAAAAATTGAAAATGACAAATTGCTAATACTTGTTGTGTATGTAGATGACATAACCTTTGGCAGCAATGAAGAATCTATGAGTCAAAGCTTTGCCTTGGTGATGCAGAAAGAATTCGAAATGTCCTTGCTTGGAGAATTGACATATTTTCTTGGTTTGCAAATCCAACAAAAGGAAGGAGGGATCTTCTTGTCTCAAACCAAGTATCTCAAGCAGATTTTGAAGAAATATGGCATGGAAGAAGAAAAACCAGTATGTACACCCATGGTCACAGGATGTAGCCTCAGTGCAAATGATGAATCAGCAGCGGTGCATCAACCAACCTACAGATCTATGATTGGAAGTCTACTTTATTTGACAGGTACCTGACCAGACATCATGCATGTAGTGGGAATAGTTGGAAGATTTCAGGCAAATCCAAAGGAAACTCATCTTCAGGCAGTGAAGAGAATCTTTAAATATCTTCAAGGGACTCAAAATTATGGCTTATGGTATCCTAGAGATACAGATCTCACACTTCATGCTTATACAGATGCAGATTGGGCTGGAAGCATGGACGACAGGAAGAGCACAAGTGGTGGTGCGTTCTTTATGGGTTCCAGATTAGTATCTTGGTTCAGCAAGAAACAGAGTTCGATTGCCTTGTCTACAGCTGAAGCGGAATATGTTGCTGCTGCATCTTGCTGCACTCAACTCCTTTGGATGATGCAGACCTTGCAGGATTTTCAAATCACTTGTACACCACCTATCTCCATCTTATGTGATAACACAAGTGCAATCAGCATCTCAAAGAACCCAGTCATGCATTCAAAGACCAAGCACATACCGATCAAGTATCATTTTCTCCGGGAACAAGTGCTTGAACAAAAGGTCAAGTTGGAGTATGTTCCTTCTAAGGAACAAGTTGCTGATATACTCACCAAACCATTGCCCAGGGAGACTTTTGAATACCTCAGGCAAAAGCTGGGGGTTGTTGATGCATCATCTTGTTGTTGACTCTCCTCTGATTGTACGCAAGGTTCATCTGGGGTATATGCGTACATTTGCTGAGTTGTGGATTGGTCGAAGATCGAATGACACAGGTTCAGGGGGAGCATATAATGCATTGTTGGCATTATGGAGGAAGTATAGAAGGAGATCATGGATGCTGGTCTGAATATTGCTGCAATATGTCTCTATCGCTTTCATGGTCATTTATAGTGTTTGGTGGATTATGGTTCTTCTTTGCAGATCTGGTTTATAGTCAGGGGGAGCATGTTCTTAGGGGGAGCATAACCCTTTGCCCTTGATGTCAAAGGGGGAGAATGACGTTGAGGATCTTGAGGTTGCCATCAAGTCCAAAGGGGGAGATTGTTGGCATTATGATTCTGGTATGGCTCTATGTTACAGGTGTTGTACTTGATGGCAACTCACTCAAGTGGCAATGGTCTGTTCAGGCTCTCAAAATGATGGAAATTAAGAGGCTCGCAGGTGAATGGTTCAAAAGGTGCGGACCCGCAGGTTCGCCATCCAGGAGGTGCGGTCATACACGCAGGTTACCCGTTCAGAAGGTGCGGACCCCCAGTTCACTCACTTCAAGGCAAAGAAGCGCGCTCACGAGGGGTTTCTTATGTTTTGGCCCGTGGTATTTAGCCTGTCATTCTTGATCCTATGGTTTTGGCCCCTGGTATAGGATCTAATTTAGCCCTAGTTTGGATCCCTTGTATTGGTTATTGATGGTTTTGTCCCATGGTGTGAACAAGGGCTTGACTATAAATAGGGAAGGAGATCACTAGGCTAAGGTATCTTCGCAAATTGAATATCTTAAGATCTAAAATATTGGGTTATCAGTTTAAAAGCTTGATCTATATAAAAGTGAAGTTGAAAGTGAATCTATGAAGTGTGATCTCTCGGGCGCATGATCAGATCTGGGCATCTGACTGTCAGTGGCACATTGGAGGGTTGTTAATTCGGTTCAAATCAAAGGTCCGCAGGTATTTCACGGTTCAGGTGTGGAGGATCGCAGCTCAGTGAAAGGTGCTGTGCGGTGGTACGCGGTTCTCAGAAGCACACAGTGCGGGGGCTCGCAGCACAATCAAAGATGCAGTGCGTAGATGCAGTAGAGGTACACGGTGCAACAGAAGGGCACAATGCGGACGCGCGCGGCGAGACACAAGAAGAAGTGCGGAGCAAGATCAGAGGTACGCGGCGCGATAGAAGGAAAGCCTGCGGAGGTACATAGAAGTACGCGACGCGATAGAAGCAGAGGGTATGGAGGCACAGTAGAAGTACGCAACAAGACAGAAGGTGAATTGCGGATATACGCGGTGAAGCAGAAGACGCTCTGCGTGGATACGCAGGAAAACAGAAGGCGGGGTGCGGAGTCACGCAGTCCAGATAAGGAAAAACTACGGATCTGTCTTAAAACATTTGTTGGTTAGCTTTTATCTCTTGCTACAAAGTTCTGGGTTTATGTTTCTGGTACTATCTTTCTGTTTACAGTATTCTGAAGCTGGGTGATTCTTGGTTGATTGTATAAGGAGTTTGGGTGATTTGCATGCACTTGATGATTATTTGATATTCCTGGATCCAGTTTGAAAATGTATGAAAAGTGGTCCTTGAAAGAAAAGAAGTAGGGGGTTGTAGCTCCCTTCCAGGAGAGACTGGAAAATGAGAGAGAGTTGTAGCTCTCTGCAGGTTGCAGCCTGCATACTGGTAAAGGACTGCACCAGTACAAAATCATTGTAAAAAGAGTTTCTAATTGAAAGAAGATAGAGACATATTGCAGCAGGTGGTTTTCACCCACATTGGGTTTCCACCTTATATCTGGTGTTCTTCGGTGTGACTATCTGTTTTTCTTGTTCATGCTCATTATTTTATGGTACTGACATACAAAGTAACGATCAATATTTGAAGAATAATTCAAAGTATAATCAAGGAAGAAATATTGAAAAGAATTTGATAATACTGATTCACCCCCCCTCTCAGTATTATTTCCAACACATTCTGCATCAAGTAATTTGAGATTCATATTCCACCTATATATCTCACCAGCCTTAGTATATTTTACAAAATTGGGCTTAGTGATGAACAAGTGTTTTATCTCATGCTAGAGAAAAAACAAGTTCTCAAATGTATTATACAAAACTTTGCTTGTTGGCAGTGCTTTTATAGCTGAAATGATAGCTTGTTCTTTATCCAATTGCCTGAGCCTGTTATCATAGTCTGGTTGTGTCATGAGTTTTTCATTAATGACCAATGGACTAGGCAATCCTTTTTCCCTAAAAATTTGGAATTTGGCCATGAATCTATTAATGGCTACCTACATGTTGTGGCACCTTTCTTCTAATTTTAACATTAGGTTTCTCTTGGAAAGGACTTTCCTTATTTCCAAAATGGTTTCAATCCAATCTTCTACATCTAGTTCATGGAGCTCATACCTATTTTTGTTGTTAAGGAAGTGGATGAATCTATTGACATCCTCAGGCATGTCACTCAATTCCTCCTTGAATTTCTGAATAGCTACTGTAACTATCTTTATCAATTTTGACTGCTCAAAAATAACTTGAATAGATGGCCAAATATCCTTGAGGGAGTCAATGATATTGGCCCATAACATTTCCTTGGCTTGCCCAAGGGGTTTCTCTAATGTCAATTCATTCTCCATACTCTTTCACTCATTCTGTTGGCCTTTTGTGCCTCTTCCTTTTGCATAATTTGGGCAAGTTTGTAGCCAGTTTCTAAACTTGCCACCTTTTCCTTCAATTTATTCATTTCTGTAGCCTAAATTGACATCTCTTTCATGGCTCTAACTAATTCTGCTACTTTTTCTCCTAATGCACTTGCTATTGTAGACTCTGCTGTAACTGGCAATGTTGTGGCAGGTGGAGTTGTAGGTGCTAGTGAAGCTGCCAGTGTCGAAAGGATTGTTGTAGACATTGTAGAGATGACATTTGTAGAAGTTGATGCAATGTTGGTCTGTTCCGATTGGATTAAATTATCCAATTCCTTCTTGGTTTCCTTTAGTTGATAATTGAGTTGGAGGACCAAACCCATCAACTCCTCATGCTTTTGTTGGGTCTCCAAAACTTCTATAGTTTGAGGATGTTGTAGCTGGGGAATTTTCAATTTCTTCCTAAGTGCAGCAATATCATCATTTTTCTTCTTTATGAGCTTCTCTATAGCTTTAATATCCTTGGTATCGTGTCCCAATTCAATAATTAAGTCTTACAAAGACTTAATCCTGGTATCCTTAACCTGTGAGGAGGCCTTTTCCAACTAAAACTATGTTGAGATATTGTTCAATGAAATTTGTAAATTATGGGTAGCTATGGCTTTACCTGTAAGGGTGGAGTATATCATTTCTCCAGCCTGTTTATGCAATTCTATTTGGTCTATGGGATGAATATCCCTTGCCAATACTTCAAAGTCAACCCTCTTGAAGTCTAATGATGTCTTGGGCTGCTGTGTTGTAGGTTTGATAAAGGACATCTACAGCCTTCCCACCTTGATGTAAAAGGCCGACTTCAGCCTTGTTTGATTTGTGGGAGTGAGCTTTAGGTATTGAGCATATGTTTGGGCTTTAAGCTTCTCATTCCTTAGTTTGATGTCTTTATACCTGTCTTTTAATTCCTTGTCCTTATCAGCAAGCATGTTGAGTGAGGACACTTCTAAACTTATCTTCCTTTCCAATAGTTGAGTTTGTGAAGTGGAAGGCTCTTGCATGTCTGAAGAAGGAGTGGTAGCCCTACTTCTGTCTATTTCTGTGGTGGCCACCTGTACTGATTCTTCTATATTTTCCTATTCAGTGACACGATTGAGTCTTTGCCTCTTACTGTGACCAGTTTCACATTGTGCCTCAGATGTATTCATAGGTGAGGTGGAGGCTTCTTCTCTGCTTCTTTTAGGATTTTTCTCCTCGTTTTGAGGAGTCTGCATGACTAGAGGGGTGCTCATGGCTCTTTATTTATCTTTGGGTACCTACAGGAAAGAGCTCTCATCAAGCTACGTTTCCAAACCAATCAGAGCATTTTCTATATCTACCCTTGTGTTGTCTCTGTCTACTAAGGTATTTTCCACTCAGTCTGTCTGATTTGCATATGCCTCGATTTTTGGTATGGGGTGGTGGATAAAAGGTCCTAGCTTGACCTTTTGCCTTTCCTTGGTAATGAATTCTAAAGGGTCATATCTCCATACAAAACTTCTTTGGAATTTCATGCTTTGCAGGATTAGGTCAACCTCTTTCTCTACCTCTCTGGAATTGCAGATGAAGGGACCTAACTGGTATTTGATTTTGAAATAAGCCTTCTTCTTGACATTGAAAAAGTTTACCTCATCTGCATTGATGATCTTTCTGTAATATTCTAAGGCAAACAACCTAATATGGAGGTATCTTGGAAACTTATCTGGTGCAAGCAGGCAACCATATTTTATGCTCTCTCTGTGGTTTTGGTAAAGGTACCAATCTCCCACTTTAGTTTGCTTGGAAATTTGGAGGACTCCTTTTATCTCTGGACTTATCCTAGGTGGAGGATTTCAAGTGAGCATAGTCATGATTGGATACACAAAAGAATCTATGAAGTTTATCAATGTATATGGTGATCCAAACTCATGGAAAAGTGGGGTCCAAAAAATGACAGATCTGGGCTGGCCCCTGGTGTCAAGCTTCTAGAGAGTAAAAGGAAACTTATCTTACTAATAATACAAAAATAGATGGTACAATACAGAGGAGTATTTGAATACTCTCTCATTGCCCATTCTATTAAACTGCTCATGCATTTTATCAGCTGTGAATTTGGCAAAGTCATATGTGGTTGCAGGAGGCTTCCCTGGGGTATAAATGGACATGAAGGAAATAATAAGTTCATCAATGTATTCACTTGTATTGTAACCCAAAACACATGATATCATGGTTACAATGTACTGGCCCCATTTAGAGAAATAGCTGACACATATGTAGGGGGGTCCTTAGGAATGTGTTTTTCCTCTACAATGAAGGTTTGGAACAACTGGGCCAATCTTGATGGGCTTAGCTTGGGATACTAGTCCGACAGGTCTCCAATTGAGAGTGGGGTTAGGTTTGGCCCTGGTTGGAGCTACAAAGTTTCATTAATTGACTCAGTTGTGATAGTGAATATAACCTTCTGGTCATGAGACATTATGGCTCTATGGCTGTGGGCGTAGCATGCATAGCACATATGAACAACTTCTAGAAAGATATGAACTTGGGGGAACTGGTATTTGGGCAAATTGGACTCCCAAAGGCCAATATCATCTATATGGTTCAAGTGTCTATCTTTGCTTAAGCAATGAATTTTGAGCAAGAGCTTTGTTGAAGTTGTATCTTTGATTTGGAAATCCCTGTCAGCCAGGGGAAAGTGGTCCAGGTCTAAGGGTGGAGTGATAATGGGTCTAACATCCATGGTGATAGGGGCAGCCATAATTCAATTCTTATGGAATTGAATTAGGCTCTGGGGGTTTTATCAAAGTTTTTGGGACTTTCAGAGGGTTTAGGCAAGAAGCTCTTAAATTGGCAGTATTGTTTAATCAAATTTTAAATTAAAACAATGCACAAGCTAAAGGTTTCGAAATTTACAAGGGTAAGAGGTAATTCATGGTGAAATACCTAGAATTGGGTGAATTGCCTCTAAAAATGGTGGTTCACGGTAGCTACAATGGTTGGCGTAGTCCTAGTATAGAATGAAAAGTCACCTAGTGATGAGCCCCAAATTTGGTAACTTGTTGGGCTCATTTGGCCTAATTATCCTTGTTCAATCCTTCATTTTTCATAGCTTATGCATTATTTTTCAGTATGTTTATGTCATTTGTACGAATAAGGGTAGTCACTCTTCCTAGGTGGCTAACACATGCTCATTTCAGGTTTTTTTCACACATGTTGGAGCAAAACCAAGCAATCATGGGCTGGAAGATAGCCAAGCTTGGGGTGAGGATTCGTAGGGGGGTTGTCTATGGCATTAAATAGCCTTCCTCAGGATCTTCACCCCCAACTCCGAGCTACAAGGGCCACCAAAACTGGATCTAGAAGGCAGCCAATGGAAGAAGCTGTCTACTCACAATTTGGGCAGCCACGTCCCATAGATTTAGGAGGCCAGCTAGGGCCCTTGTGGTGTATAAATGTTAAGGCCTCAGCCTTCGTGAGGGACTTTTGGAAACCATTGCATATTTTGCACTACAGTGCTGCTAGCTTTACTTTGTTCTCTTGTAGCCATTGTGGCATAACTCTTGACTTATGACTATTTTTTGATAATGAGGAGTAGTCTGATTTTATATCAACTCTGAGTTTCCTATAGAAGCCATAGCTCTCAGGGCTGGGCCCAGCTTGAGAGCCTAGGGCCTCCTTCTTTGTACTGTTACCTTTCCTTTATGCATCGTTGTTCTTCTTTTATGCATTTGAAACGTATTTCTGTTGGGCAGATTTAGGTGTGTTGGTTAAATAGGTCACTGTTTATGAATAGAATTGCTTCAGATGTTTCAAATGGATTGGTACGATAATAACAGGAAGAAGCTCCAAAAAATGGGTCAACAACACTCTCTGTTTCACCTCATCCTTATTGGATCAGGGGCTGGAACTGAAGAAAGAGTGCGGCCCCAACAAAAACACTAGTTTGCTTGACCATGCAATCCTTAGTGTACTGCTTTCATTTGCAGAAGTTAATTATGGGTTTAGATCTCTGAAATGTTCTCTACATGATTGATGTACATGGTTTTCTTTCCCAATAACACTGCTGTTCATTATTTTTGTTGACAGTTAGAGTAGATTAGCTAGGACTTTGATTATTTGTAAGACGTTGTTGATTCGGTTAAATGTACATTGTGCAGGGCATCTCGACCACTCTCTCATCCACCTAAGCCTCATCAGAGCTAGTTGTTCCATCTCCTAGCTAGGTTCCTCATCTCACATCTGTCCTCTTGCCCACGTAACCCTACCTTTTTGTGCAATCATTGTTTTAGCCTCCTTTGAGCCAATTTAGCCCTCCACACCTTCTCGCCACTCCATCCACCCATCCCTGGGCCACTACCAGACCCCTATCCTACCTCCATATCCATTAATGCATCTCCCCTCACTCACCCATCCACCAAAATCCAATTTTTAAACATCCTGTAGAAATTTCTAAACATCCTGTAGAAAATCCTGAACTTCCTGTAGAACCCCTGTAGACTTCCTGTAGAAGCTCACAAATGAGGTTTCTTGAGAGCCAAACTTTGTGAAACTCTCTGGAAGGGTGTTAGGGACTCCTTAGACCCTCTCTGAACCTTCCCAACCTCTTCCAAGCATTTCTCCTCCTTGATCCACCCCTGCACAGTAAAAATCCAGTCAAAGGCACATGCATGATAATTCTAATAACTTATTCAAAAATACAAAAAGATGTTTTCAGGTAGAGGTAGTCTAGACACATGTATTTTACCTTCATAGAAGTAATGGAATTCCTTCTAGTAGTTTGCATTCTCTCCTTTGCATCAGTAGGACTAGCTGGTAGAATTAGGGTTTGCTAGGGTTTGTGTTACTTTTTGGCTTTCAGTTCTTTCCGCAAGTAGATTAGCTTCCTTTGAGTTAGCTTTCATCCATCAGTTAAAAAGATTCTTCTAAGAGCTCATAAAATTTGGCTTAAGCCCCTAGCAGGACTTGTGCCAGCTGACCAAATGACAGCTGCGGCAAGAGCTAGTACTTGTGCATACAGCACCGTCGCTTACAAGTTTGTTACGAACTACCGGGTTGATATAAGTAAAGAAGGGAGTCCCAGGAGTTGCACCATTATTGCTGCAATACTGGAGCCCACCATATTTTTGGTGTTGTTGCCGGGGAAGCATCAGAGTATTTGTGATTGCTGCTTTTCTTCTATTTTCCTACTCTCGCCTTCTACTAAATAGTTTATTTCATTTCCATTCTGCAATTTCATTTTTGCAAAAGTAAACTAGACACTTCCTACTTTCATAGATTAGACTTTCAATTCTGCAAGCGTAACATAGAATTTCAATTTTGCAAGCGTAAAATAGAATTTCAATTTTGCAAGCGTAGTCTAGTATCTCTTTCTCGCGATTTGATTTCAGCAGAATAGATTAGACCTTTCCTGCTTTCATTTCAATTCCGCATTTTCATTCCCGCAAAATAGATTCTAGTTAGTTGCAATTCCATCTGTTTCAGTTTTGTAGGTACAAGCAGAGAAAAAAACAAAAGCAATCAAAAGTCTTTCCATTTCATGCCTCGTAGGAACAGAGATAAAATTGGCAAATTCTTACCCAATACCCCCACCACATCACTGAGTCAACCTTCTCTCTTCTTTGGTGGCAGTGATCCAGAAGAACCTATAGGTGAACCTCCTGAGATATACGAAGATCCTATAACAGAAGAAGAGTTAGAGAACACTCCATCTGAAGCCATGGCTGAAAACCTAAATGGTAGAAGAGAAGATGAGAGAATAGAAGGTGCCTTTCCCATCCGAGAGACCAATGGAGACATGAAAATGAAAAACATAAGCCCCTCCACTTTACCTCACTTCCATGGGTTGACTACTGAAGAACCTAATACCTTTTTGTTTGAGTTTGTTGTCCTTTGTCGAACCTATGATTATACAGAAGATGAGCAAAAATTGAAACTCTTTCCCTCTACCCTCAAGGATGCAGCACTACGCTGGTTCATGGGGTTACCTGGAAATAGTATCACCACTTGGGCTCAGATGCAGCAAGATTTCAATACCAAATACCGGGACTACTGTAGGTCCAAGGAAGCCAAGGGATAAATCTTTCAGATGACCATGGAAAACGATGAGTCTTTAGAAGATTACGAGGAAAGGTTCCAACTTAGCTATAAACGGGCCAGGAGCACACTTGACCCTGAATCTCTAAAGCTGGTCCTGCTCCGGGGAGTCCCTGAAGACCTTCTCGATACCCTTCACATGCTAGCTGGAGGAGATATTTACCAACTACCTTATGAGGATATAAAGACTGTGTTTAGAAACCACTCTAGGGCAGCCCGAAAAAGAGGTAGGGGACACCCACTTTTAGCTAGTACTACTTTCTCCAAGCATGAGTTTGTTAATCAGCTGGAGGACCTAAAAAGCGAGGTGAGACAGACCATTGCCATGCAACTTGATACATTCTGAATCCAGCAAAAGAAAGAGGAAGATGAGAGGGCTTTGGCCATCTTCTGTCCCAGGTGTACAAGGAAGCACCCTAAGAACGAGTGTCCATTGCACTCAGTAGAGGTATGTTTCGTTTATGAGGAGGACCACCCCACAAACCAATGCCCAACCTTACCAGGATTTAAAGCCATATACCAAGGGACTGAGGCACCCACTGAAACTCTCTACTTCCTCAACCAAAGGAGGCTGCATGGACCTAGACCTTACCAGCAGGGGATGCAAGGGGCATCCCAAGCTTATTATAGCCCCAACCAATCTGCTCCTATGCCTTCTTGGGGTCCCCCTGCTCATCCTTCCTGTTCTGCACCTCCTCCGTGGTCTTACCCACCTCAATACCATACTCAACCCACTACTCATCCGTTTCACTAACATGTCCAACCACAGCCTCAGTGGAATGCACCTCAACCGGGGTGGAGGCCCCAGTACAACACTCCTCCCACCATTTTGCCTCCACCACTGGCTCAACCACAACCATTACCTCCTTCTCCTCCAAGACAACCCCAAATGCCTGCTCAACCGAACCTGAACCCCAATAACCGACAGGCCCAACAGGTATATATTGGGGAAACAACATGCCCTACCTATGCTGTGGAGATGCAGGAGATCAACTTGCAATCCGGTAAGACTCTTCCAGATCGCCAACCTCCTCCCCCAGAGGACGAGGAAGACAAACAGGAAAGTGAACCCAAAGCCATTCCACCCTTTCCTGAGAGACTAACTGTAACCACACAACCCAACCCAGAAGAGAATGAGCTTCTGGGAGAACTCAAACAATTGCGTGTGAGAATACCACTTCTCCAGGCCATTAAAGATGTATTGATATACAACAAACTGGTTAAGGAAAAGTGTTTCAGGGACCCAGGCAGGCGAAAAAGAGATGCCTCAACTATCAATGTCATAGGGCAACTGTCTGATCTTATGTTGGGGCAAGTAATTTTTCCAAAGTATTTGGATCCTGGGAGTCCTGTAGTTGATGTCCACATCAATGGCACCATCATACCCCACACCTTGATTGATCTAGGGGCTGCCATTAATGTGATGACCAGGGACACCATGCTCAAACTCAACCTTCAGGGTTCCTAAAGGAAGACCTCGACAGTCCTGCAGCTGCCAGATCGCTCCACCGTGATTCCCGAAGGGATTGTGGAGGATGTCTTGGTCTCTGTTGACTCTTGGGAGTATCCTACGGACTTCTTGGTCCTTCAACCAAAGGCAAAGCTTACTGGATACCCCCTTATTTTGGGAAGGCCTTGGTTAGCCACTGCAGATGCTTACATAAGCTGCCGAGCGGGAAACATGACCATCAAAAATGGTCCTATGTCCAAGCAGCTAGTCCTATACCCTCCTGCCCAACCTCTGTTAGAGCATGACTTACCACTTTGGTTGGAAGAAGGAGAAGAGGATGAGGTATACTCTGCACCCTTGTGCACCTTAGAAACCACCAGGGGAGGTCCTCAAACCGAGGATGATTTGATTGAGACCTTGATTCAGAATCCACCTCCTAGTGCATTGTCCTTAGAGGAATTGGTGGAGGATACTCAAGCTAGTACCTTAGTGGACCTCTGTGTGACTGATCCAACCTCTCCCAGAGTTAAGAATGTGGAGTTTGGTCCCGAGAGAACTTTAAAGATTAGCTCCTCCCTATCCCCTTCGCAGGAAAAGGAGCTGTGTAGCTTGTTGGCCAGTCATCTAGATGCTTTTGCTTGGAGCTATAAGGAGATGAAAGGAGTCCATCCTTCAGTCTATACCCATCACATCTACATTAAAGAAGATTGTAGAATGGCCAGGAAACCTAATAGGAGAATGAATCCAGCCCTTAAGGACATTGTCAAAGAAGAATTGCAAAAATTGTTGGATGCAGGATTCATCTACCCATCTCAGACAGCGAATGGGTTTCCCCTCTGGTGTTGGTACCCAAGAAAAATGGGAAGTGGAGGATCTATGTGGACTACAGAGAAATGAACAAAGCCACCAAGAAAGACCACTTCTCTCTGCCTTTCATAGATCAAGTGTTGGATGGACTGGTAGGAAAGAAGTTTTTCTCTTTCCTAGATGGGTTTAGCAGGTATAATCAGATCCAAATCAGCCCGGAGGACCAAGATAAGACCACCTTCACTTGTCCTTGGGGTACCTTTGCCTACCGAGTCCTTCCGTTTGGGCTATGCAACGCTCCTACCACTTTCCAGAGAGCAGTATTGAGCATCTTTTCTGAGCTGGTCCATGATTCGGTGGAAATCTATATGGATGACTTCACTCCTTATGGGTCCAACTTCCAAGAAGCATTGTCCAATCTGGGAAAAGTTCTAACCAAGTGCATTGAGATGAACTTGTCCCTCAGTCCTGAAAAATGTGAATTCCTGATGACTGAAGGGACCGTGCTAGGACATACCATTTCTCACCAAGGATTACAGGTGGATCCTAACAAAATTGCTCTCATCAAAAAGGTTCCACCTCCTCAAAAGGTAAGAGATGTTCGGAGTTTCTTAGGCTTAGCGGGATATTATAGAAGATTCATTTAAGACTTCAGTAAGCTAGCCTCGCCATTGTTTGGCCTCTTAGCAAAAGATGCTGAGTTTAAATGGACTGACGACTGTTAGAGGGCTCTGAATGAATTAAAGGATAAGTTGGTGTCCGCCCCGATCTTGAGAGGTCCAAACTAGGCCCTACCTTTCCACATCCACACTGATGCCTCCAACAAAGCCATAGGGGCAGCCTTAGGACAAGTTGAACAAAAACTTCCATATGCCATATACTTTTTCAGCAAAAACTTATCCAAGGCAGAAATGAATTATACTGTAACTGAGAAAGAGTTCTTGGTCATAGTCCATTCCCTGAACAAGTTCCGACACTACATCACCAGCTATCAAACATTTGTACATATTGATCATGATGTAATTAGATATTTAATGAATAAACCTGATGTGAATGCTCGTATTATTAGATGGTTACTTTTGTTGCAGCAGTTTGATTTGACTATCGTTGACAAACCAGGTAAAGAAAATGTTGTTGTTGACTTCTTGTCTAGATTGGATTTACCTGCAGGTGAAGAGGGGACAGTGGATGACCAGATGCCAGATGAACATCTGTTCGCTATCTCAGTACTCTCTCCCTGGTTTGCTGACATAGCAAACTACCTGGTCTCAGCACAGTTCCCTCCGCATCTATCCTCAAAGGAGAAGAGCAGAATCGTGAGGAAAAGTGCCTCATTCACTTGGATCGGGGGCAACCTGTTCAAACTTGGCCCCAATTAGATCTTAAGGCATTGTGTAAGGGAGGAGGAAGTATTTGACATCCTCCTAACCTGTCACGATGGGCCTTGTGGAGGACATTTTGCAGCCAAGAGGACTGCCTTCAAAATTCTACAGGCAGGCTACTATTGGCCCACGCTTCATCAAGATGTCAGAAGATATATCAGCCAATGTGACCGATGCCAAAGGATGGGGAAACCGACTCCAAGGGACGAAATGCCTCTCCAACCTCAAGTGACTCTTGAGCCATTTGAGAAGTGGGGTATGGATTTTGTGGGTCCTATCAACCCTCCTTCAAGGCAAAGGTCTTACATCATTATGTGCACAGACTATCTGACAAAGTGGGCAGAAACCAAGGCAATCAAAGCAGCGACATAAGAAAAGGTGGCTGAGCTTTTGAGAGAAAACATCTTCTACAAATTTGGCTACCCAAGAGAGTTAGTCATCAATCAAGGAAGCCAGTTCACCTCCAACTTAATTGAAGACTTTCTCGCTCATCACAAGATCAATCATAGGACTTCCACCCCATATCATCCTCAAGCAAATGGGCAAGTGGAAGTCACCAATAGAGCATTAGAAGGGATTTTGACTAAGGTGGTGAGCAGCAGCAAAAAGCATTGGGCAGATCGCTTGGTTGAGGCCACTTGGGCTTACAACACCACCTGGAAGAACACAACCGGCTTCACACCTTATGAGCTGGTCTATGGGAAGAAAGCTTTGCTGTCAATCGAGTTCGAGTACAACACATTGAGGATGGCAGCTCAGTTGGACCTAGACCTCAGCCATGCTCAACAAGAAAGGTTATTGCAACTGAATGGGTTAGATGAACACCGAATGCAGGCCCTCCTTCACTCAGAAGTGGTTCAACTTCAGAGGAAGATATGGCACGACCGGCACCTCAATGACAAACAATTCCAGCTGGGAGATTGGGCGCTGCTGTATGATTCCAAACATAAGGATTTCAAGGGGAAGCTGAGGACAAGATGGCTAGGACCATATGCAGTGCAAAAGTGTAATGACAATGGCTCTGTCCTTATCCAGACCATTGATGAATAAGCCATCCCCATGCTCGTCAATTGGCATCGACTAAAGATCTACAGGAAACCTCTTTTGAGGCAAGAGTTCATCAAAACTGTGGAAAAATCAGTGCTGGTCATAGAGAAGGGTTCTGCCTCTATTTTGGGCATACCGTGAGCATCATTCTATAAAATAAAATAAAAATAAAAATAAAAAAATGCAAATAAAAAATATCCTTGGTTGAAAACCTTTCTAAGGCGCCCAAGGCAGATGGTAGGGGTGAAAACCTCATTGAGGCGCCCCTACTGTCTCTCTGAAAAAGAATTGGAATAAAAAGATCCTTGGGTGAAAACCTCTCTGAGGTGCCCAAGGCAGATAGTAGGGGTGAAAACCTCATTGAGGCGCCCCTGCTGTCTCTTAAAAAAAAAATTAATAATAAGAGAAAAAAAGGAAGAAACAAAAAGGAAGGAAAAGAAAAAGAAGAAGGAAGAAACAAAAAAAAATAGGCTTAACCTCTGGAAATTGTTGCAGGTTGTAGGCACACAATGCAAAAACGAGGCCTCTCAACTCAAGGACAAGGGCCCCTACCAAGTTACCAGGCGACCTCACATACACTCCCTCGATGGACCCTCTTTTTTTTCAAGGTTTGGACACAATCTGGTCATGGGTTAGCCTTCTACAAGAAGCTACAGGACTTTCTACAGGAAACATCTTGTAGAGCCTTTGGGCGGGCCAGGACCGATTATGAAGAAGAATTTGAAGCTTGAAGCTCGTTGAGGAGGCATGCAACCACTCTTTTCTTCCATCGTTCACCTCTTTTCACCACCATTGCTGCTATATGGCCGAATATACCTACACAGTCATCCCAAAAATTTGTTTTGTCAGAGAAAAAAAAAAGATTCTTTTAGGAGGAAATAAAGCATGCAGAGGCTCGCACACTTTACCTGTCAAGGAAATCTCAAGACCCTACACCTGTGAATGCGACTCAATTCTTTCGACATGCACCCCAGGAGGAGAGATGGCTACAAGATGTCCTACAGGAATCCTGTAGCAGCTAATTCGGCTGGAGCACGTACCATGGAGACACCAGTAGCTCATAAAATCGGTGCATGCAGCCTACACCACCAGGAAATCGGGTCTTAAGGCCTCGTAGCTAGCAGCAGCCAATGAAGAGTAGCTCTAGCACCCGTACACGAAGCAGCAGCAAGCAGATCCAACATTCCTCATCCTGAAGCCTGAAAAAACCCACGTCCATGGCCACACAGGTAAGTGCCTAACCTTATTTCGTCAAATTACATAAGCTATACTCTAAATGTGCACGACTATGAGAATGAACGGATTGAACAAGTCGGGTAGCCATTCAACTGGCCACCACAACCAATCAAATGGCCTCGTCGAATCTGAATGGCCTTGGTTATGTCGGAAAGGCGGGCAATTGACACGTGGGAAGCGTCCAGTCGGAGAGAAGCGGCAGTATAATAGGAATGGCAGTGGTGAATGCAGAGGGAAGGATTTGGTGGTCAGGGACATGCCGCGGAATGATGGCTGTGACGTCGGCCAACGGATCGACTGGGATAGCTCACCCCCGCGCCATGAATTCCGCAGCAATTCAAAATCGGCCAGCTAAATCACTTATGATACACTGCAGTCATTTACTCACAACCGTTTGGCAGCCGAGTACGTGTCCTCAATCCTCTGAAGGTTGTTAGCCCGAGTTCTCGGCTTGTTCCAACGTCCTGTTGCTGCTCAAAAAGTCCAGAACCACTGTAACGTTCTCCAGAAGCCGTGCACAATTTCTACAGGAAGCTGTGCTACAGGAAGCCCGGCATTGTGGGGAAGCTTGGACTGTTCACGTCGAGGGTGGAAATTCTTAGTGAGGTAGGCCTGAACATAACTTTCCCATGCAAATAATTCAAAAGGTGGTGAATTCGACGTGTTGAGAGTGTGAATCAAGTCTGTTTATGAATTCAAAAGTCGTTTTCTTATCGCTGCATGAAATTGTCGTCGTAGTCTGCATGCGAGATTTTCTCCAGGGTGTTGAATTAAAATTGAGCCACTGTCAAGGCTCACCGGTGGGAAATTGTGAATTTTATATGACTGTGTGCATAACAGAGACATAGCTCTGCACTCTGTGTAGAAAAACCCTGAAGCTCTCCTTCTGTACATGAGCAGGCAAGTTCAGAACAACAAAAACAAGTTTTTTACCATGCCGGGAGGGTTCATTAGAAAAGAGCCTTCGGACTCCAAGAAATTACGGGAAACCCCTGAGGTGGTGGACTTGTTTTCCCGTGCACACTGGATGTCATTCTGTGACAAGCTTCAAGGTCACGATGACAAAATTGCAGAAGAATTCCTAAGGTCCTTGAAGCCAAAGTCAAAGACATTGGCCATTGTCAACTTCAGAGGATTGACCCTCAGGCTCACCCCACAGTTCATTAGCAGAGTAACTGATCTACCGATGGGGGTACCCTGGGATAAGGAAGAGAGGAAATTGGGTCAGAAAGCTAAAAAAGAGTTCTTCTTGCTAGAGGAACAATTTTCAGAGGACAAGAATAGAGTTCGAAGAACTAGCCTACAGCCGTTTTGGAGTGAAGTCAGCCTCCAAATTATGAAGTATATTACGTGTGAGGGACGATTTAGCATCGTGTATGGCTATCATCTCTGGTTGTTCACAGAACTCAGGCACCAAATGGACCTACCCTTAGAGAAAAAGTTGAGCATTCCTTACTTCCTCCTGCAGTCCATGATTGAGTGTGCCACCAAACTGAGAGAGGGGATGCCAGACCAGCTAGCCCATCATGGGCTTATCAAGCTCCTCGTGGAAGATTCACTCCACACTTACACCGTCCCTCTCTCCGAGGAAACTTTTTGGAATCTGTCTAAGGGTGATGACATCCGAATTTTGGCCAAGGAGCTCACTTCCTCCAGCAGCGAGGAGAAGGAGCACACTCAGGAAGAGAAGAAAGTTAAAGGACAAGGAACCTCGGGCAAAACACCAAAGAAAGAACAGAAGGGAACACAAGAAAAAAGCCAAGCTACCAAAATAGGGGGTGGTAAAATTACACCAACACCTAGGGAGAAAAGACTACAGAGCAGGATAGAAAGGACTGAGAAAGTCCAAGCCAGTGAGGGAACCCCTAAGGCAACCTCAGCCAAGCTAAAGGAAAAAGCACCCTCTACCAAGCAGGCTAAAATGGTGCCATTTGCTTCTACAAAAAACCAAAAGGCTATTTCTACAGGAAGCCAGAAACCAGCCACTACAGGACTTTCTACAGGAAGTCCGGAAAAAGGAAAGCAGAAGGAGAAATCGGTTGAAATTATAGCTAGGGAGGCAGCAGCTGTGCTGGACATCCTAGGTACCTCTCCCAAGCCAAAGGAAAAATGAAAGAGGGAGACTCCTTTGTATTTCAAAGAGAGAAGAAGTGTAAGAATTAAAACCGATAGACCCCAACCTCCATCCAAAGACCCAATTACCATTGAAGACACCCCTACCTCGCCAAAGGAGAAGTCCCCCTCCAAATCATCAGTTACTTAAGAGCGGGGGAGCCCGAAGACATCTACCTGGAGGGAGAGAATGGAAAGATTGGCTTCAAAAACCTCTCTACAGGATTCTGAAGCTGTTCTACAGGAAACATTGGCCAGGCTCAAGGAGACCGAAAGAATGGAAGGGGACGCAGCCAAATCACCACAAAAGGAAGAAGAGGTAGAGTACATTATGGAACCTAGCCCCCAGCCTAGCTTGGGCTCTTATTATAACTTTTTGGAGGCCGGAAAAATCATTTCACAGAAATTCACAGTGTCGCTTTTCTTTGCACTAGAGGAAGAAAGAGTGAGGACCCACACATGGATGAGAATAGCCAAGTTTAAAGGAGTAGCAGATATAGGTCCCTTGGAGGAACAAATCAAGGAGGCAAGAAGAGAATTGGCTATGGCAAAACATGTGGGAAACTGCCAGCGAGTATTTCTACGGGAAGAAAATGAGCAGCTCAAGCAACAGCTACAGCTACAGGGACAGAGGAAAGAAGAGTACATAGCAGCCAAGGACACCACAGCAGAACCCCAAAAAAAAGAAGGAGTGCAAGTTGATCTTGAGGAACTAAACCGGAAACTACAGGAAAGGGAATTGCAGGCAGGCATACAGATACAATCTCTAAAACAACAGATGCAAGAAAAGGAGGCACAACTGGCCTACATGGCCAGTTGGGCAATGGACGCTCTGCAATGTAGGTAGCCGGCCAAATCCTATGGCCTATACCTAAGAGATCAGTGGCTGCAATTCCAAATTAACACATTGGCACAGAGGGGTATATCCCAAATCCAAAACCCCCAACAGTTCATGGATTTATGTAACAGCAGTTCATTAGAAGACAAGGCCAAGCTATCAGAGTTCTACCTGCATAATTTGGTCCTTCCAAATGTAACCTCATGGGACCCCAACATAGCAGTAGGGGATATGCAGCTGATGGCAATGACCTCATGGTTAAACCACGAAGAAAAGAGAGCAGAAGAGGTCAGAAATGTCATGAACCGGGAACTACATGAACCACTGCTGATTAGAGCAGAGCCAGGGGACCCCATAGCATTAATATTAGCCCACTAGCACCTAGCAACCAACTCTCAGGCTTTATTAGAGTACATGGATCGGCAGGCTTAGCCCATAGCACACTTTGAGGATATGGAGCGATTATTAGGGGACAATTGTGTTCATACTTACATCCGTAGGTGGAACACATTGTCCCACAACCTCAAAATCAGGGAATATCACACTCCAACTAGAATGAGGGAGGCCTTGGCACGAGTGCCTCCCTACAATAAGTCTATGCAGAACCTCCACGCCAGCTAGATCAGCCTCAAGCTAAGTCCACCTTTGCTTTTGAGATTGTTAGAAGGAAGCACAGAAGAAGAAGAGCATAAGCAGTGGGAAGAGGTAGAAAGGAAGGCCGGATTCCATGACAGTGAGGAGGATACTACTTCAAAAGCCTGGGATGTGAGGGTGGCGATTAAAGCAATGAAAGACGAGGAGTTGGACTAGTTGCTCAGAGGATGAGCAACCCTTTTAGCAGGGGGGTGATGATGAGCCCCAAATTTGGTAACTTGTTGGGCTCATTTGGCCTAATTATCCTTGTTCAATCCTTCATTTTTCATAGCTTATGCATTATTTTTCAATATGTTTATGTCATTTGTACGAATAAGGGTAGTCACTCTTCCTAGGTGGCTAACACGTGCTCATTTCAGGTTTTTTTCACACATGTTGGAGAAAAACCGAGCAATCATGGGCTGGAAGACAGCCAAGCTTGGGGTGAGGATTCGTAGGGGGTTGTCTATGGCATTAAATAGCCTTCCTCGGGATCTTCACCCCCAACTCCGAGCTCCAAAGGCCACCAAAACCGGATCTAGAAGCAGCTAATGGAAGAAGCTGTCTACTCACAGTTTGGGTAGCCAAGTCCCATAAATTTAGGAGGCCAGCTAGGGCCCTTGTGGTGTATAAATGTTAAGGC
This sequence comes from Pinus tabuliformis, assembly GCA_031772625.1. Lineage (NCBI taxonomy): Eukaryota > Viridiplantae > Streptophyta > Pinopsida > Pinales > Pinaceae > Pinus > Pinus tabuliformis. Next base: position 1,416,760,558 of record CM062816.1, read on the forward strand.
CTCAACATTCGTGAGGGAATTTTTTGGAAACCATTGCATATTTTGCGCTACAGTGCTGCTAGCTTTACTTTGTTCTCTTGTAGCCATTGTGGCATAACTCTTGACTTATGACTATTTTTTGATAATGAGAAGCGGTCCGATTTTATATCAACTCTGAGTTTCCTATAGGAGCCATAGCTCTTGGGGTTGGGCCCAAACTGAGAGCCTAGGGCCTCCTTCTTTGTACTGTTACCTTTCCTTTATGCATCGTTGTTCTTCTTTTATGCATTTGAAACGTATTTCTGTTGGGCAGATTTAGGTGTGTTGGTTAAATAGGTCACTGTTTATGAATAGAATTGATTTAGATGTTTAAAATGGATTGGTAGGATAATAATAGAAAGAATCTCCAAAAAAGGGGTTAACAACACTCTCTGTTTCACCTCATCCTTATTGGATCAGGGGCTGGAACTGAAGAAACAATGCTGCCCCAACAAAAACACTAGTTTTCTTGACCATGCAATCCTTAGTGTACTGTTTTCATTTGCAGAAGTTAATTATGGGTTTAGATCTCTGAAATTTTCTCTGCATGATTGATGTACATGGTTTTCTTTCCCAATAACACTGTTGTTCATTCTTTTTATTGACAATTAGAGTAGATTAGCTAGGACTTTGATTATTTGTAAGACGTTGTTGATTCGGTTAAATGTACATTGTGCAGGGCATCTCAACCACTCTCTCATCCACCTAAGCCTCATCAGAGCCAGTTGTTCCATCTCCTAGCTAGGTTCCTCGTCTCACATCTGTCCTCTTGCCCACGTAACCCTACCTTTTTGTGCAATCATTGTTTCAGCCTCCTTTGAGCCAATTTAGCCCTCCACACCTTCTCGCCACTCCATCCACCAATCCCTGGGCCACTACCAGACCCCTCTCCTACCTCCATATCCATTAATGCATCTCCCCTCACTCACCCATCCACCAAAATCCAATTTTTAAACATCCTGTAGAAATTTCTGAACATCCTGTAGAAAATCCTGAACTTCCTGTAGAACCCCTGCAGACTTCCTGTAGAAGCTCACAAATGAGGTTTCTTGAGAGCCAAACTTTGTGAAACTCTCTGGAAGGGTGTTAGGGACTCCTTAGACCCTCTCTGAACCTTCCCAACCTCTTCCAAGCATTTCTCCTCCTTGATCCACCCCTGCACAGTAAAAAGCCAGTCAAAGGCACATGCATGATAATTCTAATAACTTATTCAAAAATACAAAAAGATGTTTTCTTCAGGTAGAGGTAGTCTAGACACATGTATTTTACCTTCATAGAAGTAATGGCATTCCTTCCAGTAGTTTGCATTCTCTCCTTTGCATGAATAGGACTAGCTGATAAAATTAGGGTTTGCTAGGGTTTGCATTACTTTTTGGCTTTCAATTCTTTCCGCAAGTAGATTAGCTTCCTTTGAGTTAGCTTTCATCCATCAGTTAAAAAGCTTCTTCTAAGAGCTCATAGAAGTTGGCTTAAGCCCCTAATGGGACTTGTGCCAATGGACCAAGTGACAGCTGCGGCAAGAGCTAGTACTTGTGCATACAGCACCGTTGCTTCCAAGTTTGTTACAAACTACCGGGTTGATATAAGTAAAGAAGGGAGTCCCAGGAGTTGCACCATTATTGATGCAATACTGGAGGCCACCACCTGGGTTGTTTGCAACGTCTTCTAGAGTGGACTTGAAAGTCTGGTGGTAAATTCGGCATTTGCAAGGATTGAAATGGTTTATAGAGTTTACAAAGAGAATGCATGAAAAAAGGGTGAAAGAGGGCTTTGTGGCCTTTTATGGAGAAAATAATTAGTTTTGGCAAGTTCACTTTTGGATGAACAGTTGATGGTTTTTCAGTTAAGTGGGGGAAGTGGTTCTGGAGGGCCATCGCACCACTTTTGTGGCGCAGGTGGTTTTTGGGAGGGGTCATCTGATGTACCTTAGAGCACGACACATAGCATTCGAGGGGTTGGGGAAAACCACTTTATCGGGTGGTTTTGTTTAGCCATTGGGCGCAGCTGATATGGTTGTGTTGTTGGATGAGGTGGGGCGATGATCAAACGATAGTTGGGCGAAAGAGCTGTGTGGGGGGAAATGAATGGGAGTTGATGGGGGGGCCCAGGGGTTTAATCATGGTGGTTTGGGATTAGTTTAGGGATAAATCACAGGTTTAAAATGATCGGGCTGGGCTTAATGAGGGATTAGGGAGTCGGGTGAGGTTAATAACGAGATTAACTTAAGTTCACCAGGATTAAGTAAACTAAGGTTATACCAGGATATGGGTAATTTCTATTAGTTTTTATTAAAACCAAAGGTTTGGGTATTTTATATAGGGATTTAATTATTATATGGGAAAAGGGTTTATAATGGGATTTCTATAATAATGTTAGTGATTAATATGAAAATGTGATGGCGGAGTGGGTTTTTCCTTAGTACAAGGGTAAAGTAAAACATTCGCACACTTAGCTTTATACTTAGGAAAAAAGGCTTTTTTGTGGGTTTTTTGTGCAAAAGGGTTTTATATGGGGGGGTATTACTTTTCCTAGGTAAAAGGTGTTTAAACCTTAGGAAAAGGAATTTTCTTAGGGTAATGAGGGGAAACAAATTTTATGAAGGGGGAATGTGTTTTCATGAAGGGGGTTCTAGTACTTGTCCCCCTAAGTCATTAAGCTGAGGGTCTGGTCCCTCCAAAAGTCAGAGAAATGCTCTAAGCCTTTTTGACTTAAAGGATTTTAAGTACTAGAACATCTTGATGGGGGAAATTAATAAGTAAAATGGGTGAAGTGAGTGGGGGGATGTTAATTAAAACACATTTGAAAACCATTGTGCCTGCTTTGTTTACTATTTATGCACATTGAAAGATGTATCTAAACATGACATAAGTGCTTTTATGTAATGAACTTGATATTTCTGCAACCTTTCTTCTACTTAACCATTTACTCATCCTACCATTTTTTCTTCATTTTATTTGGGTGCATTTAGGCTAGCAAACCCTTATCAAATCCTTTTATTTTACAAAGCAAACTATCTAATTCTAACCTTATATCATCCAAGGACTCAGATTAAACTGATGAGCTCCTTTTATTTACTCTACCTATCTAATGATTTGCTAGGATTAAACTATTTGGTTAGATTTTGTTCTCTAACTATAAACATAAAACTCAAAGCATGAAATAGCCAATTTTAAACAATTTGACTATCATGGATTGTGGCATGAGTAACAAGCTACACACAATCATTATTATGCATAAAAGTAAATAGTAGTGGCATTTTGACTTGCTCACTTTCATGGTCTCTTTTTGTTTTTTGGGGTTCATATATTTTCATTTTTTGACCTTTTCTTATTCTTTTTGTCCTTTGATTATTCTTTTAGGACATACACTCTTTACATTTTTTAATTTTTCAATATGCAAAACATTCGCAAAAAGCAAAGGTATGTACAATATTACAAGGCTTCACCTTAGTCATTCAAAATTATGACTCCTATTGGTATAGGAACCTAACATAATGGACCACTTTTCATAATCGTTCAAATTATATCCACAAATTCAACACAAATCTCTTCTTCCAAGTCTAATCATATCAACCCATTTTCAACCAGTTCTTTAACCATCAATAGTAGTTCATCCTTCATTTCTTATATTCATTATAAAACATTCTCATATGGCCTAAAACATTTTGTAAACAATGAAAGAAATACAATATTTTTTCCTTCAAAACCTATGCTCCTAAATTTTCATTTCCCTTATATAGATGACAAGAAAATACAATCCATTTTGCCCCTTAAAATCAAATTGCCTTCAAATTAGCCAAAAGAACATTATAAAAATTAATTGTTCTACAAACTACACCTTTCCAGTCCATTACCTACAAAATGTACTTTTCCAGTGCACATTATACAAAATGAACTTCTATCAAAAACTTTAATAGAATGCACTCCTGAGGGAGAAAATAAATTTTGGTAATCCTCACCAAACTCAAACTCGTGACTTCACTTGAACTAATCAAATTCAATACCAATTCTGCTATGATGTTACTTGTTCATGTAAAACATTAAAATCATATTTATGATGCAATTCACTTGTGACAAAGCCACAGGGGGATGCCATATTGGAAAAAATAAAAGGATATGCTTTCAAGCTTAATCATACACCACATATGTATTTTACCAGATTTGAACTCATAACAATATCCAATTCCTTTGGGCCTAACCATATAACATAGAGCTAATGCCTATGGGCCTCACCAAATAACATAGATCCAACTCCTATAGGCCTCACCATATAACATAGAGCGAATACGTGTATGCCTCACCATATAACATAGAACCAACATATATATGCCTCACTATACAAATCCAACACCTTTGGCCTCACTATATATGCCTTTGGGCCTCATTATGTAACATAAAGCAAACACCTTCAACTTCACAAGATATGCCTTCAAGTATCACTGTGTAACATAGAGCTAATGCCTTTGAGCCTCACTATGTATTGAATGTCAATGACATTAATCTGATCCCATTTGATTCTTGATCTGTTTGTCCTCATGTAGTAGCCTCCAGCAATTTTTTAGCCTCTCCTTGCTTGCTTTAAAACCTCCATTTGGGTTGGTATTTAGTTTGTTTTCTATACTGTATTTTCTTTCTATTTATTTATAATTAGTTTATTTCAATTGAACAATTTATTTTCCATTTTTTAAAGTATCATCATTTAATTTCATGCAAAGTAGTACCAACATATTCACATGCAAACATTTTCACACCCTAAAGTTAATGAGTGCTTGGTCCAAACCGCCAAGCCTACACCTTAAAATTAACCACTAATTTAACTCACATAGATTTAAGCCCACTTGGGAAAGAGGAAAAAATAATCTATTATTTAAGTTAGGATTGGTGGGTTAGGCATCCAAATAATGCGCACTAATCACTATACATCTGAAAATGTTGATGGTGTTGGAAATCCATTAACTAAGGGATCGCCCCGATGTGAAGTCCCAATTAGACCTCACACAATTTGGAATGGGAGCCCCATATGGAATATCAACCTAGTTGCCATGTATTCTTATAGATTTTCCTTAGCTCCGACTATCAACAAGATAGAGGAATGCAAATGTGCCTTTGAAAAGCAAGGGGGTGTTCATGGTGAGTGTTCGATAATATGTGTGTCAAAGTTATTTCACTGCAGAGGGGAGGAAAAGTGAGCCTCTAAGAGAGAGGTAATAGTACCACCCTAGTAGAGACACACATGAACAAGAAGGATCCGTACAACATCAAGTGGAATAGTCCACAAAGATGCGATAGTTGGTAAAACCAATAGAACCAGGAATATATGTCTAATATCCAGTGGAATAGTCCATGAGGATTCGACATTGATAATAGAAATTACAACACATTCTCAATATGATAAGTAACAAAATAACCAAAATAGTTCAACTAATTTAGCACATATGAAAGCAAACACAAATTTCAAACATTCACGGAATAGTCTTGCAAATATTCATAATCTGTGCATGAAGAACGTGTTGGCCTTGAAGGCTTCTATTATTAAGTAAAAGTTCCAATACAAATGTATATAATGAACATCACTAGCTCCAATAGTGGAGTATTGGAGCCACCTTGCTCCTCAAAAGAACGGATATGTCTCTCTAATGCCTTGTGAGAGGAGGCAAGGTGAAAAGTCCTTTGCTCATACAATGAGGAAGTATATATAATAATGAGGAGGTGATGCTTCACCTTCCTTGTGACTCTTCATATACCCTCATGGCTCTTTAACTTCCTATGACTTTTCAACTTTACATGATTCTTCATATTCCACACATGTCCTCTGGAATTTCACTTTACAATACATTTATGAAAATGTTACATCATTGGCAACAAGGTGTGGCATGTGACCACTCATGACATGACATGACACTGTTGACATGGACTGCTTGATGATGTGGAAATGTCAAGCCACTATTTTTTTTTAGTGTTGAACATCTTCTTGAGAATTCTTTTCTCTTCACCTCACATGGCCTAGTGATAAGGAATCTTCAATTATCTCAAATCTTGAATGGTCGTCGCAAACTAGTGTCCCTTCACTTTTCTTGATTGATCAGCTTGTGTTTTCAGCTACAAGTGCATCCTTCAACATGATTCACTCCTTCATCTCCTTCTTCATCATCCTTCCATGGTAAGATAGAGTACCTACATCTACAATTCACTCATGACGCGATGACATCAGTTTGAAAACCCCCTACTCTAAGATAGTTCATTTTGATCCATTAAATGAGTCAGAATCAGGTGGAAGGCTAAGAGATATGGCCTAGTGAATGTGTAGCTACATAGTTCAAGCAGCCAGGGGTGAAGCTTGAGCCGTGGTACTGCGAAATGAGAAGTTTAGGAAACATTGAGGGAAAAAAACTGTGTAGTTTTGAGAGCTAGTGGGACATGTTGAGGGGATGGGAACTGAGAGGACATACTATGCAGATCTGGGAGAAAAGGGAGGTTGGGATGCTACACAACTATGCATTTCACAGTCTCATGGAATGAGCTTGAGGCTTGAGATTTCACAGTGCGTATTAAAGGCCAAGCTGGGAGGAAGGATTACACATTTCTCGAGGTCAAGGTTGGAGATTGGTCACAGAAGTTGCACAGTGCAGTAGTTCTGGGAGGCATGAACTATGCTTTACACAGTGCCAAGGGGCAAGGTCATATTTAGAGGACTGAAATAGCACAGTGCATAGTTTAGGGGGGTCAGGTGAAGCCAAGTTGCTTGGTTGGGAAGCCTTCTCAGAAATGGCTAAGTGAAAGACCGTTGAGACTAATGTAAACACTCATAAGACTTCAACTGTGATCTCAAACTTAGAATACTTTATGACACAACAACATAGATCACCCATGACACATGAACAATTCATTTTACTATATGTGACAACTTTATGACCAGTTACGAAAAGTGCGACACTTAAGGTAGACTTTGGGATAGTCATGATGACACTTGTGCGTCAGTGCTTAAAACTTTGTGAATGAGTGAGAAAAATGTTTACATAGCTAGAAAAACTCATATACACAAAGATAGACCCCTTGAAACCATCATAATAGTCTTCTAAACTTTTATGCGACAACCAGTCATGCAAAAAGACGAAAATTTACCAAATTTGCAAAGGGTATCAAAATAATTCAAGAAAGTACATGAAATGAGTTTTAGTATTTGCGACAACAATATGCAAGACCAAGGAAGGACCAAAAATTGAGTGTAAGACAAAATTTTGTAAAGTGTTTTAGAAGCTACAACACTTGGTGACACACTAGTATAATTCCAGCTTCTTTGCCTCAGTTAACTTCTTTAGTGCAGGGCCTTGGTTCTTTAGGGAGTATTGATTCATCATGCAAATTACTTTGGTCTCCCTACTTACCCCATGAATAGAAATGCTCCCCTCTATGCCTTCTCTCTTGAACACAACGTAAGATTAAAAATATCACAATGTTTTGAGTTGGCAAGGGTAGTGTAGCTTGCGAGCTTAAGATTTTCAGAGTATAATTTTTCATCTCTAGTGTTGCTTCATTTCTAGTAAGCCTGGACAATAACTTGGTGGAGTCACACAAGAATACAAACATTTCTCTGCTTCCAGCGAGCCTGGACAGTACCCCTCTACGCAAGAAGCCTTTCACTTCTTTCTCCTTTATTTATTTATTTTAAACAGGTTCGCTCATTTACATTGTTCCCCTTCTCCTCTTCTACTGATTGGATAAGAATGAAAACACTGAAACACAAAACTGACTGTAGGCATAAGGTTTACTTGAGTAGACATGGGTTCATGGTTGGACCAAACTCTCCTTATGAATGGATCGTATTTTTTGTTGGAACTTCACCGACCAAAATATGTAACCAAGATGAGGACGATGGACTGGAGGTTAGGCAAATGTTGAAGTGTCACAAGACTCTTTAGAATTTAGCCACACACATACTAAGAAGCCAAAACAGGTCCAGGAACAACACTTATTCCCATGATGAAGGAAAAGGAGAAAAATAACAAGAAAGAAAAAAAAGAAACAAAATGAAAGGAAAGACCACACACAACAAGGAAACAAAACCGGAAGACAAGCAAAAGAAGCTAAACAAAAGCATAATGAAAGAGAAAAGTAAGAAAAGATAAGAGAGACTAAAGAGAACAAGATGGGATGGGTGAAAGAGAAGAAAAACTAAGATGTAGCTAATCCTACTCCTAACCTAACAACTAGAAGGTCAAGGTCACATATAATGGAATTTCTAATGTATCCACCGTAATCATTCCTAACCTAAAATCACAAAGATACGATTTATTAAAACATATATAAGCAATGTGCAAGAGAAAATATGAGAGCTTGAATAATTTGTACAACAAAAGGAAGGTCTTTCCTATTGCCAGAAAGGTGTCACAACCATTAATTTCATCCAATTCACATTCTTACCTTTTGGATGAATACCATATTTCAACAAACCTCGGAAGCTTCTCGCAGATTTGTTTCCATCTACACTGAACTCCTTAGCAAGTGTGAGGGGAGATTGAAAATTGTTATTTTCGACAGAACTTGCAAGGTAAGACTATTCCAACCATTCAATGATTGGATCGTAAAATTCATGATGATCCTCGTGAATACCCAGAAATATTTGAAACGATGAATTTTCAATTAGAGGCATGGGATTACAATGGGAATATTGTGAGGGAAAATAGATCTGATCATATTCAACAGTCATGTTGAGATAGTGAGGACTTGACATAACCATCAGTGAAAGCTGAAGTGCCTTAAATACTCGACAAAAATCTAAATAGTGATATATTAAACGATGAGGATCGAAGGATGTAAAACAACTGTCATTGGATGTGCTGATGGAAAAATGATAATTTTAATGACAGTCATCAACGACAGTGTAATGATGAAATGGTTTGATTAAAACATCATATTCCTAGTTTGTAATTAACCAAGATAAATCAATTTGGACAACTATGTGAATGCTCTGAACAACCGAACCAAGTTTATCGCAATCCAAATATGACAAACCATCTTCCTGTAATTGGTGACAAACTGTACAATCATCGTAATCATCAAAAGAATTAAAAAGGTATGCCATCACAACAAATACATGAGAAGAGTCATAGCATGGTGAATGGAGAAGAACTAGATTCGTGAGATAACTCATGCATTCATTATTAATCAAGAGGATTTCAAATGTGATGAAAGGAAAGATTTGCAATATAACATTTGCAAGCAGAACCAACAGCTTACTATTAAGGAATGAATTTGATAAGAATGATTCCTTTGGCCAAAGATTGTCCTTGGAATCATCAAATTCACAATTCCATGACTCTATGAGAGATACACATTCCAAACCTAAGTTTGATGTGAGATATTTTCATGAAGATGAATGCACTGAAATAGATTCTTGAATTCGGTCAGAAACAAAATCTTGAAAATTTGAAAGATCATAACCGAAATACCTAACATTTTTCAAAAAGAAAATTTCATCAAGTGAAACCATGCAAAGAGAAGGATTGTACAGGAAAAACTAGATCTGACTTAGTTTAGGGGGATTACCAAAGTTGAAAGATCCTGACATAACCATCAACAAAATTTGAAGTGCCTCAACTCCTTGGTAGGTCCCATAGCTTTCCAGGATTGTAAAATTTCATTTTGAAGATTGAACTAGGTCATGCATGGTTTGAGGATAACTGATACCACTGGTTTCACTAAATTCACATCTCAGCAAATGGAAACCATCTTTGTCACTGATTTCATCAGATTTTTCAACTTCAACAACTAGATTACTCAAGTCAAAAAGTTATTCTAATCGCAAATTTGAAGATGAATGAATCAAGGAAATTTCATGAGAAACTCGATTTAAAGAGTTGTCTTCATGCAAGAGAAGAGATGATGAGGGATGGAAAGAGTATCTAATTATTCGATTGTTTTCATTTTCATCATGGATAATCTCACTTCCCTACGTCAATTGAGAATATAACTCATTGGATGAAGAAATTAAAGAGCATGGAGTATCTCTGTCACAAGTATATGCATCACAAATGGTAGAGCACAAGGGGGAGAGAGATGAAGAGGAAGTTTCTATAAGCACATCTTCTTTGACCAAATCAGATTCTGGATCTAAATTAAAATCTTTATGAGAAACCAAAAGATTAGTTGATACACTTGGGCATTTGTCATTTCATACATCAATAAATTCATGATAATTGGAATGATTGTTTCCTGAGGCTACGGATTGATCGAAAGAATTGATTACATTTGATTCACTACCGAGATTAGTAGATTGAGAATCATCCAAAAATGGAAGCACGATGTTTTGACATGGATGATTTTAAAAAAGAGAAGAAATATTGAAAGCATCTTCACCTTGTTGCTCCTATACCTTTGTAATGTGATTGTCTTGTATCTGATTGCAATTTGAACCAACAACTCGAAAATTAAGAGAGTGTGAAAAACTATCTGATCGAGCAGATTTATTGGGTGGATCACGATACAAAGAGTCATGAAACGTAGACAATAGAGGATAACATAAATCCAGATTAGATTCGAGACTAGAGTTATGAATAGTAACATCATCTGGTGGAATGGAGGAGTTAGTCTTCACCATATCCTTCATGAGAAATTTTGGGATTTCCTCCATTGAATATGAGTCATGAAAATCAGAATAAGAATGAGGAGACAAATTAGGAATTTGATTCGTAGATCTCCCAACTTTATTATCATCGCAAGTAGGCATCCGCATTAGAACTGGAAAAGGAGGAGGAAAAGGAACAAAAGTAATAGTAGGTTCCTCCTCTGAAATTAGGGGTATCCCATGGTTACAAGAGTTGGGAAAGAAGAAACATAAGGTGGTTTGGAGTCACCGTGCAAAGAGATATAAACCAAACACTTGAAATTTTGTTTAAAGAAATCCCAATACGTATTTTCTTTGGGAACTTCATAGCAAAGGTGAAGGAAATGATAAGATAAATCCTTAATTGATTCATTAGGCTTCATTATTAGTTTATCAATTATTTTAAGAACATCCTGATAATCATACCTATCATATTATTTATGAATCTCCTTCACAAGTTGGTCAAATGAATGTATCAAAGAAGCAGGTAATGTATGATACCGTCTCTTAACATGACCTTCAAATGTGATGGTAAGAAATATATTCATAAAATCCTTGCAATGTATTCCATTAGAAAGGAAAAAATAGTCAACTTAAAATAGATGTTTACAAAGAGTAAATTCACCCTCACCATCAAAATTAAATTGGGACGGGTTATGGAATTCTGCAGGGATGGTAAGATTAATCTCTTTAGAAAAAAATCCTGGGATTATGATTTGGGGAAGATCCATTTTGGATAGGAGATTCAAAGAAGACTCAATGGGCATAGCCTGTCATCTAGCCCTCCTTCTAGTGCCATTGTTGATAGTGCTGGAAATCCGTCAACCAAGGGGTCTCCTCGATGTGAATTTCCAATTAGACCTCACACCATTTGGAGTAGGAGCCCCATCTAGAATATTGGTCCAATTTCCATGTATGCTTATATATTTTCCCTTACTCTAACTGTCAGCAAGAGAGCGGAATACAAATGCGCCTTCGAAAAGAAAGGGGTGTGCTTGGTGAGTGTTCGATCATATGTGTGTCAAAGTTATTTCACTATAGAGGGGAGGAAAAGTGAGCCTCTAAGAGAGAGGTAATAGTACCACCCTAGTAGAGACAAACATGAACAAGAAGGATCCGTACAACATCAAGAAGAATAGTCCACATAGCTACAATGGTTGGTGAAACTAATATAACAAGGAGGATCTATCTAATATCCAGCGGAATAGTCCACGAGGATGCGATAATGATAATAGAAATTACATCACATTCTCAATATGATAATTACCAAAATAACTAAAATAGTTCAACTACTTTAGCATAGATGAAAAGAAACATGAATTACAAAAATTCACATAATAGTCTTAAAAATATTAATAATCCATGCATGAAGAACATGTTAGCATTGAAGGCTTATGTTATTAAGTAAAAGTTTGAAGACACATGTATACAATGAACATCACTAGCTCCAATAATGGAGCACTGGAGCCACTTCTTACTCCTCAAAAGAACATATCTATCTCTCTAATGCCATGTGGGAGGAGCCAAGGTGAAAAATTAATTTCTCTTACAATGAGGGAGTATATATAACAATGAGGTGATGCTTCACCTTCCTTGTGACTTTTCATATACCCTCATGATTGTTTGACTTCCTATGACTTTTCAAATTTACATGACTCTTCATATTCCACACATCCTTTGGAATTTCACTTTATAATACATTTTTGAAACATATGTTACATCCTTGACCACAAGGTGTGGAATGTGACCACTCATGACATGACATGACACTGTTGACATGGGATGCTTGATGATGTGGCAATGTCAAGCCATTGCTGCTTCTTAGTGTTGAATGTCTTCTTGAGAATGCTTTTATCTTCACCTCTGCATGGCTTGGTGATAAGGAATATTCAATGATCTCAAGTCTTGAATGGTTGTCACAAACTAGTGTCCCTTCTCATTTATTGATTGATCAACTTGTGTTTTTAGCCACAAGTGTTTCCTTCAACATGATCCCCTCCTTCATCTCATTCTTCATCATCTTTCCATGGTATGATAGAGTACCTGCATATGTAATTCAGTAATGACAAGACAACATCATTATGAAAACCCCCTAGTCTAAGATAGTGCATTTTGATCCATTAACTGAGCCAGAAATAGGTGACAGGCTGGGAGAGAGGACTTAGTGACTACGCAGTTATGAATTTCAAGCAAGTTAGGGTGAGGCTTGAGCCCCAAGACTGTGTAGTGCACAATTCAGATAGGATTGAGGGAAAAAAACTCTGCAGTTCTGAGAGCCAGTGGGAAGGGAAAAAATTGCGCAGTTCTGAGAGCCAATGGGACAGGCTGAGGGGATGGGCACTCAGAGGACATACTATGTAGTTCTGGGAGACAAGGGAGGTTTGGCTACTACACAACTACACATTTTAGAGGCTGAGGGAATGATCTCGAGGTAATCAAGTGAGGCTAGGAGGAAGGATTGCATAACTCTATAGGTTAAGGTTGGAGCTTAGGCACATAAACTGTGCAGTGCAATAGTCCTGGGAGGAAGGAACTGTGCATTACATAGTGCCAAGGTGCAAAGTCACAACTAGAGGACTGAAACTTCATAGTTCATAGTTTAGGGAGGTCGAGTGAAGCCATGTTTCTTGGTCAGGGATCCTTCTCAGAAATGGTTAAGTGTAAGATATGTGAGACTGATGTAAATAGTGATAAGACCTCAACTGTGCTCTAACACTTAGAATACTTGAAGACACAAAAAAATATATCACTCATGACCCATGAACAATGAATTTCCCTTAGTGTGACAACTTGATGACTAGTTACGACAAGTGCGACACTTAAGATTTACTTTGGGATGACCGTGACAAAACTTGTGTGACAGTGCCTAAAACTTTGTGAATGGGTGTGATAAATGTTTACATAGTTATAAAAACTCATATACCTAAAGATAGATCCTTGAAACCATTAGAACAAGATTCTACATAATGTGTGGTAGCTAATCATGTGAAAAGACAACATTTTACCCAACTTGCAAAGGGGAGAAAAATACTTCACGAAAGTACATGTAAATAGTTTTAGAGTTTGTGATAATAATGTGCAATACCAAGGAAGGTTTTGAAATTGAGAGTAAGCCAAAATTTCAGAAAGTGTTGTAGCAGCTACAATAAAAACATAGTTAGTTGACAATTTAGGGTAATTGAAATCCTCTATCATCTAGTGGTCCAAATCCTGTGCCAAGTAGAAACCTATGAAGGGGTTAAGGATTAGGCCAAGGATACTAGAAGATCCTTTTGAGGGTTCCAAATTTTGGTACGAAATCCAGTTCTATGGTTGATACACAGAATTTGAGATTCACTTGCCCCCACTGGAAGGAGGTAATATTTGACTCCTGTCATTCTAGGTTAAAATATCCTATAGGTGGTTGTTGTGGGAAGGAACCATACCTCTTCCATAACTTCACTCAACCTTCCTTGAATCCCTGACCATCTAGAAGCCAGGTTGTTTTGAAAGCTATTTAAAACATAACTTAGGGCTTATATGAGGTGTAACTTAGCTTTTAGGCTAGGAGTCATTTTTTCTTTTTATAGGATGAAACTGCATGAATTAGATTAGAAATATATTATAGTTAGAGTACACTTTTCGCCACTCCACTTAGTGTTCTACTTGCTCTTTGTTAATATTTTTCAACTTTATTATTTGTTAGCATCTTAGTATCATTCTTGTTTGGACACCATTGTGCCCCCTAGGAACTAATCACAGAGATTACATATTCTTCATGCTCAGTTTCCATTAGGAGATCCACTTACACCTTCTCAACGAGTTATGGTTCCTCCCCCTAGTCCACATTCAAACTCTATCTCATCTGAGTCATCTAATTCATCCTCTATGTTTGAAGTCTTTGAACCATTACCCGCTATCATGGTTGGAGTAAACACTTGTGGAAATGTCAGCCCCAATGTGGGAGCCAATAGCGAAGGAAATGTTGGTGGAAATTTTGATAACAATGTCATCCCCCTCCTAGAGGTAACACAACAACACCTCAAGGAAATACTATGGTTGCTTAAACCTACCAGAATTGATTCAACTCATTAATGATCCTCTCCACCATGATCCCAATTGGCCACCTATATTGACTAAAATTCCCTCAAATATCCCTAAGTTTGATGATAATCATGAGGACCCATCCAACCATATAATCTATTTCCACATGTTTTGTTCTTAAAACTCCATTATAAAATACTCTATTCATATTTGATTCTTTCAGCGTGCCCTCATTGGCACTACCACAAAATGGTATGTTTACCAACCATGTGGATCACATCGAGTGTTTTTGAATATTGTGAACACTTTCTTATCCTAATTTTAGTTACTTATTTTCCATGATATTGGCACTGAAATCTTGACCACTTGTTTCCAAACATATGCTACCCATATCTTTGATCACATTCAAGAGTGTTACAGAAGGAGGAGCTTGTGTAAATCTCTCGAATTTGATGATAATTTCTTTTTGGACTGGTTCCTAAGATCCTTACTTCCTCTGATCGCTAAGGATGTTGCATTGACATTCCTAATAACCAAGGAAGACACCATCTGAAGGCTATGCAATATGACCTAATTTATGCCTAGTCAGGTTATCTTTACATTCTTATCTCAGATGTCCTTCGCCATGGTTCTTCTTCTACATCAGGGCATCTCGTGTTACTAATTGTGTGATTGGGTCAGTTTCTTACTAACATACTTCCCCATATCTACAAGGACACATGGTATATGTCTAGCCCCAAGGGGGCCCAATACCACTTACACTTATCCTCCCCCATATCCTTCATGTACTACTTCACAAGGGAGCACAAGTACCCAAGAGCGTTTGACTATGATCCTTTAGAAACATCTTCTACCTTTGAATTCACGTCACTCTCGACATTGGTGGATATTTAATCCACTAGTCACTAGCCTCTCTTCATAGACATTACACATGTGATCCTTGTCTCCTATGGTGATGCACAAATACTTCTTCATCATCTACATCATGTGGTCCATCACAATCTTGCATTCTAGTCTTTCATTCATATGAATACATTGTGGATTCTCTGACCACAAAAAATTATCCATGGGATGATATGCATCATTGCTCATATTTTCTCCCACTGCAACCATGTCCAGTTGAAGAATATGATATGGAATCAAAATAATTTATGCATATTCAAGTATATTGCTTCAAACACACCTTATTTCAAACCAAGAGATTCAAATCACATCCACATTGTGGCCATTACATTTCCCCACGATGTTTGGGTAAGGGGTCAGATATTTTTTAGGGTCCAGAAGAAGAAATTATCACCAAACCTCATATCACTTCTAGTAGTGTCAACTATAGTACCATTATTTTTTCCCATCTTGAAGAAATTCTAGAGTCCCATATCACTCATGATCACCCTTGGGATGATCCACTTAATAATTCCTGCATATTACACAATAACTTAGTCCCTTCGACATCGTTATTCAACCCCAATTTCATCTAAGCATCAATTCACTCTTTTCCAAGCCACTCATTGATATTGCGACACCTTGTTGCAAACCCATAAATTGAGTCCATCTGACTCACATATGTAGTACTTAAGTGAGATTGGCACTCCAACATTGTCTTTCTCCTATTGTATTAATCCCTTCTTTCCACAACAATATAACCAAGTGCACAACAAATGGTGATCATATAAACAACAAGCATAACCATATTATGCATAAGTATTTGGAATCCACCATTCTGAATACAACCAACATGTTCATAGCATGCCACATATGCATCAAATAGGGGGCATCATTCCCAACTTCATACACCATATCAACTCCTCCCATAATCATATGATGAGAGGAAGTATCTCATGATTAGGGGCATGATGGACTCCCTATCCACTTTCTCACTTGATTATCCACACTTGGCCTAGGCCCGAAAGGTATAGGTACAATCTATTATCCTCAAATTTCTTGGGTAGTCTATCCTACTGACCTATATAGTGAGTCATTTACATTTCACACATAGTATATGATTGATATCATACATTGAAAAATTTTACTCTATGTGATGCCTCATTTACCACTCAGTCCACATGTTTGACTTGGTCGGTGGGGATGACTCTAGACCTTGTCTGGTAGTTTATCCCCTCATTGTTTCCTGCTTTGATTCTTCATTAGGAAAAATATTTTCGTGAAGCCTTAAGGTTGTTAAATCAAATCTCTTCATTTTTTTTACTCATACTCTAACACTTCCTTTTTTTTGCACTTGTTGACTTATGTGTCGATTTTCATCACGAGTAACCACTATTTTCTCATGTTTGTTGGCTCTCGTTTGGGCCCATTCCCTAGGGAATTTTTCATATCATTAACATCACCCCATTCATTCCATTTTCCTATCATTTAGTGGATATTTCCTTAGAGGTCCCCACACTTCAGTAGGTGGATCAACCCATCCATCTCTTGTATTTTTCACCTATTGAGTGTTAGAGACTACCTCACATGGGAACTCTGACATCATTACCTCTTTTCATTTTGGTGCCAAGGTTATTTGATCTCTTCCACTTTCAGAGTTTAGTTTTCTTTCATAACCAAAGCCAACACTATTTTCATTTCTCACTTTTATGATCACAACCCATGTCCCCCCAGACTCCCACCCTTTTATTACCTCTTAGATTATCCCGAGAGGGACTTGTACCACCTTTACCTGGTTTGGCTAGTGGAATCACCATTAACTCTCCTTTGTTCAAAGAATTAGATATCGGTCACCATTATGTCCCACAGAGTTTATTTAGAACCACATTAAGTCCTGTTATAGTATGTCAACACCTCCATGTGTCATACCCATCTTGTATTATTGAGATTTGACATGCATATATCATGATTTGTCTTTGAAAAAAAAAATTCTAAGTAATTGACCATCCTATTTAGAACATTTTCAATCGCTTCCAGGTCATCCTTGCATGTTATTCTCTGACAATGGAATTTGTAATCCCACCCATCAAATCGATTTCTTTCCCACCCTTGGTGTCAATATCTATTAGTCACATTACTTTTCCTCGTGCACTAGTTAAGGACTCATCATTACCTTAGCTTTGGCGGGCCTTCCCCTATCGACTTCATCACATTTATTCTAGGAGAGTGGGTTAGAGGATGGTGTACCTTGGATCCAATTATTTCATTATCGGGTACCTCAAATCAAGCAAAGGGAACCATTATTTCCATTTGACTTGGTTCTTTCTCGCATGCTCCACTCAAACACTTTATCACCTAAAAAGCGATCACGTAGCCATTTTCACTAGGTTGATTGAAATACACCATGTAGTATTGGTTTTACACATTAAACCCACTTTGACCACAAGAAATAATTTAGTGAACCAATTTTACTAAATTATTTCCATTTAATAAATTACCCATATGAGGATAACCCAAAAAAATTAATTTCATATTATTCTCATATATTTCATCCACATGGAAATGACCTAGAAATTCATTTAATTTCATGTTATTTTCATATTTACCATTTATGTGAAAATAATTAAAAATATTTTCACCTACTTATTCCATTCTGATAGGAATAATTAAATAAACATTATTTATTAATTATTCCTTAATAATTTCACTTTTCTGTTTGGAAAAAAATATTAAATTATTATTTAATAATTATTTCTAACTAACTCACTTAGTTGTATCACCAATAAATAATTAATAAACTCATTTTTATTTATTAATTATTTCACCCACTTTTCTTAATTAACTCAATTGATCATTATTCTTTGATTTTATTAAATAAATAAAGATTATTCACCATTTCCTTAATATATTTCTCTCTCAAAAATAATAAAATACTCATAACGATTAGATCGTGTTTTATTATTTGACCATATCAAGACTAATCTAGCATTTTATTATAAATTTAGAGATTTTTCTCCACCATTTAACCATGACCAGTTCTCATCATGGAAACTTTGATCCTAATACATTCGAGCTCTCCACCTGAGTTCAACCTTATCCTTTGCCCACTTGAAAACTAAGAGAAAGGAAAACCATCGCAAAATATAGCTAAGGGAATGAAGAATACTCTCATGAAGGAGGAAAATGTGGTACATTCTTCTCCAAAGGTATACTCATTTCCATTTGATTTATAATAAAAATCCTTTATTCCATTTGGGTATATGGTTATTATTGTTGTCTTTCTTATTTTCAAGATTTTGTTTCCATATTTAATGATATGTTAATAAGGAATAAACATAATCTTAGCCTAGGGTTCGTATAACATTCAATGTTGTTAGCCTATCTTGGTCACTAGTTTTTTTCTCTCTTGTAGAATTTTTGCGAACATACTTTGCAAACCAAAATGGTCGTCGAGCCTCACTGTGTATTTAATGCCAAATGAATTGATATGCCTTTTAGGCCTCATTGTACTCTATAAGAAAAATTGGTGTTTAAGCTTTACTATATATTGAGCACAAAATAAATTGATATGCATTCAAGCCCCACTGTTCTCTACAAATAAAAACAGCTTTTGGGCCTCAATGTGTATTAAATTCCAAACAAATTGATACACCCTCAGGCTTCACTATACTTTTTAAATCAAAATGGCATTCGGGCCTCACCATCCACTACAAACCATAAAATATCGATTGATGAATTATCATAGACACTTGGCATCACACCGACACAAACACACACACACACATGTGTGTGTGTGTGTGGGTTCTCCCGGGCTAGATTGAAGTTGATGTGAATTTGAAACTTGTGTTGATGAAATATTTAATATTTTCATTTGTGTAGAACCTTCCATGTCACCACACTATCTGACCTGGTCCTACGTGTGTGTGTGTGTGTGTGTGGGTTCTCCCGGGCTAGATTGAAGTTGATGTGAATTTGAAACTTGTGTTGATGAAATATTTAATATTTTCATTTGTGTAGAACCTTCCATGTCACCACACTATCTGACCTGGTCCTAGGGTCCATATTCAAACCCATGCTGACATCAACATGACCTCACCAATAACACGTCACACTCTCTGAGTGGTGCCATGTGTCACCCAAATTTCACCCTATTGGTCAACCAAAATCGCCAAATTGACATGCCACATGGAACCTTGTTGTGATTCCATGTAATCACTATATTCCACATTATGTAGATCCATGTCATCACCATGCTTCCAATCTGTCACTACCATGTGTCATTGCACTACCATTTGGCCAATCCAGTATTGCCACCTCTATGTCCAAGTTAGAGAGCCAAATTACTTGTCACCTAAGTTGAGGGGGTCCACTTGGAATTCGTCTACACCTGTCACATGTAACATATTAATTGGTTCAATGTGGTGGAGGTCCAATGACATGGGGGACGCTACCTTAATTAAACCTCAGACAAGTTATCACTCCATCCACCATTCATGAAATATTCAATAGTAAGTTCTACCTTGAGATGCATGGATTTTAATTTGGCTAACTAGTGTGAAATTCTATGCACCATCTTCCATTTATTGCTCATGAGGACATGGATCCAATCTAGAGATGCATGACAGTTAACAAATTTGGTGTTTTTAATAACAAAATTGGTGTTTTTACCCTTTTTTTCACTAATTCCTTCAAACTAACTTATCTTCTCACCAAGAAGAGTTTGAGCAAGTGTGATATACTATTGGAAAGGTCTCAGAGAGGGATATCCAACCATACCATCTATAGATTCATTTGAACATCATATATTCAACAAAAACTAAATAAAATTTGAGATACTTTGTCATCATTTGATGTGATCTTTCAAATCATTGAACTATCATACTCAACAATTTTCTTCCTTTGATTTATCCTTTGAAATAAATGGAAACACCTTGTCCAACACAAAATTAATTTGTTCAGAGGTATGGATAGCCAAAAACAATGCAATCTTCAATAATTTAGAAAATTTTCCACACTCTACAGCCATGAAAGCTACTTTTCTATGCTTTGAGCTACTTTTCTGCAGGGACTACACACACTTGAAAGGAAATAGTGTTCAAAATTTTCTAGTTTAGAAAAACCACCTCCAACTATGGAATGGATTAACAAAAATTCTCAGGAATTTTGGAAGCTAATATATACAAAGGCATAGTTACAATCTTGGAAATATCAACGAGAATGATTGATCATCAATGTTGATGGGGTTTCTAAAAGGAATCAATAGGTGGTAGAAGTGGGAGGGGTGCTCTATGGCCTCGAGGAAGTTAAAGTTGCAAAGTATTCATGGGACTTAGGATGCATGAAAAAAAAGCAAGCTGAAGCTTATGCCCTTTTCTAGGGGATTTAGTTAACCAAATAAAATCAAGTAGCTTCTTTCATTGATTTGGGAGAACCCCTCTTTCTTATTCAAAATTTGGAGAAGGGATTCTCTCCGAGGGACAAAATATTATAAAGTATTATGAAAATTATTAGGAAAGTGGAAAACAATTTCTTTTTAGTAACACATTTCCATGTTCTCCATGTCTCAATAAAGATGAAAAATTATGTGCTAATGAAGGGTGTAAATTAAGATTGGGAGATTTAAAAAGCAATGGCCAAATCAGGCCCTCCCCTATTCCTTAAAGCTAAATTGAAGTAGTCTATGTTATGTAGCTTTCACATCACCTATAGAATCTAGATCGCTATTATAGAGGGCACAACCTAGGCCATTGGAGTTTGGATACTAAATTAATTAAGTCATAATTAAATCACATAGCACAAACAAATAGTAATTCGAGTCTTCTCATGAGAATATAGAAAGGGATTCAAATATCTTCTTACTCCATTCAAAATGTGTTGTTACATATAAGAACTTATAGTACAAAACATCATCCTCAGAGAGCTTTAAATTCCTATGTTGTTACAAAAAGATACCACACAACATCTAGACACCTTCCTAACTCATATAAAAACCAATCATGCTCTATGAAAATCATGCAACAACCAAACCAATGATAGCAATCCAACAACCAAACGTTCAATATCCGAGAGGTATAAGGAAAGTCAAAATGCAGAAGAAAAAAAATACATTGTTACACATAAGAACTTAGAGTATAGAACAACGTCCTCATAGAGCTTGAAATTCCTAAGTTGTTACAAAAAAACACCAGACACAAAAAATAAGCACCTTTTTAACTCGTATAGAAACCAATTGTGCTCTCTGAAAATCGTGCAATAGCCAAACTAATGATATCAATCCAACAACCAATCGCCCAAGAGCCGAGAGGTAGAAGCAAATCCTGAATGAAGAAAAAAAATCCCTTTCCTTCCTTCTTCCCACCATTTATCCTCACATTGATGACCTCTTCATATTCCATTGAAACAAATCACTTTCGAAGCCAACAACCTCTTCACCTTCCAAAAATTGAACTGCTTGACCTCCTCTCTGTTGAGAAATCAGTATTCTAGAAAGTTAGGGGTTGATTTATCTTACTTGATAGTTATTAGTGAATATGGGTTGGATTATTATTACATTTATTATTTTCAAACAATTACCAAAACATAAACTATGAATATCACAAAAGACAAATAACACAAGATATAGGCTCCAAGCTAGGGAAAAAACCCATAAGGGGGAAAACCAAACCAACTTCTCTTCTTATAGGATCAAATCAAAGTGAGAAATCCAAGACCCAAAAACCAAGGCCAAGACCTCCTACAAGACCCAAATTAGCCCTCCTTCAAACCTTCATCAAACAAGTCAATGATGGTCAATACTCTTTCAAATCTAGTCAAACTTTAATTTTCAGTCCCTGGAATGGATCTAAAATTTTCAACCCCTGCAACTATCTTAAATTTTTGTATGTGTGGCAGAATTAGGGCAGAATAGTGAAAGTTTATCTCTTCTTTGACCTTATCTCCTTCTTCTTTAATTCTCACTCTCTCTCCTTTTACTTTCTCTTATCTTCTTGCTCTTTCTTTCACAAAAAAAGGAGTTGTGTGTAAGTGCTACAATGAGGTTGAACTTCTCTCTCTCTATATATATACAGATATAGGAGGTTGAGTTTGTCCCTTCTGAGCTAAATTGTCCAGGCAAGGCTGACTTGGTCTTGTGGGTGTCAAAATGAATCTTTTGACTCAAATAAAATTATTTTTCCTCTTTCTTTCGAAATTCCAAATGGGACTTGACTCATGAAAAAAATTGTTTTGACTCAATAAACCCTAGAACCATGAACAACATGCTTAACCAATGAAATAATAATAATAATAATAATATTTTTTTTCTTTTTGTTTTTTACTTGAAACACATATTGATACCAATACAAATATAATTATGAATATTGAATGAAGTTACATTTTTCAACACTCTTAGACAAACCAAATTTGTAACACATGTCTCATTCTGCCAACACATCTAGCAAGGTTTTTCATATAGCAGTACAACTAAAAAAATGTTGATTTTGAACATGTCAACAACTCCAAAAAGCAGGAGTATCGACACATGATCCTGGGAGTGTCAGCAACTCGAGAGAAATAGCCACTTTGATAAAATGTATCTACATGAGCAACAACAACTATCGGCTGGGTGTATCAACAACTAACATAATAGGTGTATCAGCAACTTGAAACACATGGGAGTAACAACACTCATAATAACTCTTCTTTTTTTTTGGTTGATGAGGATTACCCAGCTCCTGCATCAGACACCCGTGGTAGGAAAATATAAGCTACCAGATCATGTGGTATTTCCTTCAAAGATTGGAGTCCCTTGTAAGTGTGCTATCTCTTGCTCAGTCACCTACGACGCATCTTCAGATCCCATGTTTCTCTATGTGACCAAATACTCTAGATACTCCTGTGGCGAGTCTTCTTTCCAAAACCATGGTGGCCAGAATTTCTTCCACTTTTTCGATAGGTTCGACTAGTAACTGCATCTTCCACTCAGTGGACATACCTATCTCTTCGCTCCTTATCCTTCATGAAACTTATATAGATTACTTACATTGAATATCAGAGTGATATCCAAGTCTCTCAGTAGGTCCATCTTGTAGGCATTTTCAAGGTTTTTTTTGAAGAATTATGCATGGGCCTATTTTCTTATATTTTAACTTATTGTAGGTACCCCTAAAAATTATCTCTTTCCATAGATGCACCATTACTATTTCTCCTTCAGCAAAAACCTTTTCTCTTCTTTTCAAATCTTCCATCTTATTGTACCTATTATTACTCTGTTACAAGCATTGCTTCACTTATTTTTGTATTAGTTGCAAGTTGTCTGAAAAATTTCTTGCATCAACTCTTCCTTTTGTTAGAAAATGTAACTAGGTTTGGTCTTCATGATTATTGTTATTGTATATTTTATATACATCAAAAAGAAAAAGAAAATCTATTTTTTCAAGCATGGGCTTCATGCTAAAGTCAAATTATTAGTTTAATGAACCATGTTTTTCATGCTCATTATTGTTTGTATTTTTCAAAGTCAAAGGCTTATTTATAGCCTAGAAAAATATTTTCCAAATATATAATTTGGGTCAAAATTTCCTCTAGATGCCAAGTTGGCCCTACTTGTCCAGTCGACCCTGCCCTAGAAGACATGTCTATTTGAACCCATCTAGATAGTATAAATATAGGGTGAATTGAGGTCATTTGGACACACACAATTCATATGATTGGTTCTAAAATATTGCAAAAGGAAGAGGGCCAAAGTCTAAAATTGACAAATAGAAGAAGGGTTTCTCTTGAGTTCAAGTTTGTGGAAGTTCTACCTTGACACATATCTTGTTGAAGGTTTGTTTCTAATTTTGTACATGTTTTTGGTATCTTGTTGTTGATTGATTTTCTATGTAGGAGGAAGGATTGAATTGGAATCTACAGGGTTGGAATCTTTCTATGGTCATGGGTTTTGGACATCTCACTTTGATTCTATCTTCATGATATGTACGTTTGGTAATTGTTTTATGAAGAAGACATAATATTTATTAATAAAAAGCCAACAAAAATCACAAGAAATTATCAAAGAAGAGAAATCTACCTTAAAATTGCAGACAACCTAATTTCTCAACATGGTATCAAAGGTAAGGTTTGAAGATCACATTTTGTTGGCATACTTATCATGTGTAAAGATCTAAGGTTCATAAGATATTTTTTTTGGAATATTTGTATGGCATTTTCATTCTCTATGGAGGTTCACATTCTCTGGGATTCTCTATACATTTTATAGTGGTTCTTTGTGCTCATGTCAACTATGGCATCATATCTAAATTCACCATGACTCATAATAGATAGTAGTTTGTATCGATGGTTGTATGGAATCGTTCCTTATAACAGTGGCCCTCTTTGTGTTGACCTTCAATAGTGGCTTGGTCTCATAGCTCGAGTGACTATTTAGCTCACATTACAGGGTAACTTTCATATATTAACTACTCCATGGCTCATTACTCTATATAGCAGAATCACTTTGCAGTGGTCCAAAAATTCGGTTCTCTATGATTGTAACAGTGACTCAATGATTTAGAAATCTTAGATCACAATTTATTTCCAACAAATTGGATTAATGGTTGCATCAATGGTCTATGGATTTCAACATTACATTAGCTCACATACTTTTATATTGGGTTCTAAAATTCTATGGCTCTCTCTACTATTAAGTGGCTTGCTTTTTTGGCTCACATTAATATTTCTATGACATGTATTGGTATATTTTGGTATCTCTATTTCTCATTATTTCAATGGCTGACATTTGTATCTTTGTAGTTCATGGCTCACTACTTCAGTGGCATGCATTGTGGTTCGCAATGGATGCATCATAACCTCTATGGAATCTAATTTGACATTATATTATACAGTGGCTTGCTCATACTTTAAGATCACAAATAATATAGTATTGATCACTATATCCGAGATCAGTCATGATGATGGTAGTAGGAAGATTATGGAAACCCTCATAGGGTTGTGATAATATATATGGAAAAATGAATTTTACATGGCTTGACAGTGAATGTTGATATGGTAAAGTGACTGCAAAATTGTAACCCTTAGTGAGACAATGATCAACATGACAGTAACCCATGATTAGTAGTAAGCATAACATAATAGTGACGTTTGATATATTGGCATAATAGTAACCCATATGAAGCAATAAGATAACGATTGAAGTAACATTGATATAGTGACCTCAAAAAATGATGGCATGACTTAGAAAAATGGCTTTGACTCTAACATGGAAATGAACATTGGCATATTAGTAACCATAACAGTGACCTTGCTTCTTGGTGACTATGAATTTTCTATATGATGACATTGTGAAGAGTAATCTATATGAAAACAATATTATAACATACATGAGAGTGAGACAGTGAACCATGGACATTGTATGACTATCATTGTTTGATATAGAAATAATTATAGGAGTGACACTTTGATTACACCACGAGACTTGTTTATGCTACATAATAAAAGGATAAAGGACACCATGAAGCCAAATTATCTGAAAGAAACCAAGATAAAGAATTTGCTCGACAAAATTTCTGTGATTGAAAAAGTTGAGGCCCTCTTGTTGAAGGAAGTTGACTCCTATATTGAAGACAAGTCAAAGGACCATATTCATGCAATAAATAAAAAGTAATATTATAGATTTTTTAAGTAATAGGTCTTGGCATCTAGGGTTTGCAAACCCTAGCAAAGTATGAAATAAAATGAGAAACCATAGAAATAGAAACTCTAACTAATTGTTTCCACTATGAAAGGAAAAGGAACCTTATCATGAAAAATGACAGGTATTATATCATGTTTATGTGAAGACAAGATTTGATGAAAAAGGGTCTAATATTAAAAGGGAGAAAACCTTCCTCCAAATATAAGTATTCTTGATTATCACTAATGCTATTGTATTTTTATTTTGGTCTAAGATTAATAGGGAGTCAACCTTCCTCCAAAGATAATTATTATTGATTATTACTAATGCTATTGCATTTATATTTTGGTCTCCCTATCATTTCATAAGTATTGTAACCAAGGTTACAGGTCAAGGCAATTTCTATCTAAAGCTTGAATAAGTAGGTGAAAGACTTGAAGGAATGTGGCATAGCATGAAGATTGTAAAGGAAAAGGAAGTTTGATGACTATTAGATTGCAAACAATTACTAACCTCAAATGGAAAGAGAGAGTTGTGAAGACCCTGATGAATACAATAGTGAAGCTTGTTGATCAGTTTTCTCTTGATTGATGATTAAAAGTTGAAGAGTATAAAGTAGAACTATGTTGCAATATGAGATAAAAAATACAAAGGTATGTTAACTTCAAGGGGAGGAAGTAGCATAATTTGAATTGAAGAATCTCACACTTGAGGCCATTTTGATTTAGTAACTTTAATACTAACGATTTGTTTGAGAGATGATTTGGATCCCTGGAAAGACATATTGTAGAAGTATATGCAAAAGATGGAAAGAAAACAATTCAGATAATTTCTTGGATGATATTGATGCACCTACAACTGCGTGTTTTGATCGTGAAACACATGGATTGTGTGGATAACACTATTCATGTCTTGGTTAAGCATGAGGGAATAATTGATATTTGAAAGTTAATATGACTCTTTGAAGAATATGAGGAAAAAATATGTTATGGAAAATATAATTCAGGTGCTATCATATATGAGTGTTGGCTTGATGGGGCGTGACCTAGGTTTAGAGTTATTTAGCCAAACAAATCCCTGTAATACTGGCCCTTTCGGCAACAACCCATGAGGCGCAGACTGAGGTCTCACCTGAAGCAGTATGGGGGGATGCTGGAACCAAGTTTCTGCACCCTTGAGATGTCTGAGGGGTTGATTTAGTCCAACTATGAATACCTTCATGCAGGTCACTTCGTGCACTATCCTGACCTATGAGGCCTTCGCGCTCTATTATACTCGCCTTTGCGCAGCCCTAATCAGGGTCTGAGGTGCTTTCACACTGCTAAAGCAGCGATCTGCACTATTTCCCCAAGTTTCACCGTGGATCTTACTTATATTCTTATAACAGTTATTTATCTTCATGTAAACAGATAATTTATCTTATATTCACTTTATCAACACATTCATATAAGTTCGCGCACCATATAAACAACAGAAATGGAATTGATAGCCAATATATTCAATGCAGTAAATAGTAAAAGATACATAGAAATTATGTAAAACTTCTCTTTATGAATGCTTCAATCAGTTACAGACACAACTTTCCCTGCACACTTAGCTGCAGGGGTCCATGCACTCAACTATAGACTACTAGGCCTCTACGCACTCAGCTACAGAGCCTTCTCCTACTCTATGACCCAAAGACATGACTCGACGCTTCAATTAAGACTCAATTCACCATCATCAGATCTTACAGACTTCCATGGTGATTCTCTTTTACAACTTAGAGCCTCGCTCTATTTATACAATCCCATGGTCCATGAACCAAGGGTAGATCTCTAAAGCCGACATTACATTACAAAAATGAGGGCGGACAACCCTATGACTTATTTACAATCTTCACGCTCTGCACCCAGAAAATGTGGAGTCTTTACATTAGATATGGTCAAAATCTAGGCTTTAAGCCCCAAAAATTTCCTTGGGGGATCCCGCGCCCAACAGGCCCCCAACACAAACATCGTGACTCGCTCTTGCATCACTTGGTCGATGTGGAGATCTTCACATGGAGGCCTCAGAACTCTATCCGAACTGATTCAAGATCGGTAGCACACTGAGAAGTTGCCTACTGTATCTCCTATATGCGCTATTTAGAGACCGCTATATCTAAACTATTTCCTTGCACCTGTTTATAGTCCCACACCTCCTTTCAGTTTCCAGGTGTGCTAAGACTATGCTTCAGTCGGTTAGTTAGATAGTTGGGCCACCCGTGTATGGCTTCAACTGGCTGCCATTCAATTTTCCTAGGAAAGGTTCTCCATTTAGCTTTACCAACTACACCGCACCTCTGTCTGTGATATCCTTAATAACATACAGTAGCTAATGCATTCTGAATTTTTCTCGAAATTTATCAGACTTACTATCATACGGTAACACCAAATCATTTACCTTGAAGGTGCACAACTTAATATGTCGATCGTGTCAGGCCTTTTTGCGTTGCTTTTGTACATGCTGATGGAATCCAAATAAAAACTGTTCTTCTTTGAGTTCCTCCAACTAAGCAAGCCTCTCCTCTAGGGCTCTGTGGTCCGTCATACCTGTGAGCACTACTATGTGTAGACTAGGCATGGTATACTCCATTGGCATTACAATTCCCACTCCATAGACTAGCCGGAAAGGTGTTTGTCTCGTCAATTTCTTGCATGTCGTTTATAAGCCCATAATACTGCATGTACATAGGTCCCGATCACTTCATTGTGCATTGCATACTTTGGTCAATGTAGTCTCCAGTATTTTGTTAAATTCTTCTACTATCGTGTTGGCTTGTGGGTGATATGGTGTGCTTTTTGTCAACGCGCTGATTGTTTCGTTCAGGAAATGTGTATTGTGATCGCTCATCAAGATCTTCGGACATCCAAATTGTGTCAATACATGTTCAAATAGAAACTTCACGGTCGTGGCAGCCGTGCAATATTTTACCAGTTGCACTTTTGCCCAACGAGTCAGGTACTCTGTCGCAGTGATAATATATCTCGCGCTCATTTTTCCTTGAGGTTTGATTGTTCCTATGAATTTGCTCACCCACTTTTCAAAGGGATGCAGCTTCATTTTCAGATTCAAAGGCATCTCGTCCCTCCATGATGGTTTACCTGTTCTTTTACATACATCACATGCCTTGCAATGTGCTTTTGAATCTTGATGAAGGGTTGGCCACCACAACCCTGCGCGGTTGCTCTCCCTACATAATGTTTTCTGGCAGCAACCCCATGCGCGTCCAAGAGGATATGGCTTCCTTCAAATTCAAGTACATACCTTCGCAGTATCTAATCATTGCCCATATTATATAGGTGCCCTGCAATGACAGAAAAATCTGCCGCATGCACCACTAGTTCCTTCTTCTGCTGGACAGATTACTCTTTCGGCACAATTCCAGTCATGAGAAATTGGATTATATCTTCAAAGTTTCCATTCGCTACGCACACAAAAAAGAGTTGTGGGTTAGGTAATCCTTCCTCTAGACTAGTAGGTTCCTCTCTTGTCTCAATACACGACAGGTAATCCGGTCCCGCGTTGAATCATCCAGGCTTCACAACAACTTCAAAATCATATTCTTGGAACAATAAAAGCCACCTGCATATGCGTCCCCCCAACGTAAGCTTATTGACCAAGTATTTCAGCATGGAATTCTCTGTATACATCTCGAAGTGTCCCCCTAGCAAATAGTGCCAATATTTCTGGAGCGCATACACCATAGCCAATCCCTCGCGTTCAGTGGTGGAATAGTTATTTTCTACTTTAGAAAATTTGCAATTCGCGAATGCGATAGGGTGATCCAAGCCCTCTCCACCATCCTGTGTTAGTACTTCTCCCAATGCTATACATGATGCATCAACATGGACATAAAACTCCTCGTCCCTTTTCAGGAAGGATAGGATCAATGAAGAGGCCATATTTTCATTTAGTACATCTAGGTTTTTCTTACAGTCACCATTCCAACAGAACGTGACATCTTTTTTCAACAACTTCTCCATCGGCGCAATGATTTGGGCATACCTCTTAATGAACTTCCTGTAGTACCCCATATGTCTCAGGGTAGCACGCAGCTGTTTCACACTTTGTGGCACTTTCAAATTCAAAATCATCAAAATCTTCGCGGGATCTACCATCAGTCCCTATCCAAAAACCACATGTCCCAACAGGTTCCCAAAAGGAACAAGGAACATACACTTCTTGAGGTTCAAAGCGATTTGGTATCTTCAACAGGTATCCAACATCAAGCATAAGCTTGCTACATGGTGCTTAACCAACCCAAATACAGTCCAATCATCAAAATAAACCTCCAGGAGCTTCTGGATATATTCCTTGAATGCTGCAACAACCACACGCAAAAATATGGCAGACGCGTTCTTCAACCCAAACAACGTAATAGTGTATTGAAAGCAACCCCACTCAGTCACGAAGGTTGTCTTGCTCCTATCTTCCATCACGATTTTGATCTGGTGGTACCTTGAGAACCCATCAGTGAAAGAATATGCTTCTTGCCCATTGACATTTTCAATACTTCATCTGTGAATGGAGTTGGAAATGGATCATGCACACACATGTCATTCAATTTCTTGAGATCCACGCATATTCTTATCTCACCCTTCTACTTATTTTCCTGCACCACCACAAGGATTACCTAATCAGATTCTTCCACTGACTCAATAATTCCTGCCACAAGCATTTTGTCTAGTTTTATGTAGACCTGATCCTTGTATTTTAGATTTAAGCAGTAGGGCCTCTGCTTAACTGGCTTCGCATCAGGTTTTAATGTGATCCTCATCATTCCTAAATCTCCCATGATTCATTTTAAATCCATGAACTTGGTCGGGAATAAGTCCTGGTACTCGCAGAGTAACTCAGCGACCTTATCCACCATCACGTCGTCCCAGTAGTCGCCAAGCATTGCATACTTAGGTTCGACCTGTGTACCAATGTTCACATGCTTTGTCTTTACGAGCGCGGTTATGTTAGGGCTCTCAATCTATGGTCCTTGAACCTCACGATGGCCTTCTATTTCTGGAATTTTAATGTTCCATGGATCCGCGTTGTCTTCTTCAGCATTTACATTATAACATTCTAGTGCGTAGCATAGCTAAGTAGCCCATTCAAGCTTAATCGATTCTATCGGCTCTTGTGGTATCCTAAAGATAGCTTCTTTTACCTCTTATATCGCATCATCAATAGTATCCCACCAACGATCCTCAAAAGTGAAGGTTAATAGGAACCCTTCGCACAAGATATCCCTTTCACCCATCCCATGGCGGAGCTCCATCTCTATATACTAGTTCACAGGTATAACTTCTAGGGTATGATAGAATAGGTGCACCCACTTAGATTGTGGCTCTTTTCCATAGACCTTTGTCAACTTGGCTAGGTGCACACGCGGATCATCCCATATGTCATACTTTTCTATTAGTCGCATTTTAGGCTTCACAAAATGCATACGCATCATTCTCCTGCATTCGCACTAGTCCTCAAAGCTTCCTTGGTGCATACCCCACCATCTGGCAAGTGTAGCATGCAGTACCCACTTAAAAGCCTGGAAACGTTTCTTTTATGGCACCTCCCTTTCAAATCTATCCAAGAAAGCATCTACCTCACCTAATCCATCATAAGTAGGGAGATCTCTCACTTCTGTCAATACGCAGTGTAGTGATCTTGTCATCATATTACAGTTCAGCATGGTTACCTCGTGCAACTAGTTCTACCATCGCTCTATCTCTTCATCTGAATCTGACGTACAGGAGCTTTCACGCTCCCATGAGATTCATCCATCCGTGGTGGGATTTACCCAGTCTTGCTCTCACGTGGTTATCTTGTAGATGTAGTCCAAATCATCGTCGCTTTCATAGTCGCGCACTGGCTCTGTATAGCACGATCCCTCAGCAAGGACCAAGGGTATAACTATGCATAGAGACTTATTCTCAAAAATCATCTTGCACTTCTTCAGATTAATCACCCCATTCATGTCAATGGACCAATCAATTCCTAAGAGAGCGGGGTAAGGATTGTTGTCATCAACAATCTCTATCACTTTAAAAGTCTACTAGCGCACTTGCTCCTTCAATATCCACGGTTATTCCCTCAATCTCCCCATAGGTATTATCTTTTGTTGGTTCGCCATTCATAGCTGGATAAGAGATGATTGCAATGTAGGCCTTCCCATTCGCTCCAATTTCTACTTTGGTAGAACGTTTGCATCCGATCCTAAATCTAGAATTACCTGGTCCATCTCATATTCTCCAATCTGTGCAATTAGCCTCGTTTCTCTTCCCGTCCTCATCACATGCTTTCCAATTTTCCAGACTACATGCAGTTCTCCTAGCTCAGTCCCATTGCATCTGTTAATGAGTTGCTACAATCCTTTTGCAGCCTTACTGTCACACAGTAGCTCCCTACATGTTTCTAGGAACGTCGTAAGCATATATGGGTCCATTTCTAGCTCCGATCTATCCTTGCTTCCTAAAGTGGAGGCATCAACGAAGCTCTTCTTAGCTTCCATGTAGGTTTCCTTAGCGTGCTCCAAATCAAACTCTACTTCTTTCATCGAAGCCTCGTGAACCCAAGTACTATCTTTGGGCTATTTGCCTTTATCATCTCTCATCATAATTCCACTTTGGAGCACAATGTTCACATTTGGATCTTGCTCACGTGGCTCATACCTCATCATCTGTAGGTTCCGAGTCGAGGGAGGTGGTAGTGCTCCCTTTTCATGTATCTTAGATATTAGCATAGGACAATCCTCCATCTCATGATCAAACAAGGTACAATATATACATGATGGACGCGTTGGATTTGTACAATCACGGGCATAATGTCCTGGCCCTTCGCAATTGTAACATATCAGCTGTTTGCGACCTCTTCCAGGTCCTCCTTCAACTCGGCCTTGCCCACGCCCCTGAAATTTGGTTCACGCCACTCCTATGTTCTGGTCAAGGGGCCATGTTTCGGCCTAAACTCTATAGGTGGGAGTTCTATCCATCATCATCTCATAGCTTCTACAAGTGCACTCATCGTGTCTAACCGATCTACAAAAATTATAGAAAAACTGTTGCAAATTCTATGTGTACTTATGTAACAAATGGTAGTTGTCTGTAGGATGCTTTCCTCTTATTTGACAAATTGTGCACCACAAAGTAGGCGTCGCGCTAGGTCCTACTTGTGCCTCCAGTCACAATGGCATCGGTCCTCCTCCCACAAGGTAATTCATGAACACTCGGCAATGGTCCTTATCATGACCCTGACCCTTACATTTAATGCACCATACCTCTTCACGCACTTTTGGTCGGGTTGTCCTATCTTGTTTCAAACTCTGCATCTCAAGGCATAAGTTTTTCAACTGCGTGTGGATCTACTGAACTCCCAAGTTAGGATCCTATATTGGGGTTTCATGCAGCCTCATTTTGATCTCCAGGGCTTCTGCCTAGGTCATTAACCTCTATTGCAACAACGTGTTCCTCAAATGTGGCATTAGCGATGCTACAAACCATTCGCGGTGTTTTCCATCTGTCAAAATCATATTAGCTTCGTGAATCATGCACTTCATCCTTTGATCCAGCTCCCAAGGAGTCTCGCCTAGTAGCATTGTGATCTCTTTGAATCCAATGATCGACTGCACCTCTAACTTCGGCCTACTAAATTCTCTATTCAACACAATTTGGATATCTGCGATCCCTGCATTTTGATTGTCATTAGAATGCTTAATATACCAGGTCAGCATGTGATCCTGTAGAGAGCTGACCCGCATTTCTTTCTTTATATTATCATCTATAATTCCTTGCACTTCCCATACGACTCTTATCATGAACCAAAACTGGCCCGGATCTTCATTTCCTACTCCCTTGAACACAGGAAACTTTATCGCACTTGCCATATTGACTCGCGTTGGTGGCGGAGGTGGTATGGGTGAAGATGGAGGTGAAGGCAATGAAGCTAGTGGTGGTGTGGGTGGGGGTGGTATGCATGGAATCCTCTTCACGGCTCTTCCTCATCCCCTCATGGAGGTAAAATCAAAGGGCTATTATTTGGTCCCTTACTTCCTTCATTTCTGTAGGTTTTTCCACATCACGTAGCTCTGAACATCAAGGTAATTTCATAACCCTATTTTCACACAATAACATTTTAATCCAAGTATTCAGATACTTGACATACTTACCTCACAGTCCCTTAAGAAAGCGTCGCTCTGCCTCACTATAGCTAACTGAAGTATCTATCATGAACTTAGTAATGAATCCTCCTATAATCTGATCGAGCGAGTGATCAACGACGCACGTGATATTATCCTATAATGCTTCCAATCTGCGCACCAACACTAGGGTCCACACAATAGGATTGTTGAGTTTCCACCTTCCTTGGCTATCTGCTAGATTTGAAATCCACTCGTACATCTCAGTAGGGAAAGATGCGAAGAAAATTTCATGGATCACGGATTCTTGTTCTCTTGCGTCGTGAACTCATGAAATCTCCTATCCAACCAACCTTCAATTTTTTTCTTCGTTGGATTCTAATGATATGACATCAGACATCTCTACGCAGATTCCAGTCCTGGCAATGGAACCACTTTTTTGCTTGAGGGGACCTGGCCCAGGTTTAGAGTTATTTAGCCAAACAAATCCCTGTACTAATGGCCCTTTCGGCAACAGCCCACGGGGCATGGATTGAGGTCTCACCCAAAGCAGTATGGGGGGATGTTGGAACCAATTTTCTGCACCCTTGAGATGTCTGAGGGGTCGACTTAGTCCAACTATGAATACCTTCATGCAGGTCACTTCGTACTCCATCCTAACCTGCGAGGCCTTCGCGCTCTGTTATACTCGCCTTCGCGCAACCCTAACTAGGGGATGAGGTGCTTTCTCACTGCTAAAGTAGTGATCTGCCCTATTTCCCCAAGTTACACCATGGATCTTACTTATCTTCTTATAACAGTTAGTTATGTTTGGGTAAACATATACTTTATCTTATATTTGCTTTATCAACACATTCATATAAGTTCGCGCATCATATAAACAATAGAAATGGAATTTATACCCAATATATTCAATGCAGAAAACAGTAAAAGATATACAGAAATGATGTAAAACTTCTCTTCATTAATGCTTCAATCGGTTACAGACTCACCCTGCCCTGTGCACTCAGCTGCACAGGTCCACACACTCAGAGGTAGACTACTAGGCCTCTGCACACTCAGCTGCAGAGCCTGCTCCTACTCTACGAGCCAAAGACATGACTCAACACTTCAACTAAGACTCAATTCATCATCATCAGATCTTACAGAATTTCATGGTGATTCTCTTTTACAACTTAGATCCTCGCTCTATTTATACAATCCCATGGTCTATGAACCATGGGTAGATCTCTAAAGTCGACATTACATTACAAAAATGAGGGTGGACAACTCTGTGACTTATTTACAATCTTCACGCTCCGCGCCCCAAAAACGTGGAGTCTTTACATCAGATATGGTCAAAATCTAGGTTTTAAGCCCCAAAACTTGCCTTGGGAGATCCCGTGCACAAAAATGAGGAATCTTGGCTCCTTGAAAATGATAGAAGAACTAGTTGATGTTAAAGTTGTTTGATTATTGAAAATATTTTGAAAAAACGAAATTTAATATGTTATGGTGATATCAGGAGCAAAAATATCCTATCATGAAGATAGAATGTGAAATAATTTGGCTTCATAAAATGTTTAGCATCAACAAAGGTCAAAGCCTAGGTATGATGCAGCGTGAAAAAGGAGCCCTACAACTACAACTATATCTCCATGGAAGAATAAGTAGTTGATGTATTGATGATGTATGAGAACAACTAAGGATTGTGATTCTTATAGGCCATTTTGCCACATCCGATCAGTGGCCTCCTAATGGGATCAATCAACAACCTATTCCCCCTTGTCATCATCTTGCACAAAGCCCTAAACATGTTCCCTTCAGCCCCCATAATTTCAGCACTAAAATGCATCATTTGAGCCATTTTTAGGACCAACGCTCCATGTATGCCTACTAGGGTGCGATCACCTATAGGTTTCTCCATTGTGGCCTATGTTGGTCACCAGTAGGTTGCTCCCCTTTGCACCTGCATTGGTTCTAGAAATTTGGGAGAATGATCGAGATTCTGGAAGCTTCCCCTTCTAGGAGTTTCCAGAATTTGTTTTAACTACTTACCTTGGATAAAACATTCAGATCCTATCCTACCCTACTTTGGAGTTTTCACCACTTATCCTTTGATCCTATCCCTCCATCAAAGGTGGATCTCAAACCCTAGATTGGTAATTGGATAAGAACTCCCAACTTACCCTACTTCTCTATATATTCTTAGCCTTCTATGTGGTTGGGGGTTGGATTTTGGAGAGTGATTCTACCCTTATGTTGTTGTAGTGAGTGTTTATCATCTCATGCATTTAGGGTGATTAGAGGTGCATATTCTGACTAATCAAATGTTGGGAAAACTTGTTAATTCTATGCAAGCTCCTTCATCAGTATTTAAAAATGTGTTTAGGATCATCTCAAATTAACCAAAATGTGAGGAATTATGTGTCAAGTGTTGAGTTTCTTTTATGAGCAATTTATGATGTTAATTAGTTTTTTAAAACACATATATAGTAAGTAAATTGTAGATAAGTAAAACACAACAATTCATAACACAAAGTTGATAAAGGAGTTCACCCCTCCTGGGCTACATCTCCTTGGACCTACTTCAATGGTTAGGCCCTCTTTGGATTAATGGTAAATTATCTGATTACATGCACCTGCAGTGCTCCAATGGCTTTGCAACCTTCTCCATTGGATTCAGAAGACCCAAAAACCTCAAAAATAACTATCCAAACTCTGCAATTAGACTTCAGGTGATCTAGGTGATGAGCCCCAAATTTGGTAACATTTTGGGCTCATTTGGCCTACTTACCCTTGCTCAACCCTTCATTTTTCATAACTTATGCATCATTTTTTAGTATATTTATGTCATTTGTACAAATGAGGGTAGTCACTATTCCTAGGTGGCTAACACATGTTTATTTCAGGTTTTTTGACATTTAATGAAGCAAAACCACGCAGATGAGGGCTAGGAGACAGCCAAGATGGGAATGAGGTTTTGTAGGAAGGTTGTCCACAGCATTGAATGGCCTTCCTCATGATCTCCACCCCCAACTCCGAGCTCCAACAGCCACAACCACTGAGCTAGAAGGCAGCCAAACAGATTTTGAGGAAGCAGTAGATTACTCTTAGTTTGGACAGCCAAATCCCATTAATTTAGGAGGCCAGCTTGGCCCTCGTAATGTATAAATGTTGAGGCTGTAGCCTTCGATGGGGACTTTTTTGAAACTTTGTTGCATATTCTGAACTACGAGCTGACAGCTCTGTTTTTCTCTTTGTAAGCCATTTTTGGCATGTTATTTGTCTTATGACTATTATCTTTTAATGAAAAGCAGGCAGATTTGAGTTCAGTTCTGAGTTCTTAGAGGAGCCATAGCTCTCGGGGTTGGGCCCAACCTGAGAGCAATAGGCCTCCTTTCTTTGTATTGTTAACTTTCTTTCAGCATCGTATTTCTTTTCCTTTACCTGCATTTGGAAACACAGTTTGCTGAGTTGAATTTCTTGGTGTGGTTAAGTAGGTTAGTTTTATGAACAAAGTTGCTTTCAGTAGTTTAGATTAGAGTAAGGAGATTGGAGTTAATCAGAGTTCCAAAAAGGGTTGACTGCACACTCACTTCCACCTCTGTTTAGAGGCCGGAATTGCAGACCATGCCACCCACTAAAAACACTGTTTTACATGTTCATGCAAGCTTTGATGCAATGTTCTCGGTTGTAGCAGCATCCATGCATTATGATCTTGTGGAATGAATCTTTGTTTCAGTACCATGCAAGAGTTTCCTTACAAAATCACGTTGCTGTTCTGTGGTTTCATGAAAATAGTTAGAATAGGTTGATGAAATTTCGGTTTTGTGCAAGATATGGATGATTTGTTTCATTTACACTGTGCAGTACTACTCCCTCACTCCCTTATCCTTCTAAGCCATGCCTAGGCCATCCACTCATCTCTCAGTTAGACCACCTGCCTCCTAACTCTTCTATCACCCACGTGACTCTACCTTTTCGGCCTTCCATTTCCTCTAACCTCCTCTAGACCAACCAGCTTTGCACACCCCCCTCTTCATCTCATCTCTCTATCCATAAGCCATCACAAGCTCCCCTCCTACCTCCCTATCCATTCATATAGCCTCCTCCACTCATCCATCACCCAAAAAATCCTATTGCAGAACATCTTGTAGGAATTACTGAACTTCCTGTAGAAATCCTGAACATCCTGTAGAACCCCTGCAGACTTCCTGTAGAAGCTTGTAAACATGGTTGCCGAGCATCTGAACTTTATGAACTTCTCTGAAAGGATGTTAGGGATTCCTTAGACCCTCTCTGAGCCTTCCTGACCTTTTCCAAGCATTTCCCTCCTTGATCTATCCCTGCACAGTCAAGACCCAGTTAGAAGCACACACATAATAATTCCAACAACTTGAACAAAAATAAAAAAATATGCTTTCTCTAGATCAAAGTAGTCTAGACACATGCATCTCACCTTCCTAGAAGTAATGGCACCTCTTTCAGTAGTTTGCATTCCCACCTTTGCATCAGTAGGACTAGCTAGTAGAATTAGGGTTTGCTAGGGTTTTCATTTCTTGTTGGCTTCCAGTTCCTTCCTACAGTAAGTTAATTTCCTTTGAGATAGCTTTCGTTCATCGGTTAAAAAGCTTCTTCTGAGAACTCATAGAAGTTGGCTTGAGCCCTAGCGGACTTGTGCCAGCTGACCAAGTGACAGCTGCGACAAGAGCTAGTACTTGTGCATACAGCACCGTCGCTTCCAAGTTTGTTACGAACTACCGGGTTGATAAAATTAGAGAAGGAAGCTCCAGGAGTTGTAGAATTATTGCTACAATACTGGAGCCCACCATCTTTTTGGCGCCGTTGCCGGGGAAGCGTCAGAGTATTAGTAATTGTTGCTTTTCTTCTATTTTCCTACTCTCGCCTTCCGCCAAGTAGTTTATGTCATTTCCATTCTGCAAAAGTAGCATAGACATTTCCTGCTTTCATAGATTAACATTTCAATTCCGCAATTTCAATTCTGCAAGCGTAGATTAGCATTTCAATTCTGCAAGCGTAGATTAGCATTTCCATTCCTGCAATTTCATTTGAGCAAAGTAGATTAGTTCTTTCCTACTTTTATTTCAATTCTGCAAGATAGTTAGTTGTAGATCAATGTGTTTCAGTTTTTGCAGGTACCAGAGAAAAAAACACACAAAAGCAATCAAAAGTCCTTCCATTTCATGCCTCGTAGGAATCGAGATAAAACAGGCAAATTCTTACCCAACACCCCCACTACATCACTGAGTCACCCTTCTCTCTTCTTTGGTGACAGTGATCCAGAAGAACCTATAGGTGAACCTCCTGAGATATACGAAGATCCTATAGCAGAAGAAGAGTTAGAGACCATTCCATCTGAAGCTATGGCTGACAATAGGGGAGAAGATGAGAGAATAGAAGGTGCCTTTCCCATCCGAGAGACCAATGGAGACATGAAAATGAAGAACATTAGCCCCTCCGCTTTACCTCACTTCCATGGACTGACTACTGAAGATCCTGATACCTTCCTGTTTGAGTTTGCTATTCTTTGTCGAACCTATGACTATACTGAAGATGAGCAGAAGCTGAAACTCTTCCCCTCAACCATTAAGGATGCAGCATTACACTAGTTCATGGGCTTACCTGGGAACAGTATCACTACTTGGGCTCAGATGCAGCAAGCTTTCAATACCAAGTACCGGGACTACTGTAGGTCCAAGGAAACCAAGGGAGAAATCTTTCGGACGACCATGGGAAATGATGAGTCCTTAGAGGATTACGAGGAAAGGTTCCAACTTAGCTATAAACGGGCCAGGTGCACACTTGACCCTGAATCCCTCAAGTTGGTCCTGCTCCGAGGAGTCCCTGAAGACCTCTTAGATACCCTTCACATGTTAGCTGGAGGAGATATTTACCAACTACCTTGTGAGGACATAAAGACTGTGTTTAGAAACCACTCTAGGGCAACCCGGAAACGAGGTAGAGGAAACCTCCTCTCAGCTGGTATTCCTTTCTCCAAACATGAGTTTGCAAATCAATTAGAGGATCTCAAGAGTGAGGTGAGACAGACCATTGCCATGCAACTTGATACATTCAGGATCCAGCAGAGGAAGGAAGAAGCTGAGAGGGCCTTGGCTATCTTTTGCCCTAGGTGTATAAGGAAACACCCTAAGAATGAATGCCCATTACATTCAGTTGAAGTATGTTTTGTTTGTGAGGAGGACCACCCCACAAACCAATGTCCAACCTTACCTGGGCTTAAAGCCATGTATCAAGGGACAGAATACCCCACCGAACCTCTCTATTTCCTCAACCAAAGGAGGCCACAAGGACCTAGACCTTACCAGCAGGGGATGCAAGGGGCACCCCAAGCTTATTACAGCCCCAACCAATCTACTCCTATGCCTTCCTGGGGTCCCCCTGCTCATCCTTCCTGGTCTATGCCTCCTCCATGGTCTTATCCACCTCAGTACCATACTCAACCCACTACTCATTCGTATCACTCACATGCCCAGCCACATCCTCAGTGGAATGCACCTCAATCGGGGTGGAGGCCCCAGTACAACACTCCTCCCGCCATTTTGCCTCCACCACCAGTTCAACCACAACCATTACCTCCTGCTCCTCCAAGGCAACCTCAAATGCCTGCTCAACCGAACCCGAACCCCAACAACAGACAGGCCCAGCAGGTATATACTGGGGAAACATCATGCCCTACCTATGCTGTGGAGATCCAGGAGATCAATCTGCGGTCTGGAAAGACTCTTCCGAATCGCCAACCTCCTCCCCCAGAGGACGAGGAAGACAAATAGGAAAGTCAACCAAAGGCTAT
Organism: Pinus tabuliformis; assembly: GCA_031772625.1. NCBI lineage: Eukaryota > Viridiplantae > Streptophyta > Pinopsida > Pinales > Pinaceae > Pinus > Pinus tabuliformis. Next base: position 1,416,801,694 of record CM062816.1, read on the forward strand.
TCCACCCTTTCCTGAGAGACTAACAGCCACCACACAACCCAACCTAGAGGAGGATGAGCTTCTGGGAGAGCTCAAACAGTTGTGTGTGAAAATACCACTTCTCCAAGCCATCAAAGATGTACCAATATACAACAAATTGGTTAAGGAAAAGTGTTTCAGACACCCAGGCAGGCGAAAGAGGGATGCTTCAACCATCAATGTCATAGGACAACTGTCTGACCTTATGTTGGGACAAGTCATCTGCCCAAAGTATCTAGATCCTGGGAGTCCTGTAGTAGATGTCCACATCAATGGCACCATCATACCTCACACCTTGATTGATCTGGGGGCTGCCATTAATGTGATGACCAGAGATACCATGCTCAAACTCAACCTTCAGGGTTCCTTGAGGAAGACCTCGACAGTCCTACAACTAGCAGATCGCTCCAGCGTGACTCCCGAAGGGATTGTGGAGGATGTCTTGGTCTCTGTTGACTCTTGGGAATACCCTGCAGATTTCTTGGTGCTGCAACCAAAGGCAAAGCTCACTGGATATCCTCTTATTTTGGGAAGGCCTTGGTTGGCCACTGCAGATGCTTACATAAGCTGCCGTGCAGGAAACATGACCATCAAAAATGGTCCTATGTCCAAGCAGCTAGTCCTATACCCTCCTGCCCAACCCTCATTAGAGCATGACTTACCACTTTGGTTGGAGGAAGGAGAAGAGGATGAGGTGTACTCAGCACCTTTGTGCACCCTAGACACCACTAGGGGAGACCCCCCAACCGAGGATGATTTGATTGAGACCTTGATCCAGAATCCACCTCCCAGTGCACTGTCCTTAGAGGAATTGGTGGAGGATGCCCAAGCCAGCACCTTAGTGGACCTTTGTGCGACCAACCCTGTCACTCCCAGAGTAAAAAATGTGGAGTTTGGCCCTGAGAGAACGTTAAATATCAGCTCCTCCCTATCTCCTTCCCAGGAAAAGGAGTTGTGTAGTCTGTTGGCCAGTCATCTAGATGCTTTTGCTTGGAGCTATAAGGAGATGAAAGGAGTCCATCCTTCGGTCTGTACCCATCACATCTACATCAAAGAGGATTGTAAACCGGTTAGGCAACCCCAGAGGAGAATGAATCCAGCCCTTAAGGACATCGTCAAGGAAGAATTGCAAAAACTGTTGGATGCCGGATTCATTTACCCCATCTCAGATAGCGAATGGGTGTCCCATCTGGTGTTGGTTCCCAAGAAAAATGGGAAGTGGAGAATCTGTGTGGACTACCGAGAACTGAACAAAGCTACCAAGAAAGACCATTTTCCTCTACCTTTCATAGATCAAGTGTTGGATGGACTGGCAGGAAAGAAGTTTTTCTCCTTCCTAGATGGGTTTAGCGGGTACAACCAAATCCAAATCAGCCCGGAAGACCAAGATAAGACCACCTTCACTTGTCCTTGGGGTACCTTTGCCTACCGAGTTCTTCCCTTTGGGCTATGCAATGCTCTTGCTACCATCCAGAGAGCCGTCTTGAGCATCTTTTCTGAGCTGGTCCATGATGCGGTGGAAATCTATATGGATGACTTCACTCCTTATGGGTCCAACTTCCAGGAAGCATTGTCCAATCTGGGAAATGTTCTAACCAAATGCATTGAGATGAACCTGTCCCTTAGTCCTGAAAAATGTGAATTCTTGATGACTGAAGGGACCGTGCTAGGTCATACCATTTCTTGCCAAGGGTTACAGGTGGATCCTAACAAAATTGCTCTCATCAAGAAGGTTCCACCTCCTCAAAAGGTAAAGGATGTTCGGAGTTTCTTAGGATTAGCAGGGTATTACAGGAGATTCATTAAAGACTTCAGCAAGCTAGCCTCGCCATTGTTTGGCCTGTTGGCAAAAGATGTGGAGTTTAAATGGACTAACGATTGTCAGAGGGCTCTGAATGAATTAAAGGACAAGTTGGTTTCCGCCCCAATCTTGAGAGGTCCAAACTGGGCCCTACCTTTCCACATCCACACTGATGCCTCAAACAAAGCCATAGGGGCATCCTTAGGACAAGTTGAACAAAAACTTCCGTATGCCATTTACTTTGTTAGCAAAAACTTATCCAAAGCAGAACTGAATTACACTGTAACTGAGAAAGAATTCTTGGCTGTGGTCCATGCACTGAACAAGTTCCGACATTATATCACTGGCTATCAAACATTTGTACATACTGATCATGCTGCAATTAGATATTTAATGAATAAACCAAATGTGAATGCTCATATTATTAGATGGTTACTTTTGTTGCAGCAGTTTGATTTGACTATCGTTGACAAACCAGGTAAAGAAAATGTTGTTACTGACTTTTTATCTAGATTGGATTTATCTGCAGATGAGGATGGAACAGTGGATGACCAGATGCCCGATGAACATCTGTCTGCTATTTCAGTACTCTCTCCATGGTTTGCTGATATAGCAAACTACCTTGTTTCAGCACAGTTCCCTCCACACCTATCCTCAAGAGAGAAGAGCATAATCATCAGAAAAAGTGCCTCATTCACTTGGATCGGGGACAACCTGTTCAAGATTGGCCCTGATCAAATCTTAAGGCGTTGTGTAAGGGAGGAGGAAGTCTTTGATATCCTTCTCACCTGTCATGATGGGCCTTGTGGAGGATATTTTGCAGCAAAGAGGACTGCCTTCAAAATCCTGCAGGCAGGCTACTATTGGCCCACACTTCATCAAGATGTCAGAAGGTATATCAGCCAATGTGACCAATGCCAAAGAATGGGGAAACCAACTCAAAGGGATGAGATGCCTCTCCAACCTCAAGTGACTCTTGAGCCATTTGAGAAGTGGGGTATGGATTTTGTGGGTCCAATCAACCCTCCTTCGAGGTTAAGGTCTTACATCATTGTGTGCACCGACTACCTGACAAAGTGGGCAGAAACTAAAGCAATCAAAGCAGCGACAGAAGAAAAGGTGGCTGAGTTCTTAAGAGAAAACATCTTCTACAAATTTGGCTACCCAAGAGAGCTAGTCACCGATCAAGGAAGCCAGTTCACATCCAACTTAATTGAAGACCTACTAGCTCATCACAAAATCAAGCATAGGACTTCCACCCCCTATCATCCTCAAGCAAATGGGCAAGTGGAAGTCACCAATAGAGCATTGGAAGGGATCTTGACTAAGGTGGTGAGCAGTAGTAGGAAAGATTGGGCAGATCACCTGGTTGAGGCCACATGGGCTTACAACACCACTTGGAAGACCACAACCGGCTTCACACCTTATGAGCTGGTCTATGGAAAGAGAGCTTTGCTGTCAATTGAATTTGAATACAACACTTTGAGGATGGCAGCTCAGCTAGACCTAGATCTCAGCCATGCCCAATAAGAAAGGTTATTGCAGCTGAATGGATTGGATGAGCACCGAATGCAGGCCCTCCTTCACTCAGAAGTGGTTCAACTTCAGAGAAAGGTGTGGCATGACCAACACCTCAATGACAAGCAATTTCAGCCAGGAGATTGGGCGCTGTTGTATGATTCCAGGCATAAAGATTTCAAGGGGAAGCTGAGAACCAGATGGCTGGGACCATATGCAGTGGAAAAATGTCATGACAATGGATCTGTTCTTATTCAGACCATTGATGAGGAGGCCATCCCCATGCTTTTCAATGGGCATCGACTGAAGATCTATAGGAAACCTCTCTCAAGACAAGAGTTCATCAAAACTGTGGAGAAATCAGTGTTGGTCATAGAGAAGGGTTCTGCCTCTGTTTTGGGCATACCCTGAAAGATCTTAAAAAAAAACTTAGATATATATATATATATATATATATATATATATATATATATATATATATATATATATATATATATATATATATATATATATAAAGATCCTTGGGTGAAAACCTTTCTAAGGCTCCCAAGGCAGATGGTAGGGGTGAAAACCTCATTGAGGCGCCCCTGCTGTCTTTCAAAAAAAAAAAAAAAAAAGATTTGAAAAAGATCCTTGAGTGAAAACCTCTCTGAGGCGCTTAAGGCAGATGGCAAGGGTGAAAAACTTTTTGAGGCGCCCCTGTTGTCTTTCAACAAAAATAAGAAAAAAAAAAGAAAAAATAAGCAAAAAAAAGACAGGGACAGCAAGTTTACAATGTGGCAATGCATGCAGGTTGCAGGTATTCTATGAAGGAGAGGAGGTCTCTCAACTCAAAGTCAAGGGTCCTTATCATGCTACCAGGAGACCTCACCAGCACCTCCTCAAAAAACACTCATCTTCTCCAAGGTATGGGCATGATTTCATCACAGCTTAGTCTTCTACAGGAAGCTGCAGACTTTCTACAGGAAGTTCTGTATTTCTACAGGAAACTTCCTGTAGAAGTTCTGGATGGCCCAGAATTCATTGTGTGGGGAGATCTAACAACCAAGGTTCGACGTGGAGGCATGCAAGCTACTATTCCCTCCATCACACACTACTTTCACCCCCTTCTACCACCCCAGTTGACATGCAATAAAAGTACCTGCACAATCAAAATAGATCATTGAGTTATCAAGAGGAAGCGATTCTTAAATGAAAAAATGCTGAGATGCCATGGAATACCCATCACAGCTATCCAAGGGCCCTGTGAGCGTGATCGTGATGCCACTGTCTTCACCATTCAGCATGCACCCGAGGAGGAAAAACTGCTACAGGACATCCTGCAGGAGTCCTGTAGCAGTTAAGCCAATTAGAGTGTACACCATTCAATCGCCTACAACATGCAATAATAACGCAGGCACATGCAGCCAAGTCACAAGCTTCATCATCAGCAGCCTGCGAAGAGGAACCTCCGGGCCTGTGCAATTAAGCAGCAGCAAGCAAATCTAGTCATCTTCGTCCTGAAGCCTGAGAAATCATGTCGCGGCTGCACAGGTAAGTGCCTCGCCCTTTCTTTCGTCGAATTACATGAATATTACTTTGAAATGTTTGCAAGTATGAAATGAATGGGTTGAGCGGTCGTATGCCCATTCGACTGGCCACGTCGACTAGTCAGATGGTCTAGTCGGATGTGTAAAAGGTGGTCGTGGAAAAAAGAACGGGTAGTGGACACGTGAGAGCCATCCAGTCGGGGAGAAGCGCGTTTTAACAGAAATGACGGCGGTGGATCTGCGGAGAATGATGCAGCAGTCAGGGAACTTGCAGTAGAATGATTAAGTGACGCCGTCCAACGGTCCGGCAGGGACAGCTCACCCCCGCGCCACGGATTCTGCCGGATTCAAATCTATTGGCTAGATTGCCACCCCACGCATTTATCATCAGCTATTTAGAAGTCGAGTGAGCATCCGGATTCCTCTGAAGCTCGACACTCCAAGTCTTCGGCCGTTCGAACGTCTGATAACAACACAGAGGGCGCAGAACCACTGCAGTGTTCTCCAGAACCCGTGCGCTGCTTCTACAGGAAAGCTGCTCCTACAGGAAGCTCACTGCCACGAGGAAAATTGGGCTCTTCACGTCAAAGGTGGCGAATTAAAAAGGTAAGCCTGAACCTTGCCTCCCATGCAATTGGTTTCGAGGGTGGCGGAGTCGACGTTCTACAGTCTGCTCATAAAAGAATTGCAAGTGTTGTCTGCCGTTTGCATGAATTGTCGTCGAGGTGTATGTAAAGTCTCCTACAGGATATAATTTGTAATTAAGCCCTGTTAAAGCTCATCTGGAGATAGTCTTCGTGAATTGTATGCGTGGCAGAGGTGTAATTCTACGCTCTGTCCCAAAAGGCTAGTTTTTTGCATCCGCCACCTCCAGCCAACGTAGCAGTTTTTCACCATGTCGGGTGGGTTCATCAGAAAGGAACCAACCAACTCCAAGAAACTAAGAGAGAACCCTGAGGTGGTAGAGCTATTCACTCGTGTGCAATGGATGTCATTCTGTGACAAATTGCAAGGGTATGATGATGAGGTGGCAGAGGAGTTCTTGCGGGCTCTGAAGCCAAAATCAAAGACATTAGCCACCGTCAATTTCAGGGGTTTAAGCCTCAGACTCACCCCACAGTTCATCAGCCGAGTTACCGAGCTCCCAATGGGGGTACCATGGGACAAAGAAGAGAGGAAATTAGGCCAAAAGGCTAAGAAGGAATTCTTTCCACCAGAGGAGCAGTTCTCAGAAGATAAGAACGGGGTTCGCAGGACTAGCTTACTGCCACTTTGGAGTGAAGTTAGCCTCCAAATTATGAAATACATCACCTGTGAAGGTCGGTTTAGCATTGTGTATGGGTACCATTTTCGGCTACTCACAGAATTAAGGCATCAGATGGACCTACCTGCAGAAAACAAATTAAGTATTCCCTACTTTCTACTACAGTCTATGACTGAATGTGCCACCAAGTTGAGAGAAGGCACACCAGACTAGGTAGCTCATCACGGGCTCATTAAGCTCCTCATGGAGGATGCACTCCACACGTACAAAGTCCCTCTCTCATGGGAAGCCTTCCAAAATTTGACCAAGGATGGCGATATAAAAATGTTGACTGAAGAGCTTGGTTCCTCCAGCAGCGAGGAGAAGGAGTCAGTACCCGCAGGGAAGAAAGAAAAAGGCCAGAGACCCACGGCCAAAGCACCGAAGATAGAGCAAAAGGAGAAACAAGAGAAAAAGGGTGCCAAAGAGAAGGAGGACACACCCATATTAACGCCCAGAGAGAAAAGATTACAAAGCAGGGTGGACAAGACTGAGCAGGTCCACGTCAGCAAAGGCACCTCGACAGCAGCCTCGACCAAGTCAAAAAGCAAAACACCCTCAGCAAAGCAAACTAAAGCGGTGCCACCTGTTTCTACAGGAAAACCAAAACCGGCTTCTACAGGAAGCCAGAAATCAGTTGAAAAAGGGCCTTCTACAGGAAGCCCTGAGAAAAGAAAACCCAAGGAAAAGAAAGCCGACGTTCTTTCAAGGGAGGCAGCAGCCGTACTGGCCGCCCTTAGTACACCTCCTAAGCCAAAGGAAAAGAGAAAGAGGGAGGCCCCTCTATATTTTAAAGCTAGGAGAAGTGTGAGAATAAAAACGGGCAAGCCACAACCTCCATCCAGCAACCCAATCACTATAGAGGATGCCCCTACTTCGCCCAAGGAGAGGTCCCCCTCAAAGATATCAGTCACCTATGAGAGGGGGAGCCCGAAAACAACTACTTGGAAAGAAAGGTTAGACCAATTGGCTTCAAAAGCCCGGCTACAGGATGCTGAGGCTGCTCTACAGGAAACCTTAGCCTGGCTTAAGGAGACAGAGAGAATGGAAGGAGAAGCACCCTCATCACCACCAAGGGAGGGCGAAGTAGAGCCACCAAGAGAGGAAGAGAAAGAGCATATTCCAGAGCCCAGCCCTCAGCCAAGTCTGAGCTCATATTATAACTTCTTAGAAGCTGGCAAAATTATACCACAGAAATTCACTGTGCCACTGTTCTTTGCATTGGAGGAAGAGAGAGTACGAACACACACGTGGATGAAAATAGCCAAATCAAAAGGTGTGGCGGACATAGGCCCCTTGGAAGAACAACTCAAGGAGGCAAGAAGGGAATTAGCTATGGCTAAACACGTGGCAAATTGCCAACGGGTGTTCCTACAGGAAGAAAATGAAAAACTTAGACTGCAGCTACAAGAGCTAAGGAGAGGAACAGGCACATCTTCAGGGGACATCACAGCAGAACAGCAAGGTAGAAAGGAACTGTAAATCGGTCTTGGGGAGCCAACCACGCATCTACAGGAAACAGAGCTGCAAGCACAAATTGAGGTGCAAGCTCTCAAACAACAGCTGTAGCAGAAAGAGGCACAATTGGCCTGCATGGCCAGTTGGGCCATGGATGCTATACAATGCAGACAGCCAGCCAAATCCTATGGCCTGTACCTGAGAGACCAATGGCTACAATTTCAAATCAATACCTTGGCGCAAAGGGGTATCTCTCAGCTCCAAGACCCGCAGCAGTTCACTGAATTATGCAATACTAGTTCATCAGAGGATAAGGCCAAACTATCGGAGTTCTACCTCCATAATTTGGCCCTTCCTAATGTGACTTCATGGGATCCCAACACGGTCTTAGGGGATATGCAATTAATGTCATTTGCCTCATGGTTGAACCATGAAGACAAAAGAGCAGCAGAAGCCAAAGTGGTCATGAACCGAGAGCTGAATGAGCCATTACTAATCAGAGCAAAACCAGGGGATCCAACTGCATTAATATCAGCACACCAACACTTATCCACCGACCCTCAAGCTTCATTGACATATATGGATCAGCAGACCCAGGCCATAGCGCATTTCGAGGATATGGAGAGACTGTTAGGGGACAACTATGTTCAAGCGTGTACCCGCCGATGGAATACATTGGCCCACAGTCTAAAAATTAGAGAATATCATACTCCAACTCGAATGAGGGAAGCTCTAGTACGAGTGCCCCTTTATAAGAAATCCATGCAAAACCTCCAGGCCAGCTGGATTGGCCTCAAGCTAAGCCCACCTCTGCTATTAGGATTGATGGAAGGCAGCACAGAGAAAGATGAGCATGAACAGTGGGAAGAGGTGGAAAGAAAGGCTGGGTTCCATGTTAGTAAGGAGGACACTACTGCAGAAGCTTGGGATGTGAGGGTGGCAGTAAAGGCAATGAAGGATGAGGAGCTGGATTAGTTGCTCAAGGATGAGCAATCATTTTAGCTGGGGGGTGATGATGAGCCCCAAATTTGGTAACATTTTGGGCTCATTTGGCTTACTTACCCTTGCTCAACCCTTCATTTTTCATAACTTATGCATCATTTTTTAGTATATTTATGTCATTTGTACGAATGAGGGCAGTCACTATTCCTAGGTGGCTAACACATGTTTATTTCAGGTTTTTTGACATTTAATGGAGCAAAACCACGCAGATGAGGGCTAGGAGATAGCCAAGATGGGATTGAGGTTTTGTAGGAAGGTTGTCCACAGCATTGAATGGCCTTCCTCGTGATCTCCACCCCCAACTCCGAGCTCCAACATCCACCACCATCGAGCTAGAAGGCAGCCAAACTGATTTTGAGGAAGCAGCAGATTACTCTTAGTTTGGACAGCCAAATCCCATTAATTTAGGAGGCCAGCTTGGCCCTCGTCATGTATAAATGTTGAGGCTGTAGCCTTCGATGGGGACTTTTTTGAAACTTTGTTGCATATTCTGAACTACGAGCTGACAGCTCTGTTTTGCTCTTTGTAAGCCATTTTTGGCATGTTATTTATCTTATGACTATTATCTTTTAATGAAAAGCAGGCAGATTTGAGTTCAGTTCTGAGTTCTTAGAGGAGCCATAGCTCTTGGGGTTGGGCCCAACCTGAGAGCAATAGGCCTCCTTTCTTTGTATTGTTAACTTTCTTTCAGCATCGTATTTCTTTTCCTTTACATGCATTTGGAAACACAGTTTGTTGAGTTGAATTTCTTGGTGTGGTTAAGTAGGTTAGTTTTATGAAAAAAGTTGCTTTCAGTAGTTTAGATTGGAGTTAATCAGAGTTCCAAAAAGGGTTGACTGCACACTCACTTCCACCTCTGTTTAGAGACCGGAATTGCAGACCGTGCCACCCACTAAAAACATTGTTTTACATGTTCATGTAAGCTTTGATGCAATGTTCTCAGTTGTAGCAGCATCCATGCATTCTGATCTTGTGGAATGAATCTTTGTTTCAGTACCATGCAAGAGTTTCCTTACAAAATCACGTTGTTGTTCTGTGGTTTCATGAAAACAGTTAGAATAGGTTGATGAAATTTCGGTTTTGTGCAAGATACGGATGATTTGTTTCATTTACACTGTGCAGTACTACTCCCTCACTCCCTTATCCTTCTAAGCCATGCCTAGGCCATCCACTCATCTCTCAGTTAGACCACCTGCCTCCTAACTCTTCTATCACCCACGTGACTCTACCTTTTTGGCCTTCCATTTCCTCTAACCTCCTCTAGACCAACCAGCTTTGCACACCCCCCTCTTCATCTCATCTCTTTGTCCATAAGCCATCACAAGCTCCCCTCCTACCTCCCTATCCATTCATATAGCCTCCTCCACTCATCCATCACCCAAAAAATCCTATTGCAGAACATCCTGTAGGAATTATTGAACTTCCTGTAGAAATCCTGAACATCCTATAGAACCCCTACAGACTTCCTGTAGAAGCTTGTAAACACGGTTGCCGAGCATCTGAACTTTATGAACTTCTCTGAAAGGATGTTAGGGATTCCTTAGACCCTCTCTAAGCCTTCCTGACCTTTTCCAAGCATTTCCCTCCTTGATCTATCCCTGCACAGTCAAGACCCAGTTAGAAGCACACACATAATAATTCCAACAACTTGAACAAAAATACAAAAATATGCTTTCTCTAGATCAAAGTAGTCTAGACACATGCATCTCACCTTCCTAGAAGTAATGGCACCTCTTTCAGTAGTTTGCATTCCCACCTTTGCATCAGTAGGACTAGCTGGTAGAATTAGGGTTTGCTAGGGTTTTCATTTCTTGTTGACTTCCAGTTCCTTCCTACAATAAGTTAATTTCCTTTGAGATAGCTTTCGTTCATCGGTTAAAAAGCTTCTTCTGAGAACTCATAGAAGTTGGCTTGAGCCCTAGCGAACTTGTGCCAGCTGACCAAGTGACAGCTATGACAAGAGCTAGTACTTGTGCATACAGCACCGTCGCTTCCAAGTTTGTTACGAACTACCGGGTTGATAAAATTAGAGAAGGAAGCTCCAGGAGTTGTAGCATTATTGCTATAATACTGGAGCCCACCACTAGGCTTTACCTCCTCTCCTAGTGGCCCTAGGCTTCCTTAAACTTCAACGTAGCAAAATCACATACATAAGTGCCTTTTTGCATCTGAAACTTTTTCCATTATGTTCATAGCATCCAAGTCATCTAGGAATGACTCTTTTTGAGCCAAAATTGGTTGAAAATGGCAAAATTTATGGTCTCTTCAATTTTCCCTAGGAAAACTCCACCAAATCTGGAGAAACTCCAGTTAACCTCACCAAATTTGGACCAATGTCGTATTTGTCGGACCTGCCAAAACCACCACCAACTAAATCCATAATTAATTAGGGGATAAGCTTGGTTAATTAGCACTAATGTCCATTTAGTGCGTTAAACGTGTGGTTAGTGTTAGCGCTAGCCTCTGGTTACAAAGTTGGTCACATTCATAGGGGTTGACTTGTGGGGCTGGCCCTCTCTTTCCCCAATCACCACATTTAATCTCTTTAAATGAAAACTACACTTCATGTATGTTAACTAATATCGTTGCAGCATAGCGGTAAGGCATGGGGCTTGTCTAGGTGAGGTCGGGGGTTCAACTCCGCCAGCCTTCCAAATAATTTTACCTGACCTTTGAGAGGGCATGTGGCGGCCTTCAGGCTTGCCACGTGTTAGCCTCTCATTGATCCACCTCAAATGCACTTGACCAATAATATGTCGACACTTGTCACAATCTGATTGAGCCACATGTGGGAATATTCTAGGAATATTCCAAGTAATATTCCTTGGAATATTATTTTTTATGATTGGGTTGTACGGATGCCTAGTTAGCGTCCCAGTCAGCCCTATACCCAAAATTTTACCTATTTGATAAAATGGACAGAAGTCTCTATCTTTCTCATACGAGCTCTGTTTTGAGTGAAACAAGTTGTGTTAGGATTGTAAGGTCGAGACAGATGCAGTCGTTCATTTTTTGAGCGATTCTGAGCACTTTGATTTTTTGAGCAAATTTTTGCCCCTAATCCAAATTCTGATTAGTGACAAGGAAAGGACAAGTCAACAACTTGGAGGAGCTCTTCCACAAGATCAAATGCTACTTATGGTTGTAATCTCCTTCCATTTATATTAATGCAAATAATTCATTATTTTCATATATGTGATGTAGTTATTTAATATATTTCAATACCATGTTGATCTATTGAATGAATAATTTAGATAATACTGCATAGATCTCGTAGTTTCTTGGCTTGTGTTATCGGATTGTGCAGATTATAATTTTAGCATTCAGAGATGAAATTGGAGATTCCAAGATAAAAAAAGGAGCGAAGTGTGTGAAGGATTACATGTATGCCTCACCCCACCATCTATTTACTTTAAGGAAAAGAATTGGGTTCCATGTATCTCTGTTGTTCTAGGTTAGCCACTAACCTAGGGGAGATACTTTTTTCTGTAATTGTAAATCCCATATAACAAATTAGATACCATAATGGGGAACGAAGTATTCCCTTGGTGGTTTCCTTTTCCATTGTGTTTGATTACCTCCTTGAAAGACCTTTGTTGTATCATCCAACCAACAAAATACCTACGAAGTGATTTCATTGAGCTTTTTTTTGCAATTTTTGTGCTGGAATCCTCTTTCCCATGCCCAACACACCCCTTATGCCTCTGATAGAGTGTTTCACCTCACACTGGTCCACTCTATACTAGCATTTCAATGCACTGGTGCCTCTTCTGCACCAACATTGGCCCTTGTTTTTGCATAAATTTTGCCTTGTTTTTCGAGCCTCTCTTTGGTCAACCTACTTCCAACTGAACTTCCCTGAGTCTTGAGTGTCTTGTAGCCTCTTGAAAGCCTCCATTTGGTTTTCATTTGTGTTGTTTTCCTTTAATAAGAATTGGTTTTGATTTTTCTTTGTTATTATCATTTGGCCACTTGCAAACTAATTTTGTTTGATTACTGATAGCTTGGATGAATTGTTGTTTTAGTCCTCATTCTGAAAAGTGTAATTGAATTAGTCATTGAACATTTTCATCTTAGTTTTCTTCATTACAAAATTTGTGTGGTGAAAAGAAAAAATTTTCATTGGCATTTAGGGTTTTTCATGTGCATTAGCATAGGAACAGTTGCATCAAAAGGGAAATTGCATCTTGCATCTTGTTTGCTACAAATTGTGTGTTGCATTTTGATTGTTTCTTCCCTTCCTTAACTATATTTTCATTGAAAGAGAAAATATTTATAGTTTCTCATGTTGGATTTGAATTTTAGGATATTTAGGTGACATGCGTGGTGAGCCCTAAAACTAAAACATAATCAAAGATAAATAGTAAAATTTATTGAATCAACCTAAGGAGCATTTGTAACATTAACACAAACATTTAGAGGTCTAGTATAGAAATGTGTTTCAGCATTGTTAAATTTAGGAGTTGTCATTGTTTGCTAGCATTGCATCCCAGGGGTGAAATCGCATTCCACTTATGTGATTGTATAGGATCGTACTCTGTGTACCTTCTACTATAATGGTGGCGCTCAATGCACGTAAAGTATATGGGAATTCTCTCATCGAATAGTTACACATTAGACAACACTACTATAGACTACACTCCCATGTAGGGTTTCGTATACTTTTGGAGTCCCCAATATTTTTTTATCCATCCATAGGTAACTGAGTCTACCACTTGTATACTGTGATACGCCAAAAAAAACATTTGGGGAGACTGGATGTCGTATGTTAAGTCGTTGGTTCACCAAGGTGTATATTGTAGTTCACGATTTCTTGGTAATCCTTTGTACCTAGATTCCCCTCTTTTTGATTTATTTCTTTTTGTGTTAATAAAAAAATATTATTCAACATGGAAAACAAAATCCCCCTCCCCGTCGTTTATGTAGAATGAAAAATAAGCCTCCTCTTCCTCCAGAGGCTACTCCTAACAGTCGTCCAAATCATAAGAAAATGAAAACTATCGAATCAAGAACATCAGGAACTACTTATGTCACTCCTCATGATATTGATCAGCCAGAATCATTTGTCCCTTTGAGTTCTGAACCCTAGGTTACATCTATTCCTGTTGGTGACACTTACACAATTGAAACATAAGTCCTTGAAACGTTGTTACCTGGGGTCATTGAATCTGATCTCCCTAAGTATTAAAATTTGCTTGATGAGGTTATTGAACTTGAGGAGCCTCAACCATCTTCAACTGATTCTTTGGGACCTTCCTCTTCTCTTACTTTCTCTAAGACATAACCAATATATCTTGAGCATGACGGAGAACCTCTTCCATATGGACTTGTGAGCATTGAAGAGATCCCTCAAGAAGAGCCTCATCCTTCTACTCGCATTCATTAGGAAGGACTTTATTTTGATCAAACCAATCCTCTTTCGTCTCTTCAACCTTTAACACAATATCCTTTACCTGATTCTATGGGCCTACCTACGAAAATATTCATTGGGATTGTTAACCATGACTGGAACTGATTCAAACTCTCAACCTGTTTCCACCACTATGGTTGAGACATCAAGTGTCGCTTCCTCATCTATGTTTGCGACATCACTAGAAACTCATTTGTATGGTGGCTTGTCCATCCCACCTGGCTATTAGTCATTATCTGGTACCTTTTTTGGTGTGGCTTCCAGTCCTTGGACTTCTCCCATGTCATCCAATTCAGGAATAATGTCTAGTACTTCTCTTATGAATGACACATATTTTTCTCCTCTTCCTCCACCTACACCCACAATAGAACAATAGGTTGGCCCTTATGTCAATGGGAAAATCTACCCTCAATAGCCTAACCCTCGTTATGTTGGGTCCCCTCCATCTAGATCACAGTTGCCTCCATCATCCCCTCCTCCTAGCAAGGGGGAACATGTTGTTGGTATACATCAATATGGTAACCCACCTAATTATAGTCCTCCTTATCCTAGAATGGCTACCAATGTTTGGCAACCTACTTTACCCATTCAACCTGGTTCATTTTGGGATCGATTGTTGAATCATCAAACTATACCATCTTCATCATAAATTCCTACCTATCCATTAGCACCTCAACTAGCTCAAATACATGTGATCCAACCTTTACAACCTATTCCAATGGCATTTGGTTCTACCCAAATCCTAGTTAGTCAACCTGTATAAGGTCCCTCACCTTCTCAATCACTTGCGCAAGGTACTCCTCAAGTTTCGATAGGTCAAATTCTTTAAAATTTGGCATAGTCTCAATCAAACCCATACCAGGGGGAAATGAAAACCCCTATTGGGAAACAGTATGGATCACATCAAGTGCCTTTTCAAGGCTAATAAATCCAAACCCAACCATTCCAACAACTTTATCACCATCCTGGGGCTGGGAAACAAACTCACTTATATGCTGGTTATCGTAACCCTCAATATTCTGGTAACTAGGTGTTGGGATGGGGTCCCCTAGGGTCAATTTTGGGGGAAAAAACCCAAGTTTTGTTGCATAAAGATGTAAAGTCTCCGTAGGTTGTGGTTGCGGAGAGCGTCGATAATTAAATAATCAAAAAGTGTTTTACCCTCTTTTATGTAAGCTGAGTCAGATTTTGAGATCTACCCATGGTCCGCAAGCCATGGGATTGTATAAATAGGTGTGTCTTAGGATGTCTAAGACAAGTAATGAAGTTTGGTCTATGGGAGAAGTATAGAGAATTAGTGAAGAAGAGTAGGAAGAAAGGCTCTGTAGCTATGTGCATAGAGGCTTAGAGTAGAGTTTGCAACTGAGTGTGTGGACCCCTGTAGCTGAGTGCACAGGGAAGTTTTGAGTCTATAAGATGAACATAATATTAATAAAGAAGATTATTGAAAAAATTCCTGAGTTTCTCCTAATTACTTCTGTTATGAACGAATGTGCTTTATGCTATAATGAATGATGGGTTTATGAAATAATGATGTATTAATGTGTGATTTTACCTAATATATATTATTATATGAATGCAATTAATGTTAACTGTTCATGCAGAGATTATTTTGTTGTATGTTGAAGTTATTGAACACTTAAGTCGATCAGCGTAATTATTGGATTATGAACAATCTTTGATGCACGTAAGTAGTTGACTCGCCTATTCAGGGTCTGAGAAAGACAGTCGTAGACCTTTGCGGAGGTCTAGAGGCTGATTATAGGAAGTTATATCAATAAGCCTTAAAGGCTTATAGATTTGTGCAAAGGAAGATTTAGGGCATAAAATGACATCACACTGATCTCTGGGTGCAGAAACTTGGTTCCAGCACCCCCATACTACTTTGGGTGAGACTTCAGTCTGTGCTCCGTGGATTGATGCCGAAATGGCTAGTAGTGTAGGCATTTGTTTGGGGCAACTAACTCTGAACCTGGGTCAGGACCCACTAAGCCAACAAATGGTTCAGAGATGTGTGATGTCGCATCACTGGAATCCAACAAAGAAGGAAATTGAGGAGTGGTTGGATAGAAAGATCCAAGAATTCGTTGTGCAAGAGAACAAAAATCTGCGTCTGACAAAAGAACAGTGGTTGGACAGATATCTATACATAGAAATACACGAGAACTTCTTCTGCACCTTCCCAATCTAACTATATGAGTGGATCGCTAAATTGGCAGACAACCAAGGAAGGTGGAGGCTTGACAGTCCAATAGTTTGGACCCCGGAGCTAGTGTGGAGGTTGGAAGCTTCTGAAGATAAGCTCACTCACAATGTTGATCACTGGCTTGATCGAGGCATAGGAGGATTCGTGATCGAATTTTTAATCGATACCTCAATCAGCTACAGTGAATCAGAGTGACGTTTTTTCAAGGTACCGTGAGGTAAGTATTTGAGATCTTTGAATACTTGGATTAAAATAATTATTTGTGAAAAGAGGGTTGTGCCACTACCATGATATTTGGATCTACATGAAGTGGATGATTCTTTAGAAATCCGAAGAGAGCGGGTCTTGAATACAACCCATTGATAGAACCTCCTTCAAGCGACGATGAGGGAGAAATACAGGTCTCACTGTGAAGCATTGTACAATTGATAAGACAAGGTTTTCCGTGAATACCTCATCCACCCGCACCACCTCCACCTTCACCTCCATAGCATACACCTTCATCCACACCGCCACCACCTCCACCACAGTTCAACATGTTGAATACGATGAAGTTTCCCATTTTCAAGGGCTTGGGAAATGAGGACCCAAACCAATTTTGGTTTGTTGCGAAGGTTGTGTGGACAACATAGAATATTATGGATGATCATATGAAGAAAGCACAGTTGGTTACTATGGTGAAGTAAAATTATAAGTGCAGACATGAATGAATTCCTCTAGCCCAATAATGGGTCTAACCACAACAGATACATTCCATGGAAGATTTCCTTAGGTTAGAATCAATCAAGAGGGCCTACCTCTTGGTCCGCTTATCCTGCTTATTGATTTCCTCACTTTCTCGCTCTAGCAATCTCTCACTTCCTTCTTCAAAATCCTGAAACAAGTAAACAACAACAGACAACGAGACAAATTGCAATTCAACCTACTTAACAAGTCAAGAAACATTAAGCCACGAATATGTAATATTATAAAACATATAGGAAATCAATCGATAGTTGGATATATTAATATCAAAGAGAGATTACAACCATTTGTCTTGACGCCGCATTCTTCCTCTGACAAGACTAGGTTCCCACACACCTCTACTAGCATTCCATGATGGCTTCAAACAACAATAGTTTTAAAGATCTTCCCTTTAGGCTTCACTCCAAACCAAATCACACTTCTCCCTCACACAACTAGATAGATACCACTAGTAATAGCTTGCCTATCTACTCCAAACCAAAATAGCATCAACACTCAACCAAAAACTATGACTAGGACTAGCTTGTGCTTGGGAAGAAGGGAGGTTTATATAGGAAATATGGATGGGAGATGGATCCTCTTCTCATGGGAGAAGGACTTATCCCTTGAGTTAGTTCCATCATTATAGGGGAAAGGAGCCCAAACTGTCATCCTCGACCCCATCCGGCCAAACCATTTACCAGACTTTCGTTACAAAGCTTCTAGAGCTAGAAGCTTCAGCGCTAATTTAAAAAAATTTCCATAACAGGACTGGCACAACTGGAACACAACTCAGTCACTCCGGTCAGCGTGAGGAGTAGTGCTAATATTTGCACATCGGCGCAGGGGAGACAAAGTCCATTAGCGCCAGTCTTGTAAACTGGGAAAAATAGAATTTTCACAGGAAATGGTGCAAAAGGGGATTTATCTACTCATGAAGAGGGACAAAATGGGAGTTTCGTCATGAAGGAAAAGCATGTGGGGTTCACTGTAGAGGTCCTCCAGGATCAAGGAATGGGGAGTCAGGAACAGTGACAAACTTTTGTGTAACAGATGCCCCCTAAAGCATGAAGGCCGAGCGAGAGTGAGGGATGAAATGCTTTATACATCAGTGCAGGGAACCAATATCCCATCGAAAAACCTGCAAGCAAGTACAAATACATATACATAGACTAATATCTCTGTGAAATGATACATGAATCATGGCATGGACACAACCATCCATAGAATAATCATGTAAATAGATCCAGGTATGGGCACAACCATCCGTCAAGGAGGATCATAACGAAACCAAGTTATGGTTGCAGCCATCCAATAATGAGAAGGATCACATATGATAACTCTTGGTCTAGTCACAGCCATCCATCTGAAAGAGACATGCATATCATCATAACCATGTCACACCACTTCACAACCTAGACTTTTGTGATTTGAGTCCAGGGTCTTGCGCTCCAACATGATCCGACCAAAGTACAGATTCTAACATGTGAATAGATGTTTTGACGTCAAACATGCTAAAAAGTCATTTGGTTACCAGTCAATGAAGTAAACTATTAACAAGCGCGATAGAAACCACCAATAATGACAATGGTCCTCAAGGTACTATCAGCATAATCCATGGAATGTGAATAGAGGAACTGAAGTCTAACACCCGTGAAATCACTCAATCGAAAGCCAATATGTGAAATTGTCATCGAGTGTGAAGAACATGCCATTAGGGCATGCAAGCTCTAAGGTATAGGAAGGGAGTCCCTCGGTCAACTTTCCAGATAATGAGTTGAAGTCAACAGAAAGCGACCATGTCGAAGGAGGGCCATAATAAATCTCACATCATCGATGCGAGACAAGAGGATGCAAAATTATTTTGGATGATACAGAGAATCAGAGGTAAGTGTAACTGTAGAAGGACATCTCTTCAACATATTGGCAACACAACTAGAAGTTTGGTAGTTTTTGGATCCATGGGAGTGGTGGTCATGATGACGTGGCAGAGATCAAAATGGAAGGAAAAAATGAACGACCCAAACCTAGGAAGGTCAACGATACAAAGGAGGATGTCCCAACCCGACATGAAGCAAAACGTGTCATGTTTAAGAGTGAGCTTCTGACACAACTGATAGATTTCCAAATTTTCCCCCACCATTTCTGGCAGGTACCTGTTACAGGGAAAAGTGCCTAAGCAGAACTGCTAATCCCACTAAGGCAGGTAGCTACCTTAGAAACAAACAAAGTAAAACTACTTTCATTTTCCTTTATGAAAGATAGATGGGAGAAGAATAAAGGAGACCAACCTCTGTCTTGCGCTTGGTTCCTTGCTCGATTCCTCTCTCTTCTGATAGTCCTTTGCTACTTTCTTTCTTGTATACCCAGCTTCATAGAGTACCTGTAAAATCAAAGCAGAATAACACTATACAAGAACATGGATCTATTATCATAAACAATCTAGGATCAGATGCAAATTGACCATACAAATGCATAAATCATAAATCACACAAGAGTATGGAGGAAAACTTGAATAGCTTTATTGATAATTAAGAAAGAGCCAAGAGAGTTACAACCAGTTGTTCTGACCCAGCATCATCCTCTCAGCAAGTAAGCCCTTCTTCACCTCATGCAAAGCTTAGATCACCCAACACTATGATGTTACCTCAAGAAACCAACAGCAATTCCTTACAAGATGCAAAATTCCAGCCTCTGGATCTCTGGGATAAGGGATCCATATATAGATGTCTGCAAGGGAGATGAGTCAGCTTGTGATTTGATTAGTGTCTTCCCTCTGATAGTTCTTGCTTCCACTTGGAGATTGATGATCTCTTACTCATCCCTGGTCGAATTCAAAGAGGCAAGTGTCACAGGAGAAGTTTCTGGAAGATTCCATGCTTCTCCACCTCGCGGATTGACACTGCCATTTGTCTCTTCTCGCCCATCGCACCCAATAGAAGGGATTTTTGAAATGAAATGCACCCACTATGTGTACTTAGGTGAGATGCAACGTACTTTGCCTATGGAGCAGGTGAAATGCTCCAGTTTTGACCAGTTCTGAGTAGTTTTTCATGGAGAACTTCTGGGAGAAGCTGTAATCAGTTGACGTTGTTCCTTTAGGGGTTGGAACAACACTTTTAGGGACTTAGGAGCCCTTGGTTTATGGACATTTTATGCTTGGGGTTGCTGTGCCCAAAAATGTCTATAACAGTTGCCCCCTAAAGCATGAGGTCGTTAATCTTATTTGATGTCAGGTGAAATGCTTTATCATGAGGATCCAAAGTTCTTTCAAGCTGGAAGGAGACCTGTAATAAGATACAATGCAATACATTATCTTCATAATATTTTCATGATCTAGCTGAGGCGGGCATTCCCATGCTCAGCTTTATAAATTCATCTTCATGTACATAGGACAGACAATCGTCTGAGTGTAGACTGATGATTCTGGTAGAGCCATCATCCCTTTGATTGGATGATTATCTGTGCAACAACGATGTACATTTGATGTATTTATTTTCTTGAATATATATCGCAACCTGGATGGATGAAACTACATCCGGGGTCTTCAATCTTGTTCGATCTTCACTCAAAGTACAAGTCGATCCATGTGAGAGATGTTCTGCAGTCAAACATGGAAAGACATCGTGTGATTACCAGCCAATGATGTAAGCTGTTAACAGCCGCGAGAGGAATCACCGATAATGATAATGATCCTCACGGTACTGCAGTACAATTCTCGTGGTGTGAATAAAGGACTTGGCGTCGAACACCACGTAAAATCTTTCGGTCGAAGGCCATTGATGTAAACCTATCGCCGGAAGTGAGAAACTTGCTATTGAGGCATGCAAGCTTCAAAGTACTGAAATGGGTGTTCCTAGATCGACTTCTTGGATAATGAGCTAATGTCGACAAGAAGCGATCCGTCATAGGAGGGTCTTAATGAATCCCACATCAATGAAACGGAACGGAGCAAATGATTTTAATGGAGGTGAAAACGGTCTGGTGATATAAGGTTCAGGGTGGCGGTCATGAAAGAATGGAGCATAAATGTATTGCACCGAGTGAGACACAGGTGAATTCTCTGAGTGACTTCTCTTGAACATACCGGCGACACTGACATGATGGATTGGTAGCATTAACCCCAAATGTGGATGGTGTGATGTGACCATAGTGATGTGACCGGTGAATGAAACAACCCAACCCGACTTGGATGCGGAGTGAAAGTGTCATGTTTAAGAGCGACTTGCTACCAACAAAGTTTCTTCAAGTTTTCTTCCCAATTTTTCCCCAGTCATTGCTGACCAGTACCTCTTTATTTTTTTCAAGCTTGAGGAGGATAACATATGCTTGTTCTATAATTTTCCCTTCGGGAAAACCCATCGCTATGTTTTAATGAGCCTAGCGATAGTGAAACTCGTTCTTGTCTGCTATGGACAAGTTTGTCGCTATTAGGTTTTAACGAGTTTAACGACAAAGATAACTTGGTCCTTTTCAATTTTAGAGAGTCTGAAAAGGGATGTAAAGGAAACTCAAAAAATCCTTTTTCGTCATCTAATCCCTTAAGTCCGAAAAAGTATAAAATAATACAGAAGGGATGAATTTTCGATACTTTTAACGAGCCGAACAAAACAAGCGCTCGATCTTTTTGTGTAATAATCCCTCAGGTCCAAAAAGATTAAAATCCAAAGGAGGGATAGCACTTCTGGTCCCTTTAACGAGCTGGAGAGGCCAATGGCTCGGTAATCTTTTCATATTTTACGAGTCAGTTGAAAAGAGCTTAAAGGAGACTCGTCTTTGAGGAACGAGTGATAAATTTGGGTAGCAGCTAATTCCAGGTAAGGTTTGGAATTTCCCAATCACGGCAGTGTTACAAGGATGGCTAACAGGATCACTCTTCGCAGATGTTCCTCAAAAGGGGTAAACAATCAAATGGAGGTGAATGATCGGCCAATACGGAGTGGAGGTGATGATGAGAACACGACCAAGGCTTTAAAGGCTGAAGTACTACATTCACGACGGTTATTTACCAGAAATTGGTTCATTTTTTAATGAGCTTAAATGCTAGGGGAAACATTTGCTTATTGCTTATGTTTATTTTTTAATGAGCATGAAGTTCACGTTAAAACTGCTCAATATAATGGTCATTTCTTGACTTTACCATTAATAGCTTTGTTCTTTCAAAGACTGTACTGCATGCTCAATTGCTTCATCAAACTAGTTAGAAATGAACAATATATGTTTGAAAAATGAGTGAGGACACTAATATTTTACTCGAATTACATAAAAAGTAATTTAAAAGTGCTTTTACCTCTCATTTTACCATTTCATTTGAACTCTGGCTTGTTGGAGCTTTGGAGGTGCTTTTCCCCCTTGATTTTCACCAGCTGATTTCAGGAGATTCTGTGGACGATTTTCGGCGCCGTCTAGACCAGGTAGGAGCTAAACCTGAGCTCTTTCATTTCATCCTTTACATTTTGCATTCTGAGCATGATTTCTGGTTTTTCTGAGCCTTTGGGGTTTGAAAAACTCGCCCTCGCTCCATTGCACCCTTTCTACATCGAAAGGTGCGTTGCATGTTAGCCTATTCACTGGGTAGTTGACATGCAATGCACCCAGGACTAAGCTGGAGGTGCGATGGGCGCAAGGAGGGAAATTTGTGCACAGTTTCTGATGGAAATTTTTGCCTGTTTCTCACCAAATCAAGATCTAACCCTTCTCTTGTTTGCTTTTAGAGATTTATTGGAGTAAGATGACTATTACATGGCGAGAACATGAGCATGAAGAAGAGGAAATGCTTTCTTTACATGATATGGTTACAGTAAACGCACTGCGGAACTGTGGCCTGTTACAACAAATCAATTTGCTGCAGTATTTTCTCGATGCTTGGGATCCTACCAACCAAGTGTTCCAGATTAGGGGCAAATCCATCCCCTTGACTGTAGTGGACATCTATTTTTTGACCGACTTATCGAGGCAGGGTGCCCCCATCTCTTTATCAGGTTCAGACCATGGAGGTGAATCTGTGAGAGATTATGTTCGCAGGTATTGCAGAGAGGGATCTCAGCCGAGTAAAGATGGAAAGATCATCATCCGAGATGTCACTGACAGGTCCTTGAGGACCATTCTGTTCACTTTTGGTAGGATGGCTGGTGGTGCGGCTCTTCATGTGGCCAACCGATCTTATATGTAGTACGCCTTGGAATGTCTTGAACCGAAGGTGTTCAACTAGTGTGATGCAATACTCCTTGTGATGAAAGAACAGTTGACCAAGGTGAAAAGTGGGAGACTGAAGAACTTTGGATATGGTTCTATTTTGACCGCCTTCGCCTTGGAAAAGGTACCACTGATGCAGCCGCAATATATTTCACTCGGTTTACCTCCACCGACTAAACCACATATGCAAAGATGGGTCGACCATATGTCTAGGAATGTTGGTAAGTCTCAGATTTCCTTTTCTGATACCTTCTTCGGGTGGTTTTATCGTCAGGAGATGGTTTATTCCGAGTATCAATATGTTGGTATGGACTTTCGGGGTGACCCAGATTTGGTACTAGCAGTTGGCGAACAGTGGGGTGCCATTGGTAAATTCTTGACCATATTTTTGTTTATCGTTTTTCTTTTATAATGTCCTCGTGCTTTACTCTATCAAGACTAATCAGAACTCATGTGCTCATGCAGATGTTGGTCCCGTTCGGCCAATAGTACGCTTGAGAGTGCCAGCTGCTGCCCCAGTAGGAGAGGCTGTTGGAATGGCTATCCTTCGCGACCTTGATGTGGCTGAGACTCTTTCAGCATTATAGGATCAGGTCGAGGGTCTCACTCTCGGTATTCTAGATGTGAGGACTGACGAGTTGCCTTTGAGGTTGCAGCGACATACTACTGGCGTGCCAAGTCGTTGGACTAGGATTTTACACATGATTGCACAGGCGGTGACTTGTTATCGTCAACATCATTAGACTAGGGTGCCCCCTAGAGTTTTGAGTTTTGGGTCATTTGACCAATTTTGTCTTCATTACAGAACATTATGTGTAAACCATAAACAGTTATATATATATTTTTAATTTTTGGAGTTTTATTTTGGTTAAGTTACATGATCCTGATGCAAATATTGATGAGATGCTTCTTTTTATAAATGTTGCAAATGTCTATCTAACACATAATTTTCTAATGAGTCAGTTAATTAAGCTTCTGGAAATATGCTGATATTGAATAAAATCAAATTGCCTTTCCAAAATCTTGACCCTTAGGAACATGCAATAGATAGCTGGATTTCGGATGGAGTAGATACCAGTGAGTTGTAGTATGATGAGCTGTGAGTCTAGCCTGACGACCAGTCGGCGTATGCCATGTGTGATGGCATCAGAGAGAAGTTCTATCAACGCGCTATATTCAGCGATGTTATTCGTTGATCGACCAATACATACCCCTCTGAAACTTACTAACTCGCCGCTTGGGTCAAAAATGGCCCAGGCCGCAGAAGATAGGTTCCGCGAACTACGACTTGCTTCGTCGGCATATCCAACAAAATATTCCAATAGGTTCGACATCTACGACAAATGTAAAAAGCGGATTTATTTGACCAAAACAAATACTTTAGTGAAAACAAAAATGTAACAAAAGCATATAGGTTACCATACTGAATCATGCATAGTAACGCTTAAGGTACAACCCATTACGAGGTTGTGCCAGTGGAATCCCGTCATAATCCATTAACTCGTAGGCTCCTTTTGCTAACACTCGCTTAACAATATAGGGGCCCATCCATAAAGACTTGAATTTACCTACTCCCAATTTATCGGATTCTTGGTCATAAAGCAAGACCAAGTCACCTTCTGAGAAGACACGGGGTTTGACATTCTTGTCGAACTACGCCTTGACTCGTTTCTTATGGGCTTCGTTAGCCAAAGCAGCATCACGATAGGTTTCATCCAATTGGATTAGTTCCAAGAAATGAGCCTCCTCTTCTGAAGTTTTGGGAAGAAGGTCGATTGCGAGTTTGAGGGACGAGATTTCACATTGAACTGGTAAGATTGCTTCTAGGCCATACACCAGTTGGAAAGGTGTAAACCTGGTCGCATTCCTTACCGATGTTTGGTATGCCCACAAGGCTAAGTACAGGATCAGGTGCCAACTCCTTTTGTGAACTCCAATCATCCTTTGTAGCATGCGCTTTAGGACCTTGTTGATTGCTTCAACTTGTCCGTTGGCTTGCAGGTAATATGGAGTAGAGCTTTCATGCAACAACCCTAATTTGGTAGCTAATTTGACCATCATGTGATTGCGAAAATGCGATCCATGATCTGTGACTATAGCCTGTGGGACGCCGAATCTGGCGACCACATGATTGAAAAAGAAGAGGGTAGCTGTTTCACCAATGTTATCTAATGTAGGCATCGCCTCGGCCCATTTGGTAAAATAGTCAACTGCGACTATGATATACCCATGCCCCCCGGTCGAGGTTGGGTTACATGTCATGAAATTGATGCCCCATTTGGCGAATGGCCCAACAACAACTATTGGTTATAGAGGTGCGGGTGGTCTTCTGGTTTTGCTATCGAAAATTTGACAGGCATGGCAACTTATGACCGCGGTTATGCAATCTTTGAACTTTGTTGGCCAGAAGTATCCTGCTTGTAAAAAATTTTGCACCATAGCATAACCGGATTGATGCCCCCCACACGTGCCTGAATGGCAATAATTAAGGACTTTTTCAACCTCCTCATGGGTGAGGCACCTCCTCAGAACTGTATCGACACCACGATGGTAAAGTGTATCACCGACGATCATGTAGTCTTTTGATTGGTATCGAATACATTTTTGTTTGGAACAGGAGGTATTAGGCCTATATTTTTGGGTTTGGAGATAAATGATTATATCTCCATACCACGGATTGCTTGAAGATATCAGAAACAAATATTCATCCACGATTGTTTCTTCGGATGTTTCATTGTTGGATGACGATGGGAGATCGCATAATAATTCTGCGAAAACCAGGGCTTTCTTTGACTTGGATTTTACAAATTCCAGATCAAACTCTTGTATAATTGCTATCCATTTTGAATATTTTCCCCCCAGCAACTGTCACGACAATATATAAGTCATGGGGTTGCAATCTGACAAAATGGTAGTTTTTCGAAAGAGGACATAGTGTCGAAATCTCTGTATCGCTTGAACAGCTGCGAGCACTAGCTTTTCAACATAACAATATTTGATTTCTGTATCATTTAAGTTCTTACTCAAATAATATATAGGATGTTCAATTCCGTTGTCTTCTTGAACTAAAACCATTGCGATGGTTGTATCCGCTGCAGCCAAATACAGGTTAAAGTATTTTTGATAATCAGGAGCGTACATTAATGATGCTTTCATTAGGGATTCTTTTAAAGCATCAAAGGAAGCTTGTGCAACCTGATCCCAGACGAAGGGCACTTCCTTTTTCAATAGACGTGTATAACCTTTAGCAAGTTCAGTGTAATTTGGAATGAACCTCCTCAGAAAGTTTGCTTTCCCTTGGAGTTTCTGAATCTGAAGCAAATTCGAAGGTGGAGGAAAATTTATGATTGCCTGAACCTTACATGGGTCAAGACGAATCCCGTCCTTTGAGACTACAAAGCCAAGTAAACGACCAGAACTGACACAGAACACACATTTGTGTGGATTGAGTCGTATCTTGTAGTGTCGACAACGTAGAAATATCGCTCTTAAATGCTGCAGATGATCAGTCCGCTTTCGCGAATGAGCCAGAAGGTCATCGAGATATGGTTGAACGATGTTTTTGATGTCATGGGAGGCATAATTCATTTCCCTATGAAATGTTGCCCCTGCGTTCTTTAAACCAAAGGGTAATTTTCGATATGCGAATGTGCCCCACGGACAAATAAATGCAGTCTTTGATTGGTCCTGTGGGTAGATATTTATTTGATTATACTCGGAGAATCCATCCATAAATGAAAAGATTTCGCATCCGGCGCACTCATCAATTATCTGGTCAATGAAGGGTGTAGGGTAGTTGTCTTTTGGACAAGCTTGATTTACATCCCTATAATCGATGCACACTCTAATCGTTCCTTGATTTTTCATAACAGGAACAATGTTCGATACCCAATCGGTTAGAGGAACCGGGTATATGAAACCAGCATGGAGGAGCTTTTCAACTTCTGCCTTGATGGCAGCAGCTTTCTTGGGGTGCACCTGCCGTAGCCGTTATCATACTGGTTTGACATCTGGATACATCTTAATTTCGTGTTCAACGATACTCGAGTCAATGCCTGGCATTTCATTATATGACCAAGCAAAGACATCTCTGAATTCGCGAAAAAAAGCGTTATATATTTCCAGTTTTGAAGGAGAACAACATTTTCCAACATAAATATTCTCTACAACATCTATTTTGGTCGAGATATTTATGGTGATAGTCTCTTCAATGTTGGACAAGTTTCACTCGGAATCCACCGTGTTTACAGTATTTGATAGGAAATCAAAAACTGAGGGATGATAAAGGTCATCAGGAGTATCTTCTTCACAATCCGAAAGAAAGGAACGATGGTGGTAATCTTCCCATGGTGCCCCTTCATTTACCATTGACTGAACAATTCCTTCGTCGGTGTAATGCACTCGCGACCAAGGATCTGAAGGGGTGCCATATTCCTTAGACCTATCTATCCAAACGCTTGATGAGCGTTGATTTGGTTTTGCCTCCCATGCTAGGAACATTGATTGCTACAATATTTTCGTTGGGTTTGGAGGCAATACCTACGTATGATCCATGTTTATATTGTTTTCTAAGATCTTTTCAATCGAAGATATCATATTGCAGGTTCCTACCGATGCTACTTCTGCCAGATTTATTGGAGGTGGAAGGGCAAAAGTTCCCATTAATATAGGGTCTTTTAGTAGGCCTACTCCGATATTTTGAAGCGAATGGGGGCTTCCATGGATCATTGGAATGCTTCATGTAACTTGAGAACCATTGGGGAGGAAGGTTTTTTGATCGATGATTGTAATCCCTCCTTGAAAGGGAAATGCAATCTTCCTAAAATAGGTCGACACAACAGCAGCCATAGCATATATCCATGGTCTTCCTAGTAGGATGTTGTAATCGAGGTTTTCGTCGATTACTTCGACATCTATTTCTACTGTTTTCCCTCCTAGTTCAACCTACAAGTTACTTAGAATACCATATGGGGTATATGTTCGTCCGTCGAATGCTTTTAATGTCGTTGAATATCGCGAAAAGGTTGGAGATCCTAAAGTTTTCCAACAACTCATCGACATAATACATGTAGATGCCCCCTCATCAATAATTGTTCGATGAACAGTTTTGTTGAGGGCTTTCACTTGAACGAGGAAAGCTAGTTGAGCTGGTAACTGAGGATCGTATCCTTTATGATTAAAGGATACAAGATTGGAATCCTTTGGGTCTATCCCACCGATAGTTGAATAAAGCCTGCTTTTGGGATGGGCAATTTTGCAGTACCTCAAGTGTCGACATAGCGGATGGCGATTGGGCAAGATCTTCCACTATATTATAGTGTTGTGCTGCTCTAGCACGAGGATTAAATGTCGACTTGTGTACTACTCCCTTTGGCGGTTTTATTGTCAACTCAAGAATGATGGGCGGCGCAACTTCTGTCGAAGTTGTTGTTGAACTACTAGGTTGATCTTTATCCTTGTTGTTCGACAGCTGTGGATTCCCATAATCTTTGTTCCTTGTCGATATCAAAGCATCATTTTGCTGTTTGGAAATCGACAACATCAGCACTTGAGATGGGGAAGCATTTCCACTGTCAACCAGATTTGTTCCTGGATTCGGAAATGGATCAATTAATACTGCCGAGGTTTTTGAATTCTTGAAGAATTTTCTAAGCGCAGCTCTGTGTGGACAATCTGCTATCCAATGATCCTCATCGCATATAAAGCATGGATTTTTTGGTTTCCTATTTCCAGGAGGGTTTGCAGAAGATTTTTCAGGTGATGACTCCTCCTGTTTCTTCTTCTTCCCTTTGTTTTTCTTCTTGCCTTCTGGTTGCTTGGTTTCTTTGCCTCTATCAGTCGAGACGGCATTTACTTCCGAGGCAAGAAGTTCTTCTTTTGCATTTTGACTGGAAATCTTATGGGCCCTTTTAGATGTAGCCTTTGTCGATTTCGTGTCTGTCGTTCCAATCATGCCATCGCCAGCATGAGAGTCATTGTTTGATTTAGGAGGAGGAGGGACCGAGAATTCCGGTCTGGGAGTGTCAGGTATTTTATCGTAGAGCATGCTAGACTGAGTGTAAATCAAGTCTAAATATTGTGCACGAGCAATAACTTGCTCTTCAATGACGACTCCCCCTTTTGCCACATCTTCTGTAATGGAAGGTAACAACGACTTAATAAACCATTTAGCTAAAAGCTGATCAGGAACATACGTTTTTACCATTCTACGACAATGTCACCAATCATGAATATGATCAGATATGTGAGTGGCTGTTGTTTTTTTGAAATTGGTAAGAAGTTCTGTTCCCGTTTCGTACCTTATCGGTAACTGAAAATGGGTTAAAAAGGTTGTGGCTAGGGTACTGAAGTTGTCAAACGAAGCTCTGGGCAATTCGATATACCATTTGGCTGCCAGACCAGTTAACGTCCTCTGAAAAAGGCAAAGCCTAATCGAATCATCGTTTAGGGTGTTTGATGAACACCACAGATGAAAGGTCATCACATGATTCGATGGATCTTCACCTGGATTTCCATTAAATTTAGGAATATTTGACGGAAGTTTATGCGGAATCGCTGGCCACCAAGGAGCGTAAGCGATTGGATCATTTGTTAACCGATTTAGGTCCGGTAACTCTAAAGTCGCCACGAAGGGTAACTGTTGATTCAGGTTAGGCGAAGCATACCCAGGATAAGATGGAATCG
This sequence comes from Pinus tabuliformis, assembly GCA_031772625.1. NCBI lineage: Eukaryota > Viridiplantae > Streptophyta > Pinopsida > Pinales > Pinaceae > Pinus > Pinus tabuliformis. The sequence continues at coordinate 1,416,831,541 of CM062816.1, forward strand.
CCTGAGCAGTTGGTCTTTGCATACCAGCATAATGCATTTGATGCTGGTAACTTTGGTAAGTTTGGTGGGCATAACCATTGTATAATGGTTGATTTTGACCGTTTTGAATATACGGCTGCCCACTGTTTGCAAAGATTTGTTGCTCAGATCCTTGGTATACTTGTTGGAATTGCGGTTGTTGGTATTGCACCGGCCATGGTTGTGAAGCCATGTGCTGTTGTCCGATACTAACTGTTTGACCAAGATGAGGGGTAATTTTACCCGTTTGGACCTGTGTCATTCCACCAGTCGGCGATTGTGGTTGAGTCGCAGGGTCAAGAGGCTGTTGCATTACAACCTGAGAAACCTGAGGTCGGCATACAATAGGCAGCGCTTGCACTTGCGACACTGTCACAATAGCTGGCGTAGTTGGTATATTTGGCATAGGTAAACATTGTTGCATCGAATATACAACTCTTGGTTGTTGAGGTAGTATCGGTACCAAACCGCTAGATGTAATTCTAGCATAACCTGAATTTTGTTGTGAACTCCCGTATGGCTGTCCTCCCAGAGGAGACAATGAAAGGGTATACTGCCCCCCATACGGAGGTAATTCGGTACTTAAAGGAATGGTTTGCCCTTGAGGACCAGACTACCCAAATTGTCATCCTGAAGGATCAATTGTTGAGGCTCAACATGAGAGTTTCCAGATACTATTCCAGATGAACAAATAGGAACGGACCATACTGTCGAAATAGCCCCTGAGTGGGCTCCTTCTAGCGATTGAGAGCTAGTTGGGACAGATGGTATACCGGCGAATATTGTTGGAGTGATAGCAGGAAGTTCTGCCATCACTGTGTCGGACAACAAAGTCCTAGATGTCGACGGTTGTTCAGACATTTCTAGTCTATCCAAAAGATTAGCTAGTGATTCTACAGGAGCTTCTGCTGGCAGTGGACTAATTTCTGATGAAGAAGGATACAGAGTGATCCCGACTCCAAATTGCGATGGAGTACTAGATGGAGGATCCTCCACAATCTCTTCTATGGCAATCATACTAGGTGGAAGAGGTAGACCATCAGGTCCATAAAATATTTCTGGTGCCGAAGAAGGTATGGGGTCTGCAGCAACAGATGTTTGGGGAATAACACCCTCCGAACCAGTTATAGATGGAATTGGTTCAATAATACAAGTGTTTACCCTTAGACTAGGATCAAAGCTACTGTCCTTCGGTGGCTGCTGAACTTCTTCTGTAAAGGCAGGGATACCAATAATGTTTGGAGTAACCGGAGTCTCTGATGTTGTTGTAACACTTGTTCTAACTTTACCAGGAGATTTGGAACCGGTTAAACAAGTTCGCTTTGTCCGTAATAGTTTCGATTCCGGAGACAAATACGGTTGACTCGTAAGCCTCCGCGAATGACGGGGTTTCAATTGACTTTCTTCCATGATTGCGGATTACTTGATCAACTCAAAATCAAGGGGAAGTATGTTTCCGAATTAGATGAATTTTAGACGCATTGACACAACTTGTTTTTTCAATTATAAAGAGTCGAGAAAAAACAAAAGATGACTCTAGTCACCTTCGATTTTAATGAGCTTGAAGTGACAAGTGCTCAAATGGACCTTTTCCGTTAAGGAGTCTGAAAAGGAACGAAAGGGACTGCTTTGGAAATCTAAGCACAGGGATTACCAAACCAATCGCAAAACTGCAGAATACTTTTTACGGTACGGCAGTCAATCTTCTCGAATGTTGTGTTCAGTGCATTGCTATCGATAGGGCGGCAGACACGGCTTCCTATGGATAAAGTATTAAGCCTATTGTGGTCTCCCAAAATATACTCGACAGTACGTGGGAGCACAAGTCTGTACTGGCACTTATCGTCTCAAAGTGGAGGAATCAGCCAACCGACAGTGAGAAAAACAGTTACCAGGCTTTATGACACCAGAATACGTCTCTAGATGTTGTGCGTTAGGTTCCAAAGCATTGTTAGATTCATTAAATTTATTTTATAGTTGATCTTGCTTAAGAAATTTTCCTTTCAGGTTCACCGTGTGATGTAGATATACAATTCCTAAAATGCAATCTAAGATGATAAACAATCGTTTTATCTTCTTTTTGCAATGAAAATCCTAGCTACTAAGGAAAGAAAGACAATATTCTTTCAACAAAGAGCAAAGAGCACGCACTATATGCACTGTCCTAAATCAAACCAATCAAACAGTCTAAATGCAAATGCACATGCATGTATTTGTTTTCAGCCTTCTTAATATGTGAATGATAAAAAGAAAGCTAATGCGCAAATCTGAATTATTTTTCAAAGCGACAATTACTAACAAGTTTCTTTTCAAAATAAAAAAGGAGACAATGACAACACTTTGCGATTTGGAAATGAAAACTTGCCTTCGAAACTAGAAAAACTACTAATTCAGATCAAATACAATAGTAACAGGGTAATTGACTATCAAGAACAATCAGATTCTCTTCTGTGACTGAAAACGACACTTGTGACACTTTCAAATCAAGAAACGATAGTACAACTACGTTACTTCTTTGTAAAGGACAACTGAAAATGTCTCAACAAATACATAAAAACATTTACAGTTCTTTGCACAATGGAGGCGGAATAACAGCAAGGAAAGGGGTTTCAAATAGAGGTGTACTGACTACAGGCAGCAAAACTCTTGAATAGATCTGAAAAGAGTGAACACAGAAACCAAAATTTAGGAACAATGCCTAGTCTAATCAGCGCACCTGTAACACAGTGAATTTGAAATGTAGCGCACCTACTACACTCGGGAAGTGCGCTGAATTTGAGATTCACAAAATAGACAGTGCGCTGGGCCAGGGATGAGACTTTGATTGGGTTCCGAGTCACTGTTTGCAGTTCAGTTCAGGGATTTTGGCCGAGCAAGTGGTAATCAGTAAATCAATCACAGGGGTAGACCTAAGGAGGTTACTAGAGCCACCACAAGGGCAATTAGAGAGTTTGTGAATCAGTTGTTTAATTCATAAACGAAACCAGGAGATTGACTGAAGCGGCATTTATCTACTTTGCATTTGCATAGCAAATGCAGTTCGAAGGCTACCTGGCTCAACTTCAGGCTCCGTTTGTAAGTTTATAAAGTAAACAAATGTATATAAAAAAACAACCTAGTCGCTCCCCAGTGGAGTCGCCATTTTGTTACAGGGAAAAGTGTCTATGCAGAACTGCTAATCCCACTAAGGTGGGTAGCTACCTTAGAAACAAACAAAGTAAAACTACTTACGTTTTCCTTTATGAAAGATAGATGGGAGAAGAATAAAGGCGACCAACCTCTGTCTTGTGCTTGGTTCCTTGCTCGATTCCTCTCTCTTTTGATAGTCCTTTGCTACTTGCTTTCTTGTATACCCAGCTTCACAGAGTACCTGTAGAATCAAAGCAGCATAACACAATACGAGAACATGGATCTATTATCATAAACAATCTAGGATCAGATGTAAATTGACCATACAAATGCGTAAAACATAAATCACACAAGAGTATGGAGGAAAACTTGAATAGCTTTATTGATAATCAAGAAAGAGCCAAGAGAGTTACAACTAGTTGTTCTGACCCAGCATCATCCTCTCAACAAGTAAGCCCTTCTTCACCTCATGCAAAGCTTAGATCACCCAACACTATCATGTTACCTCAAGAAACCAACAACAATTCCTTACAAGATGCAAAATTCCAGCCTCTGGATCTCTGGGATGAGGGATCCATATATAGATGTTTGCAAGGGAGATGAGTCAGCTTGTGATTTGATTAGTGTCTTTCCTCTGACAGTTCTTGCTTCCACTTGGAGATTGATGATCTCTTACTCATCCCTAGTCGAATTCAGAGAGGCAAGTGTCACAAGAGAAGTTCCTAGAAGATTCCATGCTTCTTCACCTCGCGGATTGACACTGCCATTTGTCTCTTCTCGCCCATCGCACCCCATAGAAGGGCTTTTTGAAATGCAACGCACCCACTGTGTGTACTTAGGTGAGATGCAACGCACTTTGCCTATGGAGCAGGTGAAATGATCCAGTTTTGGCCAGTTCTGAGTAGCTTTTCATGGAGAACTTCTGGGAGAAGCTGTAATTAGTTGACCTTGTTCCTTTAGGGGTTGGAACAACACTTTTAGGGACTTAGGAGCCCTTGGTTTATGGACATTTTATGCTTGGGGTTGCAGTGCCCAAAAATGTCTATAACAGTACCCCAATTATTTTTTAATCGCAAGCTTGAAGGGGATAGCATATGCTTGCACTGTAGGTTCATCCTTTAGATGAATACAACCTAGTAAGTTTAACGAGCCCTAGGAAGAAGAAGCTCATGTTCATCATGGTGACGATTCCAATGTCATTTAATAGTTTAATGAGTCTAACAAAGGTGTAACTCAGTATATTTTTTTATGTTTAGAGAGTTTGAAAATACACGTAAAAGAAAACTCAACATGGTCCTTTTTCGTATGTTTGTGTCTCTCGAGCCTGAAAAGGTAGAAAACAATACTTGAGAGAATCACTTGACCATTTCATTCAAGGAGTGCCTTTTTTGTAAATAGTGCCTCCCAGCCTGAAAAGGGGGTAAACTTGTACTGGTCACATGAAGTTTCGCATCCATTAATGAGTTCAAAATAATAAGGGCTCGACCATGTTTTTGCTATTAAAGGGTCGGAAAAGAGCTGAAAGTGGACCCCCCGTTTTTATTCTCTTTAATGAGTCAAAAAGGAAAAAAATACTCGGCAATATTTTCACATAAGTAACGAATCGATAAAAGAGCTAAATCGTGACTCATCATCATCGTCGAATATCCATCACCTATTGCTACACAGGTAAGGTAAAGTGTATTATCAAGTCCTTTAGGAAAAATAGGTCCAAATATTTACAAAACCTGATATTTTCATGAAAAAATGAATAAGAATGGGAAAAGTAATTATATTTTACCATTTACCATTTTACCTTTGCTGTGAAGACTTTTTACCCACTTTTCCCTAATTGTTCCATAGTAGATTGTGGGAGACCCAAGAGGTCAATCGATGAGCTGCCAGTTTTAGGTAACAGTCGAAGCCCTGAGCTCCATTTTCATGCTATTTGTTTATGCTTTTAGCCATTTTTTTAGATTTTAAAGGAGGTTTCTGAAAATATTTTTCACCCTCAGTCGGTGTGATTTCCAGGCATGGAATCAAGCCGACCAAGGGTGATTAACAAATCCATCCATGCCAATCGGCGCAACTGTTTTTAAAACAGGTGCACTAACACCGTGGATAGGGAAAAACCATATTTTCTAAAAAAATAACCATTTAAACTTGAATTTTATGTGCCAAGGATGATTATTGACTCTAATTAATGGCTTTTTCAGGAGAGAAACACTAAAAATGGTGGATTGGAAAGAACGAGAACATGAAGATGTTGACACCCAAGCAATGAATGACCCAAATTGCTCAGAGGCTTTGAGGGCTTGCAGGCTCCTCAAATTCTTTCTTACGCTAGGGATGCGGGCCCAGCCCAAGTTACTTTGATACCTGATTAGCCTTTGGGACATTAATCGAGAGATTTTGGTCATTGGCGACCAGGAGCTAGAGTTGGAAACTTCAAATATGCCGCCAGTCTGAGGACTGTTTCTTTTAAGAGCATCGTAATGCCATTAGTGAGATCGTAAGGCGTGTTTGAAGTAAGTCGCAAGGGGCGCAGTTGTCCACGCAGTCTCTGGGTTGATGTGTTGAAGAAATTTGCAGAAGGCGTTCGCTTCAAGCGTTCCAAGTAAGTACCGAGTTCATCCATCTATTTTTGGTATCAGAGCCCTGTTCTAGATCCTAACTCACTACTCTATAGACAGAATTCTATTGAAAGCCAGCTAGCCTTCGAAAGGTCACTCTGTTGATCATTGGACTAAGTAGATAAAAGCTTTCATTAGTCTATTTCTGTTATAGTTTCTAATATGGCCAATCTGTTGCGATCATTCTCATCTATTGATAGAAAAGTCATAACTGAAGTCTCGTCACGATCGTCTGAGTCCGAGTCTGTCGAAAATGAAAATCATGAATTAGTTGAAGACCCTGAACATTGGACTCCTCCTACTCTCAATTCTACTGATATCTATAAGCTACCCATGACTTTCTTGTTTAAGAAGAAAAATTTTCTGAAAGAGGTAGAAATTACTATTAAGATATCTGGCCCTTCTGTTCAAATCCTTGCTTTGAATTTATTTTCCGATGATGAAATTAAGAAGTTCAGGCAATATGTTAAAGATGGAAAATATTTCTATCTTCATTTTGGGGGGATAAGGATTGGTTTAGCTCCATTGTTTCGACATGGAATCAATACTCCCTGTATTGCTGAATTGTTTGACACACGTCATCAAAATTATGAACATGCTAGGATTGGAACCATCCAAGGAAACCTTGCTTCTGGTTGTCAATATGGAACCATATATCCTGATTATGCCATTAGTTTAAATGATGTTCATTTAAAAGATTGTTGGAAATTACTGTCTGGTGTACAAGGGTTAACAATGGCTGAAGAAAGTGAATACCTTTCTGTTATAGGACAAGCCTCATTCCAATTAACTAATACAGCACATCCTAAGTTAAAGCAACCTGTCTTAAAGGATTGTGTTACAGTAGGCATGTCTAATGCTCAAGTCGAAGGTGTTCTCTATGACCCAACTGAGTTACCTGATAATTGGTATTTCCAATACAAGTCAATAGTTGATACAAAGCAGCCTCAATCTAAATTGAAAAGAGTCACTATTGACAATGGCCATGTCAAGATTATTCCTAAAAGACCAGTCATTCCTAAACCTGTCTCTAAGCCAAAGAGATATGTGTTTCCGATGGTCCCTAATGAAGTTTCTTCTCGAAATCAAGTTTCTGAAAGTATTCCTGAAGAAGAAACTGAAGCTATAGGTGAACCCTCTTTGTCACCTCATGAATTGTACATACCTGAATATAAACCATTTTTACCTTCTGTAAATAAGATGCATAGAATCCGTAATGCTTTTCCTCCTATAGAAGAATGGCAATATGCCAATAGAAGATTTGTAAAAGGCGGCAAATGGCCTCCTAAGACCAAGTTCTGTACTACTTCCTCCTCTTCTAGACAGCCACCTACTAGAGCTGATTGTGCTCCTCTTATAGAACATAATTCTCAGAATCCTACTGATTTGGATCAGACATATCAAATAGGGAATTATCTTACTACATGGTGTGCTCATGCTGAAGATGTTCTTGATGATTTGGGTTCTCAAAGTGATCAGATTTTAGCCAATCTTAAACTTCTGCATGATGAACAATCTGCTGAACAGCAGCGTAGAGAAGAGAAAGAGAAGAGAAGAAGACAAAGGAAGAAAAGAGAAGAACAGCCTCCAAGATTTGTTAAATCTATGGAAATTCCACCTAAATGGGAAACAAGTGAGTCACCTGATGATGTAGCCGATGTTGCTGAATCTAGTAACAGCCAATTAAGTACTAAAACTGTACCTCCTAAATTTTCTAGTTTATATAAGAACAAAGGAGATTTGGCTACTATAGAAAATGCTGCAACTTTGTTTCCTTCCTTTATTATGCCATCATTGCAGAAAGCCAATGTGCAAAGAGATCCAAAATATCCTAGAGTTGAAGAAGATTTATTTCATACTAATTCTTCTGGATATGTTTTAGATCTTGATAAGTCCTCTAATCCAGCAGAATCTATCAGAATTTGGATTGGTGCATTATATCAAATGCAAGTTGTCTCCAAATTAGATAATTACTCTATTTTCTTGTTGGCGGAGAAAAGAATGGCTGGAATTGTTTGGGATTGGTGGATGAGCGCTTCTCAAGAAGAACGCAATAATGTAGCAGCGTTAGGCTTGGCTACTTTAGAAGTTCTCTTGTTAACACAATTTGTTCCCGAGCCTCAGGATGAGAAGAAAACAATCATTACAGATTTAACCCGAATGCAATTGACTGATTTAAAAGATTTAGATCAGTTTGGATCTGAATATATGGGTAAAATCTATAAAGCAAATCTGGTTAATGATCATACACAGAAGATTGCTTTTCTTTCTAAATTACCGGGAAATATAGGGGATATGATTATGAAAGATCTTGAAATCCAAGGTAAAAAGATAGATCAAATTTACTGGATTGATCTCCTATTTCGTTGTCAAGAGAAAGTAAAATATTTATGTTGGCAAAAACAGGTACATGATATTTCACCTAATCTGAATGTTTGTAGATCTGTGTTACCATGGACTCCTTTTAAGAAAAGGAAATCAAAGAGATATGGTAAATACAGAACTAAAAGAATTGTTAATCCAAAGAGACCATTCAGAAAGTTTAGGTATGTCAAAAAGAGGAAACAGCCAAGAAAAGATAATGCTTGCTTTATTTGTAAGCAAGAAGGACATTTTGCAAGAAACTGCAAAAAGAGTTCCTCTAGCAAACTCAAAGCCTGTTTTGATATTGAAGAATTTATTGACGATTGGTCTGTTGTTGCTTCTGATGATGAAGTCTCAGATGTATATATTCTGACTGATGCTTCTTTGTCAGACACTGAGTCTGTACATGATTATAATAATAAGATGAATCTTGCTTATCAAGATTCTGATGATGAATCTGTACTATATGAAGAAGATTACCTAAGTGATGATGATAATTCTGTTGTTTTTGAAGAAGATGAAACAGAAGAGTATTCAGATACTTCTGTTACTACTACTACAACTGTTGCTACTGAGAATTCTTTACCCAATTTGTTATCTGTTAAATCTCAGCCTGTTCAGAATTCTTTATGTCCATATCCAAAAACAGTTGCATCATCTTCTGCTCTTACTAGTTCTGCTGATGAACAAGCCTTTCTGAAAAAGCTTGTCAGAACTAGTGATATGTTGTATATACCTGTCGAAGTACAAGTTCGTGGAGAATGGATTTCTGTTGATGCATTCATTGATACTGGTGGTTCTAACAATCTGGCTAGACCATCACTCTTTAAGGGATTATGGAAACCCTTACAGAATATCCTTCGATCTGAAACCATTGGTGGTTCAGTCAATCTGACTCATTATGTTGATAATGTTTCAATGAAACTTGGGGGGAATATTATAAAGATTTCTGCTATTCAACACTATGATAACTCTGCAAGCCTTTTTTTGGGAATGCCTTTCATTAATTCAGTCTTGCCTGTTACCATAAGCAATGATAAAATCATTTGCAATATCAAGAAGAAAGCAGTTTCAGTCCCCAGGTTAACTTTGGCTAATTCTGAAGCCAGAAGAGATCAGAGTCAGAAAAAGGTAGGTCTTAAAAGGCAACCCCAACAGAGAAAACAATCTCATGATTGGGAAGAAGTTTTACAGATATATGAAGCTAAAGCTCAGCCTACCCAAAAGGCCATTAGAGATCCTAATTGGTCTCCAGAACAAATTCAGATATTTGAGGAATTGCTAAAATGTTGTTCTAACAATCCTCAAGCTTTTTGGACAGCTCAGAGCCCTAAGCAAGAAATTATTACTCTACATGATAATGGAGTAACTGGCAAATTAATACCCTGCACTCCAGATGAAGAGAAAGAGATGCGGAAACAAATTCAAGAATTACTTGATCTTAATCTGATTGAAGTAAGTGAATCTCATTATTCCTGTTCTGCATTTTTAGTTCGCAATCATTCTGAGATTGTTCGAGGTAAAGATAGGATGGTGATAAATTATAAGCCTTTAAATGCTATAACTAAGAGCTTTAATTATCCCATGCCTCGCCAAGAGACAATAATGCAGAAAATTCATGATAGCAAGATCTTTAGCAAATTTGACATGAAATCTGGTTATTATCAGATTCAAATTGCAGAAGAAGATCGTCATAAAACTGCATTCACATGTCCAGCTGGGTTCTATCAATGGCGTGTTGTGCCATTTGGTCTTAAGAATGCTCCTGCATTCTTCCAACGTAGGATGGATCATATTTTTGGTTCATACGATTTCATTGTTGTATATATTGACGACATTCTTGTTTTTAGTCCAGATTTAGCTTCTCATTTGAAGCATCTACAAGTTTTTCTCGAAGAAGCTAAGAAACATGGCTTAGTCTTATCAGAGAAGAAAATGGTCTTATTTCAAGACAGTATTGATTTTCTTGGTATCACAGTCCGACAAGGTAAAATTCAGATGCAACCTCATGTGCTACAAAAGTTATCTGAATTTCCTGATGAACTACAAGATAAGCCTATGATTCAAAGATTTTTGGGAATTCTTAATTATGTACATAAATATATTCCCAATCTCTCGGCCAAAACAGCCCCTATTAGAGAATTTATTAATGGTGGTTGGTCAGTTGAAGCAACAAAAGCAGTCCAGCTTTTGAAACAAGAATGCCAAACATTGCCTATTCTAAAACCTCCTGGTACTGGTTTTCTAATTTTACAAACTGATGCTTCTGATCATTTTTGGGCAGCTACTCTTTTTGAAAAAAGGAGAGATGAGCAAGGTAATGAAGAAGAAGTATTATGTGCTTATGCTTCAGGAGAATTTACTATTTATCAGAAAGGATATTTCCCTGCAGAAAAAGAAACCTTAGCAATCTTTAATGGAATTCAGAAATTTGAAATATATCTAGCACCAACAAAGTTCTTGATTAGAACTGATTCAATGAATTTCAAATATTTCTTGAATGCTAAAATATCTCAGCAGTTAGCTAGAGGTCGTTTATTAGCTTGGCAGATGTGGTTTCAAATGTATGATTTTGATGTTGAATGGATTCCAGGGAATTCTAACTATTTACCTGATGCTCTTACCAGAGAGATGAATAAAGTTCATGTGTACAGTGAAAGCCTGTTTACAATTGCCGGAACCAGTGCGGCAGATGATTCTTTTGATACATTTGTACAGCGTTTTCATATTTTAGAATATTTATTATCAGATATCACTGATCAGATTAAAAAATTAATTGGTCTCCGATTGAGAAGAAATCAGTGGATCCAAAGATGTCAAGCTTGGCAGCATAAAAATGTTGGCATCTTTCTAAACCTCAATGAAGAACTGGTAAAGGTTTATCCTCTACCTAATCTACAAGTTAAGCTCTATTTTATACAGCTTGATGACACTTGGCTAAGTCACTATACTCCAGATATGATCAAAACTTTGAAAACTCTGAATTATTATCAGATAATTGGAGCAATTGACTTCTCTACTTCTATGTATAGTACTGCTAAAATGTTAGATCTCATTGAAGTCAATATGAATGGTCTGGTTGAAAGATTTCTGAAATCCCTTAAAATCCCAGATTTATTTGAAGAAATTGAAGCTGCTTATCTGCAACAAAATACTGAACATTTTGTGTCTACAGATTCTTTCCCTCAATTTGAGATGTTTCAGTCTTTTGCTGATTGGGAGATACGAGCAGGGTGGCAAGAACAAGGCAATCTTAGCCATCAATGTAAATTATGGGTTCAATCAAGTATTGAACAGTCTGTAAGTATGTTTCAGATCTTTAAGTGGGATTTATTAGATGGTGTTGAACTGGCTGTACAGTCTTTGCCAGTATTCAAAACTAGTAGAAAAGATCGTTTCTTAGGAATAGAAATTGATCCTTTTGCATATGTGAACCGGTGGAATAAAGATGATTTCTTATTTCCATCCAAAAGTATAAAGAAGTAGATACTATTCGTCTCAATTATGACACAGGACAAAGTTCACAGGCCCCACAAAAAGATGATTCCTCTATTATCATCCACGATCCAAAAGGAAAAGCTAAAGTAGATAGTGAAAAAGATACTATATATGTGGATGTATTTCAAGATGCTCAAGGACAAAATGATCCAACTTGGGAAAAGGATTACTTATCATGGCTTACAACAACATGGAAAGATTCCACGGCAACTTTATCGTACAATTGGGATAAGGTCCATACTCCATCAGATTCTGAATTCGGATACGACAGCGATAGAAGTCCGAAAGGTTCTTGGTGAAGAATCTCTTTGTCAGCAATGTGACACTGTTGGTCACATGTTGTGACGAATCTTTGTATATAAAGAAAAGTTGAGTAGACACCGTCAGTGGATAAAGATACTGACAGGACCCTCAATTATTTCTACTTTTATGTCATGCATTAGGTCATCTAGATTCGTTTCTTAGGTTATTTAAAGAGAGCTATCTCTCATTGTAAATCATCGTGAGTTATGAGAGCAAGTGTGAGTGTTCGAGTGTGTGTGTGTAATCAGAGCTCATATCCTCTGAGTTTCAGTGAAAGTGTAATTTTACTTTGAATAATATTGAAGCCTGCTGGGCCGCCAGTCTGAGGACTGTTTCTTTTAAGAGCATCGTAATGCCATTAGTGAGATCGTAAGGCGTGTTTGAAGTAAGTCGCAAGGGGCGCAGTTGTCCACGCAGTCTCTGGGTTGATGTGTTGAAGAAATTTGCAGAAGGCGTTCGCTTCTACTTCATCACTGGAATGTATCACAGAGGGGAGCCGGTGAACTTGTATGGGTCATGTCTAATTGGGGCAAGCATATCTTCCTTGCTTGCCAAACACTGCCCTGAGGCCCTGAAATCCAAGAGTGGGAATATAGAGATTTCCAGTGTGTGGAATTTGACACTAAGGGTTATTTTGTTGACTATCAATAGAGTGGCGGGGTCCCAGGCGGAACATGAGACTAACAAGTCAAAGTTCCTTTATACTATTAATTGCACAGCTCCTACGATCTTCAACTGGGCATAGGCCATGAAGATGAACATCAAGCGCTAGTTGTCCAAAGCCAAGGTGGGGAATCTGAAGCAATTTTGCTTCAGATCTGTACTTGTGACCTTCTTCCTAGAATGAGTACCACTGTTCCAATATCAGCTGATTGAGGTGGATCCTCCTATGCCATGCGATCTGTGGATGGCCCGCTGGAGTCTTTTGATGCCCAGGATCACTACGGGTCAACATATGTCATACCGACCTACATTCTTTTCATGGTTGCGATTATAGAATATTGTCATGGAGGACTAGCCATAGAGTGGCACTGATTTCCATGGAGATCTAGACATGCCCTTACTAGATGGAGAGGACTTCGATGACGAAGGTAAAAAATCAAATTTTTAATTTTGAGATTTTTTAATTGTTTTTGGTATATATGTGCTTATAACATTTCTCTTGTTAATGCAGACATTGGACCAGAGTAGCTAGCTGGGATGTCCCCAATAGCCAGGTGCGTCCCCCTTCCTATCGATGTTGTCACCCCTTATCAGGAAGGGAGAGAAAACGAGGAGGAGATCACGAGGAACCTTTAGGGGTCAACTCACGGTATTCCGGAGTATGCTCAGGTAGGAGACATTCACCGTCAGTACCATAGGCACACGGTGGGAGTCTTAGATCGGATCCACCGATTGCTAAGTCGTGTTGCACAAGCTATCTCGTGCTACCATGATCACCATGCTGATTAGTTCTTAGGTCCAGCACTTACATATTTTTTTAAGCCTACGTGCCATGAATGTATGAGGACTGCAAGCCACCGATGTTATTTTAGACACATTATTTTTTGGGGTTCTGTGTATCAAACATTCTCACCATATATATATATGTGTGTGTATGTGTGTTGTATTTTCCTGTCTATTATGGTACAAATGGTTTGTTTTGTCTTTTACTTGTTTCATAAATGTCTATCCAACACCTAATTAGCTAATGCATCTGTCAATGTATTCATGCGTCTAGGAATATGATGATATGTAATATAATCAAAATTAATTTCCAATAGACATATACAGAGATACATTCTCAATATTTGAGGGTTTCTGATGGAATATTGCTCATTGAGTTGAAGGACGACAAGCTGTAAATCTAGGTTGACAGCCAATTCTCTAATGCCCAGAGAGATGGCTTCTAGCAACAGTTTGATGACCGCATTGTATTCAGTAATGTTTTTGGTTGTGTGACCTAGGCAGATACCTTGAAGGTCAATCAACTCACCATTGGGGTCATAGATAGCCCATGCCACGGATGATAGGTTCCGGGTACTACGGCAAACACCATCAACGAAACTAACGTGAGGAGTCACAAACATCTGCAAAGCAAAAAAAGCATAGTAAATAGGAAAGTTGTTTGAAAACTATCACACAAAACCATGCTGTACAAAAATGAATCACACACTAATGTACATAAGTAACCATGCAAGATGACCTAGGCATAGTACTTTTTGAGGTAAAGCATGTTTCAGGGCTTATCGAGAGGATTTCCTTCATAATAAAAATGCTCATAGGCTCCTTTCTGAAAAATGTGTTTCATGATATAGGCCCATGCTATATAGGTTTGAACTTGCCTGCCCCCAACTTATCATTAGATTGGTCATATAATAAGACCAAATCACCCTCAGAGAATGCGCGAGGGGAGACTGACTGATCAAAATGGGATTTGACTTGTTTCTTTTACGCTTCAAAAACCAAGGCAGTGAGACGACAAGTCTCATCCAGTCATTCTAAATATAAGAGGTGTTCCTCTTAAGGTGATGTTTCGGGGAGGAGTTCAACAAATAACTTGAGTGAAGGAATCTCGCATTCGATCGAAAATGTTACTTTCAGACCATAGACCAACTAGAATGGTGTGAAACCAGTTGCGTCTTTGGTTGAGGTTCAGTAGGCCCATAGAGCTAAAAAGAGCATGAGATGTAAATTTGACTTGTGCATCCCAATAGTACGCTGAAGCATTGTGACCAAGACCTTGTTCACGGCTTCAACTTGGTCGTTGGCCTGAGGGTAATATGGGGTTGAGGCATCATGATGCAAGCCCAATGTCAATGTTAGCTCAGCCATCATGTAATCTCTAAAATGGGAGCCATGGTCTATGAAAATGGCTTGGGGTACGCCAAATGTAGAACTAACACAGTTAAAAAGGAATTGAGTCGTAGTCTTACCATTTGTAGAATATGTAGGCATCGATTTAGCCCATTTGGTGAAATAATCCACATCAACGATAATATATCCATGCCCCCTAGCCAAATGAGGGTTACACGTCATATAATCGATGCCCCATTTGGTAAAGGGGCCAATGGTAATGACGGGGTGTAGGTGAGCGGGTGGGGCATGCATCTTGCGTTCGTAAATTTGGCATTTGTGGCACTTACGAACAACAAGAATGCAGTCCTTCAAGATAGACAGCCAGAAATTTGACTGAGATCATGTTGACAGAGGCAACATGATCTGTTGGGAGTGGGAAAATTCCCATTAAGGCATAATCTTTGAAGATACCTACCCCCACACTCTCATAAGGAGCACCAGAGTGCTTGACATACGAAACATTACCATCCGAGGAGGAAGAGGCAAAGAATGACAGTTGATTGATAGTGATAATTTTCCCTTGATGGGGAAAACATATCACGTGAAACAAAGAGGAGGCCACAGCATACATGGCATGAGTCCAACTTTGGCCAAGTAGAAGATTATAATTGAGATTGGCGTCAACAATTTCTACTTTGACTTGCACTGTCATGCATTCCAAGGTGATGGCTAGGTTTGGTAAGACACCGAAGAGTCGCAAATAGTGCCCATCTAAAGCTTCCAAAGTGTTTGGAGATTGGTTTAGTGTAGCAGAACCAATAGCCTTCCAACATGTGATTGAAATGATACAGGTGGAAACACCTTCATCGATGACAGTGAGGTGGATGGTCTTCTCATTGATGATTTCCTAAATAATAAAGACAATCAGATGAAGGAGTCATGGAACATGGTTCTCTAGATCAAAACATATCAAATTGGAATCGGTGGGATCGATGCCCCTGATAGTTGACAACAAAGATTTCTGCTATGATGGGCAGCTTTGGAGTACCTCAAGAGCCGACATGGCTGATGGTGCCTGAGCCAGATCCTCAACAATATTATAGTGCTGAGTAGCTCGAGCATTGGGTTTATATGAGGATTTCCGTAGTACACCTCAAGACAGTGGCCGCATAGTGGAATCGGGGTTAGGGCGTTCAATTTGTAAAGAGCCAGAACTTGGGGTAGAAGAATAAGGTGAAACTTCTTTCTCTTTCCCAGCTGCCAGAGCTGGAGCTTGATAGTCTTTCGATCGGGTAGCCACATTAATAGGCATTCTCATCATGAACACTTGAGATCTGGAGGAAGTAGATCAGGGTTGGTCTACCATCTGGATCTGTTGAGATGGAAACGGCTCTCTGAGGACAATAGGGGTCCCTTTGAGTAGGTGACTGACTTTGGATCGTCGGGGACAATCCTTAGTGTAGTGATCTCCCTTGCAAATGAGGCAAGGATACTTAGGTTTCCGTTGCGAAGATTTGCCAGCAGACATTTTGGGAGGACCCTGTTTCGGGGCATCGGCTTTAGCTTTGCCTTTTCCTTTCTTTTTTCCTTTTGAGGATTTTTTCGTTTCGGTAGACTCAACAACGTGGACCTCTAAGGTTTTACTAGGTCCAAGTGGATTCTGCGATGAACTATTAGGCAGAGTATTTGAGACCAACTTCTGTTTGGAAGAAGTTTTAGTAGGGGTCTAGGATACTAAACCAATAAGTCCATCAACGGGAGGAATAATTGGTGACTTTGATACTACCGGGTCGAATGATGGCCATAGAGCATTGGGTAATAACTCATATAAAGTGCTAAACTGAGAGTAAACTAGATCCAAGTACTAAGCACGAGCGATGGCTTGCTCTT
Organism: Pinus tabuliformis; assembly: GCA_031772625.1. Lineage (NCBI taxonomy): Eukaryota > Viridiplantae > Streptophyta > Pinopsida > Pinales > Pinaceae > Pinus > Pinus tabuliformis. The sequence continues at coordinate 1,416,848,133 of CM062816.1, forward strand.
CAGTAGCTCATCCACCCATAGCTATCTCGCGAGAAATTGGGGCTACAAATGATTTGGTAAACCATTCAGTGAGCAACTGATCAACAATATCGAATTTGGTCAGGCAATGCCTACGTCTCCATTCATGGATGTGATCAGAGATGTGTGTTGCAGTATCTTGCTTAAGCGATGTGAGCAAATAGGTGCCAGTTTCATAGCGAACCGGCAACTGAAAATGCATGAGGAAAGCCATGGCTAAAGAGTTAAAGTCATGGTAAGTACTTTGAGGTAGCTCAATGTACCATTTCACTGCAATACCCATGAGGGTTCGTTGGAAAAGATGAAAATGAATGGAATCATCCACGTATGAGTTCGACGAGCACCAAAGGTGATATGTCATCACATGGGCCTGAGGATCTTCTTTAGCTTTTTCATCGAACTTTGGGCAATCACTTGGTATCTTGGACGACACCAGAGGCTAGTACGGTGAATGAAGGATTGGATCATTCGTAAGGCACAATACATCTGGAAACTTGAGCATATCCAAGAAAGGTAATTGAGTGTTAAAATGCATGGGAGGTCAATAAGCGGGCCCATACGAAGGAGCCCATCCCTACTGGTAAGGATTTTGGCCCCACAGTGGGGGATTTTGGCCATATGGTATCTGAGGCTGCCCCTATTTCAGATTACCTTGACCATAGGGAGGATATTAACCTTGAATACCTTAGAACTGTCCAGGCATAGGTTGTTGATAAGCAACGTATGGGTTAAAAGGTTGTTGAGCTTGTTGACCTTGGACATATGGATATGGAACCTGTTGTCATTGAACATACGACTGATGAACCTGTTGTCCCTAAACAAGACGATTCCAGACCTACAGTCCTTGGGCATATGGTTGATACACGTGTTTCCCTTAGACGTAGGGATTTTGTACCTGGTTCCCTTAGCCAATAGGATTCTAAAACTATTGACCTAGGACATGAGGATTTTGGGCATGCTGCTGCAGGACTTGACCTTGACCCTACCCTTGCAAGGGTTGACCTTATTGATATGTATACAAGGGTTGTTACTACCCTAGTTGGTTTTGTTGTTTCAAGGGTTGACCTTGCGGTTGAAAAATTTGTCCCTATGGCTGCAAGGGTTGGCCCTACAAAGACATGGGTTGAGAGGTGTGTAGAGCATATTTCATCTGTTGTTGCACGGCTTGCTACAATTGTTGTAAGGATTGACCTTGCAGTTGTTGCAGGTGACCTTGTTGCGAGATAATTTTCCCTTGTTATTGCATGGAGAGCCCTTGCTACAACAAAGGTTTCCCTTGTGGTAACAAAGGATGCCTTTGTTGCTATAGAGGTTGTCCTTGCTATTGCAAGGGTACTTGAACAGTGCCCGGGAAATTGCCAAACTGAATCTGGCCATAGTCAGGCTAGATGTAATTCTCAAATTGGAGGGTGTAAGGTTGATTAACCAATCCTTGAGAACCATATGGAATGTAAGGATTTTGGTATTGGACTTGAACCCCATAGGGCTACTGATACTAAACATTGCTCGATCCAAATGGACCAATGGGATTCTGAACCTATTGGTACTGGACATTGCTTGATCCAGTAGGTTCATCAGGGTTATAAATAATACCAGAAGAAGGTTAGTTTATACCAAGCATGTGAGCTTCTGATTCGCTCACATTAGTGGCACTTGACACCATAGAAACATTCAGGTTCTATCCCCCAAGTAGTGGCACAATCTGGCCATTGACTAGCGGGACAGAGGAACTGACAAAGACAATCTTTGAAACTATCGATTGTGTCTGACTGGTAACTGGGATTGATGATACAAGAGTATTCAGAATGGTGGGTTGCACCGAGACTGAAGTAACAGCCTATTGGGAAGTCACGTTCATAATAAACAGACTTGACGTAGGCATGATGCCTGACGCCCATACAGGATTATGGTAAAGTGATGAGGCACTAGGTGTACCTAAAACCAAGTGTGCCAAAGACACATAGTTGGGTGGAAAATTGGCAGGAATACCTTCCGAAAAAGGGAAACCCTCGGGAGGAAACTGCAATTGCAATTCTTCTCCCTCAATAATGTGTGGAGTAGAAACTTCAGACTCATCCGGAGATGTGACTAGAGCATCACCTTTGGGTTCCATGTTTGAAAACAAATGATGACGAATCGCTGAACGAGTACTGGGGGATAGTTCCAAAGGAACACTTGGCTAGTCATACGGACTATAAAGATGCTGCAATGATATCTCAACAACGTCAAATAGAGGGTTCGGAGGATAGATAAGCAGTCCAAGCTGACCATCAGTGGTTGACAAGTTCTCTGTAGTTCGAATGGGGTTTTCTGGAGATTCCAAGCCAAGATCAGTAGATGACCCAGTATCGAAAGTAGGTGGAGGAAGAGATGACAATGGTTGAACACTCAAAAAAATTGCGAGTTCAACATTTTGGTCCTCGAGTGACTTTGGTAACTCAGGAAATGGCTCCTTGGACAATATTTCAGATGGAGGAGAGGAAGAGGAATTGGGTGAACCAGATGGTTCAGTCATGATGACCTTGTCTTAGTCAATGGAACAAATAACTTCAAGGCTTTAAAATATATGTTACACAAAAATATCGTCACCATGATTATTTGCAGTCAGTATGGGTCTATCATCACTTGTACTGTCCTCCTAAGCAAGTCTCAGACCTCAGCTCTTCAAGTCAAGCTTTGAAAATGAGAGAAAGACATTGAAAATAAACAAAGCTCTGGTTCCGCACTTTCTCCCACTGTTGCCTGCGGTCCCGCACCTCCATTTTACAAAAACTACGGACCTGCCCGCTCTATCCCTAAAGGAGTGGGTGCGGACCCCTATGAAAGTCAAAAAGGCGCAAGTTTAATCTAAAAAACTCACTTTGGGTTAATTCTAGATGATTCTAGAAGGAATTTTGAAGTGGATTGGCCGCTCTTAGGTGGTTCATGCATCCCAAAAAAGAAGGAGATAATCCCTTGATGAGAGGAGCTATCCCTTTGAAGGAGGACCTAGTAACTTCCCTCCATTGCACTATAAATTAAGGCATTGGGCTGGTTGCTAGGGAGGTTAGAAGCTGAACATTTTTTAGGGTAAATGCTGGTGGAATTAAGACTTCCTAGTTAAGCTTGAGAGGAGAGATCACATACCTTTTTGGCTTCATTGGGAAGAGAGTGAAACTTGTCAAAGTAGAGGAGACTTCTTGCTGGACCCTGGGAGGAGCTTGTACAGCGTCAAGGCACAGGTTGTAAAGTTCTTCTTTTGATTTGAATTAATACAATCAGATTCATTTTTCTCAACAAATTGTCTTATGTCATTTGTTTCATGAATTCCTTGACTTTCATGTTAAATATGTTTTATGATATTGGCTTTTCAGGTGCTATTTAATTTGTTTGCTTGTTTGTGTTTGCAGATTCGCGACAAGGGAGCTCATTTGGATCAAAGGAGCGAGGCTTCCACAAACTTGCGTTGGACCCAAGGTAGGCCTAAAACACTTGTTTGACTTTGTTTATAAATGCATATTTAGAGAAAGATAGTTTGTGATTGGCTTGCTTGTCACTAGGTCTTCTTTAGATTCTAGGAAGGTCTATCTTGTCCACAAGATCGACTCATTCCGTGTGACAAAATGGCGACTCTGCTAGGGACTTGATTTTTTCCTTGTTTTTACTTTGACCTGAGAAACTGTGTTTTTGTTTCTTTTTTTGGCTTGTTGTGTGTGGAATTGGGTAGAATTAGTAGATCCAGGGTTATTTTTTGTTTTTCATAACTTTGGGAGAGGGCCGCACCCTAGCCTTTTGATACAGTGCGTACTTATCCGCACTTTTTCTTTTAGCACAGAGCGGTACCGCACCTGTGTTAACTGTGGGCCTGCGGACCCTGTCAAAATTTTGAAAAACCTAAGATTTTCTCTGTTAGTCAGCTTAGTTTTTGTTTACAAGATATTATCCACTGCCCAGACCTGCATATAACCTGTCAAAAGCTTTCCTTAGGTTGATTTCATTGGTGTTAGGGTTTTAGATGAAATTCCTAGAAGTTTTGCTTGTTTTTCATTTTGGTCTTGTAGTAGCTCTGAGCTTAGAAGCTGTAGGAACCTCAGATCACCTTGGTTTCTACCAACCTTCTTATGAGTCTGACCATTTGCGAAATATACCTTTGTTGAGGAATCCGCCTTGTGTTTTCTCTTTACAAAACTTCGAAAAGCTTGTGTTTAAAAGTTTGGATTTCATTTTTAAAGAAGAAAACAAAATTGGTTGTTTTTGACTGATTTGTGATTCTGCATAAATTGGTCCTTAGTTTACATCTAGCTAAGTAAAACATCCTTAAAAAAGACATCTTGTAGACTTTGACTTCAAATAGGTTTTTATAATTTATAGATCTCAAAGTTAGTCATTTTCATAGTTTTGAGTGTTTTATAAACAAAATAAAAAATCTCTTTTGGAAAAAGTTTGTTTTTTGTAGTGGTTGAGTGCTTTGAAAAGAAAAGGGAATTTTTTGTGAAAATAACTAGTTGTCTCGTTTTGAGTGCATTGGAAAGGACAAAAGCTCTTCTTTTAATTTGTTTGTTAAGAAAGATTTGTGTTTACAAGTATTTGCATTCTCAAACTCTTTCCTAGCTAGAATTTCATTGAAGGGAAAAGATTGTTTAATCATTTTAAGTGCATTTTTAGTGATTTTGAGTCGAGTCTTCATACCACAAGTTTCATCTCCGCACCTCTTGACTTAAACAAAAACCAATAAAAATAACGCTTAAAGTAAAATTCATCTAGTAATATTTTTATTTCTAGGGCTCTGATACACCAACATAGCTTAGGCTAGTGTCTTGGAGTAGGAGAGTAATTAACTCTCCAAGACAGTGAAAACAAACAAATAGCTGTATCTTGTGGTAGGGAAGAAATCCAATTGTTGCATTTATGCTCTGGGAAAGCTCCTCTTAAAGGAGAAGCACGAGATCGTGTCCGAACCAGTGTGGGAATCAATCCTTCCTCATTGGGAACGACGCCAGATATTCACATATTAAAAACGGTAAACCTCGGATTAACCATTATCGAGGAGCCCGGGGTCACTTGTTGGTAAACCTTGGATTATGTCAAGGAGCCTTCAAGGGGATTGAGCTTGCTACTCTGCCGTTGCGTGCGTATCGGATCGTAGACTGTTCCCCCAGGTATATTTGTTTCAGTTGGTAACCTTAGTGACCATATTCTTTAGGATTCTTCCTAAGGTGACAGTGGTGGGAAGATCCCACTGTACCTGGAGCAGACGTTGGCTAGACTCACTTGGATTTTCTGGGAGGTTCTCTTCACTCGAGACGGTTAAGTGGAGGAACTTGTGCTAGTCTATTCATTAAGCAGGTTGCCGGGGTAACTGTTCCAACCGCCATTTCTGTATTGAACTCTGCGACGTTGGATTTCGTCACCAACTAGTGTTTTCAGTACAGAAAGTTACTGTTTGTGTGTGTTTGATCTCCTAGATTCTTTAGGCGTGTGATTCAAATTTGTTTGGTTCTTTAGATACTTTAGGTGGTTTTCATTGAGATTTTACTTTGTTTGTGTGTGAAGTAGTTAAAATTTTTTAACCATGGCTGAATTACCGAGGAAGTCCCATAGACTTTGGGGCCAACCTCCTGAGTTTTCACCGAGCCGGCCTGAAGGGTTGCGAGTCCTCGTAACTCCTAGAGACAATAGAGTTGGGTCACCTAAAGAAGGAGAGTCTTCTTTGGTGGTACATCCTGATTTTCAAGCTTTAGTAGTAGATTATAATCCACAATTAGTGTCTGTTTCCGAAGTTACTGGTAGCTTTTCATCTACTAGTGATATAGGTGAGGAACCTGAAATATCCGAACCTGAAAGTGAATTTGCTGCTACTCCGACAACGGGGTTTGCTTCTCCAGCTTCTAGTGGTCCTGGTTCACCTAGGGTAGAAAGAATAATTACCCAAAATCTTCCTTCTGGACTTATAGCTATTGAATAACTTGGTACTCCGGAAGAAGAAGTAGGCATCCCTATCCCTGAAAATCAACCTGCTATTGAACTAAGGGAGCGTGAATCAATTTTTTACAGTCCACCTAGGAGCAGTGCTTGGTATCTTTCTTTAACTAATTTCTTAGAAAACCCAGGGTTAAGTTTTTCACCACCTCGTGTTCCTTATCACCCAACACCTAGAGGTTACTATCCTCCATTAAATATGTCAAGATAGTCGTCCATGTTTACTCAATCGCTTGAATCCTTTTTGTACGGTGGTCCTTCTGTTCCCTCTGCGTATCAGTCACTTTCTGGTACTTTTTTGAGAGCATCTCCTCAACCCATTGATCAAGGGTTATTAACTGCAAGCAATGGTACTAAGCCGTTGAGCGTAGAAGATATTCTCATGATGTCAGGTACTATTTCCAATCCTCAACCTCAAGGTGGCCAGTTATCGCCTGAGAGGCAGCCTCAAAATCCTCAATTATCGCCTAGGGGGCAACCTCAAGGTACCCAATTTGTGCCTGGGGGGCAACCTCAAGGACAGTACATACCTACGTGACAGTACATTCCTCAAGGTCAACCCCAGACTCAATATGTACCCCAAGGTCAACCCCAGTATCAATATGTACCTCAAGGTCAACCCCAGTATCAGTACGTGCCTCAAGGGTATCAACCCCAAGGTCAGTACTCAAACCAAGGTTTCCAACCACCCTCCAATCAATCATATGTTCAAGGAACGGGAAATGTACCTTTGAATTATCAATCCTACCCTCAACCCAGTTATGGTCCTCAATATTCTCAGCCTGTTATGGGTCCGTACCCCGGAATGAATTTAGTGTGGGATCCATCACAAACTCAACAGGTCTTGCAGCCGAATGTACAGTTGTCATCTCAAACTGGACAACCGTTAGTTTCTGGTACACCCCAGCAACCTGTCCAGTCTTCTATTCAAACTTCTGTACCTTCGGTAGTTTCTCAGCCTGGGCCTAGTACGCCTCGTACTCCGCCTCAAACGACTGCTGCAACTGCCGCAACATCTGTTCAATCTACCCCACCTACTTTTGGAGTATCGATAGCTCCGGTTTCTACTGTTCCTGTATCTACTCCTCAGACATCTTTACCTCCATCTGGATCCACAATTCAAACTTCGGTTCAGATGCCTGTAGGACAACCTGGTTCAAGTACGGTTGTCACAAGTCAACCACAATTTACTTATCAACTGTACCAGGGACAGTACCAATTCAGTCCTGCTGTGCAGCAGCTAGTCTATCAGTATCAACCATACCCTGGGTACACATATCAACAACCTCAACAACCCCAGTACAGTCCGGTTAATCCTGGTTTTCCAGGAGGATGCAATATCCCAAATGCAATTCCTATTCCTAGTTATCCTGGATATCCTCCTCCTGGGGCTGGTCTCATGACCTAGAGTTTTAGGGACCCTAATCGTCAGTTACCATTTATCGCAACTTTGGACTTGCCTGACTTGTCGCGCCTAACGAACGATCCCATTAATTATCTTCCGTTTTGGTCGCCAATGCCGAATACGTTTCCCAGTGATATTCCTAAGTTTGAAGGCAAATTAGGAGAGGACCCGTCGAACCATGTGATGACTTATCACCTCTGGTGTGCGTCTAACTCCATTTTAGATGATTCAATCCGTCTAAGGCTTTTCCAGCGCACTCTAATTGGTCTCGCGGCCAAGTGGTACATTGAGTTACTGTGAGGCACTTTTTATAATTTTAGTCAGTTAGCTACCTCGTTTTAACTCATTTTCAGTTGCCAGTCAGATATGACAATGGCACGGAATTACTAACTTCGTTAAAGCAATCGATGTCCACTTATATTTCAGATCACATTCATGAATGGAGACGTCGACGATGTTTAGTGAAGGTTTTTATTCCGGATGAGATCTTGGCTAAATGGTTTGTAAAAGCTTTGTTGCCAAAGATCACTGAAGATGTAGCTAAGGCCGTAGTTGTTACTAAGGAGCAAGTAATTGCTCAAGCACAGTATCTTGACTTGGTCTATACTCAGTCAGGTATGTTACAGGAGAAAATCCCCGATCTTCCCAAGCAAAATCAAATCGCTGCAGCTCCTTCAGGGTCTCATGCTACTGATGGTATGATTGGTACGGTTAACACTAAAAGTAAGAAGAAGTCTTCCAAGAATTCTTCTCCTATCATAACCTTGCCTGATTCCCCGACAAGAGATTCTTTTGCGGAGATTTCCACCGATATTCACGTTGTAGAGTCATCTACAGCCAAATCAAAATCCGGTGGGAAGAAGAAAGGGAAGAAGAAGAATAAAACGGACAAAAATTAAAAAGAGAAACCTGAAAAATTGAAATCCAATGATGAAAAACGCAAACCTCGTTATCCTTGTCTCATTTGTGATGAAGAACATTTTACAAGAGACTGCCCTCATCGTGCAGAGGTTGCGAAGATTGTCAAAGGTTCCCAAACACCTGTTGTTTTGAAGGATCCTTTTCCAAGTCAAGACAGTAAGATGATAGGTTCTTCCTCGAGTGCCAATGAAGAACCTATACTGATGATGTCCCATGTTAGAATTGCAACTCGATCGCATGATTATGGTAGTAAAAGTCCTGTTGATGGTAAAGAAGCAGAATTTTCTCATTCTAACCCATCAACCTCAGCTCCCGGTTCCGATCCACTACAGATCGAGAAACCTAATCCAGACTTGGTAATCAAACCGCCTGCCAAGGGTATACTTCGAAAGTCAGCTTTCAATCCACATGCGAGAGCGGCTCAGAACTATAACATTGTTGAGGATTCAGCTGTTTCACCCTCAGCAATGTCGGCTTTGGAAGTGCTACAATCATGTCTAGCACAGCGTAAATTACTTTTGTCGGCTATAGGAGCTGTCGATGTTCAGGAATCGAACCTAATAATTTTCGATCTAGAAAATAGTGCACCGTGCTTACCTCATCAAATGGCTTTCCAGATTCCAGTGATCGTAAAAAACAAGCCTATTCATCAGACTGTGATTAATGAGGGAGCCTCAACGTGTATTATGTCGATAAAGTGTTGGAGATCGCTTGGTTCTCCTTCGCTAAATCAATCCCCAACGATTCTAAAGGCCTTTGATGGCCGTGGGTTTCATCCTTTTGGCATTCTACAGGACTTACCTATAGGGGTTGAAGGAAAAACCATTAATCTAGATGTGGAGGTGGTTGATGCCCCTCTAGATTACAACCTTCTCTTGGGTCGTAGTTGGTCTTACGCTATGATAGCTATCGTTTCATCGGTCTTTCGGGTTATAAAGTTCCTCACAATGGAAAGATCGTAACAATAGACCAGCTGGCTTACTTTTCGTCTGACCCAGCCTCTTCGAAAAGTATTCAGCATGTCGGTAAAACGACTATCCCGTATAAGGATGTTGGAGTAGGACTAGTTAAAGATGCCGGTTTACTAGGAACTTTTCCTTTTCCTCCGATCAACGCATCGTCTTCATTTGCAACCATTCATATGATTTCGTCAGACACCATTGTTTATGATGATCCTTGGATCGTTCCTTCTGAATCTGAAATAGACTCATTTGGTGATGTCATGCCTTTGAGTCCATATGAAATTGCGTATGAGGTCGTGCAGTCATTTACCGACCCATCTTCAACCAATATTGACTTAATGAATGTGGTCCGTGAGGAATCACTTTTCACATCAAACTCGGATTCAATCATGTTTTCTGAACTTGTTCACTCTGATGAGAAAATTCGTGAAATCCTATGTGTAGATGATTTACCATGGGAAGATCTCCATCACAAATCTTCGTTCTTACCCGAGAATGATCGTTTTGAAAATGATTTTTCATCAATTTTTACGACTGAATATGTCAAGGAACCTCATAATCCAATGAAATATCCTGATTCAGAGCTAAATTTGGGAAACATCTCTCGAACTATTCCTATTGACATTTCGGTTAAGTCAGGAATTGTTGAGACCATTCATATAGGTGCCTCGTGTACAGAAGACGAAATTCAAATATAAAGGCTCTATTTCAAGAATTCCGCGACGTGTTTGCCTAGTCCTATGAGGAAATGCCAGGAATTGATCCCGCGATTGTTGTTCATTAGATCAAGACTTACCTGAATGCTAAATCCGTCCGGCAACGTTTGCATCAGATTCACCCAAGAAAAGCTGCTGCTATTAAAGCAAAAGTTGAAAAATTACTCAAAGCGGGTTTCATTTATCCGATCCCATTAACGGATTGGGTATCAAATATTGTTCCGGTTAACAAAAAGCAAGGGACAATAAGAATATGTATCGATTATAGGGACATTAATCGAGCCTATCCAAAGGACAATTACCCAACTCCCTATATCGATCAAATCATTGATGATTGTGCCAGCAGCGAAATATTCTCCTTCATGGATGGTTTTTCCGGATACAATCAAATCAATATTCTACCTGCCGATCAACCAAAAATGGCTTTCATTTGTCCATGAGGGACATTTGCTTATTGTAAATTACCTTTTGGGCTCAAGAATACCGGAGCAACTTTTCAAAGGGCTATGTCTTATGCGTTTCATGACATCAAGCACATTGTGCAACCCTATCTCGATGATGTTCCTGCCCATTCATTACATTGAGCTGATCATCTCATCCATTTACGAGCAATCTTTATGAGGTGTAGGCATTATCGGATTCGGTTGAATCCACACAAGTGTGTTTTCTGTATAGAAACGGGTCGATTTCTAGGGTTTGTTGTTTCGAAAGCCGGCATTCGCGTCGATCACTCGAAGGTCGAAGCTATTGTCAAATTGCCTCCTCCTTCGAGTCTTCGCCAACTCCAAATTTTGCAAGGGAAAGCAAAATTTTTACGACGATTCATTCCTAACTACATCGAGGTTACAAAGGGTTTTACCCGGTTGTTGAAACAGAATACTCCATTCTATTGGGATGAGATAGCTCAGAAATATTTTGATGCACTAAAACACACGTTGACCCATGCATCGTTATTGCATCCTCCCAACTACAACCAGGATTACTTCTTGTATCTCGCCGCCTCTAATTCCACCATTGGAATGGTCTTAGTTCAGGAAGATGAATTCGGTACTGAACATGTGATATATTACCTTAGTCGAACGTTAAATCCAACTGAGCTAAAATACTCACATGTGGAGAAATTGGCATTGGCATCTGTTCAAGCTGTCCAACATTTTCGTCACTCCATTTTACTACGTAAAACTATAGTAATTTCTGATTGCAACCCTATGATCTACATTTTGACCAAGCAATTGCTAGGGGACAAGTACTCTAAATGGATTGTTATCCTGCAGGAGTTCGACTTGGAATTTGAGAAGTCTAAGTCTAAGAAATCTTTAGTTTTGCGGAATTAATGTGTGACTTCTCGCATGCTGACATGGAAACTGTGGCGGAGGAGCCCATTGTGGACGAATCCTTATTTCTAATCAGCACTTTAGACCCGTGGTATGGGGATATCATTGTTTATCTCCAGACCCAATCCTTTCGGCCAGAAATTTCAAAGTCAGAACGTCGGAAAATATGATTCCAGTCCCAACAATTCAAGATTATTGGAGATACTCTTTATCGCCGTGGGGCGGACTCTGTTTTTTGACGTTGTTTAACTCATGAGGAAGCTGAAAGGGTTCTAAATGACTGTCACTCTGGAGTGTGTGGTGGTCATATGTCTGGGTATGCCACAACCCAAAAGATATTGCGCGCTGGCTACTTCTGGCCGTCTTTGTTTAAAGATTGTATTAACGCGGTCCGAAAATGCCACAACTGCCAAATTTTTGATCAAAATATGCACACTCCACCTGCTCCTCTCCACCCTATAATTGTTGTTGGTCCTTTTGCCAAATGGGGTATCGATTTTATTACATGTAACCCTCACTCGGCCGGGGGGCATGCGTATATCATCCTTGCAGTAGATTATTTTACCAAGTGGGCCGAGGCGATGCCTACATTTGAGGCAGACGGCAAGGTAGATGCAATTTTCATGTTCAATCATATAATTGCTAGGTTTGTGTCCCACAAGTGATTATCACTGATCATGGGCGTCATTTTCGAAACGTTATGATGACCGAACTTACAGGCCAGCTTAGGTTGTGTCACAATAGTTCAACTCCTTATTATCCACAAGATAATGGTCTGGTTGAATCCATCAACAAAGTTTTAGTCATCATGATCTGACGAATCATTGGGATTCATCGGTCGAATTGGCATAACATGTTATTTTCAACGCTTTGGGCGTATCGAACCTCAGTAAAAACATCAATAGGGTTCACTCCTTTCCAACTAGTTTATGGTCTGGAAGCTGTGTTACCCATTGAATGTGAAATCCCATCATTGCAAATGGCCATCGAATTACTTCCAGCCACTTCCGAAGAGGAAAAACGTTTGTTATACTTGGCTCAATTAGATGAGAATCGACGTGATGCTCCATTGGCAATCGAAACTCACACAAAACGTATGAAAGCTCAGTATGATTGAAATGTGACCCCTCGAAATTTTTTGGAAGGAGATCTAGTCTTAGTTTACGATCAAGCTAATGATAAATTAGGTGCTGGAAAATTCGTTCCTATATGGCATGGTCCCTATGTTGTCAAGCAAAAGGGGCCTATGAATTGGTAGACTTTGACGAGGACTCTTTAGGTAAACCCAGAAATGGTATTTACCTGAAGAGGTATTATGCTTAAAGAATGGGTATGGAGATTTTTAGTTAGGATAGTTTTTCTTTCTAGCTGGTGTGTTTTAGTTTAAAAAGTATGCTTAGCTTAGAGAGTGTTTTTCGTCATTATTCTTGCTTATCTTGGTTTTACTCTTGGTATTGCAGATGTCGATGCCTCTCCAAACATACATTGGTTTCGCTGATGGTGCTTGTCGTAATACACGGAACATTTCTTCCGCAGCTTGGGTTATCTATTCGCCCTCTGACGAGTTGGTATCTATGCATGGGGTAAGCCTCGGTCAAACAACGAACAACATTTCTGAGTATAGTGCAGTGATTGAGTTATTATCTGAATCTATTTCATTTGGGATTCGGAGTTTGATAGTGAGGTTAGATTCTGAACTCATTGTATTACAGCTTAATAGAGTGTATGCCATTAGAATTCCAGTGTTATTGAGATTATTTTTTAGAGTGCGTCTCATGGAACGTGAGTTTGATTATATTGAATATCAGCATATTCCAAGATCTTTAAATACATTAGTAGATGCAATTGCTTCTCGAATGTTAAGTAGACATTTGCAATAATCATACATGTAAATTTAAAAACATTCCATAACATGATTTATAAGATAAGCCGTAATAGTGATATATATATATATATATATATATATATATATATATATATAGGAGTGTGTCAAAAATACATCGTCCTCGATCATAGGTTGAAAAAAACCTTATGATCAGCAAAAATGACAAGTACAAAAAGCAAAAATGTCATATGTGCCCACAATAGGTGATCATCCTATCACTGGTGATGATCTCGATAAGAAACCACTACACGGGCCACCTTGCAAAGGAACCTCCTAAAAGGTCCTGGGACCCCAATCACATAGCGCTGAAGTCGACGAGGAATGTCATCTATGGTGGTCTCCGGAATATCTCCTGTCAAGCGCTATAGATGACTCTCCAACTCGGCCAAAACCTCTGCTGATTCGTCTTATGGGGCTGGCACGGCTGCAACTGGTTGTTTCCTCTCGTAAGGCCGGAGAGCGACTGGTCGCTGTGGACCCACATCTGCATTTGAAACTTTTACTATCAGTTTTGGGACAATAGAAAAATAACAAAAAAAAAAAATTAATAGGAAAATGTTGAAAATGATTTTACCTGAGTCATCCCATTGCTCTCCTAGTGGAAGAGCCATGTCTGGGTCACCACGAAAATCTACCCCAGCGTAAGGGAAGTCCTGAATAGAAAAAACCTGGTTTTCCAACCATTGGAAATACTCAGGTTTAAATAGAACAACCTCTGTCCCCTCGTCTGGATGACGGGCCATAACTGCAACCCATCACATCAGTTTGGGCTCTTGAGGAAGCCCAGCTCCAACAATAAGGTGCTGCGGGATCAACATGGGAACCCTCTCTAGACCAAAGCTCACAACGAAAGCCCCATAACCAAAGGTCTTCAGTTGTCCATTTTTGGCTCTGGTCAGTTGGCCTTTTACATTGACCAACACAACATCGCACCAGTTGAAGATGGTGCCTCAAAAGCAGTCAACTGCCATCCGCATCTGGGATCCGGTGGCAATATGTAATGCGGCACTCCCGCAAAATCTGGTGACAGTAAACGTAATCACCATGAGTTCAAGAAGGGATATGGTTTTAATGTCTATCCCTTTGTCTCTAGCCTGGTTGTTGCAGAACTCTAGCCGGAGGCTATCGACAGACTGGCCACCTGGCCTAGTCCCGAATAGAGTCAAGTCTTCGCCTCTCTTAGGAAAACCGGTCAAGAAATATATGTCTGCCGGCTTAATTTCGAGTTGGTGGCCATCAATGAAGAAGCACTGGTCTTGTATGCTCCATCTATCAACCAACCACTGTAAGAAATCCACCTGGGCCCTCATGCCAGGTATGGCCTAGAATTTGTACAAACCGCATGCCTTCAATGCATCGATCAAAGGTTAGTGATTCAACGCGGCAAGATCCACGTCCTCATGCTCTCGTTCATGCCAATCTAGCATGATGCACTCTCTGCATCCAATAAAAAGACAAATTAGAATGCTAGAAATTAATTTGTTTGGGCCAAATTTGAGAATTTTTGGGTTAAAAACCCTTGCTGCGGGGACTGCACCCTCTAGGTTAGATACAGTGCGTGGGTCCGCACCTTGCCTACATGGAAGGTGCAGACCCCTGACTTTTTCCCCATTGAGAAAAAGTCGGGGTCCGCGGGCTGCTAGTGTTACGCTTGCGGGCCCCCGTGCGTGGGTTTTTAGCCTAAAAACCCTCCAAAAAATGAAATAAAAGCCTTAAAAAAAAATGAAACGGTTAAAAATGAAGAGTAGGATGATGTGGATTACCTGGAGAAGACGGTGTTCGATTCTGACGGTTGGATTTTCCACAATCTTCACGGGAAGTTTTCTGAACAAAAGCACTATTTTCTCACCCAAATCTCAAACGGTAAAAATGAATTGACGAAAGCCCTTTTTATAAGTTTTTTGAGTAAATAAATTGCAAATTTGTTTATGTTTCACTTTGGAAAGGTAATTTTTGCAGCATTTTTATCCATTTTAAACAGGTATGAGTAATGTTTGCATTTTTGTTCAGGATAATGGATTATTCAGGCGAAATCTATCATTTTCAACGAAAAAACATTTAGAGTCACCTTTAAGCTCTTTTCTGACTCCTAAAACATGAAAAGATCGCTGAGTTTTTCTTTTTAAACTCGTTAAAATGGAACTAAAAAGACGGTCCACTTACAGCTCTTTTCTGACCGTAAAAACATGAAAATATTGCCGGATTTTTGTCGTTTCAAATTCGATATTGGTTATAAAATGACGTGTCATTGATCGCTCTTTTACTTTTTCGGATCAGGGGCACTAATTACGAAAATTAATCCTTGGTCGTAAAGATCAAGCGGTTCTCCCAAGTATTATTTTATACTTTTTCGGGCTTGGGAGACACAAATTTACTAAAAAGGTCAACCCTGGAGTCTTCTTAAGTTTTTTTAGACTCTCTAAAATTTAAAAACACCGAGTTTCTCCTATACTGGACTCGTTAAAATTTCACAGTAAAGGACCTGTTCAATTACAAACATGAACAAACCACTCCTTCTTAGCGTTCGAATTTAAACTAAGTTGAACTCATCCGAAGGATGAGCTTATAATCAAGCAAATGTTATCCTCCTCAAGCTTGTCAAAAATAAAGAGGTACTTGCCAAAAATGGTGGGGGAAAAGAGAGAAAAATGAGCCTGTTTGTCATACTTTGTAACAACTCTTGAACACGACACTTTTATTCACCTGGGTTGGGAAATCCTTTGCCTAACAGTTGATCAAACCACATTGAAAGTCTTCAGCCAGTTTCTGGGTATTAACTTTGGTTCAATTGTCACCAGCCCATCTGTTGTGTCGTTATGTATTCAAGAGGTCATTGCCAATAAGCCATTCATCTGCAAAATATCTATCATCCATCTTGAGCATCCCTGAGTCAGTCCTTTCAACTAAATTTCTTCAACTTGATCTATGATTTCGTGTTGTGGGCTTGCCTGCGATGGATCACTTTCTATCGACTTCAGCTCATTATCTAGAAAGATGATCTAGAAATCGTCAGTACCTTGGGATCTGCATGCCTCAATGGCAGGTTTCTCGCCTTTGACGACAAGTTGCATCATTGACCTTCGATCAAAGGATTCTGTGACATGTTTGACATCAACACATTTATTCACATCTCATGGATTGTACTGGGTACTTTGAGAGCCATTGACATCATTGGTGGTTTCTCTCACACTTGTTAACAGTTTACATCATTGACTGGTAATCAAGTGGTTTCTACCATGTTCGACTTCAACACATTCATTCGCATGGATAGAATCGTACTGTTTCGGGAAGTAGAAATGAAGACCCTAGATCTAGTTTCCACAATCCAGGCTGCGAGGAATTTTGTATTCATTATATAATGGACTATTCATAAACAGATGGTTGCGTCCATACTGTGTCCACATGAGTCTATACTTGTGATGTCTTACAAGATCATTCCTGTATCAGAGCAGTAGTTAGTTTTCTAAGTCAGTTTTGATCTGAGTATGGGAATGCCTACCTCAACAATGATATGATCTCATATATATATCTTACATTGAATGTTTTTACAGGTTCCAACCGGGCTCTCCACAAGATGATCCTCGAAATGATAAAGTACTTCACTCTTCCTAAATGATAAATGAAATCCTCATCTACTACAGACTTCGCACTTTAGGGGGAAATCTGTTACACAAAAATATCATCACCATGATTATTTGCAGTCAGTATGGGTCTATCATCACTTGTACTTTCCTCCTAAGCAAGTCTCAGACCTCAGCTCTTCAAGTCAAGCTTTGAAAATGAGAGAAATACATTGAAAATCAACAAAGCTCTGGTTTTGCACTTTCTCTCACTGTTGCCTGCAGTCTGGCACCTCCTGTTTACAAAAACTACGGACCTGCCCGCTTTGTCCCTAAAGGAGTGGGTGCGGACCCCTGTGAAAGTCAAAAAGGTGCAAGTTTATTATAAAAAACTCACTTTGGGTTAATTCTAGATGATTCTAGAAGGAATTTTGACGTGGATTGGTCGCTCTTAGGTGGTTCATGCATCCCAAAAGAGAAGGAGCTAATCCCTTGATGAGAGGAGCTATCCCTTTGAAGGAGGGCTTTATCCCTTTGAAGGAGGACCTAGTAACTTCCCTCCATTGCACTATAAATTAAGGCATTGGGTTGGTTGCTAGGGAGGTTAGAAGCTAAACATTTTTGAGGGTAAATGCTGGTGGAATTAAGACTTCCTAGTTAAGCTTGAGAGGAGAGATCACATACCTTTTTGGCTTCATTGGGAAGAGAGTGAAACTTGTCAAAGTAGAGGAGACTTCTTGGTGGACCCTGGGAGGAGCTTGTACAGCGTCAAGGCACAGGTTGTAAAGTTCTTCTTTTGATTTGAATTAATAAATCATATTCATTTTTCTCAACAAATTGTCTTATGTCATTTGTTTCATGAATTCCTTGACTTTCATGTTAAATATGTTTTATGATATTGGCTTTTCAGGTGCTATTTAATTTGTTTGCTTGTTTGTGTTTGCAGATTTGCGACAAGGGAGCTCATTTGGATCGAAGGAGCGAGGCTCCCACAAACTTGCGTTGGACCCAAGGTAGGCCTAAAACACTTGTTTGACTTTGTTTATAAATGCATATTTAGAGAAAGATAGTTTGTGATTGGCTTGCTTGTCACTAGGTCTTCTTTAGATTCTAGGAAGGTCTATCTTGTCCGCAAGATTGACTCATTCCGTGTGACAATGTCCTTTTAAGGAAACTCACAATTTGGTCAAAAAGACTAACAGGATGTTTTGGATCATGGGCAATCAATTATTAAGACACATAAAAGACTGGTGCCCTTTCATTTTTTAAGAGTTGAGAAAGAAACAAAGATGACTCTATTGCTTTCGTTTGGAAATGAGCTCGAAAGTACAAGTGCTCAAATGATCTTTTAAGTTTAATGAGTCAAAAAGATCAAATGACTACTCTGTATGATCTAGGAAAACAGGATTACCAGGCAACCGTGAACTTCATAATACCTCCTGGCAAGCCAAGAAGTACGAGCAGGCAATCTCCCCGAATGTTGTGTTCGGTATATCATGCTTGCAAGGCGGCTGACTCGGCTTCCTAAGGATAAAAGGATTACAACCTAGTGGGGTCTCCCGTTATATACTCGATGGTATGGGGAGCACAAATCCCTACTAGCACTGTCTAATGCTGAAGCTAACGACAACTGCTAGGTTTAAAGACGCTGGAACATGTCTCTAGCCTATACCTTCTAGATATGATCATTAATGTCAAATGCACCTTAGGTTAATTGAATTCATTTTAAAGTTGACCTTGAGTTAATTTTCAGTTTTCAAGTCTTAGCAATGCTACTCGAAAAACCTTAAATGCAACTAAATGAGACAAGACCCTTTCAATTCGATGAAATGCCTACACTAGAGATGGTAGAAACTACTCAATCAAATGCAAACAATCAAGCAACTGAAAATGAAATTATCTTTCACTACCTTACCTTTTCAAAAAAATAAAATAATGAAAAATGCATTCCAATTCCTAATTTCCTGACAAGCACTTATCTATTAGTCCTTTAAAAATAAAAAAATTATCTTCCTTTTTCAAATGTTGATGCAATTCTAGTCTTTTAAAAGATGAAAATTATTGTAACATAATGATGCAACAAGCTAGAATTTCATACTTTTTCATGAAACAACGAAACAAGCTTTTCACATACAATATTTCAGTGAAAAAGTTTTCGAGACAATAAGCTCTTCAAGCAGATGAAAAAATGAAAAGAGAAGTTCATTCAGATCAATGAAACACCAACTTTACCAAACACAAGACCAACAATGTAATCTATGTCGGAAAAGAAACATTTATGAAAGCAAACGAAACTTTTTC
Source organism: Pinus tabuliformis (assembly GCA_031772625.1). NCBI lineage: Eukaryota > Viridiplantae > Streptophyta > Pinopsida > Pinales > Pinaceae > Pinus > Pinus tabuliformis. The sequence goes on from CM062816.1 coordinate 1,416,867,193, forward strand.
AGACTTGTGTAAAAATAGGTCGAAGTCGTAAAAAGGACCAAAAACAAAATTCAAAGAGTAAAAACACCTACAACCCGACTTAATGAGTTCGCAAATTGCTGTATGGGTGACCAACTAGATGCCCTAGTGTCGCTGGCCACTCAATGACTCAATCAATCAAGTAGAAAGATGATAAGCCAACAAGAAAACAAAACCAAATGAAAAGTAGTTTTCTAATTAGGGGTAAAATGGTCAAAAAGGCTTATGGGGTCAAAACCACAAGAGCAGAACACACTGGCCAAGATTTGGGTCAAGCCCTACTCTTGACTCACAGGCATCGATGCGCTTCCTAACTGACAACAAGCACCAGAGACTATTCGGCATGACTGTTTCTCAGCAACTCACGCTGGTCGGCGCGACTGTCAACTAATTAAGTGTGTTGATCGAGGGAGCTATGGAAAAAAAAAAAAAAAATTGAAACAGGGACCAAATCTGCTACTATGAATTTTAGACTCAAACCAATAACTAGGAGAAAATAAACTGAGCCAAAGGGGAAACCTAAAACTAGAAAATTTCTCATGGAATCATGAAATCCAAGATAAACTAAAGGATTGGGATCCCCAGTGGAGTCCCCAATTTGTGGGGAAGTAAAATTATAAGTGTGGACATGAACAAATTCCTCTAGCCAAATAATGGTTCTAGCCACAATAGTACATTCTATGGAAGATTTCCTTAGGTTAGAATCCCTTAAGAGGTCCTACCTCTTGGTTTTCTTATCTTGCTTGATGATGTCCTTACTTGCTCACTCTAGCAATCTCTCGCTTCCTTATTCAAACTCCTAAAACAAGTAAACAACAATAAACAATGAACATGATAATAGAAAAATTGCAATTCAACCTACTTAACAAGTCAAGAAACATTAAGCCATGAATATGTAATATTACAAAACATGTAGGAAGTCAATGGATAGTTGCATATATTAATATCCAAGAGAGATTACAAACATTTTTCTTGACATCGCAGTCTTCCTCTGACAAGACCAGGTTCCCACACACCTTTGCTAGCATTCCACAATGGATTCAAACAACAATAGTTTTAAAGCTCTTCCCTTTAGGCTTCACTCCAAACCAAATCACACTTCTTCCTCACACAACTAGATAGCTACCACTAGTAATAGTTTGCTTTTCTACTCCAAACCAAAATAGCATCAACACTCAACCAAACACTATGACTAGGACTAGCTTGTGCTTGGGAAGAAGGGAGGTTTATATATGAAATATGGATGGGATATGGATCCTCTTCTCATGGGAGTAGGACTTATCCCTTGAGGTAGTGCCATCATTATAGGGGAAAGGGGCCCAAACTATCATCCTCGACCCCATCATTATTTGGGAAAGGAGCCTAAAGAGCGGCTCAACTGAAAGTGCGTGAAGAAGTTTGGTGCCTCAAGTGTAAAAGCTAGGGCCATGATAAGGATCACTAACCTATTTTCACAAATTATATGGCATGAGGAGGGCCAATGCCCCTAAGGCAAGAAACTCAAGATGGACCAAGTACGGGACCCGCGTTGTGGTGCACTATCTGTCAAGTAGCAGGAAAACATGTAACAGACAATTTCCACTTACTGCAAAAGTTTTTATAAATGCCGCAACAACTATTCTGCAATTTCTGTAAATCAGTGGGCCACAATGAATGTAACTGCCATAGCTATGAATTGATGATGGAAAGAACGCTCGTGTATCGAATGAAAATAGAAACTCGGCTTCTGGATCAAGGTGTCGAGGCAACGCATGGAGGATATCAGGGACAAGGAGAAGGCCGAGGAGGAGGAAGTCCTGGGAGAGGTTGAGGACAAGTTATTTGCTATAATTATGGAGTATTAGGACACTACACGCAGGAGTGTATGAGCCAGACACGCCCGTCATGCTGGTATTGTACTCAATTTGACCACGCAATAGAAGAATGCCCTATATTGATAGCTAAAATGTAGGAGAAGAAGACACAACCTGAGCAGCCTACCCAGAACCTGTAAATGATGAGGGTCGAGCCTCGCAAAGAGGATCCCAATGTGAATATCGTGCTGCGAAGTGGTATGACGACTGGTGACGATAAGGGAAAACAACCTCAAGAAGGTGGATGGATCTACAATGCTCTAGAAAAAGAAGTTGGGTTTGATCTGGAGTGTGCAAAGGAAATGTTAATGGAAGCAAAGAAAAGTTTCGCTGAACCCTCTACCTCAAGAAGTCAAGATAGGCTATCTGAAGAATTTTACCCCTCCATGCTTACTACTTTCTTTGAAACTTGTATGAAGTTGTTGCATGATAGCAAGTCTATAAAAGGATTATAGGAGTTAATAAACAAATGTTTCGGTCAGGATAATGCTTCTAATTGGCACCGCATGTCCAGAAAGATTGCAGACATAAGACAAGAATAGTGTGCAAGATCAGGTTCACCGCGCAAATAGGATACTATGAGATGGATCAAGTTATTTTGGATCTGGGGTCAAATGCAAATGTTTTTCATAAATAGAGTTGTGAAAGAATGGGGAGACCTACACTGCATTGGTCTCTAATCCAATTAATAATGGAAAATCAACAGAATATTATCCCTATGGGATGACTACATGGGGTAACCATAGATATAGAAGGTGTGAACACGCTGGATGATTTTGAAGTGATAGATATTGTTGATGACAAAAATCCATATCCCGTGTTCTTGGGGATTGATTAGGCTATCGACATGAATGGGGTCATCAACCTGAAGAAGAAGAAAATGTCGTTTGAAAGGAAAATGCTCCGCGTCGTAGTGCCACTAGACCCTACAGAAGGACCATGCTATACTGAACCAGTCCATGACTATGAGGAAAGCGATGATGATCTGGATCAGATCTATAAAATAATAGTGTGAGACCAAGATCGGGTTAGTCCAACAGTCGATGGACAAATCACATGGGACTGTGAAAACTCCTGCACCTTAGATTCGTACAAAGAACTGGAGCACTGGCATAATAGGTTGCATGAAGTATCTACGCAGTGTTGTAATATGATGACTAAATCGTTGTGCTTTTTATCATCTGAGGTAAGAATTTTTCCTTGTTATGATGGTCTAACTAATGTAGATAAATTTTTGGATGCATTTGAAAGGGAAGTTCCTGAGAATCATCCCTTCGAAGTGCTGGAATTGGTGCTACGAATTATGCCTGCACAGTGGTGGGGTACGCATAAAGATAGATTTGAAAAATGGCGTGACTATAGGAGGATGATGAGGATGTGATTTTATTGCTCTAGGGTACAGTTGACTGAGAAGTATGATGGGAGAAATGATCTGCGTGATCATTTGGAAAAATGGACAAAGTTTTATGGAACGGAGCTACAACTAGAGTGGGTGAATTTATTTTGTCACACTCTAGAAATAATCCCTATGAACTAGTATTTAGAGACGGAGCTCTGCCATGACACCGCAGAATGGGATATTTTAAGAGAAGGGTTCGTGAGGACATTCAGATTTGAAGATGTTTTTGAAAGTATTGATGAAGCGCTGCAGGAGGTTAAGGCAATGATCTTTAGAATTCCACAGGATCCCTTGGAATTGGTTCAACCAGATTGGAGCACCCAGCTGCACCATGCACTGGAGTGCTATAGTTTGACTTCCGAAGGAGAGGATGAGGATCCAAGGAATATTAACATCCCCGAAGCAGAAGGCCACCGCGAAGTAGAGGGACTACAGATAGAGAACCCCAACATCACTACGCCACTAAAAACTAAGCAAGTAAACATTGGTACATAAGTGGAACTAAAGTTTGCAAAGATAGGGGATTACTAGGATGATGCTACAGTGGACAAAGTCACTGAGTTGCTCCGCGAATATCAAGATTTATTCCCTACCAAATTTTTGGACTTAAAAGGCATAATAGGTGATTTGGGAGTGATGAAAATAACTTTAAAACCGGACGCGAAGCCTGTTAAGCAGAGGCCATATCACCTTAATCCCAAATACAAGGAAAAGGTCCACTTGGAGTTGGATAAGATGCTTGCAGCGGGTATTATTGAACCAGTGGAGGAATCTAATTGGGTGAGTCCAATGGTAGTTCAGGAAAATAAATAAAAAGATGAAATAAGGATTTGTGTAGATCTCAAGAAGCTTAACGATTCTTGCGTTCATGATCATTTTCCAACTCTGCTCACATATGAAGTACTGGATAATGTTGGCCGGAAGGAGGCCTATTCATTCACTGATGGGTTCTATATTTACCATCAAATAAAGAGCACACCAGAAGATAGGAGTAAGACCACCTTTGAGATAGAGTGGAGATGTTTCTAGTATATAATGATACCTTTAGGCTCAAGTATGTGCCGGTGATTTTCTCACGGGTAGTCATCGCGGCGTTCAAAGAGTTTATTCACAAATTCTTGGAGGTCTATTTTTATGACTGGACAGTGTTCGGGATATTCAAGCACCATGTAGATAGTCTGTGCTTAATGTTGGATACGTGCCAAAGGTATCAAATTGTGCTAAACCTGAAGAAATGTTTGTTTTGTGTCCCTTTTGGGATCTTGCTAAGGCATGTGGTATGTAGGCAAGGACTTATGGTGGACCCTACTAAGATCATGGTAATAGTCAATTTGGAAGCCCCAAGGAGTGTTAAATAGTTGTGCACAACACTAGGCCATACTGGATACTATCAGAATTTCATCAAAAGTTATGCTCAAATTAGCACCTATGGAAAATCTACTGAAGAAGGACGCTACATTCTGTTGGGATGAAGAATGTCAGTGCAACCTAGATGTACTAAAGGAGAAAATGGTCACTGCACCAATCCTAGTGTTCCCAGATTGGAATAAGGAGTTCCATGTGCATGTAGATGCCTCATGTATTGCGCTAGGAGTAGTGCTAACACAAGCTGGTGAAGGAGAGCTGGATCACCCTATAGCATTTGCTAGAAGGAAGTTGTCAAAGGCTGAAAAGAGTTATTCAGCAACAGAGAATGAAGGCTTGGCTATGGTGTACACACTCCAGAAGTTTAGACATTACCTGTTAGGCAGACAATTCAAGATGTACACAGATCATTTTGCATTAAACTATTTAGTGAATAAGCCTATGTTGGGGGGGGGGAATATGCAGATGGATGTTATTATTTTAGGAGTATGATTTCGAGGTGATTGTGAAGCCATGAAGGTTGAATGCAGGGCCAGACCATCTATCACGCATTGAAATAGGGGAGGAGCCTACCAATTTGGAGGAAGGGATTCCTGATGTGTAGTTCTTTGCGGTGCGCATAACATATAATCATTTTGCGAGCAGTATCCACTTTCTGACCATAGGAACGGCTCCAAAGGGATACACCAATCAACAGAAGAAAGAATTGGTTGTGCACGCGATAGACTTTTCAATTATTGCAAGCCATTTGTATAAGATGGGATCGGACGAAATACTTTGATGCTATGTGCCAGAATTTGAAAGAAACAGTATCCTTGATGAAGCTCATGGAGGAGTTTTGAGAGGAAATTATGCAAGAAAAGAAACAACGTAGAAGATTTTTCACGCTGGGTTGTGGTGGTCGACACTGCATAAGGATTCTAAAGCATATTGTAGGGCATGAAATGCATGTCAAAGGACGTGCAGGTCGTTGTGAAGGGATGAGCTACCTTTGAATCTGCAGGTGTCATTACAGCCATTTGAGAAACGGGCAATTGATTTTGTAGGACCGATTCAACCTTGAGGTAAGAAAACAGGTGCGTGGTATATCATCACCGCCACTGAATATTTGACCAGATGGACGAAGGCACAGCCTATGAAGGACTTTACAGAGGCAACAACAGTGAAATTTATATTCGAATATGTGTTGACCAGGTTTGGTTTCCCGAAGGTTTTGATGAGTGATCACAGTACACATTTTCTCAATGAAACGATCAACGCACTAACAGAAGAGTTCCAGGTTTACCATCAGAAGAGTATGCCATATCATCCTCAAGCCAATGGAATGGTTGTGACTTTTAATAAGATATTGGAGAATTCCCTGACAAAGTTTTGTAATGTGCAGCAAAATGATTGGGACGTGTGCATACCAACAGTGCTATGGGTTTATAAATCTACTTGTAAAATGCTTATTGGTCAAACACCTTTTAGGTTGGTCTATGGCATGGAAGCTATCATGCCTATGGAGTATATTGTGCCTAGTCTACACATAGTGGCTTTCACAGGAATGGTGGACCACTGAGCCTTAGAAGAGAGGCTCGCGTAGCTAATGGAGCTCAAAGAAGATTGTTTTTGGATGGATTCCATCAGCAGGTTTAGAAGGAACGTGAAAAAGATTGGCACGATTGGCACATCAAACTGTGCACCTTCAAGGTAAATGATTTGGTTTTATTATATGACAGTAAGTTTGATAAGTTTCCAGGAAAATTTCAGATGCATTGGCTGGGGCCATATGTTATCAAAAATATTACAGATGGTGGATCAGTTCATCTCACGAAGTTGAATGGAGACCCATTTCTAGGAAGGGTAAATGGAAACCGATTGAAGCCATACATTGGGGATCTGACCCAATGACTACATGAAGGTAGCATAGTCTTAGTGCTCTAGGTAGCTACAAGGAGGTGCGAGACTATAAACTACACTGCCTAGGTTGTAGAGCTACGCGACAAGGGGGCTACATGATGGGCCTCTAAATTAGACACAAATTAAGGCATATGACCATACTTCAACACATTAAACCTCTATTTTTGCATTAAATAATTTATTTTTAACTTCAATATATTCATTAGGAAGGTTTATGAATAATTGAATATTTGTGCCTAATATTATTTATTTTTTGTGGAATATTATGAGAATATTGAGCAGATTATGAAAATTTGGAGGAGGAGATAATTTAGGGACTTGTTCCCTACTACTAGAGGATCAATAATAACTAATAATTCAACAAGATATTTTGGAATTATGGCACAAATTGCGGAACTCCAATGATTGAGAAAATATAGGAATATGTTCCACTAATCAAGGGCGCAGAACCACCAATCAAGGAAGCAGATCCACTAATCAATGGATTTCGGTGGGGAAAGCTTCCTCCATCCATGGGGAATGATTCTTAATCATTTTGTATAAGTACCAAGTCGAATTTGCCTCTAGGGAATGATTGAGAAAATCTAGGAATGTGTTCCCTTCGATTTAATGCAAATTCCTAGTGTTGGGGACTAGATCCACTAATCAAGGAATTTTGGTGGGGAAAGCTTCCTCCATTCATGGGAAATGATTCCTAATCATTCTGTATAAGTACCAAGTCGAATTTTTCTCTAGGAGGATATTTTCATTTGTGTTATTGTGGAGAGAGCTTGTAGTCTTGCAGCTCCATTGTATTTTCTTGCAGGGATGTAATTCTATTGATGAAAATAATGAAGATTGGTGTCATGTTAAGCTTCTAAATATTTTTCTCCTCCATAGGTCTCTGAGTTTCCTTGGTCTTAGCCATCCTAGGAACCTCAGAGCCCTTTCGTATCATTTTATTTCCTTCTTTTCACTTCTTATTCACATGCATCTCTAGTTTTTATTTCTTTCTACCTATGCATTTAGTATTAATGATTTCTTGTTTTAGGATTGAGTTAAATGGTTGATGTAAGTTCTTTTGAAGGATCAAAAGCATTATTTCATCCTTGGAAAATCTTTTGAAGTTCATAGTAATCATTGAGTTGCTTGGTGTTGGGCGTTAAAAGGTTTCTTTTAAAACTCCTAATTGCCTCACATTAATTATCAACCTAGGTAAGTCTTTTTATTCCAAGAGTGTACACAATATGTGCAAGCTATAAATCCAGAGAGTAATGCTTTAAACTAAGTTATTAAATTCAATACAAGAGTAAATGGATGCAATCATAAATCTCAAGCTTGTTATAGACATTTTTGGGCACTGCAACCCCAAGCATAAATGTCCATAAACTAAGGGCTCCTAAGTCCCTAAAAGTGTTGTTCCAACCCCTAAAAGAACAAGGTCATCTAATTACAGCTTCTCCCAGAAGTTCTCCATAAAAAACTGCTCATAACTGGTCAAAACTGGACCATTTCACCTGCTCCATAGGCAAAGTGCATTGCATCTCACCTAAATACACACAGTAGGTGCGTTGCATTTCAAAAAGCCCTTCTATGGGGTGCGATGGGCGAGAAGGGACAAATGGCAGTGTCAATCCGCGAGGTGGAGAAGCATGGAATCTTCCAGAAACTTCTCCTGTGACACTTGCCTCTCTGAATTCGACCAGGGATGAGTAAGAGATCATCAATCTCCAAGTGGAATCAAGAACTATTAGAGGGACGACACTAATCAAATCACAAGCTAACTCATCTCCCTTGCAGACATCTATATATGGATCCCTCATCCCAGAGATCCGGAGGCTAGAATTTTGCATCTTGTAAGGAATTGTTGTTGGTTTCTCGAGGTAACATCATAGTGTTGGGTGATCTAATATTTTCATGAGGTGAAGAAGGGCTTACTTGCTGAGAGGATGATGCTGGGTCAGAACAACTGGTTGTAACTCTCTTGGCTCTTTCTTGATTATCAATAAAGCTATTCAAGTTTTCCTCCATACTCTTGTGTGATTTATGTTTTATGCATTTGTATGGTCAATTTACATCTAATCCTATATTGTTTATGATAATAGATCCATGTTCTCGTATAGTGTTATGTTGATTTGATTCTACAGGTACTCTGTGAAGCTGGGTATACAAGAAAGCAAGTAGCAAAGGACTATCAGAAGAGAGAGGAATCAAGCAAGGAACCAAGTGCAAGACAGAGGTTGGTCTCCTTTATTCTTCTCTCATCTATCTTTCATAAAGGAAAACGAAAGTAGTTTTACTTTGTTTGTTTCTAAGGTAGCTACCAGCCTTAGTGGGATTAGCAGTTCTGCATAGACACTTTTCCCTGTAACAAAATGGTGACTCCGCTGGGGAGCGAATAGATTGATTGTTTATCTACATTTGTTTACTTTATAAACTTACAGACGGAGCCTGAAGTCAAGCCAGCTAGCCTTCAAACTGCATTTGCTATGCAAGTGCAAAGTAGATCAACGTTTCTTCAGTCAATCTCTGGGTTTTGTTTATGAATTAAACAATTGATTTACAAGCTTTCTAATTGCCCTCGTGGTGGCTCTAGTAACCTCCTTAGATCTACCCCTGTGATTGATTTACTAATTACCACTTGCTCGGCCAAAATCCTTGAACTGAACTGCAAACTGTGACCCAGAACCCAATCAAAGTCTCGTCCCTAGTCCAGCGCACTGTCTGTTCTGTGAACTTCAAATGCAGTGCACTTCCCGAGTGTAGCAGGTTCGTTGCATTTCAGATTCACTGTGTTACAGGTGTGCTGATCAGACTAGGCATTGTTCCTAAATTTTGGTTTTTGTGTTCACTCTTTTCAGATCTATTCAAGAGTTTTGCTACCTGTAGTCAGTACACCTCTATTTGGAACCCCTTTCCTTGCTGTTATTCCACCTCCATTGTGCAAAGAACTATAAATGTTTTTATGTATTTTTTGAGTAATTTTCAATTCTCCTTTACAAAGAAGTAACGTAATTGTACTATCGTTTCTTGATTTGAAAGTGTCGCAAGTGTCATTTTCAGTCGTAGAAGAGAATCTGATTGTTCTTGATAATCGATTACCCTGATATTATTGTATTTGATTTGAATTAGTAGTTTTTCTAGTGTCAAAAGCAAGTTTTCATTTCCAAATCGCAAAGTGTTATCATTGTCTTCATTTTGATTTTGAAAAGAAACTTGTTAGTAATTGTCGCCTTGAAAAATAATTCAGATTTGCGCATTAGCTTTCTTTTTATCATTCACATATTAAGAAGGCTGAAAATAAATACATGCATGTGCATTTGCATTTAGACTGTTTGATTGGTTTGATTTAGGACAGTGCATATAGTGTGTGCTCTTTGCTCTTTGTTGAAAGAATATTGTCTCTCTTTCCTTAGTAGCTAAGATTTTCATTGCAAAAAGAAGATAAAACGACTGTTTATCATCTTAGATTGCATTTTAGGAATTGTACATCTACATCACGCGGTGAACCTGAAAGGCAAATTTCTTAAGCAAGATCAACTATAAAATAAATTTAATGAATCTAACAACGCTTTGGAACCTAACGCACAACATCTAGAAGTCTAGGCTAGAGATGTATTCTGGCGTCGTAAAGCCTGGTAACTGTTGTTTTTACTGTTGATTGGGTGATTCCTCCACTTTGAGATGATAAGTGCCAGTACGGACTTGTGCTCCCACATACCGTCGAGTATATTTTGGGAGACCACAATAGGCTTTATCCTTTATCCATAGGAAGCCGTGTCTGCCACCCTATCGATCACAATGCACTGAACACAGCATTCGAGAAGATTGACTGCCGTACCGTAAAAAGTATTCTGCAGTTTTTTGATTGGTTTGGTAATCTCTCTGTCTAGATTTCCAGAGCAGTCCCTTTCATTCCTTTTTAGACTCCTTAACGGAAAAGGTCCATCTGAGTACTTGTCACTTCAGGCTCATTAAAAATCGAAGGCGACTAGAGTCATCTTTTGTTTTTTCTCGACTCTTAAAAATTGAAAAAACAAGTTGTGTCAAAGCGTCTAAAATTCATCTAATTTGGAAACATACTTCCCCTTTATTTATAGTTGATCAAGTAATCCGCAATCATGGAAGAAAGTCAATTGAAACCTCGTCGTTCGTGGAGTCTTGCGAGTCAACCGTCTTTGTCTCTAGAATCGAAACTATTACAGACAAAGCGAACTCGTTTAACTGGTTCCAAATCTCCTGGTAAAGTTAGAACAAGTGTTCCAACACCATCAGAGGCTCCAATTACTCCAAACATTTCTGGTATCCCTGCCTTTACAGAAGAAGTTCAGCAGTCACCAAAGGACAGTAGCACTGATCCTAGTCTGAGGATAAACACTTGTATTACTGAACCAGTTTCATCTACAACCGGTTCGAAGAGTGTTATTCCCCAAACATATGTCGCTGCAGATTCTATACCTTCTTCGGCACCAGAAATATTTTACGGACCTGATGGTCTATCTCTTCCACCTGTTCTGATTGCTATAGAAGAGATTGTGGAGGATCCTACATCTAGTACTCCATCGCAATTTGGAGTCGGGATCACTCTGTATCCTTCTTCATTAGAAATTAGTCTACTGCCAGCGGAAGCTCCTGTAGAATCGCTAGGCAATCTTTTGGATAGACTAGAAATGTTTGAACAACCGTCGACATCTAGGACTGTGTCTTCAGACACAGCGACGATGGAACTTCCTGTTGTCACTCCAACAATGTTCGCCGGTATACCATCTGTCCCAACTAGCTCTCAATCACTAGAAGGGGCCCACTCAGGGGCTATTTCGACAATATGGTCTGTTCCTGTTTGTTCATCTGGAATAGTATCCGGAAACTCTTATGCTGAGTCTCAACAAATTGATCCTTCAGGATGTCAATTTGGGCAGTCCGGTCCTCAAGGGCAAACAATTCCTTTAAATACCAGATTACCGCCGTATGGGGGGCAATATACCCTTTCATTATCTCCTCCGAGAGGACAACCATACGGGAGTTCACAACAAAATTCAGGTTATGCTGGAATTACATCTAGCGGTTGGGTTCTGATACTGCCTCAACAACCAAGAGTTGTATATTCAATGCAACAATGTTTACCTATGTCAAATATACCAACTATGCCAGCTATTGTGACGGCGTCGCAAGTACAATCGCTGCCTGTTGTATGCCAACCTCAGGTTTCTCAGGTTGTAATGCAACAGCGTCTTGACCCGGCGACTTAACCACAATCGCCGACTGGTGGAATGACACAGGCCCAAACGGGTACAATTACCCCTCATCTTGGTCAAACAGTTAGTATCGGGCAACAGCACATGGCTTCACAACCATGGCTGGTGCAATACCAACAACCGCAATTCCAACAAGTATACCAAGGATCTGAACAACAAATCTTTGCAAATAGTGGGCAGCCGTATATTCAAAATGGTCAAAATCAACCATTCTACAATTGTTATGCCCACCAACCTTACCAAAGTTACCAACATCAAATGCATTATGCTGGTATGCAAAGACCAACTGCTCAGGTGATTCCATCTTATCCTGGGTATGCTTCGCCTAACCTGAATCAACAGTTACCCTTCGTGGCGACTTTAGAGTTACCGGATCTAAATCGGTTAACAAACGATCCAATCTCTTACGCCCCTTGGTGACCAGCGATTTCGCATAAACTTCCGTCAGATATTCCTAAATTTAATGGAAATCCGGGTGAAGATCCGTCGAATCATGTGATGACCTTTCATCTGTGGTGTTCATCAAACACCCTAAACGATGATTCGATTAGGCTTCACCTTTTTCAGAGGACGTTAACTGGTCCGGCAGCCAAATGGTATATCGAATTGCCCAGAGCTTCGTTTGACAACTTCAGTACCCTAGCCACAACCTTTTTAACCCATTTTCAATTACCGATAAGGTACGAAACGGGAACAGAACTTCTTACCAATTTCAAACAAACAACGACCACTCACATATCTGATCATATTCATGAGTGGCGACGTCGTCGTAGAATGGTAAAAATGTATGTTCCTGATCAGCTTTTAGCTGAATGGTTTATTAAGTCTTTGTTACCTTCCATTACAGAAGATGTGGCAAAAGGGGGAGTCGTCACTAAAGAGCAAGTTATTGCTCGTGCACAATATTTAGACTTGATTTACACTCAGTCTGGCACGCTCTATGATAAAATACCTGACGCTCCCAGACCGGAATTCTCGGTCCCCCCTCCTCCTAAATCGAACAATGACTCTCATGCCGGCGATGGCATGATTGGCACGATAGACACGAAATCGACAAAGGCTACATCTAAAAAGGCCCGTAAGATTTCCAGTCAAAATGCAAAAGAAGAACTTCTTGCCTCGGAAGTAAAAGCCGTCTCGACTGATAAAGGCAAAGAAACCAAGCAACCAGGAGGCAAGAAGAAAAACAAAGGGAAGAAGAAGAAATAGGAGGAGTCATCACCTAAAAAATCTTCTGCAAACCCTCCTGGAAATAGGAAACCAAAAAATCCATGCTTTATATGTGATGAGGATCATTGGACATCAGATTGTCCATATAAAGCTGAGCTTAAAAAATTCTTCAAGAATACAAAGACCTCGGCGGTATTAACTGATCCATTTCCGAATCCAGGAACAAATTTGGTTGACAGTGGAAATGCTTCCCCGTCTCAAGTGCTGATGTTGTCAGTTTCCAAACAACAAAATGATGCTTTGATATCGACAAGGAATAAAGATTATGGGAATCCACAGCTGTTGAACAACAAGGATAAAGATCAACCTAGTAGTTCGACAACAACTTCGACAGAAGTTGCACCACCCATCATTTCTGAACTGACAATAAAACCGCCAAAGGGAGTAGTACACAAGTCGACATTTAATCCTCGTGCTAGAGCAGCAGAACATTATAATATAGTGGAAGATCTGGCCCAATCTCCATCCGCTATGTCGACACTTGAGGTACTGCAAAATTGCCCATCCCAAAAGCAGGCTTTATTATCAACTATTGGTGGGATAGACCCAAAGGATTCCAATCTTGTGTCCTTTAATCATAAAGGATACGATCCTCAGTTACCAGGTCAACTAGCTTTCCTCATTCAAGTGAAAGCCCTCAACAAAACTGTTCATCGAACAATTATTGATGAGGGGGCATCTACATGTATTATGTCGATGAGTTGCTGGAAAACTTTAGGATCTCCAACCTTGTCGCGATCTTCGACAACATTGAAAGAATTTGACGGACGAACATATACCCCGTATGGTATTCTAAGGAGCTTGCAAGTTGAACTAGGGGGGAAAACAGTAGAAATAGATGTCGAAGTAATCGACGGAAACCTCAATTACAACATCCTACTGGGAAGACCATGGATATATCCTATGGCTGCTGTTGTGTCGACCTATTTTAGGAAGATTTCATTTCCCTTTCAAGGAGGGATTACAATCGTCGATCAACAAACTTTCCTCCCCAATGGTTCTCAAGTTACGGGAAGCATTCCAATGATCCATGGAAGCCCCCATTCACTTCAAAATATCGGAGTAGACCTACTAAAAGACCCTATATTAATGGGAAATTTTGCCCTTCTGCCTCCAATAAATCTAGCGGAAGTAGCATCGGTAGGAACCTACAATATGATATGTTCGATTGAAAAGATCTCAGAAAATGATATAAACATGGATCATACAAAGGTATTGCCTCCAAACCCAATGGAAATATTGTAGCAATCAATGTTCCTAGCATGGGAGGCAAACACAAATCAACGCTCATCAAGTGTTTGGATAGATAGGTCTAAGGATTATGGCACCCCTTCAGATCCTTGGTTGCGAGTGCATTACACCGGACGAAGGAATTGTTCAATCAATGGTAATTGAAGGGGCACCATGGGAAGATTACCACCATCATTCCCTTCTTCCGGATTGTGAAGAAGATACTCCTGATGACCTTCATCATCCTTCAGTTTTTTATTTCCTATCAAATACTGTAAACACGGTGGATTCTGAGTGAAACTTGTCCAACATTGAAGAGACTATGGCCATAAATATCTCGACTAAAAAAGATGTTGTAGAGAATATTTATGTTGGAAAATGTTGTTCTCCTTCATAACTGGAAATATATAACACTCTTTTTCGCGAATTCAGAGATGTCTTTGCTTGGTAATATAATGAAATTCCAGGCATTGACTCAAGTATCGTTGAACACGAAATCAAGATGTATCTAGATGTCAAACCAGTACAACAACGGCTACGGCAGGTGCACCCCAATAAAGTCGCTACCATCAAGGCAGAAGTTGAAAAGCTTCTCCATGCTGGTTTTGATTTACCTGGTTCCTCTAACCGATTGGGTATCGAACATTGTTCCTGTTATGAAAAAACAAGGAACGATTAGAGTGTGCATCGATTATAGGGATGTAAATCAAGCTTGTCCAAAAGACAACTACCCTACACCCTTTATTGACCAGATAATTGATGAATGCACCGGATGTGAAATCTTTTCATTTATGGATGGATTCTCCGGGTATAATCAAATAAATATCGGCCCACAGGACCAGTCAAAGATTGCATTCATTTGTCCGTGGGGCACATTCGCATATCGCAAATTACCCTTTGGTTTAAAGAATGCAGGGGAAACATTTTAGAGGGCAATGAATTATGCCTTCCATGACATCAAAAACATCGTTCAACCATATCTCGACGACCTTCCATCTCATTCGCGAAAGCGGACTGATCATCCGCAGCATTTAAGAGTGATATTTCTACGTTGCCGACACTACAAGATACGACTCAATCCACACAAATGTGTGTTCTGTGTCAGTTCTGGTCGTTTACTTGGATTTGTAGTCTCAAAGGATGGGATTTGTCTCGACCCATGTAAGGTTTAGGCAATCATAAATTTTCCTCCACCTTCAAATTTGCTTCAGATTCAGAAACTCCAAGGGAAAGCAAACTTTCTGAGGAGGTTCATTCCAAATTACGCCGAACTTGCTAAAGGTTATACACGTCTATTGAAAAAGGAAGTGCCCTTCTTCTGGGATTAGGTTGCACAAGCTTCCTTTGATGCTTTAAAAGAATCCCTAATGAAAACATCATTAATGTACTGTTACACAAAAATATCGTCATCATGATTATTTGCAGTCAGTATGGGTCTATCATCACTTGTACTGTCCTCCTAAGCAAGTCTCAGACCTCAGCTCTCCAAATCAAGCTTTGGAAATGAGAGAAAGACATTAAAAATCAATGTAACTCTGGTTCCGCACTTTCTCTCATGGTCACCTGCGGTCCCGCACCTTCTGTGTACAAAAACTGCGGGCCTGCCCACTCTGTCCCTAACGGTGTAGGTGCGGACCCCTGTGAAAGTCAAAAGGCGCAAGTTTTATCTTAAAAAAACTCACTTTGGGTTAATTCTAGAGGTTTCTAGAAGGAATTTTGACGTGGATTGTTCGCTCTGAGGTGGTTCATGCATCCCAAAAGAGAAGGAGCTAATCCCTTGATGAGAGGAGCTATCCCTTTGAAGGAGGGCTTTATCCCTTTGAAGGAGGACCTAGTAACCTCCCTCCATTGCACTATAAATATAGGCATTGGGTTGGTTACTAGAAAGGTTACAAGCTAAACATTTTTTAGGGTAAATGCTGGTGAAATCAAGACTTCCTAGTTAAGCCTAAAGAGGAGAGATCACATACCTTTTTTGGTTTCATTGGGGAGTGAGTGAAACTTGTCAAAGTAGAGGAGACTTCTTGCTGGACCCTGGGAGGAGCTTGTACAGCGTCAAGGCAAAGGTTGTAAGGTTCTTCTTCTTTTGAATTAATACAATCAAACTCATTTTTCTCAACAAGTATCTTATGTTATTTGTTTCATGGACTTCTTGACTTTCATGTTAAATATGTTTCATGCAATTGGCTTTTCAGGTGCTATTTAATTTGTTTGCCTTGTTTGTGTTTGCAGATTTGTGAAAAGGAGCTCATTTGGATCGAAGGAGCGAGGGCATCCACAAGCTAGTGTTGGACCTAAGGTAGGCCCTAAAAACACTTGTTTGCTATTGTCTATCAAAGCATATTTAGAGAAAGATAGTGTCTGGTTGGTTTGCTTGTCATTAGGTCTTCTTTAGATTCTAGGAAGGTCTATCTTGTCCGCAAGATCGACTTATTCCGTGTGACAAAATGGCGACCATACTGGGGAGCTTGATTGTTTTCCTTGTGTTTACTTTGACCTGAGAAACTCTATTTTTGTTTCTGTTTTTGGCTTGTTGTGTGTAAAATTGGGTAGAGTTTGTAGATCCAGGGTTATTTTTCGTTTTTCATAGATTTGGGAGAGGACTGCACCCTAGCCGTTTGACACAGTGTGTACTTACCCACAGCTTGGATTTTAGCACAGAGCGGGACCGCACCTGTGCCAACTGTGAGCCTGCGGACCCTGTCAAAAATTTGAAAACCCTAAAATTTCCTCTGTTAGTCAGCTTAGTTTGTCTTTAGAAATTGTTATCCACTGCCCAGACCTGCATATAACTTGTCAGAAGCTTTCCTTGGATTGATTTCGTTAGTGTTAGGGTTTTAGGTTAAATTCCTAGGAGTTTTGCTTGTTGGATTTGTTTTTCATTTTGGTTGTGTAGTGGCTCTAAGCTTAGAAGCTGTAGGGACTTCAGATCACCTTAGTATCTACCAGCCTTCTTATGAGTCTGACCATGTATGAAATCTCCCCTTGTTGAGAAATCCGCTTTGTATTTTCTCATTTCAAAACTTCGAAAAGCTTGTGTTTGAGAGCTTGGTTTTTCATTTTCAAAAAGAAAACGAAATTGGTTGTTCTTGACTGATTTGTGATTCTGCATGAATTAGTCCTTAGCTTACATCTAGCTGAGTAAAACATCCTCTAAAAAGACTTTTAGTAGGCTTTGACTTCAAATAGGTTTTTATAGTTTGTAGCTCTCAAAGTTAGTTATTTTTATTAGTTTTGAGTGTTTTATTTACAAAATAAAAAAAAATCTCTTTTGGAAAAAGTTTGTTTTTTGTAGTGATTGAGTGCTTTGAAACGAAAAAGGGAATTTTTTGTGAAATAATTAGTTGTCTCGTTTTGAGTGCTTTGGAAAGGAAAAGCTCTTCTTTTAATTTGTTTAATTGAGAAAGATTTGTGTTTACAAAGTATTTGCATTCTCAAACTCTTTCTTAGTTTAGAAGTTCATCGAAGAGAAAAAGATTGTTTGGATCATCTTAGGTGCATTTTTAGTGATTTTGAGTCGAGTCTTCATACCACGAGTTTCATCTCCGCACCTTTGGACTTAAACAAAAACCACTAAAATTAACGCTTAAAGTAAAATTCACCTAGTAACATTTTTATTTCTAGGGCTCTGATACACCAACTTAGCTTAGGCTAGTGTCTTGGAGTAGGAGAGTAATTAACTCTCCAAGACAATAAAAACAAACAAGTAGTTGTATCTTGTGGTAGGGAAGAAATCCAATTGTTGCATTTATGCCCTGGGAAAGCTCCTCTTAAAGGAGAAGCACGAGATCGTGTCTGAACCAGTGTGGGAATCAATCCTTCCTCATTGGGAACGACGCCAGATATTCACGTATTACAAATGGTAAACCTCGGATTAACCATTGTCGAGGAGCCTGGGGTCACTTGTTGGTAAACCTTGGATTATGTCAGGAGCCTTCAAGGGGATTGAGCTTGCTACTCTACCCTTGCGTGCGTATCGGATCATAGACTATTCCCCCAGGTGTATTTGTCTCAGTTGGTAACCTTAGTGGCCATATTCTTTAAGACTCTTCCTAAGGTGACAGTGGTGGGAAGATCCCACTGTACCTGGAGCAGACGTCGGCTAGACTCACTTGGATTTTCTGGGGGGTTCACTTCACTCGAGACGGTTAAGTGGAGGAACCTGTGTCAGTCTATTCATTAAGCAGGTTGCCAGGGTAACTGTTCCAACCGCCATTTCTGTACTGAACTCTGCGACGTTGGATTTCATCACCAACTAGTGTTTTCAGTCCGGAAAGTTACTGTTTATGTGTGTTTGATCTCCTAGATTCTTTAGGCGTGTGATTCAAATTTGTTTGGTTCTTTAGAGACTTTAGGTGCTTTTCATTGAGATTTTACTTTGATTTCATGTGAAGTAGTTAAAAGTCTTTAACTGTGGCTGAATTACCAAGACAGTCCCGTAGACTTCGGGGCCAGTCTCATGAGATTATAAATGTGGCTGAGTTACTGAGGAAGTCCTGTAGACTTCGAGGCCAACCTCCTGAGGAAGTACCGAGCCAACTTGAAGGCTTAAAAGTCCTCGTAACTCCTAGAGACAGTAGAGTTGGGTCACCGGAAGAAGGAGAATCTTCTTTGATAGTACATCCAGATTTTCAAACACCAGTAGTAGAATATAATCCACAGTCAGTGTCTGTCTCCAAAATCGCTGGTAGTTTTTCATCTACTAGCGATATAGGTGAAGAACCCAAAATATACGAGCTTGAAATTGAATTTGCTGCTACTTCGACATCGGGTTTTGTTTCTCCATCTTTTAGTGGTCCTGGTTCACCTAGGGTAGAAAGAGTAATCACTCAAGATCTTCCTTCTGGATTGATTTCTATTGAAGAACTTGCTCCGGAAGAAGAAGAAGTAGGCATCCCTAACCCTGAAAATCAACCTACTATTGAATTAAGGGGGCGTGAATCAATTTTTTACAGTCCGCCTAGGAGTAGTTCTTGGTATCTTTCTTTGACTAATTATTTAGAAAACTCAGGGTTAAGTTTTTCACCGCCTTGTACTCCTTATCACTCAACACCTAGAGGTTTTTACACTCCCGTCAATATGGCAGGACAGTCGTCCATGTTTACTCAATCGCCCGAATCCTTTTTGTACGGCAGTCCATCTGTTCCCTCTGGGTATCAGTCTCTTTCTGGTATTTTTTTGGGAGCATCTCCTCAACCCATTGAGCAAGGGTTATTAACTGGAAGCAATGGTACAAAGCCATTGAGCGTAGAAGACATTCTTATGATGTCAGGTTCCATTCCCAATCCTCAACCTCAAGGTGGCCAGTTACCGCCTGGGGGGCAGCCTCAATTAACACCTGGGGGGCAACCTCAAGGTACACAATTTGCATTTGGGGGGCAACCTCAAGGACAGTACATACCTACGGGACAGTACGTTCCTCAAGGTCAAGCCCAGACTCAATACGTACCCCAAGGTCAACCCCAGTATCAATTTATACCTCAAGGTCAACCCCAGAATCAGTATGTGCCTCAAGGGTATCAACCCCAAGGTCAATACTCGAACCAAGGTTTCCAACCACCCTAAGGTCAAACATTTGTTCAAGGAACGAGAAATGTACCTTTCAATTATCAATCCTACCCTCAACCCGGTTATGGTCTTCAGTATTCTCAACCAGTTATGGGTCAGTACCCTGGAATGAATATCGTGTGGGATCCATCGCAAACCCAACAGGTGTTGCAGCCAAGTGTACAGTTGTCATCTCAAACTGGACAACCCTTAGTTTCTAGTGCACCCCAACAACCAGTCCAGTCTAACGTTCAAACTTCTGTACCTTCGGTAGTTTCTCAGCCTGGGCCTAGTACACCTCGTACTCTGCCTCAAACGACTGCTACAACTGCCGCTACATCTATTCAATCTACCCCACCTACTTCTGGAGTATCGACAGCTCCGGTTTCTACTGTTCCTATATCTACTCCTCAGACATCTTTACCACCGTCTGGATCTACGATTCAAACTTCGGTTCAGATGCCTGTAGGACAACCTGGTTTAAGTACGGTCGTCACAAGTCAACCACAATTCACCTATCAACCGTACTAGGGATAGTACCAATTCGGTCCTGCTGTCCAGCAGCCAGTTTATCAGTATCAACCGTATCCTGGGTACACTTATCAACAACCTCAACAACCTCAATACGGTCCAGTTAATCCTGGTTTTCCGGGAGGATACAATATCCCGAACGCGATTCCTATTCCAAGTTATCCTGGATATCCTCCTCCTGGGGCTGGTCTCATGACCAAAAGTTTTAGGGATCCTAATCGGCAGTTACCGTTTATCGCAACTTTGGACTTACCTAACTTGTCGCACCTAACAAATGATCCCATTAATTATCTTCCGTTTTGGCCACCAATGCCGAATAAGTTGCCCAGTGACATTCCCAAGTTCGAAGGTAAATCAGGAGAGGACCCATCAAACCATGTGATGACTTACCACCTCTGGTGTGCATCTAACTACATCACAGATGATTCGATCCGTCTTAGACTTTTCCAGCGCACTCTAATTGGTCTCGCGGCCAAGTGGTACATTGAGTTACCGCGAGGCACTTTTTATAATTTTAGTCAGTTAGCTACCTCGTTTTTAACTCATTTTCAGTTGCCAGTCTGATATGACAATGGCACAGAATTGTTAACTTCGCTAAAACAATTGACATCCACGTACATTTCAGATCATATTCACGAGTGGAGACGTCGATGCTGTTTAGTGAAGGTATTTATTCCGGATCAAATCTTGGCTGAGTGGTTTGTAAAATATTTGTTGCCAAAGATCACTGAATATGTTGCTAAAGCTGGAGTTGTTACTGAGGAGCAAGTCATTGCTCAAGCACAGTACCTTGACTTGGTCTATACTCAGTCAAGTACGTTACATGAAAAAATCCCCGATCTTCCCAAGTCAAATCAAATCGCTGCAGCTCCTTCGGGATCTCATGCCGCCGACGGTATGATCGGCACAGTTAACACTAAAAGTAAGAAGAAGTCTTCCAAGAATTCTTCCCCTATCATAACCTTGCCTGATTCCCCAATAGGAGATTCCTCTGCAGAAATTTCCGCCGATATTCACGTTGTAGAGTCATCTACAGCCAAATCAAAATCCGGTGGGAAGAAGAAAGGAAAGAAGAAGAATAAAATGAACAAAAGTTCAAAGGAGAAACCTGAAAAGGTGGAATCCAATGACGAAAAGCGCAAACCTCGTTATCCTTGTCTCATTTGTGACGATGAACATTTTACAAGAGACTGCCCTCATCGTGCAGAGGTTGCAAAGATTGTCAAGGGTTCCCAAACTCCTGCTATTTTGAAGGATCCTTTTCCGGCTCAAGACAGCAAGATGATAGGTTCATCCTTGAGTGCCAATGAAGAACCTATACTGATGATGTCCCATGTTAGGATTGTGACTCGATCGCAAGATTATGGTAGTAAGAGTCCTGTTGATGGTAAAGAAGCAGAATCTTCTCATTCTAATCCATCAACCTCAGCTCCCGGTTCCGATCCACTACAGATCGAGAAACCTAATCCAGACTTAGTAATCAAACCACCCGCCAAGGGTATACTTCGAAAGTCAGCTTTCAATCCACATGTGAGAGCGGCTCAGAATTATAACATTGTTGAGGATTTAGCTGTTTCACCCTCAGCAATGTCGGCTTTGGAAGTGCTGCAATCATGCCCAGCACAGCGTAAATTACTTTTGTCGGCTATAGGAGTTGTTGATATTCAGGACCCGAACCTAATAATTTTCGATCTAGAAAATAGTACACCGCGTTTGCCTCATCAAATGGCTTTCCAGATACCAGTGATAGTCAAAAACAGGCCTATTCATCGGACTGTAATTGATGAGGGAGCCTCAACGTGTATTATGTCGATACAATGTTAGAGATCGCTTGGTTCTCCTTCACTAAATCAATCCCCGACGATTCTAAAGGCCTTTGATGGCCGTGGGTTTCATCCTTTTGGCATTCTATAGGATTTGCCTATAGGGGTTGAAGGAAAAACCGTTAGTCTAGATGTGGAGGTGGTTGATGCCCCTCTAGACTACAACCTTCTCTTGGGTCGAAGTTGGTCTTACGCTATGACAGCGGTCGTTTCATCGGTCTTTCGAGTAATAAAATTTCCACACAATGGAAAGATCGTAACAATAGACCAGCTGGCTTACTTTTCATCCGACCCAGCCTCTTCGGAGAGTATTCAGCATGTTGGTAAAACGACTATCCCATATAAGGATGTTGGAGTAGGATTAGTTAAAGATGCCGGTTTACTGAGAACTTTTCCTTTTCCTCCAATCAACGCATCATCTTCATTTGCAACCATTCATATGATTACATCAGACACCATTGTTTATGATGATCCTTGGATCATTCCTTCTGAATCTGAGATAGACTCATTTGGTGATTCCATGCCTTTGAGTCCATATGAAATTGCCTATGAAGCTGTGAAGTCGTTTTCTGACTCGTTTTCAACCAAAAATGACTTAATGAATGTGGTCCGTGAGGAATCACTCTTCACATCAACCTCAGATTTAAATACGTTTTCTGAACTTGTTCACTCTGATGAGCAAATTCGTGAAACTCTGTGTGTAGATGATTTACCATGGGAAGATCTCCATCATAGATCTTCGTTTTTACCTGAGGATGATCGTTTTGAAAATGATTTCTCATCAATTTTTACAACTGAATACGTCAAGGAACCTCAGAATCCAATGAAACATCCCGATTCAGAGTTAAATTTGGGGAACATCTCTCGAACTATTCCTATTGACATTTCGGTTAAGCCCGGAATTGTTGAAAACATTCATATAGGTGCCTCGTGTACAGATGATGAAATTCAATTATATAAGGCCCTATTTCAAGAATTCCGCGACGTGTTTGCCTGGTCCTATGAGGAAATGCCAGGAATTGATCCCGCGATTGTTGTTCATGAGATCAAGACTTACCCGGATGCTAAACCCGTCCGGCAACGTTTGCGTCAGATTCACCCACGAAAAGCTGCTGCAATTAAAGCAGAAGTTGAAAAACTATTGAAAGCAGGTTTCATTTATCCGATCCCTTTAACGGATTGGGTATCGAATATTGTTCCGGTTAACAAAAAGTAGGGAACAATAAGAATATGCATCGACTATAGGGACATTAATCGAGCCTGTCCAAAGGACAATTACCCAACTCCCTATATCGATCAAATCATTGGTGATTGTGCCGGCAGCGAATTATTTTCCTTCATGGACGGTGATGGTCATATGTCTGGGTTTGCCACAGCCCAAAAGATATTGCACGTTGGCTACTTCTGGCAGTCTTTATTTAAAGATTGTATTACAGCGGTCTGAAAATGCCACAACTGCCAGATCTTTGATAGTAAGATGCGCGCTCCACCTGCTCCTCTCCACCCTATAATTGCCGTTGGTCCTTTTGCCAAATGGGGTATCGATTTTATTACATGTAACCCTCACTCGGCCGGGGGGCATGCGTATATCATCCTTGCGGTAGATTATTTTATTAAGTGGGCCGAGGCGATGCCTACATTCGAGGCAGACGGCAAGACAGCTGCAATTTTCATGTTCAATCATATAATTGCTAGGTTTGGTTTCCCGTAAGCGATAATCACTGATCATGGGCATCATTTTCGAAACGTTATGATGACCGAACTTACAGGCCAGCTTGGTTTACGTCACGATAGTTCAACCCCTTATTATCCACAAGCGAATGGTCTGGTTGAATCCATCAACAAATTTTTAGTTATCATGATCCGACGAATCATTGGGATTCATCGGTCGAATTGGCACAACATGCTATTTTCAGCGCTTTGGGCGTACCGAACTTCAGTAAAAACATCAACAGGGTTCACTCCTTTCCAACTAGTCTATGGTTTGGAAGTCGTGTTACCCATTGAATGCGAAATCCCGTCACTGCAAATGGCCATCAAATTACTTCCATCCACTTCCGAAGAGGAAAAGCATTATTTTATAATTGGCTCAATCAGATGAGAATCGACGTGATGCTGCATTGGCGATCGAGACTCACGCAAAATGAATGAAAGCTCAGTATGATCGAAATGTGACCCCTCGAAATTTTTCGGAAGGAGATCTAGTCTTAGTTTATGATCAAGCTAATGATAAGTTAGGCGCTGGAAAATTCGTTCCTATGTGGCATGGTCCGTATGTTGTCAAGTGAAAGCTAGCCAAAGGGGCTTATGAATTGGTAGACTTTGATGGGGACTCTTTGGGTAAACCCAGAAATGGCCTTTACTTAAAGAGGTATTATGCTTAAAAGAATGGGTATGGAGATTTTTTAGTTAGGATAGTTTTTCTTTCTAGCTAGTGTGTTTTAGTTTAAACAGTGTGCTTAGCTTAGAGAATGTTTTTCGTCATTATTCCTGCTTATCTTGGTTTTACTCTTGATATTGCAGATGTCGATGCCTCTCCAAACATACATTGGTTTCGCTGATGGTGCTTGTCGTAATACACGGAACATCTCTTCCGCAGCTTGGGTTATCTATTCGCCCTCTGATGAGTTAGTATCTATGCATGGGGTAAGCCTAGGTCAGACAACGAACAACATTGCCGAGTACAGTGCACTGATTGAGTTATTGTCTGAATCTATTTCATTTGGGATTCGGAGTTTGATAGTGAGGTTAGATTCTGAACTTGTTGTATTACAGCTTAATAGAGTGTATGCCATTAGAAATCCAGTGTTATTAAGATTATTTGTGAGAGTGCGTCTCTTGGAACGTGAGTTTGATTACATTGAATATCAGCATATTCCAAGGTCTTTAAATACATTAGCAGATGCAATTGCTTCTCGAATGTTAAATAGAAATTTGCAATAATCATACATGTAAATTTAAAATCATTCCATAACATGATTAACAAGATAAAGCCGGTAATAGTGATATATATATATAGGAGTGTGTCAAAAAATACATCGTCTTCGATCATAGGTTGAAAAACACCTTATGATCGGCAAAAATGATAAGTACAAAAAACAAAATGTCACATGTGCCCACAATAGGCGATCATCCTATCACTGGTGATGATCTCTATAAGAAACCACTGCACGGGCCACCTTGCAAAGGAACCTCCTAAAAGGTCCCGGGACTCCAATCACATAGCGCTGAAGTCGACGAGGAATGTCGTCTATAGTGGTCTCAGGAATATCTCTTGTCAAGCGCTCGAGATGACCCTCCAACTCAACCAAAACCTCTGCTGACTCGTCCTGTGGGGCTGGCGCGGGTGCAACTAGTTGTTTCCTCTCAAAAGGTCGGAGAGCGGCTGGTCGTTGTGGACCCACATCTGCATTTTAAAATTTTTACTATCAGTTTTGAGACGATGGAAAAATAAAAAAAATATAAAATAGGAAAATGTTGGAAAGGATTTTACCTGACTCGTCCCACTGCTCTCCTAGTGGAAGAGCCATGTCTAGGTCACCACGAAAATCTATCCTAGCGTAAGGGAAGTCCTGAATGGAAAAGACCTGGTTTTCCAACCATTGGAAATACTCAGGTTTGAAGCGAGCAACCTCTTTCCTCTCGTCTGGGTGACGGGCCATGACTGCGACCCATCGCATCAGTTTGGGCTCTCAAGGAAGCCCAGCTCCAACAGTAAGGTGTTGTGGGATCAGCATAGGAACCCTCTCCAGGCCAAAACTCACGACCAAAGCCCCATAACCAAAGGTCTTTAGTCGTCCGTTCTTGGCCCTGGTCAGTTGGCCTTTCACATTGGCCAACGCGGCATCGCACTAGTTGAAGATGGTGCCTCGAAAGCAATCAACTGCTATACGCATCTGGGATCCGGTGGCAATATGTAATGTGACAGCTCTGCAAAGTCTGGTGACAGTAAACGCAATCACCATGAGTTCAGGATGGGATATCGTCTTTATGTCTATCCCTTTGTCTCTAGCCTGGCTGTTGCAGTACTCTAGCCGGAGGCTATCGACAGACTGGCCACCTGGCCTAGTCCCGTGCAGACTCAAGTCTTCGCTTCTCTTGGGCAAACCAGTCAAGAAATATATGTCCGCCGGCTCGATTTTGAGCTGGTGGCCACCAATGAAGAAACACTGGTCCTGTATGCTCCATCTGTCAACCAGCCACTGTAAGAAATTCACCTGAGCCCTCATGCTAGGAATGGACCAGAATTTATATAATCCGCATGCCCTCAAAGCATCAAGTGAAGGCTGATGATTCCATGCGGCAACATCCACGTCCTCGTGCTCTCGTTCATGCCAATCTAGCATGATGTACTCTCTGCATCAAGTATAAAGATTAATTAAATTGCTAGAAAATATTTTGGTTGGTCCACTTTTGAGAAATTTTGGGTTCAAAACCCTTGCGGCTGGGTACGCACCCTCCGGGTTAGACACAGTACGTGGGACCGCACTTTGTCTACATGGAAGGTGCGGACCCCGAGCTTTTTCCCAATGGAGAAAAAGTCGGGGTCCGCAGGCCCGCAATGGTAAACCTGCGGGCCCCCGCGTGCAGGTTTTGTGCCTAAAAACCCTCCCAAAAAATGAAATGAAGGACTAAAACAAAAAACTAAATGGTTGAAAATGAAGAGTAGGATGATGTGGATTACCTGGAGAATACGGCGCTCGATTCCGACAGTTGGATTTTCCGAAATCTTCACGGGAAGTTTTCTAAGCAAAAGCACTATTTTCTCACCCAAATTCAAACGGTAAAAATGAATTGGCAAAGGCCCTTTTTATAAGTTTTTTGAGTAAATAAATCGCAAAATTTGTTTATGTTTCACTTTGAAAAGGTATTTTGTGACATTTTTATCCATTTCAAACAGGTATGAGTAATGTTCATGTTTTTGTGCAGAATAAAGGATTATTCAGGTGAAATCTACCATTTTCAACAGAAAAACATGTAGAGTCATCTCTAAGCTCTTTTCTGACTCCTAAAAACATGAAAAGATTGTCGAGTGTTTCTTTTAAACTCGTTAAAATGGAGTTAAAAGATGGTCCACTTACAGCTCTTTTCCAACCGTAAAAACATGAAAAGATTGTCGGGTTTTTGTCGTTTCAAATTCGATATTGGTTATAAAACGACGTGTCATTGATCGCTTTTTTACTTTTTCGGGTCAAAGGCACTAATGACGAAAAGTACTCCTTGGTCGTAAAAGATCAAGCGGTTCTCTCAAGTATTATTTTATACTTTTTTGGGCTTGGGAGACACAAATGTATGAAAAAGGTTAACCCTGGAGTCTTCTTAAGTTTTTTCAGACTCTCTAAAATTGAAAAACGTCGAGTTTCTCCTATATTGGACTCGTCGAAATTTCACAGTAAAGGACCTGTTCAATTACAAACAGGAACGAACCACTCCTTCTTAGGGTTCGAATTTAAACTAAGTTGGACTCATCCAAAGGATGAGCTTATAATCAAGCAAATGTTATCCTCCTCAAGCTTGTCAAAAATAAAGAGGTACTTGCCAGAAATGGTGGGGGAAAAGAGAGAGAAATGAGACTGTTTGTCATACTTTGTAACCACTCTTGAACACGACACTTTTATTCACCTGGGTTGGGAAATCCTTTGCCTAACAGTTGATCAAACCACATTGAAAGTCTTCAGCTGGTATCTGGGTATTAACTTTGGGTCAATTATCACCAAACCATCTGTCGTGTCGTTATGTGTTCAAGAGGTCACTGCCAATAAGTCATTCATCTGCAAAATATCTGTCATCCATCTTGACCATCCCTGAGTCAGTCCTTGCAACTAAATTTCTTCAACTTGATCTATGATTTCGTGTTGTGGGCTTGCCTACGACGGATCGCTTTCTATCGACATCAGCTCATTATCTAGAAAGATGATCTAGGAATCATCAGTACCTTGAGATCTGCATACATCAATGGCAGGTTTCTCGCCTTTGACGACAGTTTACATCATTGACTTTCGATCAAAGGATTCCATGACATGCTCGACATCAACACATCTATTCGCATCTCATGGACTGTACTGGGTACTTTGAGAGCCATTGACATTACTGGTGGTTTCTCTCACACTTGTTAACAGTTTACATCATCGACTGGTAATCAAGTGGTTTCTACCATGTTCGACATCAACACATTTATTCGCATGGATAGAATCGTACTGTTTCGGGAAGTAGAAATGAAGACCCTGGATCTAGTTTCCACAATCCAGGCTGCGAGGAATTTTGTATTCATTATATAATGGACTATTCATAAACAGATGGCTGCGTCCATACTGTGTCCACATGAGTCTATACTTGTGATGTTTTACAAGATCATTCCTGTATCAGAACAGTAGTTAGTTTCTAGTCAGTTTTTATCTGAGTATGGGAATGCCTACCTCAGCGATGATATGATCTCATATATATATCTTGCATTGAATTTTTTTATAGGTTCCAACCGGGTTCTCCACAAGATGATCCTCGAAATGATAAAGTACTTCACTCTTCCTAAATGATAAGAAATCCTCATCTACTACAGACTTCGCACTTTAGGGGGAAATCTGTTACACAAAAATATTGTCATCATGATTATTTGCAGTCAGTATGGGTCTATCATCACTTGTACTATCCTCCTAAGCAAGTCTCAGACCTCAGCTCTCCAAATCAAGCTTTGGAAATGAGAGAAAGACATTAAAAATTAATGTAACTCTGGTTCCGCACTTTCTCTCGTGGTCACCTGCGGTCCCGTACCTTCTGTGTACAAAAACTGTGGGCCTGCCCACTCTGTCCCTAACGGTGTAGGTGCGGACCCCTGTGAAAGTCAAAAGGCGCAAGTTTTATCTTAAAAAAACTCACTTTGGGTTAATTCTAGAGGTTTCTAGAAGGAATTTTGACGTGGATTGTTCGCTCTGAGGTGGTTCATGCATCCCAAAAGAGAAGGAGCTAATCCCTTGATGAGAGGAGATATCCCTTTGAAGGAGGGTTTTATCCCTTTGAAGGAGGACCTAGTAACCTCCCTCCATTGCACTATAAATACAGGCATTGGGTTGGTTGCTAGAAAGGTTAGAAGCTGAACATTTTTTAGGGTAAATGCTGGTGAAATCAAGACTTCCTAGTTAAGCCTAAAGAGGAGAGATCACATACCTTTTTTGGTTTGATCTGAATTTGAAACTACTTGAAATTTGTTTGCAAGGTATTCAATTCAGAATTAAACATGTTTAAAAGATTTCCATGTCTTGCAAAAAGAAAACACATGAAATTTTCAGCTGTTCATGACCCATTTAAGCATAGAAGAGTTATTTCCTTTTACTGTTTAACACATTAAAATGAATTTGATCTACAAAATAAATCAACCACAAATGCAAAAGAAGTTGATAAAGCAGTTCACCCCCTCCAGGGCTACGTTTGCTAGGTCCAAAGCTCCCAACCGGGCTTGTCTTTGTTTTTATTAAATGCTCAAATTGAAAATACAGCTGAATAGAAGTATATACAGGAGAAATAGATGGTAAAAATGGATTCAGAACACTTGAATCCTTTAGGATTGACTATTGGATCACCTCCAATGGATACCTGCAACCCTACCCTGTCTTCACAAAACTGGGCCCTGGTGGCTCCTAGAACTTTCACGGCTCCAAAACCTCCGTAAATGACCTCAGATAGCTATAAGACCTACACCAATGGTGTCATAAGGTCGAAAATACCCAAAATCAAAAAAAAAATCGTCCAAAACCGACTTTCCTAGCCAAAGTTATGGCCATTTAAAGTTTCTTCAGTTTTTCCCTAGAAAAACTCCAGCTAACTTTAGTTAACTCCAGATATCTCCGCCAATTATGGCGGGTCTGCCAAATTTGGCGCTCCTGCCAAAATTCCGCCAAATTAACTGTAGTTACATTTAATGTTTGGTGGTTGCCTCGGATTTCGTGCCCGGCGGAATATTCCTTTTTTAATTTTTTTTTGAAAAATTAAAATTTCTAATGTTATGGACAAATTATTCTTTTTGCCATAACTTCCTCATACGGCGACTGTTTTTTGAACCGTTTGTGGCACCGGAATTGGAAAGACGATCACTTTCTAGTCATTCAACTTTGAACCAATTCTAAGCACTTTAAATTTTGAGCATTTTACGACACTTAGGACATGAGCACCTGATCACGCCTCCCCATTGGGAAGC
Source organism: Pinus tabuliformis (assembly GCA_031772625.1). Taxonomy (NCBI): domain Eukaryota; kingdom Viridiplantae; phylum Streptophyta; class Pinopsida; order Pinales; family Pinaceae; genus Pinus; species Pinus tabuliformis. Next base: position 1,416,897,513 of record CM062816.1, read on the forward strand.
TTTTGGACCCCAAAAGCCTTCAACTACCTGTTAAATAGGTGAGGGTACAACTCCCTCACTCTGTCCACCTCCATCCACTTTTCCTTGTTCGGTTTGTTGCCTTTGAAACCAACCCGAACATAATCTACACTGCCCCTTCTTGAAGTGCGTGTCCTTCTGTCAAGGATTGTATCTTCTTTCAGCTCATCTAAGAATTCTGGTGAGAAATCTTCTATAGATGGTAGCTGAATAGCACTTTCATGATCAGCAATCAAAGGAGGTTTATACAAACGTAAGTTCTCCACATTTTCAACAGAATACATTTGCATGTAGGAAGGCAAATCTAATTGAAAAGCATTATTTCCAACCTTCTTGAGGATTTTGAATGGACCATAATGAATAGGCTTCAGCTTTTTACCTTCTCCTTGCATCCTTTCCTTACTAATGTACAGCCATACCTCATCTCCTTCTTGAAACTTGTGATCGAATCTATGCTTGTCATGTCTTTCCTTGTACTTTCCTTGACTCTTCTCAAGATATTCTTGAATTTGCTGATGTATTTGCTGAATTCTTTCAATGAATGAACGAGCTTTGTCAATGTCACTGTGTCCCTCAATGGCAACATCTTTCTCAAGAATGAAATCAAGAGGTGATTTTGGCAAATAACCAAAACAAGCTTCAAACGGTGAGGTGTTTGTGGAAGAGTGCTTGGCACGATTGTAAGCATGCTGTATGTAGTGCAAATGTTCATCCCAAAGCTTGGGATGCTTGCTGCAATAACATCTCAAGAGGTGCACAATGGTTCTATTCACAAATTTGGTTTGTCCATCTATTTGCGGATGGAAAGCAGTACTTTTCTTCAACTTTGTGTCCATCATCTCCCATAGGTTGGACCAAAAATTCCCCACAAATCTGGAATCCCTGTCACTAATAATGGAAGTAGGCAAACCAAAGTGAATCCATACATGATGAAAAAATAATTCAGCAGTTTGTTCAGCAGTTATAGTTTTCTTACAAGGCATAAGTATACACATTTTGCTGAAACGATCAACTACTACATATAAATAATCATGCTGTTTTGAGATTTTGGCAAACCTCCTACAAAATCCATAGAGATTCTCTCCCATGGTCTAGAAGGTACCGGCAAAGGAGTATACAAAGCAAGCTTCCTATTGCTAGGCTTGCTTGTAGCACATAATGAACACCCTTTTATGAACCTTGAAACAGAATCTACCATGCGAGGCCAATAGCAATACCTCTGTAGATGTGCAACTGTTTTGCTCACACCAAAATGGCCAGCAATAAGAGAAGAATGAGCTTCTCTTATGACATTTATCCTCTCCCCCTGTGGTATACACAACTTGCCCAAATGAAACAGCAAATTGTTATGCATGTGATAGTCATTTTCCTCTACATGATTTCCTTTACTCAAGTTAGCATACACATCTTTAAAGTCATCATCAGATGCATATTGTTCTATGTAACTATCATGTACAATGGAATCATTCTTAAGTAAAGTAACAGCACCAATAATAGGCCTTGAAAGCATATCAGCAACCTTATTCAAAGTACCTTTCTTGTACCTTATTACCAAATGGAACTGTTGCAAGAAGCCCATCCATCTGAAGTGTCGTGACTGTTGTAACTTGCTTTGTGATTGCAAGTACTGTAAGGGCTGATGGTCGGTATGTATAACAGTTTCTTTGCCCATCAAGTAGTGTTTCCACTTTTTGACGCTTTGTACCAACGCATACAACTCCTTATCATATGTAGGATAATTTACAACAACACCATTAAAAGTTTCAGAATGAAAAGCAATAGGCTTACCATGCTGTAGAAGAACTGCACCCATAGCATAATCACTAGCATCAGTTTGTATCTCAAATGGTTGTCTCAAATCCGGTAATGCAAGGACTGGAGCTGAACTAATCTTCTCTTTCAAATATTCGAAAGCTTTTTGCTGCTTGCCTCCCCATTGGAAAGCATGCTTCACACTTGTCACTGCATGCATAGGAGCTACTATAGAAGAGAAGTTAGAGATAAACTTCCTCCAATATTGAGCTGCACCCAAAAAACTTCTTACCTCTGTTATGGATTTGGGAGTAGGCCACTTCACAATAGCCTCAATCTTAGCAGGATCAATTCTCAAAGCACCTCCTCCTACTATGTGTCCCAAATAAACCAAAGAAGTCTTTCCAAATTCACACTTTGACATTTTAAGAAATAACTGATTCTTCTTCAAAACACCAAGTACTTTTCTAACATGTATGACATGATCTTCTCTAGACTTGCTGAAAATTAAGATGTCATCTAAGTAGACAATAACGAAATCATCAAGAAAAGGACGCAAGACATCATCCATTACCCGCATGAAAGTTGCAGGTGCATTGCACAAACCAAACGGCATCACAAGCCACTCAAAGAGTCCTTGTTTGGTTTTAAAGGCTGTCTTCCAAATGTCACTTTCTTCAATTCTTACTTGATGATATCCACTGCGCAAGTCTAGCTTAGTGAAATATCGAGCATCTTTCAGCTGGTCTAGCAAATCATCTATCCTTGGGAGTGGGTAACGATTCTTTACCGTTATCTTGTTCAAGGCCCTAAAATCAACACACATACGCCAAGTGCCATCTTTCTTTGAAATCAATACAATCGGTGACCCACATGGCGAAGTACTTAGCCTTATGAAACCCTTGTCCAACAAGTCCTTGATTTGCTTCTTTATTTCAGCATTCTCCATAATAGACATGCGGTACATGCCTATGTTTGGAAGAGGAAAATCTGGATGCAAATGGATTTCATGCTGAATCTCCCTCTTAGGAGGCAAACCTATTGGCTCCTGAAACATCTCATGATATGCATCAACTACATCATACAGATCTGATTTAAGTTTTGGATCACAATTGTCAAATGACTCATGATTCACATCAACCTTGGGCTTAATCATAAGAAGAACAAAATTCTTACTTGAATTGACCAGCCTTTTTACCTGTCCTGCATTCACCATCGCTATATTTGTCTTCTTGCGATGAGCTCTAACAATGAACTCCTTGCCATCTTTGAACAGATGATATTTGTTTTCATGGCGATGAAAGATAGCTTTCATGTCAAACAAGTAAGGACTTCCCAAAACAATTCCTGCTATATCAAAAGGTACCACATCAAGTTCAACTGTGTCAATAAAATGTGCAGTAATTGCAAAGCGCAATGTGCACTTTCTTGAAACTTGTAAATTTGCATCCTTGCAAATCCATCCAAGTGTATATGGCTTCGGATGTGGAACGGTCTCAAGTTTAAGCTGCTTGACCAAGTCCTCTGATATAGGGTTTGCTTGTGACCCACTATCAAAAAGTGTGTCAATTTTAGTATGTTTTGAAATCACCCTCACGTGAAACAGTTCAATTCTTTCTTCCTCATTAGGAGCTTGTACATGGCAGTTTGAGGTACCAGTGCTGGCTTGAGTTTCAATTTCTTTTCCCTTCAAGTTTTTCAAACCCATGGCTGCAATTTTGGTTTCATCACCTGAATCTTCCCCTAAATCTTGTGGTGTAGATGTAGTAGCAGCAGTTTTCTGTTTCCCTTTGGATTTGTTAAATTGAGGTCTTTTTTCAGGATATAATTTCCAACAGTTTTTCTCCTCATGGCCTGGTTTAGAACAGTGTTTACAGATCACTTTCTCACTCTCCTGTTTGACAAATGCATTCTTTTTGCCCTTTCCCTTGGAGGTTTTCTCTTTGTTTTTCCCCTTGGGGGCTTGTTTCTACCCTCTTCAAATGTGTTTTTTCCCCTTGCCTCTAAATGGGTAGCTTGGACACAAACCTCGTCCAAGCTAGTAGGGTTAAACATCAAGATGGTGTGTCTAAGGTAGCTATGCAAGCCACCGATGTATTTCAACAAGGATTCTTGGGTCTGTAAATCTACCCCTAACAAGAGAGCTCTTCTCCTGAATTCTTGGGTGTAGTCTTGGACACTCTGACCCTTAAGTTGTCTGAAATTTTGCCAATTCATAATGGCCTTCTGCATGTGAGCAAGAGGATAAAACTGTTTTTTAATGGCTAACAGAAATTCAGGCCATGTTAAGGTAACCTTACCAAATTTCTTGATCTCCTCTTTAGTCTTGGCCTCCCACCAGACCAATGCTGCTCCATCCATTCTCAAAGAAGCCAATTGAATCTTTGTGGCATCATCATGCATATTTTGGATCCTCAAGTAAACTTCCAACTGCCTAATCCAGTTGTCAAACTTTTCTGCATTCACTTCACCATTAAACATAGGTAATTCGAATTTTACATCAAGCTTCAAAAAAGGACTTTTTCCAGAGGATCTATGCTTATGAACAGAAGAAGACGAAGATGAAGAGGAAGAAGGTGAATATGGGGGTGGTGGATCACCATTTCCTCCATGTCCTTTCTTGGAATGATCATCATCCTTCTTACCTCCTGAAGAGCCCTCTCCTTCATGTGGATGTTTGGACCCTTCTCTAGCCAATTTCTCATTTCTTTCTTGGTACAATATCCTCACCATTTCAGTGAGGTCCAAGAAAGCCTTTCTGAAGACTCTTTCCTCTTCTCTTGGATCTGTCTCTGTAGGAATTTCTCCTTCATGTTCAGACATCCTTGAAGCTTCTGTTGAGACTCTTGAGGGTGAAATTGAAGGTGGAGGTGATGGCTCTCTGGCCTTCCTTGACTGAGGATTCTCTCGTTCTCTAGTCAACTGTCCTTCCCCTCTTTTAAGTTTCAACCTGGTAAGCATCAATACTTGCAAGACAGTTAGAAGATCTTTACACCAAAACCCTAAGCTCTGATACTAACTTGATCTGAATTTGAAACTACTTGAAATTTGTTTGCAAGGTATTCAATTCAGAATTAAACATGTTTAAAAGATTTCCATGTCTTGCAGAAAGAAAACACATGAAATTTTCAGCTGTTCATGACCCATTTAAGCATAGCAGAGTTATCTCCTTTTACTGTTTAACACATTAAAATGAATTTGATCTGCAAAATAAATCAACCACAAATGCAAAAGAAGTTGATAAAGCAGTTCACCCCCTCCAGGGCTACGTCTGCTGGGTCCAAAGCTCCCAACCGGGCTTGTCCTTGTTTTTATTAAATGCTCAAATTAAAAATACAGCTGAATAGAAGCATCTACAGGAGAAATAGATGGTAAAAATGGATTCAGAACACTTAAATCCTTCAGGATTGACTATTGGATCACCTCTAATGGATACCTGCAACCCTATCTAGTCTTCACAAAACTGGGCCCTGGTGGCTCCTAGAACTTTCACGGCTCCAAAACCTCTACAAATGACCTCAGATGGCTGTAATACCTGCACCAATGGCTTCATAAGGTCGAAAATATCCAAATCAAAAAAAAATTCGTCCAAAACCGACTTTCCTAGCCAAAGTTATGGCCATTTAAAGTTTCTTCAGTTTTTCCCTAGGAAAACTCCAGCTAACTTTAGTTAACTCCAGATATCTCCGCCAATTATGGCGGGTCCGCCAAATTTGGCACTTCTGCCAAAATTCCGCCAACTTAACTGCAGTTACATTTAATGTTTGGTGGTTGCCTCGGATTTCGTGCCCGGCGGAATATTCCTTTTTTAATTTTTTTTTTGAAAAATTAAAATTTCTAATGTTATGGACAAATTCTTCTTTTTGCCATAACTTCCTCATACGGCGACCGTTTTTCGAACCGTTTGCGGCGCCGGAATCGGGAAGACGAGCACTTTCCAGTAATTCAACTTTGAACTAGTTCTAAGCACTTTAAATTTTGAGCATTTTACGACACTTAGGACATGAGCACCTGATCATGGTTTCATTGGGGAGTGAGTGAAACTTGTCAAAGTAGAGGAGACTTCTCGCTGGACCCTGGGAGGAGCTTGTACAGTGTCAAGGCAAAGTTTGTAAGGTTCTTCTTCTTTTGAATTAATACAATCAAACTCATTTTTCTCAACAAGTATCTTATGTTATTTGTTTCATGGACTCCTTGACTTTCATGTTAAATATGTTTCATGCATTTGGCTTTTCAGGTGCTATTTAATTTGTTTGCCTTGTTTGTGTTTGCATATTCGTGAAAAGGAGCTCATTTGGATCGAAGGAGCGAGGGCATCCACAAGCTAGCGTTGGACCTAAGGTAGGCCCTAAAAACACTTGTTTGCTATTGTCTATCAAAGCATATTTAGAGAAAGATAGTGTCTGGTTGGTTTGCTTGTCATTAGGTCTTCTTTAGATTCTAGGAAGGTTTATCTTGTCCGCAAGATCGACTTATTCCGTGTGACATGTACGCTCCTGATTATCAAAAAGACTTTAACCTGTATCTGGCTGTAGCGAATACAACCATCACAATGGTTTTAGTTCAAGAAGACAACGGAATTGAAAATCCTATATATTATTTGAGTAAGAACTTAAATGATACAGAGAGAAAATATTGTTATGTTGAAAAGCTAGCACTCGCAGCTGTTCAAGCGATACAGAGATTTTGACACTATGTCCTCTTTCGAAACACTACCATTCTATCAGATTGCAACCCCATGACGTATATATTGTCGCGACAGTTGCTGGGGGGAAAATATTCAAAATGGATAGCAATTCTACAAGAGTTTGATTTGGAATTTGTAAAATCCAAGTCAAAGAAAGCCCTCGTTTTCGCAGAATTATTATGTGATCTCCCATCGTCATCTAACGATGAAACATCCGAAGAAACAATCGTGGATGAATCTTTGTTTCTGATATCTTCAAGCAATCCGTGGTATGCAGATATAATCATTTATCTCCAAACCCAAAATATAGGCCTAATACCTCCTGCTCCGAACAAAAACGTATTCGATACCAATCAAAAGACTACATGATCGTCGGTGATACAATTTACCATCATGGTGACGATACAGTTCTACGGAGCTGTCTCACCCATAAGGAGGCCGAAAAAGCCCTGAATGATTGCCATTCAGGCACGTGTGGGGGGCATCTATCCGGTTACGCTACAGCGCAAAAAATTTTACGAGCAAGATACTTCTGGCCAACAATGTTCAAAGATTGCATAACCATAGTCAGAAGTTGCCATGCATGTAAAATTTTCGATAGCAAAACCAGAAGACCACCCGCACCTCTGCAACCAATAGTTGCTGTTGGGCCATTCGCCAAATGGGGCATCGATTTCATGACATGTAAACCCACCTTGACTGGGGGGCATGGGTATATCATAGTCGCAGTTGACTATTTTACCAAATGGGCCGAGGCGATGCCTACATTAGATAACACTGGTGAAACAGCTGCCCTTTTCTTTTTCAATCATGTAGTCGCCAGATTCGGCATTCCACAGGCTATAGTCAAAGATCATGGATCGCATTTTCACAATCACATGATGGCCGAATTAGTTACCAAATTAGGGTTGTCTCATGACAGCTCTACTCCATATTACCCGCAGGCCAACGGACAAGTTGAAGCAATCAACAAGGTCCTGAAGCGCATGCTGCAAAGGATGATTTGAGTCCACAAAAGGAGTTGGAACCTGATCCTATACTCAACCTTGTGGGCATACCGAACATCGGTAAGGAATGCAACCGGGTTTACACCTTTCCAACTGGTGTATGGCCTAGAAGCAATCTTACCAGTTTAGTTTGAAATCTTGTCCCTCAAACTCGCAATCGACCTTCTCCCCAGAACTTCAGAAGAGGAGGCTCGTTTCTTGGAACTAATCCAATTGGATGAAACCCGTCATGATGCCGCTTTGGCTAACGAAGCCCATAAGAAACGAGTCAAGGCGCAGTTCGACAAGAATGTCAAACCCCGTGTCTTCTCAGAAGGTGACTTGGTCTTGCTTTATGACCAAGAATCCGATAAATTGGGAGTAGGTAAATTCAAGTCTTTATGGATGGGCCCCTATATTTTTAAGCGAGTGTTAGCAAAAGAAGCCTACAAGTTAGTGGATTATGACGGGATTCCACTAGCACAACCTCGGAATGGGTTATACCTTAAGTGTTACTATGCATGATTCAGTGTGGTAACCTATATGCTTTTGTTACATTTTTGTTTTTGCTAAAGTATTTGTTTTGGTCAAGTAAATCCGCTTTTTACATTTTTCGCAGATGTCAAACTTATTGGAATCTTTTGTTGGATATGCCGACAGAGCAAGTCGTAGTTCGCAGAACCTATCTTCTGTGGCCTAGGCCATTTTTGATCCAAGTGGCGAGTTAGTAAGTTTCAGAGGGGTATGTATTGGTCGATCAACGAATAACATCGTTGAATATAGCACGTTGATAGAACTTCTCTCTGATGCCATCACACATGGCATACGCCGACTGGTCGTCAGGCTAGACTCACAGCTCGTCATACTACAGCTCACTGGTATCTACTCCGTCTGAAATCCAGTTATTTATCGTATGTTCCTAAGGGTCAAGATTTTGGAAAGGTTCAATATCAGCATATTTCCATAAGCTTAAACACATTAACTGACTCATTAGCAAATTATGTGTTAGATAGACATTTGCAACATTTATAAAAAGAAGCATCTCATCAATATTTGCATCAGGATCATGTAACTTAACCAAAATAAAACTCCGAAAATCAAAAATACATATATAACTGTTTATGGTTTACACATAATGTTCTGTAACCAAGACAAAATTGGTCAAATGACCCAAAACTCAAAACGCTAGGGGCACCCTAGTCTAATGATGTTGGTGATAACAAGTCACCGCCTATGCAATCATGCGTAAAAGCCTAGTCCATCGACTTGGCACGCCAGTAGTATGTCGCTGCAACCTCAAAGGTAGCTCGTCAGTCCTCACATTTGGAATACCGAGAGTGAGGCCCTCGACCTGATCCTGTAATGCTGAAAGAGTCTCGGCCACATCAAGGTCGTGAAGAATAGCCCTTCCCACAGCCTCTCCTGCTGGGGCGGCAGCTGGCACTCTTAGGCGTACTACTGGCCGAACGGGACCAACATCTACATGAGCACATGAGTTTTGATTAGTATTGACAAAGTAAAGCACAAGGACATTATAAAATAAAAATGATAAATAGAAATATGGTCAAGAATTTACCAATGGCACCCCACTGTTCACCAGCCGGCAGTACCAATTCCGGGTCACCCCGGAAGTCCATACCAGCATATGGATACTCAGAATAAACCATCTCCTGACGATCAAACCACCCGAAGAAGGTATCAGAAAAAGAAAACTGAGACTGACCAGCATGCCTAGACATATGGTCGACCCATCTCTGCATACGTGGTTCAGTCGGTGGAGGTAAACCAAGTGTAATATACTGCGGCTGCATTAGTGGTATCTTTTCCAAGGCGAAGGTAGTCAAAATAGAACCATATCCAAAGTTCTTCAATCTTCCGTTTTTCACCTTGGTCAATTGTTCTTTCATCACAAGGAGTACTGCATCACACCAGTTGAACACCTTCAGTTCGAGACATTCCAAGGCATACTGCATATAAGACCGGTTGGCCACATGAAGAGCCGCACCACCAGCCATCCTACCAAAGGTGAACAGAATGGTCCTCAGTGACCTGTCAGTGACATCTCGGATGATGATCTTGCCATCCTTACTCGGCTGAGATCCCTCTCTGCAATACCTGCGAATGTAATCTCTCACAGATTCACCCCCACGGGCCGAACCTGATAAGGAGATGGGGGCACCCCGCCTCGATAAGCCGGTCAAAAAATAGATGTCCACGACAGTCAAGGGGATGGATTTGCCCCTAATCTGGAACACCTGGCTGATAGGATCCCAAGCATCAAGCAAATGCTATAGCAAGTTGATTTGTTGCCTCATGCTAGAGATGCAGAAAAACTTCAGCAGGCCACAGTTCCACAATGCATTTACTGTAATGGGATCATGTAAAGCAAGCATGTCATCTTCTTCATGCTCATGTCCTCGCCATGTAATGGTCATTTTGCTCCAATAAATCTCTGAAAACAAACAAGAGGAGAGTTAGATCCTGATTTGGTCAGAAACAAGCAAAAATTTCCATTGAAAAATGTGCATAAATTTCCTTCCTTGCGCTCATCGCACCTACAGTAGTGTTCTAGGTGCGTTGCATGTCAATTGGCCAGTGGAAAAGCCAACATGCAATGCACTTTTCGATATAGGAAGGGTGCGATGGAGCCAGGGCGAGTTTTTCAAACCCCAGAGGCTCAGAAAAACCAGAAATCAGGCTCAGAATGCAAAATGGAAAGGATGAAATGAAAGAGCTCAGGTTTAGCTCCTACCTGGTCCAGACGGTGCCGAAAATCGTCCACAGTATCTCCCAGAATCAGCTGGTGAAAATCAAGGGGGGAAAGCACCTCCAAAGCTCCAACAAGCCAAAGTTCAAATGAAATGGTAAAATGAGAGGTAAAAGCACTTTTAAATTACTTTTTACGTAATTCAAGTAAAATATTAGTGTCTTAACTCATTTTTCAAACATATATGGTTCATTTCTAACTAGTTTGATGAAGCAATTGAACATGTAGTACAATCTTTGAAGGAACAAAGCTATTAATGGTAAAGTCAAGAAATGACTGTTATATCGAGCAGTTTTAACGCAGACTTCATGCTCGTTAAAAAATAAACATAAGCAATGAGCAAATGCTTCCCCCAGAGTTTAAGCTCATTAAAAAATGAACCAATTTCCAGTAAATAACCGTCGTGAATGTAGTACTTCAGCCTTTAAAGCCTTGGTCGTGTTCTCATCATCACCTCCACTCTGTATTGGACGATCATTCACCTCCATTTGATTGTTTACCCCTTTTGAGGAACAGCTGCGAAGAGTGATCCTATTAGCCATCCTTGTAACACTGCCGTGATTGGGAAATTCCAAACCTTACCTAGAATCAGCTGCTACCCGAATTTATCACTCGTTCCTCAAAAAACGAGTCTCCTTTAAGCTCTTTTCAGCTGACTCGTAAAATATGAAAAGATTGTCAAGCCATTGGCCTCTCCAGCTCGTTAAAGGGACTGGAAGTGCTATCCCTCCATTAGATTTTAATCTTTTTGGACCTGAGGGATTATTACACAAAAAGATCGAGCGCTTTTTTTGTTCAACTCGTTAAAAGTATCGAAAATTCATCCCTTCTGTATTGTTTTATACTTTTTCGGACTTAAGGGATTAGATGACGAAAAAGAATTTTTGGAGTTTCCTTTACATCCATTTTCAGACTCTCTAAAATTGAAAAGGACTGAGTTATATTTGTCGTTAAACTCGTTAAAACCTAATAGCGACAAACTTATCCATGACAGACAAGAACGAGTTTCACTATCGCTAGGCTCGTTAAAACATAGCGATGGGTTTGCCCGAAGGGCAAATTATAGAACAAGCATATGTTATCCTCCTCAAGCTTGACAAAAATAAAGAGGTACTGGTCAGCAATGACTGGGGAAAAATTGGGAAGAAAACTTGAAGAAACTTTGTTGTAGCAAGTCGCTCTTGAACATGACACTTTCACTCCGCATCCAAGTCGGGCTGGGTTGTTTCATTCACTGGTCACATCACCATGGTCACATCACACCATCCACATTTGGGGTTAATGCTACCAATCCATCATGTCAGTGTTGTCGGTATGTTCAAGAGAAGTCACTCAGAGAATTCACCTGTGTCTCACCCGCTGCAATACATTTACGCTCCATTCTTTCATGACCGCCACCCTGAACCTTATATCACTAGATCATTTTCACCTCCATTAAAATCATTTGCTCCGTTCCGTGTCATTGATGTGGGATTCAGTAAGGCCCTCCTATGAAGGATCACTTCTTGTCAACATCAGCTCATTATCCAAGAAGTCGATCTAGGAACACCCCTTTCAGTACTTTGAAGCTTGCATGCCTCAATGGCAAGTTTCTCACTTTTGGCGACAGGTTTACATCAATGACCTTCGACCGAAAGATTTTGCGTGGTGTTCGACGCCAAGTCCTTTATTCACACCACGTGAATTGTATTGTAGTACCTTGAGGATCATTATCATTATCGGTGATTCCTCTCGCGCCTGTTAACAGCTTACATCATTGGCTGGTAATCAGGCGATGTCTTTCCATGTTCGACTCCAGAACATCTCTCACATGGATCGACTTGTACTTTGAGTGAAGATCGAACGAGATTGAAGACCCCGGATCTAGTTTCATCCATTCGGGCTACAATATATATTCAGGAAAATAAATACATCAAATGTACATCATTGCTGCACAGATAATCATCCAATCTAAGGGATGATGGCTCTACCAGAATCATCAGTCTACACTCGGACGATTGTCTGTCCTATGTACATGAAAATGAATTTATAAAGCTGAGCATGGGGATGCCCGCCTCAGCTAGATCATGAAAATATTATGAAGATAATGTATTGTATTGTATCTTATTACAGGTCTCCTTCCAGCTTGAAAGAACTTCAGATCCTCATGATAAATCATTTCACCTGACATCAAAAAGATTAACGACCTAATGCTTTAGGGGGCAACTGTTATAGACATTTTTGGGCACTACAACCCCAAGCATAAATGTCCATAAACTAAGGGCTCCTAAGTCCATAAAAGTGTTGTTCCAACCCCTAAAAGAACAAGGTCATCTGATTACAGCGTCTCCCAGAAGTTCTCCATGAAAAACTGCTCAGAACTGGTCAAAACTGGACCATTTCACCTGCTCCATAGGCAAAGTGCGTTGCATCTCACCTAAATACACATAGTAGGTGCGTTGCATTTCAAAAATCCCTTCTATGGGGTGCAATGGGCAAGAAGGGACAAATGGCAGTGTCAATCCGCGAGGTGGAGAAGCATGGAATCTTCCAGAAACTTCTCCTGTGACACTTGCCTCTCTGAATTCGACCAGGGATGAGTAAGAGATCATCAATCTCCAAGTGGAATCAAGAACTATCAGAGGGAAGACACTAATCAAATCACAAGCTGACTCATCTCCCTTGCAGACATCTATATATGGATCCCTCATCCCAGAGATCTGAAGGCTAGAATTTTGCATCTTGTAAGGAATTGTTGTTGGTTTCTCGAGGTAGCATCATAGTGTTGGGTGATCTAAGCTTTTCATGAGGTGAAGAAGGGCTTACTTGCTGAGAGGATGATGATGGGTCAGAACAACTGGTTGTAACTCTCTTGGCTCTTTCTTAATTATCAATAAAGCTATTCAAGTTTTCCTCCATACTCTTGTGTGATTTATGTTTTATGCATTTGTATGGTCAATTTACATATGATCCTAGATTGTTTATGATAATAGATCCATGTTCTCGTATATTGTTATGCTGCTTTGATTCTACAGGTGCTCTGTGAAGCTGGGTATACAAGAAAGCAAGTAGCAAAGGACTATCAGAAGAGAGAGGAATGGAGCAAGGAACCAAGCGCAAGACAGAGGTTGGTCTCCTTTATTCTTCTCTCATCTATCTTTCATAAAGGAAAACGAGAGTAGTTTTACTTTGTTTGTTTCTAAGGTAGCTATCAGCCTTAGTGGGATTAGCAGTTCTGCATAGACACTTTTCCCTGTAACAAAGCTTGTAACTTTAAAGGAAATAATTCATCTAAGCATCATGACTTTATCTCAAACAATACGTAATTCAATCTTAATCAACCAAATTCAAATGACAATCAACCGAGAGCACCCTAGTATTAACTGAGCTCTTTCAGATGGAATTAAACTAATAGATAGAAGAAAAGCATTTAATCAATCACGTTCTATTATGCAATTAACCGGAAATGATTCTTTAACTGATAACTAATTCAATCCATGACATGAATTAATAAAACCAACTATGACTGTGCGTTAATGAAATGAATACCAAAAATCCGATTCAATGAAAATACATCAACAGTAAGTTCCACCAGAGACTGGGCCCTAGCCACCAGCGAACACTGCTTAACGATTTCAGAATATTCGAACGAACAACAACGCAAGTTGTATATTGATCATCAAAATCACTTATCATTACAACATGATTTTGTTCTTTAGAATCACCCATCTGTAAATTAAAATTACAATCCAAGTAAAAAAGGAGAGATCCCTCTTCAGTCTTCCCTTTTATACTAAAAGACAAAATATAAATGTGATCCCTCAGGATCAAGAGATCCTGAGGGATTCACAACTAAATGCTATCTTCAGACAATTCTTCTATCTCGCACTAATCTTCTTAACGTGTTCCTTGGTTCGACCACACTTGACGCATATCATTTTCCTCAATTGGCCCTTGTTGTTCTGACTTTGGAACAACAATTGTTCCTTCTACTATTTTTCTACATAAAAAGTAATGAGAGTTAGTTTGGTTGGTCAAACCGTATCAAGAGTAGTTTTATTCATTCCGTATCAAAATCCTATCAATATGTTATTATATCATGGCACAAAATAGATAAGAAAAGAGGAAAAAGACAATAATCAAGAGTAAATATATACCTATTACAAGGCTTAACATACTCCCCTACTTACCGTTTTTCATGTCCTCATGACAAATAAATAGTTCCTATGTAATGTAGTTAAGGAGTAGGCTAGAAAAAAGGTTTCTTTATCAGACCTGAAACCATGACTTTGTGCCAAATTTGTGAAGGATGTCTGTTCATGTCCTTCAGGTAACTCATAGTCAAACTGATACCCTTCAGGAGGATACCAAATAATGGGACACCTAAATCGACATCCCAACCAATAAGGCCCTTCCCTCAAAATAAGATTGCTATATGTGATTAACTGGCTTGCAGCAGCTTTGAAGTTCCCATAATTAAATGGTTCTCTTTCCTTAACATTGTTAGTTGAGACTGTCCATCTCATTTTGGATGCAATCATGGATCTTTACTAGATATAGAGGAAATATGTTGTTCCTTTCTATACAATTTCCTTATGTATGGGCCCTAAAATTTGAATCACACATTCTTGTGTCATCAACCTTTTATGTCTAGCAAATAGTTGCAAAAGGTGAGTAGACTCACTCCTTACCCAAAGATCCAACCCATGTTCCTGTCTTTGGAATGAATTATACACCTTAAACCACTTAAGTTGATTAACTGCAAAAGAGATAAAAGCCTGGAATTGAATATCTCCAACAAAAGGGCTAGGGTTCTTATCCACTTCTCCTTCTAATATGAAATTATGTAGATAAATTTCGCAAAGAATCCTTTGGACTTTTGCCCCATGTTCCTTACAACAACTTATAAAATCTTCAGTTGTCTTTAACTCAATTGTCTTACCAGCTCTTATGGCTTTAATCTTTAACAATAAGTATTGTTCTAATAAGAACAGGGCATAATTTGTGGCGAGAGACCTACATGTCAAGACATCCGAATATAGCGAGCAAATGGTGTCTATTTGATTCCTGGCTCTGTCCAGCTTGGTCTTCACCTTCTTCAGCTTTTCTTCTTCCTGTCTAAATATGTCAAAAGTCCCATTCTCAATTATGGTTAATTTCCTACACTATTTCTATAACTCTTGATATTTTTGCAGAGGGATTGTCTCTTGTTCACATCGTTCTAGAGCAAGCTGGGCTTGCTTCAATTCTTCCTGTAGCTTTAGGAGAATCGGGTCTTTGCTTGACATGATATCCTTTGCTTGTTCTTTTGTCTAAGTGCCTGTGCTACGAGAGGATATTTCCTTGGTATGTACTTCCTTATTGTGGGAGGACCAACCCTCCATCTAAATGGCTGCATCCACTAAGTCTGCATCTAAATTTGCCTGGGTGGCTATTGTTTGAGTAGGAATGAGTTCGGTTTGAGTCTCCGTTGACCTACCCTTACATATTTCCGTTTTCATAGCCACAAAGACTATCTCAGGAGTAGTGTTCTGTGCTTTAACATATATTTCCTTAAAATTGGAAACATTTTATTACAAGGGCATCACTAAAATTGAGTTTTTTTGGTTATTTTAAAATTCCAGATCCACTATTTAATTCCAGCATAGCCTTTTAACAATCTTTTGAAGCTTTTGATATTTGTGTCTCAGCGTCTTTATTTTTGCTGCGACTACTCACCTCTTCTGAGGAGCATCTTTTACACTAACAGGCTTGTCAATAGCTTCTGCATCTAAAGATTCTTGGTGTTTATCATGGCTATTTCCAATAGAACTGTTTCACCAGACTGGTTGTTTGATTCATGAATAAATTTTGTGTCTGCTTCCTTTTCTTGGTCTGTAGCTTCTGAAGAAGGCAGAATTTCTATATGCCCAGAATCTTCTGGGGATTGAGTCTCCATTAGGTTAGTATCAAGTGATCCTCCAGGTTGCATTTATGTATTTAGATTTGCTAGGACCTGAGCCATCCCTGTCTCAAAATCCTGTAGAATATCATTTTGGGGACTCATGGTTGATGTTTGAGGAGGTTATTCTTCATTTTCTAGTTCATCATCAAGTTGTTGTGCCCTTTCTTGTTCTAAGTCCAGTCTATCCTTGTCATTAGGTTCTTGTCTTGAATTGGCCTCTTCCCCGGGTTCTGATTCTGAATGACATCCTTCCCCTTGTTCAAGTTCTTCCTCTGGTTCTGACTCAGAGTCTTGTATACTAATAGGTATGGATGGTTCCACAAGTTGTTCAGCTCTATCTACATACATTCTTTGGACTAGATGTAACCTTGTAGACTACCTACACTTATGGGGTTCAATGTTTGAGTGGGTAGTCCTTTTCCTTTTTGAAACAGGGCCCTGCTGGCTTATCACCAAAATTTCAGGATTTTGGATTATAGGAATCTGACTAATCTCCAAGGGCGCTATGAGACCATCCCAAGTTAAGTTTTGTTGAACGACGTTATGGGTAACAATTAGTATAATCAATCCATGGAGGCTAACTATGGTTTCTGGGTGCCTAGCCCATCTTTTTAGTATCATGCAGCAATAAATTCAAGAAAGATGGCAGATTATAGTGATATTTAGTTTTAAAGTAGCTAAAAGTTTGAGTTGTTGTGGTCTTACCACATCTTGTGGTCCATCACAGGTAATGTACCTCTGGACAACACTTTCCAACTTACGCCATGGTTCTGCCAAAGAAGATGGTTGTATGCCCTTGCCTTTCTTGGTTAATTCTCTGTTTGCATATCTGAAAATGTCCACCGCATCTTATAACATTACGTATTTTTTTGGCCATGTAGTTACTTCCGCCAACAACCAAGATACTTCAGCTATTATAATGTTTTATACTATGATTCTTCTACCTCTCACTAGGGATTTCCCATTCTACAGATGTTGTAGAAATTCAATAGCGATTTCCTCACTAGGGAGCTAAAATCTTGTGAAGTATGATATCCACCCTTCGCGGACCAGAATTTCCCCGGCTCTGTCGAAGACTTCCAACACTAAAGGTTCTCAATGCACTAACTTACCACCCATATTGCTTGAGTTCTTCCTACTATTGCAAAGGATTAGTGCAGTGGAGAAAACACAGCAACAGACATCAACAGAGAGATAGAACAGCAAGTAAGTTGTAACAACTAAGTTTTCCAATGTTAAACGATATTTCTATGAGAATTCATTAATTCGAGGACTATTATTTTTCCACATGCCGCGTGATCATAGAGTACCATGTCAACCCATGAAATCTAATAAAACAGTTATAATGGATGCACGAGTGTAATGAAGGTCCCCTCCCTCCTTCAAGATGAGAGGTCGCCTACGACCGAATGGATGGGGGAATGTTGTTTTGATGGCAACGTACAAGGGTGAAAGATATGGCATTAATATGGGACAAAGTATGTATATTAATGAGAGGACTGTAAAAGGTATGGATATAATGAGAGCGAGGTGTGTAATGTTGGTTATTGATAAGAGACAAGATGCTTTGGTTGATGATAGGTTATGCGGTAAGGAAAAAGGACAACAATATGCAAGAAAAGATGCTTTGTTGATGATATTCCAGCTGAAAATGATATGATTGATTAAAAACATTAAATCATGAATAAAGGTTCAAGGTAGGGAGAAATTAAGGAAATAACTCTTCTGATAAAAAGAAAAGTAAGAAGAGGGTATTATAATAATTATTAATGTTTAAAATGGAACTTCAATACCATAAGCAGAGCTTCTGTTGCCAGTAGGCATCCATAGCCTCGACAGAGTTTCTTTTTAACCCATATGAGCCAGGATCCTCAATTTATAGTTGGAGAATTCCATTGTTGTTTCTACAAAAGAGATCAATGTGTTGGCATGGTAACCAGATGACCACACTGCCATTCACTGGGAAGTAGCAAAAGTGATCAGGTCGGCTTGTGATGAGACCTCCTATTCCAAGGATATTTTAGCCATCCTTTGGATCATAACCCTGGTGTGGTGGCCATAGTGGGAATGTCACATTGCTACATCCTTATGAACATGGTAGGTTGGCTCTTAATGAGACCCCCTATCCTCTATCTATAGGCAAAATTTGTTGTTATTACACATTTTTATAATAAATAGAGGGAGGCTCAGTACTCCTTAAGAGCAGGGATGGTGGAAGAAGTTGAACATATCAATAGAAAAAAATATACCCATAATCTCACTTATAATAGACAGAAAGGATTATAACCAAGTGGGGTGGAACCAATATGGTAAGGATGATCAATCAATATTATATACAGCAGAAATCAATATAGTAAAGTAATATACAAATAATTGTGTCCCTCCCCATTTTTTAAGAAATCTATCATCAAGAAGTTGCCTTGTTAAAGATCATAACATTAAGGGTATTCACCTACTTCAATAGAATCCATAATTCTTGTCCTCATAAAAGTATTGTACTTCATCCCATGAAAGCGAATCAAAAAAATGGGGCTGAGATGAGCTAGGAATAATCTTGCAAGTGTTGTTTCAACATCAGAATAATGCAAGGAAAAAGGGTGTTGTTTAAAAAACATATGACTTCAAGAAGCGAAAATGTTGTCCAAAGAAGGAACAACAACAAATTCTAAAAAAAAGGTAGTATTTGAACAACAAACAACAAAAAGTGTTGTTCCAAAGTTAGAATAGAAAACACGCAAAAAGTGTTGTTCCAAAATGGGAACAACAAAAACAAAAAGTGTTGTTCCAAAGTGGGAACAACAAAAACGAAAAGTGTTGTTCCAAAGTGGGAACAACAAAAACCAAAAGTGTTGTTCCAAAGTGGGCACAACAAAAACAAAAGTGTTGTTTCAAAGTGGGAATAGCAAAAACCAAAAGTGTTGTTCCTAAGTGGGAACAACAAAAACCAAAAGTGTTGTTCCGAAGTGGGAACAATAAAAACCAAAAGCGCTGGTTCAAAGTGGGAACAACAAAAACGAAAAGTGTTGTTCCGAAGTGGGAACAACAAAAACCAAAAGTGTTGTTCCAAGGTGGGAACAACAAAACCAAAAGTGTTGTTCCAAAGTGGGAACAACAAAAACAAAAGTGTTGTTCCGAAGTGGGAATAGAAAAAACCAAAAGTGTTGTTCCGAAGTGGGAACAACAAAAACGAAAAGTGTTGTTCTGAAGTGGGAACAACAAAAACCAAAAGTGTTGTTCCAAAGTGGGAACAAAAAAAAAGAAAATTCTTGTTCTGAAGTGAAAACAACAAAAGCCAAAAGTGTTGTTCCGAAGTGGGAACAACAAAAACCAAAAGTGTTGTTCCGAAGTGGGAATAGAAAAAGCAAAAGTTTTGTTTCGAAGTAGGAACAAAAAAAATAAAAAGTGTTGTTCTGAAGTGGGAATAGTAAAAATGAAAAAGTGATGTTCCGAAGTGGGAATAGTAAAAACCAAAAGTGTTGTTCCAAAGTGGGAACAACAAAAACCAAAAGTGTTGTTCTGAACTGGGAACAAAAAAAACCAAAAGTGATGTTCTGAAGTGGGAACAAAAAAAACCAAAAGTGTTGTTCCAAAGAGGTAACAGCAAGAACAAAAAATGTTGTTCTGAAGTGGGAACAACAAAAACCAAAAGTGTTGTTCCGAAGTGGGAACAACAAAAATGAAAAGTGTTGTAACGAAGTGGGAACAGCAAAAATCAAAAGTGTTATTCCGAAGTGGGAACAACAAAAGGCAAAAGTGTTGTTCCGAAGTGGGAACAGCAAAAACGAAAAGTGTTGTTCCAAAGTGGGAACAGCAAAAACCAAAAGTGTTGTTTCAAAGAGGGAACAACAAAAACCAAAAGTGATGTTCTAAAGTGGGAACAAAAAAAACCAAAAATGTTGTTCCGAAGTGGGAACAACAAAAACCAAAAGTGTTGTTCTGAAGTGGGAACAACAAAAACCAAAAGTGATGTTCCAAAGATGGAATAACAAAAACCAAAAGTGTTGTTCGGAAGTGGTAACAACAAAAAACAAATGTGTTGTTCTGAAGAGGGAACAATAAAAACCAAAAGTGTTGTTTCGAAGAGGGAACATTAAAAACCAAAACTGTTGTTCCGAAGTGGGAACAAAAAAACCAAAAGTGTCGTTTTGAAGAGGGAACAACAAAAAAACAAAAAACGCAGAAAATAAAATCAACAATCATATTTACAGTTTTTATAAAAAGAGATAATTTTTTACAATAATGAAGTTTCCAAAGGATTTCCTTCTGCAGCTATAATTTTCATGGTGGAGTTTTCACGTATCTGTTGGTAAAAGGATTCGCTTGTAAGTGGTTTTTGGTAGAGTCACACTTGATTCCCATTTGCTTTGAAGGAAAAACCAGACCCATCAATGGTGGCCAATGTAAGAGTGCCATTATCATGTACTTCCTTTATTTCATAGGGGCCTAACCATCTAGTCTGCAGTTTACCAAGGAAGTCTTGAAACTTGGAATCATAAAGAAGTGCCTAGTCGCCCTCATGAAATGTCTTTTCCTTAATTAGGGAATCGTGCCACTTGACTCTTTGTTGTTGAGTGAGTGTAGTATGTTATATAGCCAATAGTCGAATTTCATCTAATTCATTTATTTGTTGCAGTCTGTTAATCTGGGCTTCAGTTAAATCCAATCCCACTTCCAAGGCTATCCTTAGTGTCTGTATCTCAAATTCTATGGGGAAAATGGGTTCCTTACTAAATACCAGCTGATATGGAGAGTATCCAGATGTGTTCATCCAAGTCATGTGATATGCCCATAAGGCCTCTAGCAGTCGAGTCACCCAGTCTCATCTATGCGATGAGACTATCTTCGTTAGAATAACTTCAATTAATTTTTTGGTACTCTCCACCTGCCTGTTTGCTTGCAGGTGATACAAAGAGGTAATTCTGTGAATAATGTGATCATTCTTCAGTGTAGCAGCAATCTTGTGGCCTACAAATTATGGCCCCCCATCAGTAATTACTTCTCTGGGTAAGCCATATTGCACAAAAATTTTGAAA
Organism: Pinus tabuliformis; assembly: GCA_031772625.1. Classification (NCBI taxonomy): domain Eukaryota; kingdom Viridiplantae; phylum Streptophyta; class Pinopsida; order Pinales; family Pinaceae; genus Pinus; species Pinus tabuliformis. The sequence continues at coordinate 1,416,918,679 of CM062816.1, forward strand.
AGAAAATTAATCACTGTTTCCTCTATCGCTCTTGGTAATGCTACTGCCTCCACCCATTTAGTCACGTATTCTATTGTAACCAATATATATGATTTCTGATTGGATGTTGGGTTGATCGGCCTGACGAAATCTAATGCCCATCACTCAAAGGGTCCTATCACAAGTTGTGGATGTAGGGGCATCTTATCAAATTGGCTAGGACAACCCCTCCTTTGGAAACTATCGCATGCCTGGACAAATTTCTTAGCATCCTTAAAAATCATGGGCCAGTAGTAGCCCATTTACAAAATTTTATGTCTAGTTCTACGGTCTGCAAAATGTCCACCGCAAGGTCCATCGTGGTAGGATTTTAAGATATCATAAATTTCATCTTCCCTGATACACCTGTGGATGTGCATATCGGCCCCTGTGTGAAAAAGGTATCCTCCGATCTAGGAGAACCGAGTGATGCGCTGCACTATTAATTTCCTTTCTCCAGGTGTCAGATATTTGAGCATTTTTCCTACTGCTAATTAATTCGCCACATTTGCATACCATGGTGTTTTTACAGCCATAGCAAATAGGTGTTCATCTAGGAACTGGTCTTCTACCACCATTGCATTCTCTATATTTGGCACTCGGGAGAGGAAATTTGCCACAAGGTTTTCCCTCCCTGGTCGATCCTTTATAGTTATGTCAAATTCCTGCAAAAGTAGTAACCAATGTGTCACTCTTCCATTTGTAATGGGTTTATTAGCTAAATATTTGAAAGAAGAGTGAACAATATACATAACTACAGGGTATCTGGTTATATAATTGTTGGGCAGCGGATCCCCCCATAGTAGGTTTTTGGGGCTTGAAGCCCGAATGTTGGTCAAGTATAATGTAAAGACCGCATGAAATGCGGGCGTGGAGCGTGCAGTAAATGGTCAAGTCAAAGGGTTGTCTGCCCTTGAAAATATAAATTAATGTGTTGTAAGGTCAACCTACCCATGGTCCACAGACCATGGGATTGTATAAATAGAGCAAGGCTCTAAGTGTAAAGGAAGTGGTAGTTTTGGATGATGAATTAGCTCTGAGTCTGTAAGTCCAAGTCTTGGGTTGTAGTGGTAGGAAGAGGCTCTGCAGTTGTGTTCGTAGAGGCCTGATAGAGTCTGCAGCTGTATGCACAGACCCCTGTAGCTGAGTGCGCAGGGCAGAGTTGGGATTGTACTTGAACAGAGGATTAATAAAAGATAAGGTGATTTTGAAATACTATGTGTCTATGCTTCTGTTATATTTATGTATCTCTTTACAATTTTATGATTGCGCACACTTGTTATGAATGTTGAATGATTAATGAGAATATTGGATCCACATAATTAAGTTAAGATCTATGACAATAGCACAATAAGGACAAAGGATCTAGAGAGCACCTATTCACGCTCTTTACAGAGCTGCGCGGAAGCAGTCGCATAATTTGGTTCGCAAACTTTCTAGTTTTCATCAAGACATCCCTAGGTTACGGAAACCTAGTTCCAGCACCCTCCCATACTACCTCGGGTGAGACCTCAGTCCACGCACCACGGACTATTTCCGAAAGGGCTGGTAGTTTTAGGATTTGTTTGGCTAAATCACTTCTGAACCTCGGTCAGGCCCCAACAAGCTAACAAATGGCTCCATTGCCGAGACCAAGATCTGCCTAAGGGATGTTTGATGTCATGCCACTGGAACCCAACAAAGAAAGAAATTGAAGAGTGGTGGGATAAGAAGATTCATGAGTTCGTGACACAGGAAAATAAAACTCCGCAGGTATCCAAGAAAAATTCGCTGGATCGCTACGTGTATATGGAAATCCACGAGATCTTCTTTGCATCCTTTCCTTCTGAACTGTATGAGTGGATCACGAAGTTATTCAAAAACTAGGGAAGGTGTAAGCTCGACCAACCGATAGTGTGGACTCCGGAATTAGTGCGCAGACTAGAGGCATCGGAAGATAAGTTCGCATGAACTGTGGACCATTGGCTCGACCAGATAATAGGGGGATTTATCATTGAGTTTGCGATAGACACAATCATGAGCTACAGTGAATCAAAATGACATTTTCTTGAGGGACTGTGAGGCAAGTACATTAAATCTTTGAATACCTGGATTAAGATGTTTTTATGTGAAAAGAAGGTTATGCGAATACATGAATGTTTGGATGATGCGGAGATGAAAGATCTACAAAGGTAGTGAGGAGGTAGGAAACATTCCTTTAATTTCACCTTCGCGAGAGAACGAGGAAGATATTGCTCGAGTATCTCCGAGAAGTGCGGTTAGTTTGACAAGGAAACACATTTTGTAGTTACCACCTTCACCCATGCCACCACCCACTTCACCTCCTTCACCTCCATCTCCACCCACACTAACCCCACAGTTTAGCATGGCAAACACGATCAAGCTACCCGTATTGAGAGGAGTAGGGAATGAATATATGAACCATTTCTAGTTCGTGGCAAGAGTAGTGTGGGAAGCGCAAGGGCTCACAGATGACAACATTAAGAAGGCTACATTGGTGAGCATGCTACAGGATCACACGTTGACATGGTATATCATGTATTCTAATGATCACCCAAATGCAGGAATAGCAGAGATCTAGAATGTGTTGAACAAAGAATTTAGCCGGCTGAAATTAGAGACACAGTCAATCATTGGGTTCAAAGAGATCACGATGCTCCCAGCCAAGACTCCTTGGGATCTGGATCAGCAACTGAAGAGTACGATCTGTGAGGCTAATATGATGCTAATGGATTTGCATCACCGCGCATGGTTTGTGGCATCTTTGACACCACACATGAGGACAGCAATGTCACAACAGAAGCTTTCAACCCAAGCCAAAGCGTTGAAAATGGCGATGAGGTTGCATGAAATCCCGATACAAGATCCAGGGTTGGGAGTTCAAAAAATCCATGTGCAACTACAAAATCCCTACTTGGAAATGCAGAGCTTGAAGCAGGATAGGGTACCATGGCTAGAGGCACACTAAGAAGTATGGTGCATAAAATGCAAAGGCCAGGGCCATGACAAAGATCATTGTCCAGTATTCATGAACTACTTGGCAGGAGGGGGGCCAATGTCGTTGAGACCGAAGGCACAAGCAAGGCCAAGTACGACACCCGCATTATGGTGCGTGATTTGTCAGATAGGAGTAAAACACACGACGGATAATTGTCATTTTTTGCAGAAGTATACACCAACACCCCGGCAATTGTTTTGTAATTTATGTAGGTCGGTGGGTCACGACGAGTGTACTTGTCGCAACTACGAGTTAATGATGGATCGGACCCCAGCCTATAGAATGCAGATAGAAATGCAAGGCCTCGACCCAGTTGTAGGGATGGAACGCATTGGATTTCAGGGGCGAGGTTAAGGATGAGGAGGAATGGGGCCAGGAAGGGACCGCGGATAGTTAATTTGTTACAATTGTGGAGGACCAGGGCACTACGCCCGTGATTGTACCAACCCAACGATAGTATCTTGTTCATACTGTGCTCATTTTGATCATGAAATGATACATTGTCCTATGTTGATTGCACAGATGCATGAGAAAGGGGTACTCCAACCTCCTCCTACTCAAAATATCCAAATGATGAGATCTGAATCGTGTGAAGAAGACCCAAATGTGAAAATTGTGCTCAGAAGCGATGCAACCACAGGGGAGGATAAGGGGAAGCAATCCAAGGAAGACACATGGGTTTGCAAGGCTCCTAGAAAGGAACCTCAGTTTGATCTAGAACGTGCAAAGGAGACATTCATGGATGCTCAGAAGAGCTTCGCGGAGGCCTCTACTTCAGGTAGTAAGGATCAACCAAAGCCAAGGATGGATCCTTCTATGCTTACTACATTTTTAGAGACATGCATGAAACTGCTGCGCGACAATAAGGCAGTTATGGGACTACAGGAGTTGATTACCAAGTGCACAGGGTATGGGGAACCGCGCATAGTCCGGAAACTGGGAAAGCATGCATTGTGCACTGGGAGGGAAATGAGATTGATGAATCAAGATGCAGATTGGCAAATACGAAATGGATCAGGTAATCTGAAACCTTGGGTCGGACGTGAAAGTGTTACCAAAACAGACATGGGAACGCATGGGCAAGCCCACGTTACAGTGGTCCCCTATTCAATTACAAATGGCAAACCAATAGAAGATTTTGGCCATGGGGAGGTTGTAAGGGGTAATAGTTGATATCAAAAGTGCGAGCACACAGACGGACTTTGAAGTAATAGAGATTGTTGATGAAAGCAATCATTATCCTTCATTTCTAGGAATAGACAGGGCCACTGATATGAATGGAGTCATCAACCTGAATAAGTGGAAGACGATATTCAAGAAAAAGTCCCTACGCTTAGTAGTTTCGTTAGATCCAGCCGAAGGAGCACTCTACACCGAACTAGTGCATGCTGATGAAAGCAACGATGAATTAGACTATATTTACAGAATAACTATGTGAGACCAGGAGTGGGTGAACCCAACTGCAGATGGGAGAATCTCATGGGGCGCAACAACTCCCGTACTTCAGATTCAGATGAAGAAGTAGATCGCTGGCAGAACTGGTTTCACAAAGTGACAATGCTAAATTTCAACACGATGGTTAGATCACTGCGTTGTGTAACAGCCCAGGCCTGCAATTTGTCAACATATGATGGATTGACAATGGTGGATGAATTCTTGAGAAAGTTTGAAATTGTAGTACCAGAACAATAGTGGTTTGATGCATTGAAGTGGGCACTGCGCGCAACACCTGCACGCTGGTGGGGAACACATCAAGGAAAATTTGAAAAACTGGCGTGGATGTAGAAGGATGATGCGCCTATGATTTGGGAAGCCACAACTACGGATAGAAGATAAATATGATGGATGAGATGACCCATGCACGCACCTCGCAAAATGGACCAAGGCCTATGGGGAAGAACCTCAGCCTGAATGGGTACACTTATTTTACCATACCCTAGATGTCATACCCATGAATTGGTATACTAAGATAGAACTCCAACATGGTACGGGCAAATGAGATGTCTTGCATGAAGGATTTTTGTTAACATTCACATTTGAAGACCGATGGTTGGATACTGTTGACAATGCACTGCAAGCCGTAAAAGCTGCCATCTTCAAAATACCACAGGAACCACAGTAAGTAGTTCAACCAACATGGGCAACCCAGTTAAGCAGTGCCATACAATGTTATAATGTGCAAGTAGAGGAGGATGATGACGACCCTTGAAATATTAATATTCCAGAAACTGAAGGGTGTCGTGAAGTTTGAGGACCATCAATTGAGGATCCCAACATCACTGCGCCGCTAAAAACAAAGAAGGTAAACATTGGCACAGACGTGAAGCCGAAGTACGCGACACTTGGGGACTATTGGGACGATGCTATGGTAGATAAGGTCACCGAGTTACTCCATGAATATCAAGAATTGTTCCCAACCAAAATCACGGACTTAAAAGGGATCATTGGTGACTTAGGGATGATAAAGATCACTCTAAAACCGAACATGAAGCCGGTGAACAACGACCTTACCATTTGAATCCAAAGTATAAAGAAAAGATCCGGGACAAATTATACAAAATGCTTGCAGCCAGAATTATTGAACCACTAGAAGAATCCGACTGGGTGAGTCCCATGGTAGTACAGGAGAAAAAATAGAAGGGCAAAATTCGATTATGCATGGACCGTGAAGCCTTAGAAGAGAGACTTGCGCAATTAGAAGAACTCAAGGAAGAATGGTTTCTAGCAGGATTCCATCAGCAGGTACAGAAACAGCGTGAGAAAGCCTGACACGATTGCCATATCAACATGCACACATTCAAGGTAAATGATTTAGTGTTGTTTTATGACAGCAAGTTTGAAAAATTTCTGGGGAAACTCAGAATGCATTGGTTAGGACCATATGTGGTAAAAGAAGTTACACATAGAGGCACGGTCTTGCTAGTCAAATTTAATGGAGAACCCTTCCTAGGAAGAGTAAATGGCAGTCGCTTGTGTTAACACCCAGGTTGTTCCCTTTGACTCCTGAGGGAATACGGCCGGGGTAACCACTAACCAAGCTTTGGATTACAGGTTCTAGCCTACCTGTAATCAGAGAGGGCTCTCTCTTTTAGTTTTAACTTTGTTTTTTGAAGATTTTAGGCTAGTTATGAGATGGGATTCTTGTTTTAATTTTGGTTGCAGGCTATTGTTCAAGGAAGGGCATGCAAATATCAAAGAGAGTTCAATCCATTGGGCATGTGGAGTCCAGGGATAAAAGTGTTTCGATATATGTGATAAAGAGAGGTTCACTGCAGGGCCAGATGGGTATTCATGATACAAACTTTGATTTTAAGACAATAAACAGTACAGATTACACTAGTAAAAGGCAGTTAAGAGTTCTTTCACAGTGCAACACAAAATGAAGAACAAATCCTACTTAGCAGCAAAAGAGAATTACTGAATAAAGACTTATCATATGATTAGAGCAAATATGAGCATTTAAGAATTCCATAGTTGTAGCTAATCTTGAAGAAAACATATTTAGTAGTAAGGATTGAGTTTAGGGTGTCTTTAATGGACAAATCCTGAACTAGTCTTTTACCTTCCTACCAAGATTAATCACCATACATCACAGACAGATTAAGTAAGAAATGAAATACAAATACGGTTAGAAAACACTTATTGTATCACGACATAACACGAGAATCCTGCAGCAGTCAATAATTTCATCACATCAGCTCCAAGCCAAACTCATTCCTTTGGAAACCAAGAGCTCCTTTGTATTATATCTTTTAGAGGAAATACAGCCGAGTTCTCTTGAACAAATGAGTAACAACAACCCCCAATAAACTGTGCGGGGGTGCATATATACAAAATATCATAGAAATATCTCAATAGTGAGTTATTGCACAATAACTGCTCTTACCAACTTTTAGAGATATTTCTTACAAATTAAAAGCTACTTTAATGAATATACAACAGTTGCTTGCTGTTTGTCAGAAGTTCTTGACTTTTGAGGGTAACTAGGTCTGCCGGGTGCTTTGTATTGATTCTGAGTAATACACCTTTATTGCTTTGTCGTGCTGTAGCTATCTCAGCCCTGTCATCTGCATCTGTCAGTGTTGCTTTAGTGTCCAAATTTGTTTGCTGAGTTGGCTCTGTCCACTCCTCTCCAGTCATAATGAATATATCAATTTTCTGAACATGATGACTTATGATTGATGTACAAAAATTTGGTGAAAAATCTGTTTCTTCACAGCAATGTCTGTATCATGCTTGTCCACCATTCCTGAGTAGGCAACTGATGTCTCAAAATTGTGCCTAAGGTTTCATCTGCCTCAGTATATTTGTATTAATTTGGAGGCACTTCAAATAGGTGTCTGATCTCATTCATGATAAAAAACAAATTCTCTATTTTGCCATAGAGGCTCTGCCCAGATGCAGGCCCTGTTTCCTCTGGGGCACTTGATGCTGCAGTGATCTGATTTGTAGCAAATGTATTTACCCTCTTGGCATAGTTTTCATGAGATAATAGCCTTCCTACACTGTTTAGTAAGCTGGGAAGGCCTCTGTTATGTAATGCTATAAATTTCTCCATAAATTTGTTCACCTTTGTCTGCATTTCCTAGTACCTTCTATCCAATGTTTGCACATGATTTCTCAAAGTGAGCACCCTTTTTACTAGTAGGATGGTATCAGTTCTGTTAGAAATACCCATGGCTGCCAGCTGAGGGCCTGTGCGGTTGTTAAGGACATTGATCATCCTATTAGCTATCTCAAGCATATTGCCTAGAGATGCCCTTGCTCTTTGGCTTTCCTTTTGGGCCCTGCCTATGAGATCCATATGGTCATGGATGGTTTCAATATATTGCCATTGATCTGTTATAGACTGACCAATATTGGCCCACAGGACTTTCTTGATTTCAGCTACAACTTTATCAAGAGAGAGCTCTTTCTCCAGTTCTTTTATTTTCTTCTCAAGAGCCCTTACCTCTCTTGTTTTTTCAGCTACACTTTGCTTTGATTTATCATATTTTTCATTAAGTGTAGCCAATTTTTCCTTGGCCTCATTTATTTCTGCCATCTGGGCCTCCAGAGCTTAAAGTTCTTTCATCATGTTTTTCATATCAAGACTTGGTGTCTGTTCTGATGTTGTTGCTGGTGTTGCTGCTGAAGGGCCTACCTCTGCTGTTTGTCCTATGGGAGGACTTATAATCTGAGGAGGCTCCTCAGGGTTGATTACTGGCTGAGGGGGCTGAGATATTTGCCCTCCTTCTTTCTGTTTCAGGGCTGCCTGTAATGCACCCTCTGTTGTTATCAATCGGCCTTCTATTTCTACCAATTGCTTGTGTAATGTCAGCAGCATGGTTGCTACATCTTGGTCCTTTCTCTGCTGAGCAACATCTTCTGTTTGGGGGTGAAGGGTTGCTGGAATTTTGACCATCTTCCTCAAAGCTGCTATATCTTCCTCTTTTTTCTTTAGTAGTGCCTGCACAGCTTTGGGATCACTTGGGTCATGCCCAAGCTCTATAATGATATCTTTCAAAGACCTAATCCTGTTGTCTTTGGCCTGAGAAGAAGCTTTCTCCAATTCTAATTGGGCAGTAGTATTATGGAGACTATTTTGCAGTTTGTGTGCTAAAAATGTTTTATCTGCAAGAGTGGAGTAGACCATCTCACCCGTTTGCTTATGTAGCTCTATTTGGTCCATTGGGTGGATGTCTTTTGCAAATACTTCCAAGTTGGTTCTGATGTAATCTGCAGCTGATTGTGGCTGCAGCATGGTAGGCATGAAATGGCTCATAGTCATCTTCCCTTCTGTAATGTCATATGCTGACATGAGCCTCTGTTGGTTTGTGGGAGCCATCTTGAGCAAATGATTGTAAAGCTGGAGTCTGACTGGCTCATTCCTTTTCTTAATATCAATAAATTGCTACTTAATGCTGGATTCTGCCCTTCTTTGCTGGCTTGAGGAGCTGACCTCTCCTCCAAGTGGTCTTTCTTGTTCCTGTTGGAAGGAACTGGCTGATGCTTCCATGCTAGGGGGGCCCATACCCATGGATGGTCTAGTAGGCATCTCTTCTTCAGAAAAAGGATTTAATCTCTGCCTTTTCTCCCCTTGTTGACTTGTTGATGTAGTGAGGGGAGTTTCTTGCTGTCTATCCCTCTTCCTGGTTCTCTCTTCATTCATTGGGGTTTGAAGTACTGTGGTATCCATTGCTGTTTCCTGCCTTGGAGGCACACTTACTTGAGCCTGTTGCTCTGTAGATATAGGGGCCTCAGCCATTTCTTCTTGCTGTTTGGTCTGCTCTTTCTGCTATTCTGCTGTTGGGAGCGGCTGATCCTGCTCCATTTCTTTCCCTTTATCTGTGCTAGCTGCTTGAGGAGTAGTTTGAGCTGCTTGCTGGGGAGCTGTAGAAGATGAGGCAGCTACTCCAAGTTGAGTATGATAAGAATACGAAACCTGTCCACAATATTCCAAGTCAGCTTCCTTCTCAAGTTTCTTTGCTTCTTTTTGTGCTATTTCCTCTTTAGTACTTGCCTCTTCTAGAGTGCCCTCTTTCCATCTTAACAAATTTGCATATTTTTCAATATGAGGCAACCTGACATGATCATAGCTAGCCAACTTATATTTGACCCTTCTAAGACTAATGAAGTGATTGGGATCATAGGGTATCCAGAGGAAACTGGTTTGCAACTCGAGGCATTTTAGGATCTTATCTGCTTCTTGCCATGCCTCTTCTCTTTTATTATAAATAAATGGGCCTAACTGGTTTCTGACTTTGAGTTGTACCTTCTTATTTTTGCTGTGGAAATGGACCATGTCTGCATTTCCAAATTGTCTAAAATACTCTAAGGCAAAGAGTCTCATAGGGACATATCTTGGTAGCCTGCGTGGGGCTAACTCACAACCATATATTCTGATTACTGTGTGGTGTTGGTAAAAGTACCAATCCCCAATGCTGTAGGCCTTTGAGAGCTGGAGGATTCTTTGCATCTCATCTGTCAATCTTGGAGGAGGGGAACTCAACAGCAAGGACATGGCTGGATGGATAAAAAGGTCTATGAATTCACAGTAGCTGTATGGTGAATAAGATGTGTGATGAAAGATTGAAGACCAAAATACCACAGACCTTTGGTTTCCCTGAGCATCGAACTTCTTGAGATCAATAGGGAAGCTATCAGGCTGATAAAATAGGAACAAGTGATAGATGTAAGAAGTGTATCTAAATATCCTTTCCCTCTCTAAATTCATCAATTGCTCATGAACTTTATTGGCAATGTATGCAGCATAATCATAGTGAACAGAAGGAGGCTTTCCAGGGGAGTAGATAGACATCATTGCCAGAATGGTTTCATCAGCATCCTCAGTTGACCTGTAACCCAGGACATAACTGATCATATCCACAAGCAACCTACCCAACTCATTGAAATATACATTTCCTATAGGAGGGGTCCTCACAGTTTGAGAGCCTGGTTCAATGAATAGCTGATTAATCTTTAAGATTTGGGCACTGGACAGCTTGCCTCCTTGGTCTATTAAGTGCATCATGGACAGAGGAGTCAATGGCTTTGTAGTGTGAAAGTGCAGCATTTGATTTATAGCCTCAGGGGTGACATGGAACAAAACTGAACCTGAGGGACTGAGGACAGCTCTTTGACATGGATCATAGTTGGCACTGCATCGATGAATTAAATCTGGGAGGACATTGACTTGAGGAAGATTGAAAATGGGCAAATTGGAGTCCCAAATCCCTAGAATATCAGTTCCATTGAGATGTTTGGCTTTCAGCTCATTAAGTACATGAATATGATACTTGCTATACAGTGGAATTACTTCTGTCATCTGGTAGTCTCTGTCAGCCAGGGCCTGCCATTCTAGCTCTCTTTGTGGGGCATTTAAGGGGGGAATGTTTAGAGCTACAGGGGCTTCCATGGTCAATTGATACTTTGAATTATATTTGAACTTGTTTTTATGGGCACAGCAACACAGAGCTATGAATTTTGCAGGAGCAGGGCAATTTGCAGAGAGGACAAGGTAGTCAGAGGAGAAACTGAGGTGAATTGCTCCAGGGAGATATTCAAATGAGCAAATGCTGGGTTTAAGGCTGGCCTTCCTGGTGGATTTGTCTAGCAGAGGTTTTAGTTTGCGAATGCGCAAACAGACTGTAAATTCATGGAAATTAGGCACAATTGGGATTTCTGTGAGTGAAATTGGACTTACAGTGTGGAAGAGGACTAGTGGTTCATGAAAATTTCTTGAACTTACTGTGTTTTTCTTTTCTTAGTTTCCTCAGAGAATTGTGGAAAAAACCAGGCGCGGAGGGGATAACTAGATAAATACCTGGTATACTTCGGGCAATGGTGGCAATGCAGGTGAATTCAGGGCGCCGGCAGCGAGGATCAGTCTTCAAAGTTGGCAGGTAAACGACGTGCTCGCTCATGCAGGAGTACAGTGAGTAAACATGCAAATAACGCGAAAAAACGGGTTTTTTGGGCAAAATAGTGAAAATTTGGCTTTTTGGCGCCTTTTGTCGGATGACGTCATGGGTGGGGTCAGGTACGGAGTGGTGACGTAGCGGTCTGTGAGTGGTCCACGTGGACGGGGGACGTGGCAGACAGGTCGGAGCGATGGCGGGTCGGGTGCTGATGTGGTGTTGACTCGGTAATGGCGTGGAGCTAACGTAGGGCCGACTGGGCGGGCGGTAAGCGGAAGGCGGTAAGCGATAATATCAGACCGCTTTAAGGTACGGGTGCGGTATTGGTAGGAGGCCGCCCGATACAACCCAGGATTGACGCGTGTCCGAGCCCTGACATCACCCTCTGACAAATTTCGGGCGCTATCGTCCGGGCGTCAGAGGCAGTCCGATATTGATGTGAGCCGTCGGATGGGAGGGCCCAGATCCGACGGACGACGGGAAGCGGAGGTGATCGGACAATACGGCGGGTCCCGGCGGCATTTAAATAATATTTCCTTTTGTTTTTGTGGTGAGCGCGCCGTAATCAAAACTTTGGATAAGCAGGGAAAATGGGTTTTGCGATGATTTATAAGCCAAAATGGGTTAATCAACATTTGTTCACAAAGCGGGGTTAGGGCTGTTAAACCAAGCAGATCTTGGATTAATCCCTAAACTTTGTTTTTGGCATTATTTTGCCTATTGCGCTTAAATCTCTTAGCGCTCCAACCTTTGAAGTTATAAGGCTATATTGCCTAGGGAAGAGGGAATATATACTTTGGGGCTTTTATATACAATGGTGATATAGTAATAGGGAAAGGGGAACATAGGGAGTTAAGTATAGATAGAGTTAGTAGTTAGTATTGGGTGGGAGATATGGAAGGGAGGAGGCAAACACTAAGTTTTTTAGGGAACAAACTTAGTTAGGAGAGTAGATCAAAATGAAAAGATTTTTACACAAGAAAGGTGGCTCTTTATGCAACAAGGATCAATAAATGAGTTTGATTTCTCTCATGAACCAAGGTGATAGTGGGATGTCAGCAAGGAGTTTGATGGGGAATGATTGGGAAGTTAGGCATGCTTCACTTTGTTGCTACAAAGCTGCTGAATAGGAAGATCTGCACTGGCTACCATGTGTTTCCTTTGTTTAGGCCAGAGATATGAAAGAAATCATGCTTCTGCAACCACATCTACCTACCCATTCTATTGCCTAGCATTTTTTGTTACTTCAAGGAGGGTGCACTTAGACTAGCAAACCCTCAATTGCTCTTTTTCTTTTCTTTTTCCATTTTCTTTTGATTTTCTATCTAAGGCTAGCCTTATTACTTCCAAGGCCCCAGATTAAGTAGTTGGGAACCTTCATTCTCTACCTAACTACTTATCTGCCAAGATTGAATAGTTTGGACAGATTTCTTTCTCTAATCTACAACAAAAATTGAAATGTGGCATGACCCAGCTTAGACTGTTGGATCACCCTTTCCGAAGTAGGACAACATCAAACAACTATAGATAGTTGTTTTCCACAAAAATATGAGATCTTTGTATCATTAAAGTAGAGCATATTTGCACTTCCCCTGCCAATCATAAAAAAATGAAACCTATTGGTATAGGTAGCTAACAGTGGCTCCACTTGGGGATGGTTTTTCTACTTGAAAGACCAAGAACAGCAGGTCAGACTGCCTTGGCTCTTGACTTCTTACCAAAACTTGAGAGCTTTCTCTTTGGATTTCAAAACTGGAATCTGTCACCATTGTGGAACTTCTGAAAAAAAAAGCCTTTTCCTACTTATTTACAAAACTTCTGAAACTAAACTATCTATATGTTGAAAGAAAATAATATATACAACTGATAATGTACAGGGCAGAGCCATGCTATATACATGGAAAGTAGTCAAAATAATGCTTTAACATCCGGCCATTCACAGGGCCCTCTTCAGCTTCAGTGTCATTCAAATTCTTCAAGAAATAAGTGTTATTTCCTTGTACTGCTTGAATTACAAAGGGTCCCCTCCAAAGGGGGTCAAATTTGCCATGCTTTCCCTTGTCTTCTCTTCTTGAATCCCATTTAAGCACTTTATCACCAATAAAGAAATCTTCAGCCTTGGTTCTTCTGTCAAAGGCTTTTTTCAGTTTCTCTTGTAGGACCTGAACTCTGCTGTACACTTGATCTCTGGTTTGCTGTAAACAAATAATCTGATTGATTCTTCTTTGCATGTCATTTGGTTCAGCTTGACTTTCTTGAAGTAGCCTCATGACAGGGACCCCTAATGATGAAGGGAATTTGGCTTCCATTCCATAAACCAACTCATATGGGCTGACCCCAATAGATCTTTTGGTTGTTAGCCTGTCTGCCCACAAGGCATTTACAAGCTTCTTATGCCAATTTTTCTTATTCTCTTCCAATATCTTCTTAATGATGTTGATAAGACTTTTATTAGATGATTCAGCTAAACCATTGCCTTGAGGGTAGTATGCAGTAGAATGGCCCAAAGTAATATGGAATTTATGGCAAAAGTTCACCATCTTCTTGGATCTGAAAGCAGCAGCATTGTCTGTTATAATCTTGTCAGGACAACCAAATCTGGAAAGAATATTAGTTTCAAGGAACTGAATGATAGTAGAATCATTTGCTTGTCTGCATGGAACAGCCTCAATCCATTTAGTAAAGTAATCTGTGGCTGTTAGAATCCATTTATGTTGGCCTGAAGATGAAGGATGAATTTCCCCAATGAAGTCCAAGCCCCATTGCTGAAAGGGCCTTTCTGTTGCAATAGGCTTTAAGGGAAGTGGTAGTAACTTTCTTTTTCCCTCAAACACTTGACACTTATGACATGTAGTGGTGAAACCTTTAAGATCAGAGAACAGGGTGGGCCAATAATAACCTGCCCTTAATATCTTATCCACAGTGGACTTCCAGTACAAATGTCCACCACAATCACCTGCATGAAATTCTTTCATAACATTGTTTGTTTCATCCATAGTCAAACAATTCAGCAATATACCTTCATGATTTTTCCATAGTAAATTACCATCTATAACACAAAATCTTGAAGCTTTCATTTTTAGAAATCTAGATTTGGTTCTGGACAATCCTGGGGGAGCACACAGGTTTTGCAATATATAACAGATATCAGAATACCACAGGGATTGTTCAAAGGCTGCATTGATCTTTGGAGTCGCCAGCTCCGGTTCATTGTCCAGTTGGTTAATATCCAAGGCTTGGAAGTTTGCTTCTGACATCAATTTAGCCAAACCTTGCCCTTTTATCAGTTTTGTAGGTCTTATTTCAATGTCAAATTCTAAAATGTTAGCAATCCATTTTCCTCTTCTGCCCTCTAAACTTTCTTGAGTCAATATGTCTTTCACAATGGGATTTGGTACATAAGCAATAACATGGGAGTATAGGATGTAGATCCTAAAGTCTTTGATGGCCTTGACCAGAGCATAAGCTTACTTTTCCATGATCTGATATTTCAGAGGTGCATCTCTAAGGGCTCTACTAAAGAAAGCAATAGGTTTTTCATTCCCTTGGTCATCTTTCTGCAATAAGACAGCAGCAATGGTATGCTGGGAGGCAAAAGAGAAAATGATAAATTCTCTGTCAAATTGAGGGTTTGTTAAGACTGGGGTTTGGGTAAGGGCCAATTTAATACCTTCAAAGGCTTGGTTTGCTTCTACTGTCCACTTCACTTTTGAATCCTTTTTTAGCATGTTGTTTAGCAATCTGATTAATTCTGCTAAGTTTGGGATAAATCTCCTTAAAAAGTTGATCTTTCCCAAGAAGGCTTGTAATTCTTTAATATTTCTTGGATGGGGCATTTGCAAGATGGCTTGTATTCTGTCTGGGTCAATTCTAATGCCATCCTTTGAAATGATATGACCCAGTAGCTTACCTTCTTCCAAACCAAATAGAGACTTCTTAGGATTTAAGGAAATTCCATATTTCCTACATGTTATGAATATTTGTCTCAAGTGTTTCAAATGTTCTTGGTCAGATTTTGAGAAAGGTGTGAGGTCATCTAGGTAAATAACAAGGAAGTCACGGATCTCTTTAGCAAAAGCAATATCCATTGCTCTCTGAATTGTAGCTCCTGCATTTTTCAACCCAAAAGGCATTTTAACATACTTGAAAGTTCCCCATGGGGTTGTGAATGCTGTTTTATCCTGATCATCAGGGTGGACTAGGATCTGATTAAAACCTGAAAACCCATCAAGTAATGAAATTCTTGAAGCCCCCACCACTCTTTGGAGAATGTGATCCATTTTAGGTAAGGGATAATTGTCTTTGAGGGATACTTGATTCAAATTCCTTAGATCAACACAAAGCCTAATCTCCCCAGTTTTCTTTCTTGTGGGGACCAAATTTGAAATCCAGTCTGAAAACCTGATTGGTGCTATGATACCGGCTTTAAACATTTTTTGTACCTCTTTCTCAATTGAAGGGAGAAGCATAGGATTGATTCTTCTTAATTTTTGCTTGAATGGCTTTTGATCAGGCTTGAGAGGGATGGCGTGTTGAATAACAGAGGTGTCATAGGATTTCAAATCCTCATAACTCCATGCAAACACATCTTGGAACTCTTTAAAGAGGTCAATGTATTTAGGCTTCTGGTCAGGAGGTAAAGATGCAGACAATTTTATTATCTTGGGTTTTTCAATAGTTCCAATGTTGCATTCTTCAATGGCAGCATTAAGGGGTTGCATTTTTGGTTTTCTAGGAACATCATTTGAGTCAAAAATGTCTTCCAACGGAGTCAGGCCGGTTGGTAGAAAATTGTCTTTTAGTTGTATGACTTCAGCCTTTGCACCAGCTATTTCATCAAAGTGTAATTGTTTGAGTTCTTGTATATTTTCCTTGTCAAAGGTTGTTGGGCAAAGTATTTGATTTGCTGTCTTGGGTGATATAGTTGTTTGATCCTGTTCACTTAGTGGTTGTGTGTCTTTTACAGAATCAACATCAATGTTCAAACCTGAAAATTC
The DNA here is from genome assembly GCA_031772625.1 of Pinus tabuliformis. NCBI lineage: Eukaryota > Viridiplantae > Streptophyta > Pinopsida > Pinales > Pinaceae > Pinus > Pinus tabuliformis. The sequence continues at coordinate 1,416,935,091 of CM062816.1, forward strand.
ATGTTGTGTTGTGGGGAAAAATGCCTATGCAGGACGATCCTATCCACCTAAGGTGTGACAGTGCCTTAGCAACAAACAGAGACAGCTATTCCGGTTTCTTCCTTTATGAAATGGGAAAGAAGAGAGATCAATGGACTTACCGATGTCTTCCGTTTGTCCCTCGATCTAGATCCTCTTCTCCTTCGGGTGTTCACAGCTACTTGCCTCCTCGCTCGTCCAAGAGAACAGCTATTTGATTCCTACGAGATCACAAGAGAACAGCTACTTGCGACAAGAGAACAGCTACTTAAGACAAGAGAAGAACACAACACAAAGGCAGATATTCATATTCATAAAAGATTCAGGATTAGAAACAAATCAAATACACTAATGCAATCATACATCAAAGATACATCAGTATATAGGAGAAAACCAAGATAGCTTTATTGATAAATAACAAGGTTCAGGAAGAGATACAACCCAGAGGGCTCCAATCCAACATCTCCTTCCCAGCAGAATGGAATTCCTATCTTCACCTCCCTTCAAAGCATTAAGCACCCAATGATTCCAGTCTCAAACCAATAGCAATTCTTTGCAATAACAAAATTCCAGCCTCCCCTTCCCATGGAGGAGAGATCTATATATAGATCTTTTGGAGAGAGGATGAGTCAGCTTGAGGCTGGTATGAAACTGACCAGTGTCCTCTCCCTCTCTCAGATCTTGAGTCCACTTGGAGGTTATTGCTTCCACTTGGAGATTTAGAACCTCTTACTCATCACCAGTCGAATTCCTTGATGCAAGTGTCATTTTGGAAGCTTCCTGGGCATTGACACATTGAGAAATGAGCCTGCCACTTGTCCAGTTACGCTCAACGCAGGTAGCCTTTGTTGCAGTTGACATTCAATGCAGGTAGACAGTGGAGCAGTTGACATTCAGCGCAGATGCTCAGTGGAGCAGTTGACATGATCCAGAATTGGCTTGTTTTTGAGTGTTTTCAGGTGGATAACTTCTGTGAATTGCTGTGGTTTGTTGGCCTTGTTCCTCTAGGGGTAGGAACAACATGTTTAGGGACTTTGGATCCCTTGATTATGGACATTTCATGCTCAATGCTGTAAGGCACAAAAATGTCTATAACAGTTGCCCCCTAAAGTATGAGGCCATTTATCGGGTGAAATGCTTTATCTAGGAGGGTCCGAAGTTCATCCATTTGCTGGGAGGAGACCTGTAATAAGATACAATACAATACATTATGATTCATACTGCTTTCATGATCTAGCTGAGGCGGGCATTCCCATGCTCATCTTTATAAATTCATTTTTGTACATAGCACAGGCAATCGTCTGATGGTAGACTGATAATTTTGGTGAAATTATCATCCTTTGAGTAGGATGATCATCTGCTGCAATGATGTACATGAAAAATGTCTTTATCTTTCCTGAATATATATCGCAGCCCGGATGGATGAAACTAGATCCGGGGTCTTCAAACTCATTCGATCTTCACTCTAAGTACAAGTCGATCCATGTGAGAATTGCGCTGAAGTCGAACATGGAGAGACATCGCTTGATTACCGGTCAATAATGTAAACCGTTAACAAGCGCGAGAGGAATCACCGATAATGATAATGACCCTCAAGGTACTGCAGTACAATTCACGTGGTGTGAATAAAGGACTTGGCGTCGAACACCACGCAAAATCTTCTGGTCGAAGGTCATTGATGTATACCTGTCGCCGGAAGTGAGAAACTTGCCATTGAGGCATGCAAGCTTCAAAGTACTGAGGGGATGTTCCTAGATCAACTTCTTGGATAATGAGCTGATGTCGACAAGAAGTGATCCGTCAAAGGAGGGCCTTAATGAATCCCACATCAATGACACGGAACAGAGCTAATGATTTTAATGGAGGTGAAAATGATCTGTGACATATGATTCAGGGTGGCGGTCATGAACGGATGAAGGATAATGTATGGCAGTGGATGGGACCCGGTTGACTCTTTCTGAACGACTTCTCTTGAACATGTGGCGACACTGATGCGATGGATCGGTAGCATTACCCCAATTATGGATGGTATGGTGAGACCATGGTGATGTGACCGGTGAATGAAACAACCCAACCCGATTGTGGTACGGAGGAAAAGTGTCATGTTCAAGAGCGACCTGCTACCATCAAAGTTCTCTTTAATTTTCTCCCAATTTTTCCCCAGTCATTGCTGACCAGTACCTCTTTATTTTTGTCAAGATTGAGGAGGATAACATATGCTTGTTCTATAACCTGCCCTTCGGGCAAGCCCATCGCTATGTTTTAACGAGCCTAGCGATAGTGAAACTCGTTCTCGTCTAAAGACAAGTTTGTCGCTATTTAGTGATTTTAACGAGTCTAACGACAAAGACAACTCGGTCCCTTTTCATTTTTAGAGAGTCTGAAAAGGTACGTAAAGTTAACTCCAAAATTCCTTTTTCGTCATCTAATCCCTTAAGTCCGAAAAAGTATAAAACAATACAGAAGGGATGAGTTTTCGATCGTTTTAACGAGCCGAACAAAACAATTGCTCGATCTTTTTGTGCAATAATCCCTCAGGTCCAAAAAGATTAAAATCTAGAGGAGGGATAGCACTTCCGGTCGCTTTAACGAGCTGGAAGGCCAAAACTCGGCAATCTTTTCATATTTTACGAGTCAGTTGAAAAGAGCTTAAAGAAGACTCGTCTTTTGAGGAACGAGTGATAAACAGGGTTAGCAGCTGATTCCAGGTACAGGTTGGAATTCTCCAATCATGGCAGTTTCACAAGGATGGCTAGGTGAAATCACTCTTCGCAGCTGTTCCTCAAAATGGGTAAACAATCATATGGAGGTGACTGATCGGCCAAATGAAAAGTGGAGGTGATGGTGCAGACACGACCAAGGCTTTGATGGCTGATAAGGTTACATACACAATGGTTATTTATCGGGATGGGTTCATTTTTTAACGAGCTTGAATGCGCCAAAACACTGCTCAATATCGCTTTTCTATTTTTTAACGAGCATAAATTCCGCGTTAAAACTGCTCGAATCTTGCGTTTATTTTTTAACGAGCATGAACTTTATGCTAAAACTGCTCGTTTATACCAGTCATATGATAAGAATGTCTCATGTAAGATTCCATTTTTTATGGAGCTTGCGCCTTACCAAAGTTATGCCCCGCATCCTTTTGTTATGCAAGTTCAGAAACGACTAATCCTACGAGTTTAAAGGGTTAGACCTACAGGTTTAAAGGGAGGACCTAAAAATTTAAAAAATAAATAGCCACCCCTTGCTTGCACTCCAAAAGGTTTGCATGCCCCCAGGCATAAAGTATAATTTCAAGGTTACCCCTCAATTTGCAGATAAAACATTTGTTCTACCAGGAAATGCCTACCTCTTTCAGGTTACCCAAAGATTGTCTCGTTAATCTTTCAAACAAAACACTTCTTCAGCAATGTCTACCGCAATAGACAAAGGTGAGTGACGATGCCCGCCAACTCACACAACTTTGACAAAAGAATCTTATCCTAGAACAACCCTCTTCCTAGACGGACGGGGTACGGACTAGTCATATTCTCCCGCGGAAACCTACCCTATACCCAAAGTTTTCCTACCGAAGCAGACCAGGATGCATGCCCCCTGGGTTCCAGTCATATCCTCCCGGATTACTCGCGCTCATCAGGAGGACGGACCGTGGGTTGAGACACTTCTTGCGTGAATAGACCATTTAGGGATGGTTCATGACTACTTGCAATGCGTGATCTGGGGAATGAAAGTTGGTCCACGAGCTTGACCATTCTTCCTTCATGCGGAAAACACATTACTCTAAAGAGTGATGAGACGATGGCTCCCATGCAATATATGTAGTCTTGTCCAAGGAGTAGGTTATAATCCAAGGGTCCTTGAACGACCATCACGTTCATTTGGACGGTCTTCCCTTTCAATGTTATGGGCACATTGGGGAGGATCCCTAAAGGGCGACTAGTTCCCTTATCAAAGCCTGATAGATTTCTCATTTCAGGCAAAAGCGCAGGCGAACCAAGCGCTTTCCAAGCAATAGAGGAAAGGATACTCACAGATGCCCCTTCATCAATAACTGTACCAGCCATTACCATTCTGTATATTTGGACGATAATTCTAAATGGTATGCTAGCTGGCAAGCGGGGTCTGCCTAGTTGGTTCCAGTCAAAGGACACAACCAGGTTGCTTGGTGGTGGGACCGAATATACGGCCGGATAGCGCTCTGATGAACTTCCTTCCTGTGATAAAGGAATGGTGGCATTGCCCCTTGATCATCAAAGTCAGTGCTGATGAAGAGAATTTGGACGGTGTCATCTTTATTCTCCTCTGTGATGATGTCATTCGAAGATAGAGCCTCTGAAGGCAAAACCGGGTCAACTGCCGTTTCAACCTTTAGACTTTCATCAGGTATGGATTCAAACAGTTCATCTTCAATGACAGGTGTTTCGGCTGACCACCTGGGTGGGTCAGTCGGGTTCTCAACTAGCGAGGGACTTGGCAAGAGTTTTTGATATCCAGGAGGAAGATGCGCTCGTAAAATCGGGCGATCTTCCAGAACTCTTTTTGCCTCGTCTAAGAAGGGACAATGGTGGATGGCGTGATCGCCTTCACACAATCTACAGGGAAATTTAGCTTTCCCACTCTGTCCTGGGGCTTCACTCCCACTAGTTGACGGTGAACAGTTGACATGGTTATCAGAGGTCGACGCTACCGAATTGTGCAAACGGGGGAACCAGTCTCTTAGTATCCGGGGGATACAAGGACAATCTCTATGGAAGTGGTCTCCCTTGCATATGACGCATGGCGATTTAGGCCTTACGAGTGCTGTGTGTGGATTTTTGTCAGATGACACTTGTTTGCCCCTAGTCGCCTTTGGCTCCTTCTTCTTCTTCTCTTTCTTCTTCTTCTCCTTCTTCTCCTTAGGAACTCAGTTTTTTGATTTACCAGTTCCATCAAGCGAAGAGGAAGGAGGAGAGGAAGATGAAGTAGAAGGCTGGGAGGCAACTCTTGTCTAATCTAACTGTTGACTCAACTGTTCAGGAATTGTGGTATTCTGAACGACATTGGTTGAAAAGAGCCAGATTGGTAGGCCAATTGTCAATCCTGGAAGCGACAATGTGGCCATGTGGGGCGCACCAACATCTCCCCAAGAGGAGAAGGGACTAGGATTTCCACCAAGGGGAATTCCTTGGTTGGTGTGCTCCATATTTTCAACCTAAAGATCAACGCAGGAATAATGGGTGATTGTTCCGTTTAAAATAAATTGTTAACGACGCTTTAGACACAACTTGCTTTTTCAATTTTAAAGAGTCGAGAAAAAGCTAAAGATGACTCTAGTCTCCTTCGATGTTTTAACGAGCCTGAAGTGACAAATGCTCGGATGGACTTTTTCTGTTATAGAGTCTGAAAAGGGCCAAAAGAAACTGCTCTGGAGATCTAGGTAGAGGGTGTGCCAAACTTTTCGCAAAACCGCAGAATACTTTTTAGGGTACGGGCGGTCGATCTTCGTGAATGCTGTGTTCACTGCATTGCGATCAGTAGGGCGGCCGACACGGCTTCCTAAGGATAAAGGATATATGCCTATAGGGGTCCCCCAATATATACGCGACGGTACGTGGGAGCACAATCCGTACTAGCGCTATCGTCCCTCAGGAGGAATCACCCACCTTCCACGAGATCGACAGTCACTAGGCTTAACGACGCCGGAACACGTCTCTAGCCTAGACCTCTATGTTGTGCGTTATGTTGCAAAGCGTTGTTAGGTTCATTCAGTTTATTTTAAGTTGATCTTTTTAGAAGTTTGCCTTTCAAGGTTCACCACGAGATGTATGATACAAATTCCTAAATGCAGTCTAAAGATGATAAGCAAGCTTTATATCTTTTCAACTTTGAAAATCCTGGCTACTAAGGGAAAAGAAAGACACCATCTTTTCTCAAAGAGCAATCAGCACACTCTAATGCACTCTTCCTAAATCAAGCATGCAAACTTATCAAAATGCAAATGCACAATGCAGGTGTTTGTTTTCCGCTTTCTTAGTATTGATGCCTACAAAGAAAGCTTTTTGTACAACTTTGAATTTTCTTTTAAATGACAGATACAAACAAGTTTACTTTTTTCGAAATCAACAAGGGTAGAAGAGATTACAACACTTTGCGACTTTCGAAATGGATACTTGTTTCGACACTTAAAAGAGACAAACTCAAACCAATAAGCAAAAGAAAATGTATAATCAACTGCAAACAGCCAATGAACTCTCTCCTAAGATCACAGTCAATCAGATCTGAATCAAGGGCTACAGGATGATTATTTCACTCATGCAAAAGGAAAACTGTAAATGACGTAAAAACACACAAAAACACTCACAGTCTTTTTGTACAAAAGGAGGCAGAATCTAAGCAAAGAAAAGGAGTTATCAGACTGGTACCTATGCTGGTTAAAGGCTGCAAAAAACAGAGATCAAAACAGGGCAACAGACAGCAGAGAACCCCAGCTGCACAAGGCTAAACTGGTTCAGCGCAAGTCCAACACTGTGGGTTTGACATTCAACGCAGGTAGCCTTCACGGGACCTGCGTTGAAATGCATACTGCCTTCACAGCAGTTGCGCTGAAGGAGAAACTCTCGTTTCCCTTGGGTTCTGGGTCACAAAACGCTCAAAAATCAACTGTTTCAGGCCAAGTCAGAAACACAAGCAAGGTATAATCAGAGGGATGCTTTGAGAGGGTACTAAGATCTATCACAAAGGATCATCAAGTCATTTGTGAGTCCATTGTTTAGATCATAGACAAAATCCAGTGAAGGGTCAAGGCAGCAACAGTCTACTTTGCAGAAGCAGTTCGATTGTTGTTGTTAAGTCTATGAGGTAAACAATGATGTAAACACAAATAAAATGACTAAAACAATGCTTCCCCAGTGGAGTCGCCAATTTGTTGTGGGGAAAAATGCCTATGCAGGACGATCCTATCCACCTAAGGTGTGACAGTGCCTTAGCAACAAACAGAGACAGCTATTCCGGTTTCTTCCTTTATGAAATGGGAAAGAAGAGAGATCAATGGACTTACCGATGTCTTCCGTTTGTCCCTCGATCTAGATCCTCTTCTCCTTCGGGTGTTCACAGCTACTTGCCTCCTCGCTCGTCCAAGAGAACAGCTACTTGATTCCTGCGAGATCACAAGAGAACAACTACTTGCGACAAGAGAACAGCTACTTAAGACAAGAGAAGAACACAACACAAAGGCAGATATTCATATTCATAAAAGATTCAGGATTAGAAACAAATCAAATACACTAATGCAATCATACATCAAAGATACATCAGTATATAGGAGAAAACCAAGATAGCTTTATTGATAAATAACAAGGTTCAGGAAGAGATACAACCCAGAGGGCTCCAATCCAGCATCTCCTTCCCAGCAGAATGGAATTCCTATCTTCACCTCCCTTCAAAGCATTAAGCACCCAATGATTCCAGTCTCAAACCAACAGCAATTCTTTGCAATAACAAAATTCCAGCCTCCCCTTCCCATGGAGGAGAGATCTATATATAGATCTTTTGGAGAGAGGATGAGTCAGCTTGAGGCTGGTATGAAACTGACTAGTGTCCTCTCCCTCTCTCAGTTCTTGAGTCCACTTGGAGGTTCTTGCTTCCACTTGGAGATTTAGAACCTCTTACTCATCACCAGTCGAATTCCTTGATGCAAGTGTCATTTTGGAAGCTTCTTGGGCATTGACACATTGAGAAATGAGCCTGCCACTTGTCCAGTTATGCTCAACGCAGGTAGCCTTTGTTGTAGTTGACATTCAACGCAGGTAGACAGTGGAGCAGTTGACATTCAGCGCAGATGCTCAGTGGAGCAGTTGACATGATCCAGAATTGGCTTGTTTTTGAGTGTTTTCAGGTGGAGAACTTCTGTGAATTGCTGTGGTTTGTTGGCCTTGTTCCGCTAGGGGTAGGAACAACATGTTTAGGGACTTTGGATCCCTTGATTATGGACATTTCATGCTCAATGCTGTAAGGCACAAAAATGTCTATAACATGCTGCAAGGTCAAGAAACTATTTATCTGTGTGTCATCCTCAAATACTTGCCAATCTTTAACATTGTTTGGGATAGAAGGTCTATGTTTTATCTCAGCTGTAAAACAATGGTTGGGTTCAAAAGGGAATTTGCATGTACTGGCAAATGTAGCTAAACTGTGTGCATGAAGGTTGTGGGTCCTAGGTATTTTGGTCATTTGAAATTCAGTGAAAGCTTTGAGTATTTCAATAGCAGCAGACCTGTATGATCTTAGTCTTTTGTCATTAGTGACAAAATTGCCTTTCACTTGTTGAATAATTAGGTCTGAGTCTCCCAGGATTGAAACTTTTGTGGCCTGTAAGGATCTTACTAGTTTGAGGCCTAGCAGAAGAGCCTCATACTCTGCCATATTATTAGTACATCTGAAATTAAGCCTATAGGCTCGACCTGCTGCATGATTGCTTTGTTTGTTATGAATCCATACTCTAGCTACTGCCCCTAATTTGTTGACTAATCCATCAAACTCAAGAAACCAAAGGGTTTCTTGATTTAGGGGAGGTTTAACAGCCTCTCTATGACTTGGAATTATAAGTTGGAGTTCTTGTTTTTCATCTGGTTTGTCTTCTAGAACAGTCTCATCAATTGATTGCTCAACCTTGATTTCTTGGGAACTTGATCGCTCACTCATATGCAGGTCTTGTTCAAGTAAGACAGATTTGTCTCCACATATTGGACTTATATCATCATTGAACAGAATGAAGGAATCCATGTCAGAATGGACTGCATAAATAGGAAAATTTTGAGGTTTTTCTTCACTGCTCACCATGTATTTCATGAGTGACTCTCTGTATAGTCTCTTTGGCTGTCCAAAGACAGAGATGGTGGCATATGACATGTCCAATTGTAGGGAACCTTGGAGTTTGGCTCCCCATGATCTTGATAACAACATTCCATATTTGGGTGGGATATCAGCAACCACAACATCCATTAAAATTGTTTTATTTGGGTACTGGACAAGGGACACACATAGATCTTTTATCAAGCCTAAACACTTAACTTGGCTGGAGTCAAATGAAAATAGGTCCTTATATGGTCTTGTGATGTCCAGATTCAATCTCTCCATTACTGACTTAGGCATAAGGTTATGAGAGGCACCTGAATCAAACATTGCATTGTGTAATATCTTATCATGAACATGCAAGCTGACATAAAAAGGTAAGATTCCAGTACCTCCATTCTTTCCATCAACTTCTGGACCGAAAAGCAATTCTGGGGTATCATCCAACACATTGACATCATCCTTATTATGGGTCAGTTGAAGGGACCTCTTGATTTGTTGTTTGTAGATGTTATGTTTAGCTAGCTCTGAAAGAGGAATGGCTATCTTTAATTTACCAATTTCAGCCTCTAAATCAAAAGGTTTTTCAGATTGGATTTTGGTGTTCTGATTAACAACCTTTTCTTTCTCAATTGAATTTTTAGAGGTTTCTTCTTGGCTTTCAATCTGATCTTGAGGTTGGTCCTTTTTTCTCATCTTTTGAAAAGTGTTGCTTGGACTGTGCTGTAAAGGAGGTGTAGCCAATGGTTGTTGATTTGAGGGAAATTCTTCGGTTACCTCTTCAACTATTACTTCATTTGTAATTGCATCAGTTTTGTCAATTGGCTCTGTGACAATAACCTTCTTAGGCTGCTGGCTATCCTTTGTTTTCTCAGGCTGTGTCACATTTATAGTTCTGCTCCTCAATTTATATTTCTTATGAACTTCAAAAACTGCTGTGTCATAGCCTTGTTTGAAATCAAATGATTCCCCTGATCTAGTTTGGAACTGACTGATGTCATTATCCTCATGATCTTCTTGACTCAAAAAAACTTGTTGATCATCATTCAAGCCCATCAAGTTAATGTGGGTATCATCTATCTGTTCATTCGAAGTGGATGCTTCAGCATAGTTTTCTTGGAACGGAGGTCTAATCTCTGGTTCAGAGCTGGCCTTGCCAACATTAGGATTTTGATTTCTTCTAAAATTGGGATTCCTGATAGGATTATTTTGTGGTGCTTCCCATGATGATTTCCTCTCAACTGATTCTACTCTGTCACCTAACCTATGCATACCAGTGATTATTGCATCTAATTGCTGATCCTAGCCTGAAGGCTCTTCTTTGAAGGTAGTCTTTCTTTCAGTTCTGGTCCTATTTCTCTTAGCTATCCAGTTGGCTTCTACACTAACTGCTATGTCTTGCATCTCAGCTAAAGTTCGGGGAGCTCTTTCTCTCAATTGGTATGCCATATCTGAATCAAACCCATCAGGAAAGGTGTATAGAGCTAGATCAAGTGGGGGTCTGAGATTTTCGGGAATAGCATTGTAGACATTGTTGAACCGAGCACAATAGTCCAAGACAGTTTCTTGGGGACCTCTTTTGATAGTATTGTATTCAGATAAAATATGAAGTGGATCCTTTTTCTTCTCCCATCTGTTGATAAAGTTTTGATACAGGGCTTCAGGGTCAGCTATGGAGTTTGCTGGGAGTGACCTAAACCATGATCTTACATCTCTTGTTAAACTTTGCACAAAAATTTTCATTCTAACACCATCATCATCTATCTCATAATTTTCAAAATAATCCTGCATTTTCTTAGTATGTTGAAGGGCTGGATAAGAGCCAGTACCATCAAAATATGAAATCTTGCTTTGGTAATCTTGAGGCATAGGCCCTAGATTGGCAGGTAACTGCAGTGGAGCATATCTATTAGCCATGTTTGGTGGTACAATAGGGATAACAGGAACGAATGGGACAAGGGGAGGAAAGGGGATGATAAGGGTATGTGTAGTTGATGGAGGGGTTGAAAGGACACCTTGTGAAGTGGATGAAGAACTAGGAGATTGTGGAATGGTGGTATGAGGATGTAGAGAAACCTTAGTAGGGGTTGGAATATTAGTTTGAAATCCTGCTTTAGAACTTGAATCTGATAAAGTCCCTTCTGATTTGTGTTTCTTAAGGATTCTTGGAATCAAGTTTGGGTTTTGGAACTCAGGTGATGGATCTGGATCTGGGTTAGATCTTGTATGACGAGTTTTCTTCTTAGGAGCCAGTTTCTGTGATTTTCTTTAGGAGAATTTCCTAAGAAGTATTGATATTTGACAAGGACTGATCAAGTATAGCACAACTGTATGGAACTTAAGACTAAATAAAGATTGACTGAGGCAGCTTTTATGTACTCCTGCAAATGCAAAGCAGAGGCAGTTTCTAAGGCTGTCTGGCTGTCACTCAGGCTTTATCTACAGTATTAAGAATTAGACAGGGGTTTATGAATTTCATTCAGTCCCCAGTGGAGTCGCCATTTATGTTAACACCCAGGTTGTTCCCTTTGACTCCTGAGGGAATACAGCTGGGGTAACCACTAACCAAGCTTTGGATTACAGGTTCTAGCCTACCTGTAATCAGAGAGGGCTCTCTCTTTTAGTTTTAACTTTGTTTTTTGAAGATTTTAGGCTAGTTATGAGATGGGATTTTTGTTTGAATTTTGGTTGCAGGCTATTGTTCAAGGAAGGGCATGCAAATATCAAAGAGAGTTCAATCCATTGGGCATGTGGAGTCCAGGGATGAAAGTGTTTTGATATATGTGATAAAGAGAGGTTCACTGCAGGGCCAGATGGGTATTCATGATACAAACTTTGATTTTAAGACAATAAACAGTACAGATTACACCAGTAAAAGGCAGTTAAGAGTTCTTTCACAGTGCAACACGAAATGAAGAACAAATCCTACTCAGCAGCAAAAGAGAATTACTGAATAAAGACTTATCATATGATTAGAGCAAATAGGAGCATTTAAGAATTCCATAGTTGCAGCTAATCCTAAAGAAAACATATTTAGTAGTAAGGATTGAGTTTAGGGTGTCTTTAATGGACAAATCCTGAACTAGTCTTTTACCTTCCTACCAAGATTAATCACCATACATCACAGACAGATTAAGTAAGAAATGAAATACAAATACGGTTAGAAAACACTTATTGTATCACGACATAACACGAGAATCCTGCAGCAGTCAATAATTTCATCACATCAGCTCCAAGCCAAACTCATTCCTTTGGAAACCAATAGCTCCTTTGTATTATATCTTTCAGTGGAAATACAGCCGAGTTCTCTTGAACAAATGAGTAACAACAACCCCCAATAAACTGTGCGGGGGTGCATATATACAAAATATCATAGAAATATCTCAATAGTGAGTTATTGCACAATAACTGCTCTTACCAACTTTCAGAGATATTTCTTACAAATTAAAAGCTACTTTAATGAATATACAATAGCTGCTTGCTGTCTGTCAGAAGTTCTTGACTTTTGAGGGTAACTGGGTCTGCTGGGTGCTTTGTATTGATTCTGAGTAATACGCCTTTATTACTTTGTCGTGCTGTAGCTATCTCAGCCCTATCATCTGCATCTGTCAGTGTTGCTTTAGTGTCCAAATTTGTTTGCTGAGTTGGCTCTGTCCACTCCTCTCCAGTCATAATGAATATATCAATTTTCTGAACATGATGACTTATGATTGATGCACAAAAATTTGGTGAAAAATCTGTTTCTTCACAGCAATGTCTGTATCATGCTTGTCCACCATTCCTGAGTAAGCAACTGATGTCTCAAAATTGTGCCTAAGGTTTCATCTGCCTCAGTATATTTGTAGTAATTTGGAGGCAATTCAAATAGGTGTCCGATCTCATTCATGATAAAAAACAAATTCTCTATTTTGTCATAGAGGCTCTGCCCAGATGCAGGCCCTGTTTCCTCTGGGGCACTTGATGCTGCAGTGATCTGATTTGTAGCAAATGTATTTACCCTCTTGGCATAGTTTTCATGAGATAATAACCTTCCTGCACTGTTTAGTAAGCTGGGAAGGCCTCTGTTATGTAATGTTGTAAATTTCTCCATAAATTTGTTCACCTCTGTTTGCATTTCCTGGCACCTTCTATCCAATGTTTGCACATGATTTCTCAAAGTGAGCACCCTTTTTACTAGTAGGATGGTATCAGTTCTGTTAGAAATACCCATGGCTGCCAGCTGAGGGCCTGTGCGGTTGTTAAGGACATTGATCATCCTATTGGCTATCTCAGGCATATTGCCTAGAGATGCCCTTGCTCTTTGGCTTTCCTTTTGGGCCCTGCCTATGAGATCCATATGCTCATGGATGGTTTCAATATATTGCCATTGATCTGTTATAGACTGACCAATATTGGCCCACAGGACCTTCTTGATTTCAGCTACAACTTTATCAAGAGAGAGCTCTTTCTCCAGTTCTTTTATTTTCTTCTCAAGAGCCCTTACCTATCTTGTTTTTTCAGCTACACTTTGCTTTGATTTATCATATTTTTCATTAACTGTAGCCAATTTTTCCTTGGCCTCATTTAGTTCTGTCATCTGGGCCTCCAGAGCTTGAAGTTCTTTCATCATGTTTTGCATATCAAGACTTGGTGTCTGTTCTGATGTTGTTGCTAGTGCTGCTGCTGAAGGGTCTGCCTCTGCTGTTTGTCATGTGGGAGGACTTATAATCTGAGGAGGCTCCTCAGGGTTGATTACTGGCTGAGGGGGCTGAGATATTTGCCCTCCTTCTTTCTGTTTCAGGGCTACCTGTAATGCACCCTCTGTTGTTATCAATCGGCCTTCTGTTTCTACCAATTGCTTGTGTAATGTCAGCAGCATGGCTGCTACATCTTGGTCCTTTCTCTGCTGAGCAACATCTTCTGTTTGGGGGTGAAGGGTTGCTGGAATTTTCACCATCTTCCTCAAAGCTGCTATATCTTCCTCTTTTTTCTTTAGTAGTGCCTGCACAGCTTTGGGATCACTTGGGTCATGCCCAAGCTCTATAATGATATCTTCCAAAGACCTAATCCTGTTGTCTTTGGCCTGAGAAGAAGCTTTCTCCAATTCTAATTGGGCAGTAGTATTATGGAGACTATTTTGCAGTTTGTGTGCTAAAAATGTTTTATCTGCAAGAGTGGAGTAGACCATCTCACCCGTTTGATTATGTAGCTCTATTTGGTCCATTGGGTGGATGTCTTTTGCAAATACTTCCGGTTTGGTTCTGATGTAATCTGCAGCTAACTGTGGCTGCAGCATGGTAGGCATGAAATGGCTCATAGTCATCTTCCCTTCTGTAATGTCATATGCTGACATGAGCCTCTGTTGGTTTGTGGGAGCCATCTTGAGCAAATGATTGTAAAGCTGGAGTCTGACTGGCTCATTCCTTTTCTTAATATCAATAAATTGCTGCTTAATGCTGGATTCTGCCCTTCTTTGCTGGCTTGAGGAGCTTACCTCTCCTCCAAGTGGTCTTTCTTGTTCCTGTTGGAAGGAACTGGCTGATGCTTCCATGCTAGGGGGGCCCATACCCATGGATGGTCTAGTAGGCATCTCTTCTTCAGAAAAAGGATTTAATCTCTGCCTTTTCTCCCCTTGTTGACTTGTTGATGTAGTGAGAGGAGTTTCTTGCTGTCTATCCCTCTTCCTGGTTCTCTCTTCATTCATTGGGGTTTGAAGTATTGTGGTATCCATTACTGTTTCCTGCCTTGGAGGCACACTTTCTTGAGCCTGTTGCTCTGTAGATATAGGGGCCTCAGCCATTTCTTCTTGCTGTTTGGTCTGCTCTTTCTGCTGTTCTGCTGTTGGGAGCGGCTGATCCTGCTCCATTTCTTTCCCTTTATCTGTGCTAGCTGCTTGAGGAGTAGTTTGAGCTGCTTGCTGGGGAGCTGTAGAAGATGAGGCAGCTACTCCAAGTTGAGTATGATAAGAAGAAGAAACCTGTCCACAATATTCCAAGTCAGCTTCCTTCTCAAGTTTCTTTGCTTCTTTTTGTGTTATTTCCTCTTTAGTACTTGCCTCTTCTAGAGTGCCCTCTTTCCATCTTAACAGATTTGCATATTTTTCAATATGAGGCAACCTGACATGATCATAGCTAGCCAACTTATATTTGACCCTTCTAAGACTAATGAAGTGATTGGGATCATAGGGTATCTAGAGGAAACTGGTTTGCAACTCGAGGCACTTTAGGATCTTATCTGCTTCTTGCCATGCCTCTTCTCTTTTATTATAAATAAATGGGCCTAACTGGTTTCTGACTTTGAGTTGTACCTTCTTATTTTTGCTGTGGAAATGGACCATGTCTGCATTTCCAAATTGTCTGAAATACTCTAAGGCAAAGAGTCTCATAGGGACATATCTTGGTAGCCTGTATGGGGCTAACTCACAACCATATATTCTGATTGCTGTGTGGTGTTGGTAAACGTACCAATCCCCAATGCTGTAGGCCTTTGAGAGCTGGAGGATTCTATGCATCTCATCTGTCAATCTTGGAGGAGGGGAACTCAATAGCAAGGACATGGCTGGATGGATAAAAAGGTCTATGAATTCACAGTAGCTGTATGGTGAATAAGATGTGTGATGAAAGATTGAAGACCAAAATACCACAGACCTTTGGTTTCCCTGAGCATCGAACTTCTTGAGATCAATAGGGAAGCTATCGGGCTGATAAAATAGGAACAAGTGATAGATGTAAGAAGTGTATCTAAATATCCTTTCCCTCTCTAAATTCATCAATTGCTCATGAAATTTATTGGCAATGTATGCAGCATAATCATAGTGAACAGATGGAGGCTTTCCAGGGGAGTAGATAGACATCATTGCCAGAATGGTTTCATCAGCATCCTCAGTTGACCTGTAACCCAGGACATAACTGATCATATCCACAAGCAACCTACCCAACTCATTGAAATATACATTTCCTATAGGAGGGGTCCTCACAGTTTGAGAGCCTGGTTCAATGAATAGCTGATTAATCTTTATGATTTGGGCACTGGACAGCTTGCCTCCTTGGTCTATTAAGTGCATCATGGACAGAGGAGTCAATGGCTTTGTAGTGTGAAAGTGCAGCATTTGATTTATAGCCTCAGGGGTGACATGGAACAAAACTGAACCTGAGGGACTGAGGACAGCTCTTTGACATGGATCATAGTTGGCACTGCATCGATGAATTAAATCTGGGAGGACATTGACTTGAGGAAGATTGAAAATGGGCAAATTGGAGTCCCAAATCCCTAGAATATCAGTTCCATTGATATGTTTGGCTTTCAGCTCATTGAGTACATGAATATGATACTTGCTGTACAGTGGAATTACTTCTGTCATCTGGTAGTCTCTGTCAGCCAGGGCCTGCCATTCTAGCTCTCTTTGTGGGGCATTTAAGGGTGGAATGTTTAGAGCTACAGGGGCTTCCATGGTCAATTGATACTTTGAATTATATTTGAACTTGTTTTTCTGGGCACAGCAACACAGAGCTATGAATTTTGCAGGAGCAGGGCAATTTGCAGAGAGGACAAGGTAGTCAGAGGAGAAACTGAGGTGAATTGCTCCAGGGAGATATTCAAATGAGCAAATGCTGGGTTTAAGGGTGGCCTTCCTGGTGGATTTGTCTAGCAGAGGTTTTAGTTTGCGAATGCGCAAACAGACTGTAAATTCGTGGAAATTAGGCACAATTGGGATTTCTGTGAGTGAAATTGGACTTACAGTGTGGAAGAGGACCAGTGGTTCATGAAAATTTCTTGAACTTACTGTGTTTTTCTTTTCTTTGTTTCCTTAGAGAATTGGGGAAAAAACCAGGTGCGGAGGGGATAACTAGATAAATACCTGGTATACTTCGGGCAATGGTGGCAATGCAGGTGAATTTAGGGCGCCGACAGCGAGGATCAATCTTCAAAGTTGGCAGGTAAACGACGTGCTCGCTCATGCAGGAGTACAGTGAGTAAACATGCAAATAACGCGAAAAAACGGGTTTTTTTGGGCAAAATAGTGAAAATTTGGCTTTTTGGCGCCTTTTGTCGGATGACGTCATGGGTGGGGTCAGGTATGGAGTGGTGACGTAGCGGTCTGTGAGTGGTCCACGTGGACGGGGGATGTGGCAGACAGGTCAGAGCGATGGCGGGTTGGCTGCTGATGTGGTGTTGACTCGGTAATGGCGTGGAGCTGACGTAGGGCCGACTGGGCGGGTAGTAAGTGGAAGGCGGTAAGCGGTAATATCGGACTACTTTAAGGTACGGGTGCGGTATTGGCAGGAGGCCGCCCGATACAACCCAGGATTGACGCGTGTCCGAGCCTTGACGTCACCCTCTGACAAATTTCGGGCGCTATCGTCCGGGCATCAGAGGCGGTCCGATATTGATGTGAGCCGTCGGATGGGAGGGCCCAGATCCGACGGACGACGGGAAGCGGAGGTGATCGGACAATACGGCGGGTCCCGGCGGCATTTAAATAATATTTCCTTTTGTTTTTGTGGTGAGCGCGCCGTAATCAAAACTTTGGATAAGCGGGGAAAATGGGTTTTGCAATGATTTATAAGCCAAAATGGGTTAATCAACATTTGTTCACAAAGCGGGGTTAGGGCTGTTAAACCAAGCAGATCTTGGATTAATCCCTAAACTTTGTTTTTGGCGTTATTTTGCCTATTGCGCTTAAATCTCTTAGCGCTCCAACCTTTGAAGTTATAAGGCTATATTGCCTAGGGAAGAGGGAATATATACTTTGGGGCTTTTATATACAATGGTGATATAGTAATAGGGAAAGGGGAACATAGGGAGTTAAGTATAGATAGAGTTAGTAGTTAGTATTGGGTGGGAGATATGGAAGGGAGGAGGCAAACACTAAGTTTTTTAGGGAACAAACTTAGTTAGGAGAGTAGATCAAAATGAAAAGATTTTTACACAAGAAAGGTGGCTCTTTATGCAACAAGGATCAATAAATGAGTTTGATTTCTCTCATGAACCAAGGTGATAGTGGGATGTCAGCAAGGAGTTTGATGGGGAATGATTGGGAAGTTAGGCATGCTTCACTTTGCTGCTACAAAGCTGCTGAATAGGAAGATCTACACTGGCTACCATGTGTTTCCTTTGTTTAGGCCAGAGATATGAAAGAAATCATGCTTCTGCAACCACATCTACCTACCCATTCTATTGCCTAGCATTTTTTGTTACTTCAAGGAGGGTGCACTTAGACTAGCAAACCCTCAATTGCTCTTTTTCTTTTCTTTTTCCATTTTCTTTTGATTTTCTATCTAAGGCTAGGCTTATTACTTCCAAGGCCCCAGATTAAGCAGTTGGGAACCTTCATTCTCTACCTAACTACTTATCTGCCAAGATTGAACAGTTTGGACAGATTTCTTTCTCTAATCTACAACAAAAATTGAAATGTGGCATGACCTAGCTTAGACTGTTGGATCACCCATTCCGAAGTAGGACAGCATCAAACAACTGTAGATAGTTGTTTTCCACAAAAATATGAGATCTTTGTATCATCAAAGTAGAGAATATTTGCACTTCCCCTGCCAATCATAAAAAATGAAACCTATTGGTATAGGTAGCTAACAGCTTGAAGCCCTACATGGGTGGGCCAGCTGTCTGACTAACTGACCAAAGTACAATCTTCGCGACCCGACAAGCCAGACAAAGGTGCAGGACTATAAACATAGGTACTAGAAGCCGGCAGAAAAGTAGAGAATTAGGTTAGACACAGATGATTCAAAAGCAGAAATGGAGCAGATCCAGATGATGAAAGCATGGTGTGTTGTGGAACTTAGCGCAACACATGCATAGTTAGATGGACTTCGCGCAAAGATCGCCACACCAGCAAAGTGACTTGAGGACAAGTCATGATGATTTTTTTTGGGGCGTATTGGGAAACGGATCCCCCCATAGCAAGTTTTTGGGGCTTGAAGCCCCAATTTTGGTCAAGTATAATGTAAAGAACGCGTGAAATGCGAGCGCAGAGCATGTAGTAAATGGTCAAGTCAAAGGGTTGTCCACCCTTGAAAATATAAATTAATATGTTGTAAGGTCGGCCTACCCATGGTCCGTGGACCATGGGATTGTATAAATAGAGTGAGGCTCTAAGTGTAAAGGAAGTGATAGTTTTGGATGGTGAATTAGCTTTGAGTCTGTAAGTCCGAGTCTTGGGTTGTAATGGTAGGAAGAGGCTCTACAGCTGTGTGGGTAGAGGCTTGATAAATTCCATAGCTGTGTGCGTAGACCCCTGCAGCTAAGTGTGCAGGGTGGAGTTGGGATTTTACTTGAACAGAGGATTAATAAAATATAATCTGATTCTAAAATATTGTGTGTTTATGCTTCTGTTATATTTATGCATCTCTTTATAGTTTTATGATTGCGCGTACTAGTTATGAATGTTGAATGATTAATGAGAATATTGGGTCCACACAATTAAGCTAAGATCTATAATAATAGCATAGTAAGGATAAAGGATCTAGACAACACCTCTTCGCGCTCTTTACAGAGTTGCGCAGAAGCAGTCGCACAAGTTGCGAAGGATAGACGGTTGCGTGGAGAAGCGCAAGCATGCAAGTTCTGTTCGCGAACTTCATAGATTTCATCAAGACATCCCTAGGGTGTGGAAACCTGGTTCCAGCACCCTCCCATACTACCTCGGGTGAGACCTCAGTCTGTGCATAGTGGACTGTTGCTAAAAGGGCTGGTGGTTTCGGGATTTGTTTGGCTAAATCACTTCTAAACCTAGGTCAGGCCCCAACAAGCTAACAATAGTGTATGAATTTGTTAATAGCATAAATAACAGTGAAAAATGCTTTCTCTGTTACTGTATAATTCAAATCAGCAGGAGTTAAGTTTTTGCTAATGTAATATATAGCGTAGGGTTTCTTGTCATCTTCTTGGCCAAGAACTACTCCAACGACTGAATCTGACGTGTTTGATGAAATCTGGAATGGTATATCCCAATTCAGCCCCGTGATACTGGTGTTGTTGATAGTAGCTATTTCAACTCTATAAAGGTAATGTCACATTTTTCAGTCCATATAAAATCAAAATTTCCTATTAGGGCATATAATGGTGCAGCAATCTGTGAAAGTTTTTAATAAATCTACGATAATATCTTGTAAATCCCAGAAAAATACGTACCTCTGTTTGAGTGTAGGGAGTAGCTAATAAGAGGATTACCTATATTTTTGCTGGATCTACCTTAATTCCATTTGCTGAAATGAAATTACCCAGGATCAGGCCCTCTGTCATCATCATATGGCACTTCTCGTGGCTTAAGCATAGCCTATTAGCGATACACCATTCTAGGACTTTCTCCAATGTCTATAATGCATGTTCAAAGTCATCTCCATAAGGTGTGAAATCGTCCATGTATACTTCCAATCCTTCATTTATCAAGTCTGCAAAAATACCGAGTATGGCTCTTTGGAATGTAGCAGGTGTGTTGCACAATCCAAAAGGTAATACCCTGTAAGCAAATGTTCCCCACGGGCAGGTAAAAGTAGTTTTATCCTGGTCTTCAGGGGCAATCTGAATTTGGTTGTAGCCACTAAAGCCATGCAGGAAAGAGAAGAA
Organism: Pinus tabuliformis; assembly: GCA_031772625.1. Lineage (NCBI taxonomy): Eukaryota > Viridiplantae > Streptophyta > Pinopsida > Pinales > Pinaceae > Pinus > Pinus tabuliformis. Next base: position 1,416,955,503 of record CM062816.1, read on the forward strand.
TTTCTTCCCTGCCATTGTATCTAGGACCCGATCAATGAATGGAAGGGGAAAATGGTCTTTTTGCACTGCTATGTTGAGTTCTCTATATTCAACGCATATCCACCACTTCCCATTCTTTCTGGGGACCACTACTAATGGAGAAACCCATTTACTATCAGATATAGGATAGATAAAATTCACATCTAATAGTTTTCGAAGTTCTTCTTTAACAATGTCCTTTAGGTGGGGATTTAATCTACGTTGAGGTTGTCAAATGGGTCTTGCATCTTTTTTAGTGTAAATGTAGTGCATACATAGCAAAGGATCAATCCCTTTCATGTCTGGGTAATCCCATGCAAAAGCTCCTTTATATTTCCTAAGGACTTGAATAAGTTTTTGTTGCTAGTCATCACTCAGATTACTGTTAATGTTCATGATCTTCCCTGGCTCGTTTTCAATAGGTTTGCTATTATAGATAGTAGTTGTTGGTATTGGTTGTTCATTGATATCTCTTAGGGAATATTCTTCAATTTCATTGTCAAGGACTGCTTTAATCATGTGACATTTCAAACTAGACACTGTAGCAGGATGATTGATAAAAGTATTAATGACATCATCTTCTGTTTGGTTTTTAAATTCAAGGGCATCTGCCATAGTCAATGGTGACCGAATATTTTATGTTAAATATGTTACAGGTTGCTTCCTAGTTTTTACAATGGTTAGGCTTGGTTGAGTAGGAGGGTATAAGGCTAGATTTTTCACATCATTCCCTCTGGTTATGGTCATACTGCCTGTCCGGCAGCTGATATAAGCATTAGCGGTTGCTAGCCAAGGCCTTCCTAAAATTAAAGGATTTCCATCTAGCTGGTTCCTAGGGTTAATATTCAAAAAAGTTGCTGGATATTCCCAAGTGTCTACAAAAACCATCACATCAGATAATGTTCCTTTTGTCCTAATGACTGAGCGGTCAGTAAGTTCCAGCAAGGTAGTTGTTGGTTCCAAGGCTGTGATGCCAAGTATTTCACAAGTTGTTGTTGTGAGAATGTTAATGGCTGCCCCTAAATCAACTAGAGCATTGGGAAAAGAGTGGTCATTTATTTGTATTGTGACAATGGGGTTTCCCAGGTCTTCATATTTTACAGGTGTCTCTTTGCCTAGTAATAAATCAGATAAATTCCTGACAACATGGAAAATTGGGGTTATTTTTGTTTGCCCCACAGACTTCTTTATACACAATTCTTCAATAGTTTTGGCATATATTGGAATGTCTTGAATAGCTTGGAGGAGGGGTATTTTTATACAGATATTCTTGAGTTCACTTGGAAGATCAAAGTTGGAGTGTTCAATTGGGTGCGATATCCTCAGTATTTCTGGGAATGGTGGGGAAGTAGTTATGATCTGTTCGAGAGTTTTCTACCTGATTATATCTTCCCCTTGTCGATCGTTTACAGTCAAAGGCTTATTTGGGTGTGGTTCTTCAGGTTGCAGATTTTTATCCTCATCTGGAGCGATTATGTGTCCAAATCTTAACTTGAGTTCATTACACTCTCTCAACTCTGCTTCAGGGTCCAGACCCTCAATGATTTGTACTGACTAGATTGGTCTGTTATTGGGATTTGGGTTGGGTTGGGCTGGGAGTTGTGGTCATATATTAGATTGAGGATTCTGCTGCAACGTATAAGGTGTTGGTAAAGTAGGTTGAGACAGAGGAATTGTCCCCATAGGCTGGTTCGTGGATCTTTGAAAGTTTGATTGCCAGTTCTAATTTTGTGAGGTGGAAGGGGACCATTGAGATGGATAAGGATTGTTCTACTAGAATGGTGGAGGGTAAGAGGGATTTGACCAATTATTGTTTGGATTTGAGTAGTTGGGCCATGGTGGCATAGAAAATGTTTGAGGTGGCCAAGTAGAAAAATGTGGCTGGTTCTACCATGCTGCCCTTGAATATTGTTGAGAATTATATTGCGAGGGAGGAAAGAACGAAGATGGATCAGTAGGCATACCTGTCTGATGTGCTTGCCATTGACAATGCTGGTTCAGCAGGTATACTGGTTCCACTTCTTCTTCCGCTTCCTTGAAGACTGATTTTAATCCTGGGAGCGATGGGCAACTTTCCGTGGTATGCTCCTTGGTACGTATGTCACATGCCTATATCATATCTAGCGGGCATTATTTATGACTATTTTTTTCTGCAACGGGGACAGAAAATAGCCAAGTTTTGTTCTGCTTCAGCCTGCTTTCATTTAGCTTGCATGATATCCAATTGTGTCGTCAGGGTCCCCGGGATATTAGTATTGAAATATTCCAATAGATTTCCGATTTTGACTCTTGTAATGCTTCCTCCCGAGGCTTTGCTGTCTCTGGTGATCGCATCGCATTCGGCTAGTTTCAACCTTGTACTGTCCCTGGAGCACCTGATGCAAAAGTCTATAATATTTTCATAATCTTCTTGATAAATATCACCCTTACCCATTATATTCAGTGTTTATACCCATTGGTCTTTCATACCCTTAATCATTGTGGTTTTTAGAACATTATCAGGAAAAATTTCATAGGGAGATCTTTGCAGATTATATTGGAAATGCTCCACATATTCTTCCAGAGTCTCGTTAGGCTTAGCTACCATTTGAAAGATTTCATTTTTTAGTTCTCTAGTTCGGCAATAATATTGGTATTGTTTAAGGAATGATCTTTTCATCTGTTCCCAATCATTAATGGTACCTCCACCAAGTCCCATAAACCAATGTAAGGCTACTCCCTCAAAGTAGAGGGGAACAGTTTCAGATTTTGGGGATCAGTGGTGTAATCATAACCCCTACATAGGACATTGAATTGGAAAAGGAATGTATCAAGGTCTTTTGAAGTTAGCCCATGAAAGGTAGGAATATTCAGTAATGGAATAGCTTTCATGGGGGCATTCATAGTTGTGTCTACAATAGGGTATTGTAACGTAGATGTTTGGAGTTGTCACTGATTATTAGCCATTTGGTCAAAAATATGCCAATATTCTTCAGGGATCTTTGGAGCTGGAGAGTTGTTCCTAGGATGTCCAAAAGAGGCTGTAATGATTTTAAAAGTGCTACCTTGATCCAGAACAATGGGTGTCATTTATTTAATCACTACTTCAGAATATCTAGGTTCTAATGATTTAATTTTAGGATTACCTGTTTCTCCTTCTCCTTCACGAAGGTCACAAAAATTCACTTCTTGTGAAGGGCATGGTTGTGAATTTTCAATATCTTGAAAACTCTATTCAGACCCTTCAGTCTTACTGTGAATCTCAATGTTAGCTACAGATGGTGATCCTATGGCCTGAAGGGAAACAGTAGGGTGTCTGGTAGCAATAGTTTGGGGTCCTATTAATGACTAAGACTCAACTTTTCTTATGATTTCGTCAATAAAGGTTGATCGTCCAAGGGTCACCGATCCCTTGGATTTTTTAGGTTTGGGGGGAGGAATTATATCTTTTTCTGGTCTTTTTTTCTTAGTCATTTATGCAAAAATACAAACATTCATTTCTATCTTAAATTCCTACGCAATTCTGCTAGAAATAGGGCGGAGGGGCGAGCATTTTACTCGCTCATTGCGCAAGTTCTTACCTCCCAATTTTAATACCCAATTCTCTCTCAGCAGAAAAAAATCACTCTTTGTAAAATTGCAACACTCTCCTCAGCAACGATGCCAAAATTTTGGGTGCTAAAAGATGTCTTTTAAAACTCCTAATTCCCTCACATTAATTATCAACCTTGGTAAGTATTTTTATTCCAAGAGTGTACACAATATGTGCAAGCTATAAATCTAGAGAGTAATGCTTTAAACTAAGTTATTAAATTCAATACAAGAGTAAATAGATGCAATCATAAATCTCAAGCTTGTAACTTTAAAGGAAATAATTCATCTAAGCATCATGATTCTATCTCAAACAATACCTTAATTCAATCTTAATCAACCAAATTCAAATGACAATCAACCAAGAGCACCATAGTATTAACTAAGCTCTTTCAGCTGGACTTAAACTACTGGATAGAAGGAAAGCATATAATAAATCACACTCTATTCTGCAATTAACTGGAAATGGTTCTTTAACTGATAACTAATTCAATCCATGACATGAATTAAATGAAACCAACTATGACTGTGCATTAATGAAATGGATACCAGAAATGCGATTCAACTAAAATACGTCAACTGAAAAGCTATAAAGTAGAATAACTTGCAGGAAACGAAAAATGCATAAAACAAGGAACAACAAGAAGTTCCACCAGAGACCGGGCCCTAGCCACCAGCGAACACTGCTTAACGATTTCAGAATATTCGAACGAACAACAATGCAACTTGTATATTAATCATCAAAGTCAGTTATCATTACAACACGATCTTGTTCTTTAGAATCACCGTTTTGTAAATTAAATTTACAATCCAAGTAAAATACAAGAGATCCCTCTTCAGTCTTCCATTTTATAATCAAAAGGAAAAGATAAATGTGATCCCTCAAGATCAGGAGATCCTGAGGGATTCACAACTAAATTCTATCTTCAGATAATTCTTCTATCTCACGCTGATCTTATTGACTCATTCCTTGGATTGATTGCACCTGACACGTCTCATTTTCCTCGATTGGTCTTTGTTGTTCCAACTTTGGAACAGTAGTTGTTCCTTCTGTTGTTTTTCTACATAAAAAGTAATCAAAGTTAGTTTGGTAGGTTAAATCGTATCGAGGGCAGTTTTATTCATTCCTTATCAAAATCCTATCAATATGTTATTATATAATGGCACAAAATAGATAAGAAAGGAGGAAAAATACAATAATCAAGAGTAAATACATACCTATTGCAAGGTTCAACACTTGGATTAGTCTTCTTATTCCCAAATCTAGATTGATGGACCTCCTTTTTAGCGAAGAACAATAAATTTATGCTATTTTTTAGAGCATGCTAATGAGCTTCAATAGAATTAATTCCACTTACATCAGATCAAAAAAACATTATAGTTCATAAAAAAAATTACCCCATTTCATTTTCAATTGATTTGGTTAGGCATTTTGTAGATTTACTAGCTCACTAGTTTTTCAACTAATAATGTTTTTATATTTTTTTTGCATGGGTTAACATAGGTCTTTTTGAGTGATTCCACTTGGAATGTGGACCTAAGACATCCTAGTTAATACAAAATTTGTCCCATCCAATTTTTATTTTATTTTATTGGATTGGTCATTCGATGACTTATAGTAAATTTGTACATCCTATAGGAAATCAGGGGATCCAGTAGGAAATCGTTGTATCATCCTGTAGGAAAGCTTATTTTGAGGCCAAAATGAGGAAAAGGCCTCTAGGAAGCTAGAAAAGGGTCCCTACTTGTCTCTCAAACCTTCTGACCATTCACCATCGTCTCCAAGCCACCTGCTACATCACCAAAGGAAATTAGTTTGAATACTTGATTTTGCATGAAAAGGCAAAAAGACAAAAACAGATTTATTTCAATCCCTTTACTTGCACATTAGTGATGTTTGATGCTTCTTACTTCCATGCTTAGATAGTAGCATTTGGTTCATGATAATTTAGAATTATTGCAAAGCATAGTTTCTTGGCAGTTAATTAGGAAATGGTGTGATTTAGCATTGAATTTCCATCTCTTTCCTTGTACTTTCTTTCTTGCAATAGGTTAAGGCTCCATTTCGAACATTCATTTTCTACAATTAGGTTAGGATTTGACTTTAGTACATGCACTCCATTACATCATGACAGCAAAGGAAGGACACATTGTATGCCGCACATATAGTGCCGACACCTCTTAAGTTTGTACGAACCCTGGGTTGATAATTAAAGTCGATAGCCTTGGGAGTTGCAACATTCTTGTTGCAATACTGAGGCTCATCATTGCGCGAAATAGGATAATGTCACAATACTAGAATAAGTGCGAAGGGAGCTTTTCTATAGGGGGAGATACCGCACAACACAGCCAGAAAGTGACCATTATAGTCATTGTTCATGATTTGACAGTGAAGAGATGGTTAAAAGGAAGGGGGGTGGCATTTAAGGCTGAATTTAAGAGTGAAATATTTGGAAATATATCACCAATTCATCATTTATGGATGGATTTTGGGGGGAACAGTTGAATTTTAATTTTAATTTTCCTATAAATTACATGTGGTCATCCAACGAATAACACTTTACATCCTTGGAATTTTTGTGTTGAGTTGTCGACTGTTTATGAACCCTCAAATTTTCACTAATTTAGTGACTGCTTTTGTATTTGATAAGTTACCCAAGGATAGGCAACAGTTTATTCTCAACATGATGTCCAGACTAGGAGATAATGGTAGTACAGGAGGAGCTGTCATCTCTAAGGGACCTACTCTAGAGGTGATGAGCATGGAGGCTTTGGCTGCTATGCCTATGGCACCGAGGTCACCTAGGCTGAAACCCACATCACTGAGAGAAGTGCCCAAACCTAAGAAGGACAAGCAGAAGAAGCCCATGTTAGTGCATGAGTCACCGAGGAAGCATACTGCTACCCAGGCCCACAAGAAAGAAAAGTCGAGCGCTAAGGATAAGGGGAAGGTGGTGGATTTTGAGGCCGAAGAGGGCGCAGAGGACATAGACACTGAAGGGGTGGATCCAATATCCAAGTTGCCGGAGTATATCCCTCCGTGCAAGGGAAAAGTGAATATCCCTAAGGACCTAGATGTAGAAAAATTCCTCCTCAATACACCTTTGCTACTGGAGAACATCACTTTTGAAGTGCAGATTCCCCACCTCAAGTTGGAAAACTAGGATCTGGTGGACCACGAGAGATTCCCCCACTTAGCAATAGAAAAATACATGAATAGGGTGTTCTACAAAGAATCAGGTGTCACCGCACTAGAGCCGATGGAGTGGATTCACGGAGTGAATGAGTCAGGGTTGCTAAACTTGTTATGGGTGCCCCACTATCACCACTCCAACATCAACCTAATTGTGATCAAGTAGTTACTAACCCTGGTGCATGATGGTTGTTTGTGGCTGAGCGCACCAATCCCCATTACTAATATGTTGATCCATCGGATCATGTTGTTTCCACACTCAGGTTTGAAGCCGGCCAAGGAGTTTGGTGGAAAGAATAGCCAGCGCTACCTTGCAAGGAAAATGAAGGATAAATTCAAGGAGAGAAGAAGCCACGTGGGTACTCTATAACCTCAATCATAGACCCCGTGGATAAGATTTCCACTCAGATCCTTGTGGGAAAAGTTATGAGAAAATTCCATGCGGACGAGGTTCCGACGCCAATGGTTTCTTTGGTTGCACAGTGCACGGAGGGCGTGAAATTCAATTGGTTGCGCTACCTTTGTAGCGAGTTCCTCGTGAACTGTCGAGAGACATAAGATGATAGTAAAACATCCCACTATTCGTGGTTGTTGCTCTCCATTGTGCTCGTCGCTTGGGATCTATCGAAGGATAGTCATTTTCCTCCCATGGATAAGGATTTTCCGAAGGCTACACAGTTTGCCTCCCTCTTGGAAACAAAGGACGTCGTGCGTGTCACAGAGACCAAAGTCTTATGGGTGCTGATGGAGGCAAGCATTCGCATGGCCATCAACCAGAAGCCAAGGTTGTCACCAATGGTGTTTGAGCAACTTTCAAAGTATGCAAAGTTTAAAGCTGACTTCCACCGCGTATACATCCAGGCGCAGAAGGTTCCACAACAAAAATGGTTTGACCTACCTTACCTCGCTACAGAAGATGCTATTCAGGAGGTCATCAAGCGATGGCCGACAAATTAGCATACTCCATTTGATCTGGCTTTTGGCACCAACAAATCCACAGACAAGAAAAAGAAGGAAGCAGCCAATCAGAAGGTTCAATACTTGGCTAAGAAGCGAAGAAAACAGGCCAAGGAGAAGGCCTAGGTGGAAGCTTCGCAGTAGGCTGAACAAGAAGAGTGTGGCTCTGAGCACAGTGGTATGTCTCCTTCGCCCCAAACATAGGAAGAGGATAAGTCAAAGCAGGGTGGTGGTGGTTCGGAGGAGCAGGAGAGCACTCCCCTCTAGGTCAAAGGGTACAAGGAACAAGGAAAGGAAGGGCCACAAAAGAAATCAAAGGTGACAAAGTTGTCACTGGACCCAATCACTCTGACAGACGGTGACCTCGATGAGATTGGAGACAAGGTGCACGATACCACCGCAGAAATTCTGCAGCAGTTCGATCAGCAACAACAACAGACGCTGAGTATAATTTAGAAGGATTTGCAAGAGCTGCAGATTCAGATGACTCAGATTCAGGTAGGGGTAGGGAAGATTAGCGCTGCATCAATGAGTTTGGCACCGAGGACCACTCAGGCAACAGATATGGTTAGATTAGTGGATATTCAGGCAGTTGTGTTGCTAGATGGATCCTTGAGCACGTAGGCGGCCGATGATAAGGTCATAGTGAGTTCTCTGAAGAACATCGGCCTCAACCTAGCCGTGCTCCCAAATGAGTATCCTCACACGTTGCAAGCAGGTGTGACAGTAGAGTTCCAAGCACGGGAGCAGCACGTGCTCAGCCTCATTAGTGAGTATTGAGTGAATAACGAACAAATTTTCGTTGAGAAGATAGAAGCGCTGAAGGCCAAGGACAAAATCCAAGCATAGAGCACCCAGCTTTTGGTCACAGTAGCAGAAGCATGTAGAACAGTGTCAAAACTGCATATCCCAGAGGATGTACCATTGGAGGCAAAGATTAGAAAAATTGTTATGGGCTTGTGTGACACTAAGGAAGAAGTGGCCAAGGTTTAGTTTGAGTTGAACCTGAAGATAACTGAACTAGATTTTAAGTCATAGCCTTCAACCCTGCCAGAGGTAAGAGAACAATGTGAAGCCGTTGTGAAATATGGAGTCATGATGGTGGATGTCGTGGTGGTGCATTCCACTGCACTATTTAAGAAATCTATGGAGGTAGTCATGGCTTTGTAGGAAGATCCCACTATGCAAGTCTTGAATACAGTGGTTCATGAGCTCTAGCATCAATATGACGAAGTGAGGGTGATGGTGAACACCATTGCTACAGCACAGTGCCTGGCCAAGTTGTAGGAGGTGAAGCAGTTGCTTACACAAGTGGAAGAAGCACAGAAGAAAGAGGTCATTCTTAAGGCTAGATTGGGGCCCTGGTTGGATGAGGCATACATCATCTCCACCAATATTCAGGAGAAATTGGTGAACTTGCAGAGTACTCAACAAAATATCAAGCAAGATAGTGCAGGACCAGCCAGAGAGCAGTTGGTGGAACAGATCAAGCAGGCAGCCACACGGAGCATGGCAGAGGTAGCAGTTACACAAGTGGAGCTAGGGGATCTTCACAGTAAGATCTCCGCGCGCCAGCCGAGTGACTCGAGGGTGAGTCACAATCTTTGTGTTGGGGGCCTATTGGGATGGGGTCTTGTTGAGGGCCCCGAAATCGGGTCAACAACAAGGGGGATACCCACTCGGTCGGGAACCTGGTTGGTGGCCCCTTGCTCGTTTGGTGTAGCGGGTCCGACTGGGGATAATGGGACCAGCTTCCCAATCTAAAAGATGTGTGTGTGTGTGTGTGTGTAGATTTTGACGATGCTAATCTAAAGGTAATTTTAAGCTAATTTAATTCGAGACTCTAAACTGACTCTATACTACTGTAATCTAACAAAAAACAGCACATCTAATCTATACTAACCCGGGGTAAAATTCTTTCATTATGCGATCTAAAAAGATTTCATACAACAACTAGTAATAAATATCATTAAGCTATCATAAGAATATAAATCAATTAAGATAAACCATTCTACATAAGAAGTTAGGCAAAACAGTTGTGAACAGCATATCACATGATAAATTATTCATATGTTAAGCACAAACAAATGATTCCACTGTACAAAAGTGCCAAATGGTAACCCAAACATTCATACATAAACATATAAACAACTCAGCTGTATATCACTCTGAGAATATGAGCAGAAATTAATCAAGAGATAAAAGTACCATTTATGACTGATTTTACTCACAAACTTCAAGCAATAACGATTTATCTCTACTTACTTCTAACATCTACTAAGAGTACAGAAGTGCAACATCAGTAGCAGACATTAAAATGCAAACATAAATAAATCTCGATCCATCCGTTCATCAAAAACCCCCTCCGAGGGTGCAAAAGTGCATGTTCTGAGGACAAGTTTTTTGACAAATTTCCGGACCCTTCTCCAAATGCCATGAGAAGGGTTAAATACTACTAACTAACTAATCTTAATTACACAAATTTAGGGAACGGCTTCAAATGACCGCCCTATTACTAAAGCAAATTTATTTCTAAAAATTGAATCTAATTTCTAACCGTTTCTGTATCTGCTCCTTAGTGCTGTAAGCAATGTGAGGTTCCCCTGGAAAGAGTCGGTTGGTTGTCTTTTCCTTTTGCTCGGGCGATAAAAGTAGAAATAACAAAAGCTGGCACCTCTTTCTGACAAACTAGAAGATATTTTTGAAAATCTTCCTTTGGCTGGGTGTATTTGCTGTGTGTATACTTAGTATAACCCAGATTTCTTTCAAACTGATTGTGCTGTTGCTATTTCGGTTTCCGGCTGTGCGAATGACTTAATGAGTTAGGGATTTCGTTGCCTGAACAATCTTACGTATTGAAAATTGCTTCCGTTCTTTGTTCCAGGCTTTTCTGAAGCATCATCCCTTTTTAGCGTTTTTCTTTTTGCTTTATCCAATCTAAGCTTCAAGATCTTTTGCAAACATGCTGCTTTTGTGCGCCTTTGACTCTGAGTCTTGGATAGTCTATTTTCATCAATGTCTGTGGAGTGATACTCTGGAATCCACGGCTTTGCTGCATGCGACAACCATTTGCGAAGGCATCTCCTCTCTATTCTTCTAGTATTGGCGCTTTCCCCTTTTCCTTGGATGTTTCCTGCATATAGATTTATATTAGTTGCTGCCTTACAGTTCACGCAAAGGAAAAGAGAATTGACGAAAAGATTGACATGAAAGCTTTAATTTCTAATGAATGCATAATCATGACACTCATAATGACTTGACTCTTCGAAAAACGCAAAACGATCATCTTTGGATACTCAGGCGTGCAATCATTAATTTCCCTTAAGGTGCGCGCTCGATTTTGGGTTTACAGATCATGCCGAAGAAACTTTGCGATGAGTGGTTTCTGCGATTCGTATCGCAGCAATTAATAGTTTCATTCGTCGCAAATCACAAATCGCAAAATCACAGTTTGTAAGATCGCAAATCGCAATATCGCAATTTTCATTTGCTCATTGTGTGCTGCTTGTGCGACGTTGCGATATGCGATGTCGCATATCGGCCATCGGCGATTCCTTAGGTTTTTCTTTTAAGGGCGCTTTCAAAATATGCGATGCGATGAATATCGCATCGCTTCATCGCAGCTTACTTACGCGCATAGGAAAACGCTTCACTCTCTCTTTGCGATGCGATGTAGCTTTTAGGGAGTTAAACACAAAAATTTTGATAAAAATATTTTTGAGATTTTTTGTTAAGGGTCCCCCTTTGCTTGGTATTATTGCTAATACTAAACAAAGAGGGGGGTTGTTGGTGACCACAACAATGGCGATTCACTGTGAAGAACCAGTTATCTCTGCTTTTCTATTGACATTTCCACTTCCGAAACAGAAAATTTTTCATATGTCTAAATTTTGTTATGGATAGATAGAGTAGATTACCCCTTATCCTGTCAATGATACTTTGTTTCAACCTTTCTTTTTGTCCAATTGCCATGCTTCCCTAGGCTTAGTTCTTGCATTCATACCAGTCATTACTCGGTCCTTTTTAAAGATAAAATAAGGTCTTCTCTACGTACTGGCTTTTAAAATATGCTCCTTTGTCGTAGGTAGAGCCTCTGCTACCCGCAAGCGTCCATAGCCTCGACAGGGTTACCATGTTATCCAGCAATGATCCTTTTTCCTACTTGAGGTTATTTACAACATTTCAGAGAAAAATCCTTTTTGACACTTTTTCCTTTTTTACTCTCTAAAGAACAATGTCTTGGTTTGGTGGCCAAATTATGACACAGTCATTCACTTGATTTACACTTTTGTTGAACAAGCTGGCTCGTGATGAGACCCCTTGTCTTTTGATTGCAACAATCTTGAGTCGTTGCCCTGTTTTGATAGACAGTATTGGCAAAGTCAGCAAGTTATAATATCTGTGATCATGATAAGCCGGCTCGTGATGAGACCTCTTATTCTTTGAGATATAGTGTTTTCTTGGATTGTTTCTCTGAATGCTGTGGTTTCCTTTAACAGGGAGGAAGTCATTGTTTTTCCTTAAGAAAGCTCTAGACAACAATAATAGAGTTTGAAAACAACAGCTTTACAGAGAATATTTATTTTATTATTGATGATACCTTTCATTGTGTTGGCATAAAACAATTTTTTACCAAAGGTTGCTTTCATCAAAGTTTTTTGAGAGGTTGAAACTAATATCATATTCAGGTTAAAGTTAACTCTATTTGTCAATAATAAAAATTAGATTTTTTGAAAAGTTTTGCTATTTGTACAAGTGAAATCAAAATCTGATAGAGAGTTGGATGGCTCTTTCATGAATCCTTTTCAATGATCATTTACAACCGGTTTTATTTATAAGAAAGAAAAAAGAAAAAAACTAAATAAAAGAAACTAAAACTATCCTACAAAAATAGAAGAATGATCTTCTATGGAAAATATTTTTTAAGAATCTGTCCATTCACAGGCAAAGAATCTCTTCTACCTGCCAAATCCTACAACACAAACGTCGATGGGCCTATGACTTCTACAATCTGAAAAGGACCAAGCCACAGCTTCTGAAATTTCGTATGTTTGCCCTTTTCTTCATGAGCCTTATCCCATTTCAAAACTAAATCTCCCATCTGAAAGTTCTTTCTGGTTATGATGCTTGAGTCAAAAGAGGATTTTATTAGTGCTTGGTGGTGAGCATGGGTTTTCTTAGCTTGTTCCTGTTGTTCTTCTAGTTTGATTATCTCCATTTGTCTCAATTGCAAAGAGGAAGTAGATACTTCATCGATGTGTTGTACTAAAGACAAAGAGGGAATGACTAAGTGAGTAGAAAGAACCACTTCTTTCCCATAAACTAAATTAAAGGGAGAAGTGCCGATCGAAGCTTTCTTCATAATTTTGTCTACCCATAGAGCATTAACCAGCGCTTTGTGCCAATTCTTTGGTTTTGGTCAACTGTTCTTTTAATAATCCTGATTAGGTTTTTGTTTGTTGATTCAGCCAACCCGTTACCTTGCGGATAGTACTTGGCAGAATACTTCAGTTTGAACCCTCTTTTAAGTGCAAACTCAGTCATTGCATTTCCAGAAAAGTATGATGCATTATCAAACATTAAGGCCGTCGGCAATCCAAACCTAGTGATGATAAATTGATCTATGAATTCAATAATGTTTTCAGAATTAACTGTCTTGAGAGGAACTGCTTCTACCCATTTAGTAAAATAATCTGTTGCCGTGAGGATATACCTATGCTGCTTAGAAGAGTGAGGAACGATCTCACCTATTATGTCCAAGCCCCATTGGCTGAATGGTTGCTCGATGTTAACCGGCTGTAGTGGCATGGACGATTTCTTTTGTTTCCCTGCAGCAATCTGGCAGATTTGGCATTTCCTTACGTAATTGTATGAGTCTTTGAACAGCGTGGGCCAATAATATCCTGCACGTAAGATCTTATGCGCAGTAGTCTCTCCAGCATAGTGTCCACCTGTTGGTCCATCGTGGAGTTCCTGCAAAACCTTTTCGGCTTCAGTTTTCTCAAGACACCTAAGAAGTACAGAATCGTAATTCCTTTTAAACAGAACATCATTTATGAGCTGGTATTGTTTAGCTTTCAATCTCAGAGCTCTTTTCTTGGTGTGATCCAGGTGTGATGGAGCATACCCGTTCTTAAGATAATAAATGGTGTCCGCATATAATGATTCTGCATCGTTTAGGCTTACCTCATATGCATGTACCTCTTCAGATGAGTTCTCAGGAATTTGCGATGCTCCAGCTAACATCTTGCAGAAGCCTTGACCTCTTACGATGTTTGCTGGTTTGATCTCAAGATCGTATTCTTGTAAAGCGGTAATCCAATTCGCCCTCTTTTCGCCCATGTCCTTCTGTACCAACAAGTTTCTTACCGCTGGAAACGGTACGACGACTTTGGTATGGGCTTCAAGTAAGAAAGTTCTGAAATATTTGATCGCTTTGAAAACAGCATATGCCTGTTTCTCCACGTCTGAATAATTGAGCTCAGCACCTTGTAAGTTCGAGCTAAAGAATGCGATTGGAGCTTCCGCCTTCTCTTGAATTGCTTGGGTTAAAATCGCGGCATAAGATTTCTCTGAGGCAAAAGTATATAAGATAAAGGATTCTGAAAAATTTGGGGTAGCTAAAGATGGAGCGTTGATGATAGCTTGTTTGATCAAGTTGAATGCTTCATGCTCATCTAGGCCCAATTTAAAATTTGAATTCTTTTTTATCATATTTTGTAAAGGAGAAATAATACGTGAAAAATCTGGGACAAACCTTTTTACAAAATTGATTTGTCCAAGGAAAGATTGCATGGCCTTTTTGTTATGGGGAATGGATATTTTGGAAATTTCTTTGATTCTGTCAGGTTCAATGTGAATACCAGATTTCGACACTATGAATCCGAGTAATTTCCCTTCACTTAATGCGAAAAAAGATTTCTTTGGGTTAAGTGAAATTCCATACCTTAAACATCTTTGAAAGATTTGTTTCAAGTCTTTGAGATGATCGCTTCGCTTCTTGGAGTACACTGTTATATCATCCAGGTAAATCACTACCGATTTATTGACTAAACCTTTAAACGCGATGTCCATGGCTCTCTGAAAGGTAGCGCCGGTGTTGATCAGACCAAATGGCATCTTCCGATATGCGTATGTGCCCCATTTGGTTCGGAATGTGGTTTTTAACTGATCATCGGGATGTACCAGCACTTGATTGTATCCTGAAAATCCATCCAGGAAAGACATTAATTCTGAGCCCGCTACTGCCTGTAGTATTTGCTCCATAGGTGGGAGGAGAAAATTATCTTTCTGACAGGCTTTGTTGAGATTCCGGAAATCAATACAGATTCGAATATCTCCGTTTTTCTTTCTAACGGGCACTATATTGGATACCCATTTGGAATGTCTGACGGGGAAAATTATTTTGGCTCTCAACAACTTATTTAGCTCAGTCTTTATCTGATTTTCTAAGTTGGGGTGGATTTTTCTGAGCTTCTGCTGGACAGGTTTTCATTGTCAATCATAGGGATAGTGTGTTGAATGATAGAAGTGTTGTATGTCTTCAGCTCATCGTAATTTCATGCAAAAACGTTTTTGTATTGTCTCAGAAGACGGATATATGCTGATTTTTCTTCAGGGGCTAGGCCGTGGCCTAGATTAACGTTTTGCGGCTTCTGATCGGTTCCTAGGTTCACTAATTCATAATTCAGAGTTGAACTGTAGAGTTTAGAATTGGCAGACCTTTTAAACCGACTTTTCAAATCATATAAATCTTCTAACTTAACCACCGATTTAGGTATAGCATTATCAGTGCTATTTTGCTGAATTTGGTGATCATGATGGTCTTCGTCAATTATTTGATTTGAGTAGGATCCTTCAGAAGTGAGGAAATTTACAATGTCTGGATCGTCGTTGAATACTCTCCAGTTGGTGATGTTGTCAGGGATGGATGGTTTAAAGATTAATTCTATTGAAAACCTATCGGGACTAAAATCTTCGGAGGGAATGAGTCTAGAGGCTACGTTAGCTAACAGGTCTGCGCTCACATTTTGGAGTCTTGGGATTGACGAGATATTGAATGCTATGAAATGTGAAGTCAGATCTTGTACTAAAGATTGATAGTGCTTTAAATGACTTGACAGGCAATGTATGGTGTTACGTACCTATTTGATGACAATTTCGGAATCTCCAAAGACTTGAAGATACTTAACATTCAACCCGATTGCTTTGTATAGGCCTTGCACCAAGGCTTCGTACTCCGTTGTATTGTTTGTGCAATCGAACTCAAGTCTGCATGTAAGCATGATCTTGTTCCCGTCTGGGTTAATCAGAACGCATCCTGCTCCTGCTCCCTCGTTAGATTTAGAGCCATCAAAATATAATTTCCAATACAAAGATGTATTTTCAGAGTTGTCTAAAAATTTAAAACACTTTGAATCATCAGTTTGGGAAAAAATTTCAACTTGGGACAAAACTGAATTTTCTAAGTAAGGTGAGGTGTGAGCATTGAAATTGCCGAGGAAAGAATCTACTGAGTAATTGCCTATGATACTGTTGTTGTATGCTATTGCTTCATTCTCTCCTTCCAATTCGGTCACTATGTATTTTTGGTGCAACTCTCGTTCAACCTTTATTTGATTGGGTTTACCGTTGTAGGGTAACCACATGTGCGACCAGTCGGTTGAGAAATATCCGTGGAGTTTTTCAGACCAATCCCTGCTAAGAATTAAACCATAGAATTCAGGGATATCAGCTACTAGAATGTCGATAACCTGGCATACTTTTGGGTTAGACGACAATCTTATGGTCACCTGGTTAAGTTCACCAATCACTTCGACTTGAGATCGATCAAGTTGAACTATGCGCACTGCGGATTTTTGTGGCTGAACATTCAATTTGGCACATATTGATCTGGGTAAAATATTCGTTGAAGCACCAGAATCAACCAAGCAATTGTGCATGTTTTTATTGAAGATTTCATAAGTGAGAAGAAAAGGAGGAGTATGAGATCTTGATCTTCCTCCAATCAAGGCAATGTCATTTGAATCAATCTTATTGATCATGTTGGTTGGAGGTCTTCCCATGTTGTGGGAAGCTACAGCTGTAGGTAAAGGTGTAGTAGGCACGGCATGTAATTCTTTCATCATTATTTTCTGTTGATGTTTCAATTTGCTCAATTCGTAAAGAGTGATATTAGCCCTAGCCTTTTTCATGTCATCGATAATGTTATACTCCATTTCATCCGCCACTATCAGTGTTCTTGATGGAGGTGCTTGATCTGATTGGACTGGGCTAAATTGGGTCGCTTTAGCAGTTGTTTTCTTTGTTGCGACCTTATCTTTTGTTGCAGGGCTTACGCCCTTCTGTTTAGGGGTAGTTTGGGGAGGATCAAGTTGATTTTTGCTTCATGTGCTAACCAGAAATGCTTCTTGATCTTCTTCCTGTGGGAGGATGAAATCCCACATTCCTTGTAGTTCCACAACTTCTTCGTCATCGGTCTGCCCTTCAGTGGTATTCTCTTCTTCTTCTTCTTCTTCAAATTCGACGTTTGAGACAGCATTGGGTGGTTTCATCTCCATGGGAAGATTTCTTTTAAAAGATCTGTAGGGCTTTTTTGAAGAAGTCTCTGCTACTTGTTTTCTTATGTCAATCATCTCATTGGACATGGCCTTTAACACTTTTTGTAATCCTTCCATATCGAAAGGATCCTTCGTTTGCTTCTTCTTGGTGTCTTCTTTGAAAGAGATTTTCTTAGATTTGCGTTCTTCTATTGCAGATCTCTTTTCTAGGGCAACTACGCGTTTTTCTACTGCTAATGCCTCAGTCAAGTTTTCAACTAAGGTCATCTTGTTTGCCCTATCTACGAAGATAGCCAAGTTTGATGGTAAGGCTGTGATGTACCATTCACATCTTACTTCCTCGCTGGGTTGAGAAGCAGCGGGAATTTTGTTGAGGATCTTATTGAACCGTAAATTGAAATCTTTAATGGGTTCTCTAGTCTCAGCTTTAAGATTAGATAGGTCATTGATCAATGTCGCTGTTGATCTGTCATCGCCAAACTTGGTGAGGAATTGACTTTGAAAATGTCCCAACTTGTGATGGACCCGGAAGGTAACGAAAAGTACCATGACCCGACTGTTCCTTGCATTGTGTAAGGAAAAAGCCGGACGACAGCATCTTCATTAGTAACTCCGTTGAGATTAACAGAAAGCATGAAATTATTGATATGCTCTTCAGCTAGCATGCCTGTTTATGGATTGAATTTGGGTAGCCATTTCTTGGGATGGGCTGGTATTGGGCTCAGGGGTGGAGGCATCAAAACCGCCCCAGGATTGTTCCATGGAGATTGGGCCATCGTTGAGCTGCTAGTTAACAAAAGTGCAGAAGATAATCCCTGATGCTGAGAAGATGAAGGTATTATGATCTTTGATGATTGAAGAGGAAGTGTTGTGGAAGATGGATGAGTGATTTGGGATGAGGATGTGGGTGGTTGACTTCGCGGTGAGGGGGTTGAAATGGACGAAGTAGATGAAAGAGTCTCACGGTTAGACTCTGGTGGTGTTTTCCTTGCTCTTTTCCTAGTAGGGAGAGGGAGTTCACTTGGTTGAATACCCAATTTTTCACTCTTCAATCTGGTCAGAGGATGAACAGGATTGTACTGCGAAGTCACGTTGCTGTGAGATTTATCAGACCTCTGAGAAAAAATAGAGAATGCCTGGAGTCTACGAATCAAAGTTTGAATTTCAGGGGGTTCAATGATCAGTTGGTCTGATATATTAGGGTAAGTAGCAGCGGTGGATACTCGAGCGACTTCTAACTCCGGGTTTAACCGTATTGGAGAAGTCGGGGGAGTTGATGAGGGTGATTTACTCTCAGAATGGTATTTGGATTTTGACTTAGTTGCCATTCATAGTTCGTGCCCTCCTTCTAGCGCCAAATATGTTGAGGGCCACGAAATCGGGTCAACAACAAGGGGGATACCCACCTGGTCGGGAACCTGGTTGGCGGCTCCTTGCCCGTTTGGTGTAGCGGGTCCGACTGGGGATAATGGGACCAGCTTCCCTATCTAAAAGATGTGTGTGTGTGTGTGTGTATATTTTGACGATGCTAATCTAAAGGTAATTTTAAGCTAATTTAATTCTAGACTCTAAACTGACTCTATGCTACTGTAATCTAACAAAAAACAGCACATCTAATCTATACTAACCCAAGGTAAAATTCTTTCATTATGCGATCTAAAAATATTTCATACAACAACTGGTAATAAAGATCATTCAGCTATCATAAGAATATAAATCAATTAAGATAAACCATTCTGCATAAGAAGTTAGGAAAAACAGTTGTGAATAGCATATCGCATGATAAATTATTCATATGTTAAGCACAAACAAATGATTCCACCATACAAAAGTGCCAAATGGTAACCCAAACATTCATACATAAACATATAAACAACTCAGTTGTATATCACTCTGAGAATATGAGCAGAAATTAATCAAGAGATAAAAGTACCATTTATGACTGATTTTACTCACAAACTTCAAGCAATAACGATTTATCTCTACTTACTTCTAACATCTACTAAGAGTACAGAAGTGCAACATCAGTAGCAGACATTAAAATGCAAACATAAATAAATCTTGATCCATCCATTCATCAAAAACCCCCTCCGAGGGTGCAAAAGTGCATGTTCTGAGGACAAGTTTTTTGACAAATTTCCGGACCCTTCTCCAAATGCCATGAGAAGGGTTAAATACTACTAACTAACTAATCTTAATTACACAAATTTAGGGAACGGCTTCAAATGACCGCCCTATTACTAAAGCAAATTTTTTTCTAAAAATTGAATCTAATTTCTAACCGTTTCTGTATCTGCTCCTTAGTGCTGTAAGCAATGTGAGGTTCGCCTGGAAAGAGTCGGCTGGTTGTCTTTTCCTTTTTCTCGGGCGATAAAAGTAGAAATAACAAAAGCTGGCACCTCTTTCTGACAAACTAGAAGATATTTTTGAAAATCTTCCTTTGGCTGGGTGTATTTGCTATGTGTATACTTAGTATAACCCAAATTTCTTTCAAACTGATTGTGCTGTTGCTATTTCGGTTTCCGGCCGTGTGAATGACTTAATGAGTTAGGGATTTCGTTGCCTGAACAATCTTACGTGTTGAAAATTGCTTCCGTTCTTTGTTCCAGGCTTTTCTGAAGCATCATCCCTTTTTAGCGTTTTTCTTTTTGCTTTATCCAATCTGAGCTTCAAGATCTTTTGCAAACATGCTGCTTTTGTGCGCCTTTGACTCTGAGTCTTGGATAGTCTATTTTCATCAGTGTCTGTGGAGTGATACTCTGGAATCCGCGGCTCTGCTACATGCGACAATCATTTGCGAAGGCATCTCCTCTCTGTTCTTCTAGTATTGGCGCTTTCCCCTTTTCCTTGGATGTTTCCTGCATATAGATTTATATTAGTTGCTGCCTTACAGTTCACGCAAAGGAAAAGAGAATTGACGAAAAGATTGACATGAAAGCTTTAAGTTCTAATGAATGCATAATCATGACACTCATAATGACTTGACTCTTCGAAAAATGCAAAACGATCATCTTTGGATACTCAGGCGTGCAATCATTAATTTCCCTTAAGGTGTGCGCTCGATTTTGGGTTTACAGATCATGCCGAAGAAACTTTGCGATGAGTGGTTTTTGCGATTCGTATCGCAGCAATTAATATTTTCATTCGTCGCAGATCGCAAATCGCAAAATCGCAGTTTGTAAGATTGCAGATCGCAAATCGCAATATCGCAATTTTCATTTGCTCATTGTGTGCTGCTTATGCGACGTTGCGATATGCGGTGTCGCATATCGGCCATCGGCGATTCCTTAGGTTTTTCTTTTAAGGGCGCTTTCAAAATATGCGATGCGATGAATATCGCATCGCTTCATCGCAGCTTACTTACGCGCATAGGAAAACGCTTCACTCTCTCTTTGCGATGCGATGTAGCTTTTAGGGAGTTAAACACAAAAATTTTGATAAAAATATTTTTGAGATTTTTTGTTAAGGGTCCCCCTTTGCTTGGTATTATTGCTAATACTAAACAAAGAGGGGGGTTGTTGGTGACCACAACAGGTCCCCTAGGGTAAATTTTGGGGGAAAAATCTCAAGTTTTGTTGTATAAAGATGTAAAGTCTCCGTAGGTTGTGGTCGTAGAGTGGATAGATAATTAAACAATTAAAAATGGTTTTACCCTCTTTTATGTAAGTTGAGTCGGCTTTTGAAGATCTACCCATGGTTCATGGACCATGGGATTATATAAATAAGTGTGTCTTAGGATGTCCAAGACAAGTAATGAAGTTTGGTCTATGGGAGAAGTCTACAGAATTAGTGAAGAAGAGTAGGAAGAAAGACTCTGCAGCTATGTGCGCAGAGGCCTAGAGTAGAGACCTAAGCTAAGTGTGCAGGGAAGTTTTGAGTCTATAAGATGAACAGAATATTAATAAAGAAGATTATTGCAGAAATTCTTGAGTTTTGCCTATTTACTTATGTTATGTATGTTGTAATGAACGATGGGTATGAAATAATGATGTGTTAATGCGCAATTTTACCTATTCTATATTATTATACGAACATAATTAATGTTATTTTTTTACGCAAAGATTATTTTTTTGTATGTTGAAGTTATCGAACACTTAAGCCGATCAGGGTAATTACTGGGTTAAGAATAATCTTTGATGCGTGTAAGTAGTTGACTCACCTATTCAGGTTCCGCAAAAGACAATTGTAGACCTTTGCAAAGGGCTAGAGGCTGATTAGATGAAGTTATATTGATAAGCCTTAAAGGCTTATCAGTCTGTGTGAAGGCAGATTTAGGGCATAAAACAACATCACATTGATCTTTGGGTGCAGAAACTTGGTTCCAGCAGCCCCCAATACTACTTAAGGTGAGACTTCAGTCTATGCTCCACATATTGATGCCAAAAGGGCCAGTAGTGTAGGGATTTGTTTGGAACAACTAACTATAAACCTGGCTTAGGACCCACTAAGCCAACACCAGGTTCCTTATTATCAGAACCCTCCTTACCCACAAATGCAAGTGCCTATTTCCCAAGCTACCCCTTCATATCCAGGTCGTCCACCTTTGGAATTTAATCAATAGTTGCTTTTTGTGGCTACTCTTGAATTACCGGATTTAACTCTTCTTACTAATGACCCCATTTCTCATTCACCATGGTGGTCGATTATTCCCATTAAGTTTCCTTCTAATATCACAAAATTCAATGGGAATCCTAGACAAGACTCGTCGACGCATGTTATGATGTATCATCTATGGTGTTTATCCAACTCCCTTAATGATGATTCCATTTGACTTCGTCTTTTCCAATGAATGCTTACAAGTACTACAACTAAATGGTATATTGAGTTACCTAGAGTGTCATTTCACGATTTCAACACTTTAGCCACTACCTTCCTCACACATTTCTAGTTACCCATCAGATACACAACTGGAACAAAACTATTGGCTAACTTCAAACAATCAAACTCTACTCATATTTTAAATCACATTCATGAGTGGAGTCACTATCTTTTGTTGGTCAAGGCTTATGTTCCCGATCAGTTGTTAGTGGAATGGTTTGTCAAATCTCTGTTAGCTCCCATAACAGAAGATGTGACCAAAGGTGGAGTCGTTACCAAAGAGCAAGTTATTGCTCATGTTCAATTTTTAGATATGGTTTATACCCAATCGGGCATGCTCTATGATAAAATACCAAACGCTCTGAGACGTTCGAATAGTATTCCTCTTGTTGTCGCTAAATCTTGCACCAGCAGCACAAGTGTAGTAGGAGGCAAGGAAAGCTCCTTAGAGACAACCTATGGGTTGATTGTAGACCAGTGCCTATGATATCTTAAATATAGGAGTGCTTGTAAGGTTATGTGTGAGGGGTTTGCGACACTCCAATTGTCATGTAAATAAAAAAGGTATGAGGGGGGTTGGTTCATTCCTCCAAAGGTATGAGTTATGCATTTCAGGTATTGCCTCACACTCACAGTTCCCAGTAGTATCACATAGAAAAACGAAGGCTGATTACCTCAAAGGGGATTACAGCTTAATAGTCTTTGTTGAGTAGATGAGAGAGGATTAGGAGAGAGCATAACTCATCATATAGAGCCCAAAACATCCAAAATTCTATGTTGAAAGCATAGAGGCACAAGCAATGGGAAATTCTACACTTGTTTGAGTTACAAGTAGAAATAATGGAATGAAGAGAGGATGGGTGTTATGATTCTTATAGAGCAGTTTAAAGATATACTTCAGCCCTTCATACAAGCATTATGAATTAATAAATCAATACACATGGATATGTAAGGAAGCATGAAATAATTTCTAGCAGCTATTGTAGCACACATGCAGAGAAGAATATGAACATAATGGAATTAACAAAAGGAAAAACATACTGTAATGCTAAGAAGGAGGAATCACCACCATTTCTGTGATAGTCTGAAGATCTTCCTGTGTAAATTAATACAATCTAAGATAATAGTCATTCACTTACAGATTTATGAGCCAAAATATGGTATCACAAAGTTTAGCCGTCACGGGTGAGAAATTCTGGAACCTATGTATAATATTGCTTCCCCATATTTATAAGAAGAGGGGGGGTTGGAATTACAGTCTACAAAATATCTGAGCCTAAGCCCCAGCTGTCATGATAGACTAGCTATCTTGGTCAATGTTAGGCTCTGCTGCCCCAAAAAGATTACAATCAGGATCCAATCCCTTTCTTGGAAATAAACAGAAATAAAAGCACCGAGAAAGAAAGAGGAGAGGGGAAGGAGGAGGTGTCCCCTTGTTGTTCAGTGGAAACCCTTGATTTAGCCACATCCCTACTGTCATCATGTTTCTCACTACTGATGAGACAGTTCATTGCTACTCAGCTGGATTCTATCCATTCTGCCTTAACTGCCTAAGTGAGTTGTTTAGTGGAGAAGTGATGGAATGTGAAAGTCGCGTGTCCAAGCGGTCATTTCCTGCATGACAAAGTCGAGCGCCATGTCGTTTCATTAAGACTTCCTGAATCCTCCCCATACCGATCTACATCCACACCATGCCTTATTTAATATCACCGTTGCTGACCCATCCACCCATTTAATCTCTGCAACACGCTATCAATGCACCACGTTTGTGGGTCATTTAATCATTTAAAACTGACAAAAAGGTGGGTACTTTTGATTTTATCTTAGGCCCCTTATTACAGCCCCTTTATGAATTTCCTTATATGACCGAGGGCTGGAACCAAAGGCCCATGTATTTTGCACTAAATCTCTCAATAACTGAGTGGGGGGGCCATTTTCTTTATATCACAAAAGTCCTTTATCGGTCGATTTCTTGTACCCAAAATATTTATAGATCACAAGTCATAATATATCACATTTGAGGTTTTTCCTTATCGTAATAGCAATCACCGATAAGCCTGAAATCAAGAACCCTCTATCATCGGCACCCGGAAATAGCCCCACAGGATCCTTAAAACACCAAAAATGAGTGACACATGTCCACCCACCACACATCATCCGTACGAACCACATCATTGCTGACGTCAGCTACCATGTCAGCTCAGTAGACTAATTAGAGATTGCCGCGTGGCCCCCTAGAGGAGAGAGAAAAAGGCCAGTCGGGGCTTGGTTTTGTAGGGAATTCCTTTGTATTTGAAAATCAGCTCTCCTCGGGACTTTAAAACAAGCGTCGCAAATCGGTGAATTTTCATTGTTTTCGAGTTTTGACCCCCACCAATCACCAATATTTGATGCCACGTGGAGGAGAGTGAAAGGGAGAGCTCGACCCTTGTTTTGTAAACCATTTCCTTTGTATTTGGTTTTCTCGGCCCCCCAGCAATTTAACACTAAAGCCCAGTCCTTCAGCAATTCTCGCAATATCACCATTCGGTGATGGTTCTGGCCCTACGCTAGTGTGCACCCCTTTGCACCTGCGATCGTCGATCTATAATATCGGCACTCGGTCTTGAAACCTACCGATAAAACATTCTGCCTAGACCTGGGACCCCTCCGATAGTCGAGATGCGATATCGGTGATCGGAGGATCGTTGTTCTCACTCCCCTCCTATATTCATTGCCTACCAAAAACCTTGATTAGCGATTGTGATTTGTCCCCGGGTCCCGCTTGCGATTTACCCTCCATACTTAGCCATTTTCTTGGTTTTCTGGGCTTTTCCAAGGTGGACCTTCAAAATTCTTTATCTTCTACTCCAGAATTCCATTTTTGGACTTCTATATACAACTGGAAAGCTCTTTCCAAGCATGATGCAATGGAAAGTGTATGATTTGGCTCTGATAGCTTCTGTGGCCAAAAATTAAGCATCAAACTTCACTGCTATTGGGCATTTGAAGCAACTAGTGACTAAAAAAATAGTGAGTGACAACACCTCCTCTACCTAGTAAAGAATCTCATGTTGTCGATGGCATTATAGGTCCTACCAATTTGCAGTCCCTAAGTAAACTATCTGGTATTGCTCTCGCCACCCCTGCGCAAAACCCTCAATACTATGCTCCTGCGGCTTCTGCTTTCGAGTTAAATGTCATTTCATCTGATAAAGGAAAGTCTCAATAACAAATTAGAAGCAAGAAGAAAGGTAAAGGTAAGAAAAATAAAGATCCCTCACTACAAGAAAAAAAAAACAAATTCGTCTTTCGATGAGAAACAAAATCCTTAATACCCATGTTTGATTTGTAACAAGGATCACTTTACACATGATTGTCCACACCATGCTAAAGTGAATCAGTTTCTTAAATCATCCGCTTCTCCTTTCATGTTGACCGAGCCATTTCCCAATCAGGAGACTCATATGGTTGCCGGGGATGCTTCTTCCTCTAACACGATTTTGATGCTTTCCTACTCAAATCTGAAATCTTATGTCATGGTAGCCACTTGGAATAAGGACTACAATAATGTGAATCCATTGAACGACCAAGCTACTGATAAACCTGCCAATTTGGCTACACCTTCATCTGATATTGTTCCACCTCTGGTTCCTATAGAATTGACTATCAAGCCTCCGAAGGGTGTTATCCATAAGTCTGCTTTCAACTCTTGTTTGAGAGCCGCCAAAAATTATAATGGAGTTGAATACTTGGCTTGGTTTCCATAACCTTTGTCGACTCTTGAGCTGATGCAAAATTTTCCCACCCAAAAGAAGGCCTTATTATTAGCTATCAGATGTGTGGATCCATCAGATTCCAGCCTAGTGGTTTTATCTCATGAAAACTATACCCCTCGACTTCCAGCTCAGTTACCTTTTATGATTTAGGTCGTTGTCCATGGTAATAAAATTCATCATCCTATTGTGGATCAGGAAGGCTTGACCTACATCATGTCTTTGTCTTGTTGGAAGGCGATTAGTTCACCCCAACTGAGTCAATTGACCACCACATTAAAAGCCTTTAATGGAAGGACATATAAACCTTGTGGGATTATGAATTATCTCTGTTTAAGTAGAAGTTATTGATGGACCTCTTGATTATAATATTCTACTGGGATGTACATGGGTTTATTTTATGGCTTCTGTTGTTTCGACTTACTTCTAAACGATCACCTTTCCTCATAAAGGCAAGATCGTGGCCATAGATAAACTCACCTTTTTCACCTCTAATTCCAATGTTACTAGAAGTGTCCCTCTTGTAGGGGAAGCCCTACATTCCTATAAACATGTCAGAGTTGGATTATTGAAGGATTCATCACTCATAGGAACCTTTTGGCTCACACCGCCTCTCCCTCCCAGCTCCTCTCCTTGGGTTTCTTATATCAATATGATATCATCCTCTATGATCCTAGCCGATCTATGGATTGTACCTGATGAAACTGACATCCAAAGTTTTTGCGATTGAATGTTGCTTAGCCTAGTTGAGCAAGATTACGGAGGCATATATTTGGCTTGTGCAACCCATATTTTTTCTTCGATCAATTGGGTAGATTGATCACTGGATTATGGCACAACCTCTAATCTTTATCATGTATATTCTCTACTAAAAAAAGCATCATGGAAATCATGATGTCAGACAACGTGCCATGGGATGAACATCATCATTGTTCCTCCTTCCCATATACCATTGAAGATAATATTAGTGGTGTATACCTACCTAATTTTTTCAAACCCTTTACAAATTTTGTCTCCATTCATGAGATTGACTCTAAGAAGAATCTTTAGAATATCGAAGAAATGATTCCTCTCGATATTTCAATTAAACTAGGAATAGTCGAAAATATATACATCAAAGCATATTGTTCTTCATCTAAAATTGAGATTTATCGAGCCCCTTTTCATGATTTTAGAGATGCTTTTTCCTGGATGTATGAAGAAATTCCAGGTATTGACCCAAACATAGTGGCACACAAAATTAAGATGTATCTTGATGCCAAACCCGTCTAGAATCACCTCTGTCTAGCCCATCCCAAGAAGGCTACCCGGATAAAAGTTGAAATCGAAAAACTTCTTTAGTCTAGTTTCATATACCTCATTCCTTTAACTGATTGGGTATCAAACGTTTTCCTTGTCATGAAGAAACACTGCACGATTCAAGTATGTGTCGAATATCGAAATGTAAATCATGATTGTCCAAAAGACAAATAACCAACCCTGTTTATTGACTAGACTGTTGATGAACGTGCTGGGTGTGAGATTTATTCATTCATGGATGGATTCTTGGGCTATAATCAAATCAACATTCTCCCAGAGGACTAACCTAAAACTACATTTATTTGTCCCTAGGGTACTTTTTCTTATAGAAACCTCCCTTTTGGTTTAAATAATGTAGGGGCCCCATTTCAACACTTGATGGATTACATTTTCCATGACATCAAGCATATCGTGCAACCCTATTTG
This sequence comes from Pinus tabuliformis, assembly GCA_031772625.1. Classification (NCBI taxonomy): domain Eukaryota; kingdom Viridiplantae; phylum Streptophyta; class Pinopsida; order Pinales; family Pinaceae; genus Pinus; species Pinus tabuliformis. The sequence continues at coordinate 1,416,983,099 of CM062816.1, forward strand.
GACAATCTCCCTACTCACTCCAAGTGTCGGGTTGATCACCCCATGTATTTACGGGCCATTTTTCTCTATTGTAGACATTATAACATTCAACTTAACCCACACATATGTGTGTTATGTGTCAGTTCAATTCGACTCCTTGATTTTGTTATTTCAAAATAAGGAATTTGTATTGATCCTTTGAAATTCCAGGCAATTGTTGAATTTCCTGCACCTTCTACCCTCATTCAGCTATAAAGAATAAAAGGGAAAACTAAATTCCTAAGGAGGTTCATCCCTAACTATGCTAAAATGACCAAAGAATTTACTCACTTACTGAAAAAAGGGATCCCCTTCCATTGGGATGATGTTGCACATAAATTGTTTGATGCCTTGAAAGATGCATTGGTTCAGGCATCTCTCTGATATCCCCCTAACTATCAGTGTGACTATTTCCTATATCTTATTGTCGCCATCTTTACTATAGATATGGCGTTGGTCCAAGAAGATGATATGGGGACTGAAAATCCCATTTATTGTCTGAGTCGAAACCTCAACGATACTGAGATCTGGTATACTCATGTAGAAAAGTTGGCTTTGGCGGTTGTTCAAGCCGTCCAATGATTTTTCCATTACATCCTTCTTTGGAAAACTATGGTCATTTCAGATTGCAACCCTATGACTTACATATTGTCACGTCAATTGTTGGGGGAGGAAGACTCTAAGTGGAGCGTTATTATCTAAGAGTTTGACCTAGAATTCATCAAATCCAAGTCAAAGAAATCCTTAGTTTTTGTTGAACTAATGTGTGATCTCCCTTCCCTTGATGTTGAATCTACATCTGAAGATTCCATCCTTGGAAAGTCATTGTTTATGATCTCATCATTTGACCCATGGTATGGATATTTTCTGATCTACCTCTAGAACCAAACTTTCTGACCTAATACCTCTCGCTCCAAGCAACGACGTATCTGATACCAATCCTAAAATTATTTGATTATTGACAATACCCTTTACCATCATGGTATCGATATGATTTTACAGAGGAACCTCACTCTTGAGGAGGCCAAGAAAGTCCTTAATGAATGCCACTCAAGGGCATGTGGAAGACATTTATCTGGTTATGCTACCATGCAAAATATCTTACGCGCTAGTTACTTTTGGCTAACCATTTTCCGCGACTATATCCTCGCAGTCCAGAAGTGTCATGTGTTCCAGATCTATGATTGTAAAATCCATGCTTCACCTGCTCTGTTGCATCCCATTTTCGCCATTGGTCCCCTTGCAAAATGGGTTATTGACTTTATGACATGTAACCCTCACTCGTTCGGGGGGCATGGATATATCATTGTCGTCGTTGACTACTTTACTAAGTGGGACGAATCGATGCCTACATTTAACAACACTGGCGAAACGATTGCATATGTTTTCTTCAACCACGTCATTGCTAGGTTTGGTGTTTCACAAGCAATAGTTATGGATCACGAGAAGCATTTTCAGAACCATATGATAATCGAATTAGCTTCCAAATTGGGACTTTCACATGAAAATTCCACTCCCTATTATCCTCGGGCTATCAGAAAAGTTGAGGCTATCAACAAAGTTCTTAAGACTATGCTTCAACATATGATAGGGATCCATAAATTGGATTGGAACTTGCTTCTCTTTGCTACCTTGTGGGCATACCAAACCTCAGTTAGGACTACTACCAGATTCACACCCTTCCAGTTGGTTTATGATATCGAAGTGATCCTTCCCATTGAATGTGAAATTCCATCATAGAAACTAGTTATCGAACTTCTTCCTACTTCTTCCATAGAGAAGGAGCATCTTTTACATCTAACTTGTTTAGATGAAACCCGATGCAAAGACACTTTAGCCAATGAAGCTCATAAAAGATGCATCAAAGCACAATATGACAAAAGTGTCAAGCCTAGAGTCTTCTCGGAAGGAGATCTGGTTCTCTTATATGACTAGGAGGTTGATAAGTTAGGTCCAAGAAACTTCCAGCCTATGTGGTTGGGCCCATAAATTTTCAAGCATGTCCTTGTAAAAGGGGCCTATGAGTTAGTAGACCTCGGTGAAATTCCACTAACGCAATTGATGAGCTCCATCACTAGGTAACATATGGACCTTAATTCACCTCCTATCTTAGTAAAATCAACTCTTCTCACAATTTATTACATGTTTTCATTATATTTTGTTTAATGAGATGAGTCAAAGTGAGATATTATGCCTAGTGGACTAATGTGCATTGAAGGTAGGTTTGTGAGAGAAAATTAGGGAATTTTGGCAAGATTAAGGGCTGAAACCTGAATGGGACAAGGAAGAGAGATTATAGGAGTTAAATCCTCCTCATTTACTCCCCCCTCATTCAAATATTCCTCCATCAATCACACTAGCTCGGAGTACAAGTAGCCAAGTCATGAAGATCAAAAGGCAATCGAGCAAGTGACAGTCAAAGAGTTATTTTATCTCAAGTTTTTGAGCCGAGCCTCCCTAAATTTAAGGAAGTCATTGGAGACTTCAATTTTATAAATAAAGAGGCCTAGAACCTCATTAGGATTCAAATTTTTGATGTAAAAAACACTAGTTATTTTTGAGCTCCAGACTTGTGGAAGACATTGCTATGTAATTTTCTGTTTTGATAATGAGAAAGAGCTTTTTCCTGATCCAGTACTGAGTTAACTTAGAGGGTTGAAGCTCTTGGATTAGTTTTGGATAGTGGATCCACCCATAGCATGTTTTTGGGGCTTAAAGCCCGAGTTTTGGTCAAAGTAATGTAAAGACTCCGCGAAGTGGGGGCACGAAGTGCGAAAGTTTAGGATGATTCATAGGGTTGTCCACCATAAAATAATGTAGTTGAATGTAAGTTGTGTCAACCTACCCATTGTTTGCGAACCATGGGATTGTATAAATATAGTGAGGCTCTAAGCATAAAGATAGTCTTGGGAGTTTTTGAAAAAGAATAGATAGATGTGGAGGCATGGTTAAAGGACAGGAGTGGATCTGAAGGTATTGGGTCGTAGTAGTAGGTAAAGGCTCTACAGCTGAGTGCGTAGAGGCCTAGTATAGTCCATAGCTGAGTGCGTAGACCCATGTAGCTAAGTGCGCAGGACAGAGTCGGGTCTGTATTGAACTGAACTTGAAAAGGATCATTAATAAAACTAAGTTGATTCGACATATTGTGCCTCTAGATCTATATTTTGATGTTCAACATTAACGATATCTGTTTATCTATATGCGCACACTTTTATGTATGTTTATGTATGAAAAATTTCTAAGTAATTAATGAACAGAGCCTAACTAAGGAAGACTTGGGTAATTAATACTGGTCGCACTGCAGCTGGATCTGTGCGAAGGCAACCCCACAGGACATAAGGAGCCCGCTGGTGCGCATAATCTAGTAAGCGCGGAGGTTGAATCGCGTATCTATCACCCATATCAGACATCCCCAGGGTGTGGAAACCTAGTTCTAGGACCCTCCCATACTACTTCGGGTGAGACCTCTGTCCACGCTCTGCGGACTATTACTGAAAGGGCTAGTAGTACCGGGATTTGCTTAGCTAAACTCATTGTTGAACCTAGGTCAGGCCCCACGTAGCCAACAAATGGTTCTGTTGCCAGGACCGGGATCTACTTAAGGGATGTCTAATGTCATGCCACTGGAACCCAACAAAGAAGGAAATTGAAGAGTGGTTGGATAAGAATATTCACAAGTTCGCGACATAGGAAAATAGAACTCCGCAGGTGTCTGAGAAAAGGTGGCTAGATCGCTACGTGTATATGGAAATCCACGAGATTTTATTCACATCCTGTCCTTCTGAACTATATGAGTGGATCGCAAGGTTAGCCAATAGCCAGGGAAGGTGTAGGCTTGACCACCCAATAGTGTGGACTCCGGAATTAGTGTGCAAACTAGAGGCATTAGAAGATAAGATCGTGCAAGCTGTGGACCATTGGCTCAAATGGATAATAGGGGGATTCATCACTGAGTTCACAGTAGACATGACCATAAGCTACGGCGAAGCTGAACGATGTTTTCTCAAGGGACCATGAGGTAATTATATTAAATATTTGAATACCTGGATTAAGATGTTGTTATGTGAAAAGCAGGTTATGTGAATACATTAATGTTTGGGATGACGCGGAGCAAAAATATCTACAAAGGTAGCGAGGAATTAGGAAATAGTCCCTTAATTTCACCTTCGCGAGAAAGCAATGAAGAGCTCGCTCGGGTCTCTCCGAGAAGTGTGGTCAGTTTGATAAGCCAGTGCATTCCACAATTACCACCTCCACCCACGACATCGCTCGCTTCACCTCCTTCACCTCCATCTCCACCCACTCCACCTCCACCACCCCCACAGTTCAACATGGCGAGCGTGATCAAGCTACCCATATTCAGAGGAGTAGAGAATGAGGGTCCGAACCAATTCTGGTTCATGGTAAGAGTAGTGTGGGAAGCACAAGGGGTCACGGACGAAAACATTAAGAAGGCTACATTGGTGAGTGCACTGCAGGATCGTGCGTTGACATGGTATATCAAGCACTCTAATGACCACCCAAATGCAAGGATAGCAGAGATCCAGATGTTGGGTGATAAAAGGTGCCTTTTCAACTCCTAATTATCTTCGCATTAATTATCAATCTGGGCAAGTCTTTCTATTTCAAGAGTGTACACAGTATGTGGCGGCTATTTAACTCAGAGAGTAAAGGTTCTAAATTGCAGTATAGATCTTTTAAATACAAGAGTAAATGGATGCAGCAAGTAAATTCTAATTGCAATTAAAAGAAAACTCAATCCTTCAATGAAATCAAATCCTACAACAACTTAGGTAACAGTAATATGCAATTCAAGTAACAACAGTATCAGTTAAGAGTATAGCAATGATAACTCTTCTCTTAGAAACTGATTGAATTTAAATCAAATGCACTACTCCATAAAACAACGATGACATCAATCTGAGAGCCTAACAATAGTAGTTAATTCTCATTACAGTTGATTACATCAAGCAGGGTATTCATCTAGGAAACTCAATCCAAAGTGAAACGAAACTAATTAAACAACAATGTTGTAAATTATATAAAACAGAGCTATTCTGTCAACACAAAGAAATAGCAAACAACAATGAAATAAAATAGCAGAAAGAAATAATACTATCAAACTGTCACACTTGTAATAATTGAAAATATATGACACAGGTGAAGCAGTGAATTCCACTAGAAGTCGGGCCCTTAGCCGCCAGCATACACTGCTGGTTACTTCAAATAAATGAAAAGGAACAACAAATCCTCTTATGTATTAATCATGAAAGAGTATTACAATGTATTTGCATTCTTTGCTATAGCAAATGTCTGTAATTGAGAATTACAATAATAATAACAACAGTTGTCCCCTTTATGCTTACAATCGTTTCCTTTTATAATGAGAAAGTGGTAAAATGATAAATAGTAAAAGCGATCCCTCAGGATTTCTCGATCCTGAGGGATTCGCGCAATTTTCTAACTTCAGACATCTTTCCCTTCTTGCGCTGATCCTTATGATTTGTTTTGGCCTTATCTGTAACTATCATGCTCCTTCCTTAACTTACTGCTTTTTCGTTGTTCCTTAGTTAGGGAACAACAGTTGTCCCTTTTCGTACTTTCCTACATGAAGAAGGATAATAATTAGCTAAAGCATAACTGCAAATGATTTCTGTATTTCTTACCATAATTTCTTAATAGATTAGCACATTGAGATATAGAAAGGATGATAATAAAGGAAAAGGATAATAAGTTAATAGTAAATGCATACCTTTTCCATGACCCAACATACTCCCCTGCTTACCCTTTTTCATGTCCTCATGAAAACCATATAATTTGTATGCAGAGCAATCAAGGAATAAGCTGGAGAAGGAATGTCATAAAGCGGTCTGAAACCATGATTCTTGGCCAAGATTTCAAAGATGTGCCATGTCTGTCCTTCAGGCAGTTCATATATAGCCTTGTACCCCTCATCAGGATACCAAATAATAGGGCTGTGGAACCGACAGCCTAGCCAATAAGGACCTTCCCTTAAGATGAGATTACTATAAGTGACAAAGCGTTCTGCAGCCAGTTTAAAATTTTTATAATTAAATGGCTCTCTATTCTATACATTGTTATTGGAAACTGTCCATCTGAACTTGGTTGCAGCCAAGGAGCTTTCCTGAATGGAGAGGAAATACTCTACTCCTTTTTGGACAATTTCTTTCTGAATAGGCCCCAGAGTTTTGATTACTCCTTCCCTCTTCATCAAACTTTTGTGATTGGCCAGCATTTGTAATGGGTGTTTTAGTTCACCTCTAACCCAAAGGTCTAGTCCATTTTCCTACCTTTGGAACGTGTTATGAGCCTTGAACCATTTCATTTAGTTAATAGCGAAAAAATTAAAAGCTTGAAATTGTACATCCCCTACAAAAGGACTGGGGTTCTTTTTAGTTTCTTCCTCTAATACAAAATTGTGTAAATAAAATTCACACAACAACCTCTGAACTTTTACCCCATGATGTTTGCAACAGTTTATAAAATCCTCAATTGTTTTCAACTCTATCGATTTTCTAGCTTTGACGGCTTTGATCTTCAACTATAAGTATCTTTCCATCAAAAATAGGGCATAATTATTGGCAGGAGATCTGCATGCCAATATGTCAGTATATAATGAGAAAATAGTATCCATTTGACTCCTGACCTTTTCTAATCTGAGCTTCATTTTCTCATTCCTCTCTTCTACCTTTCGGTATTTATCAAATGCCTCACATTCTGAGATGTTCATGTCTCAAAGTTGCTTCTGTAATTCTTGGTATTTCTATTGGGGGACTGTTTCTAGTTCAAGGCATTCTATGGTAAGCTGAGCCTGGACTAAATCTTCTCGAAGATTCACTATGCTAGGGTCGTTGCTCATCATGATATCTTTGGCTTTGGTATTTGTCTATGTACTCCTGCTATGAGAATGGATGTTGATTGTCTGTGTTTCTTTGCTATAGGAGGCCCAAACCTCTGTCTAGGTAGATGTGCTGTAGGAGGGTGTTATCTCTATCTAAATGGCTAAGTCATGAGAAAGTATAGCCTCTGTTTGGGTAGTTGTTTCTGCAAAAATTTCATGTTGTTCCCTAATAGGTTCAGTGAGTATGGGCTCAGTTTGAGTCCCCGTAGCTTTTGTTTCTTGCAATTCAGTTTGGATGGCTACGTTTATTGTTTCTGGGGTTTTATCTAGGACTTTCCCTACTGATAACTCCCTTATTTTTCATTTGAGCCTCTTCACTATTTTCCACAGCCTCTGTTGTTCCTTCCTGAGCTTTTTAATTGTGGCTCTATTCTTTTTAGGGGGAGCGAGTGTTTTGCTGGTCGTTTCTACTCCTAACGAGCCTGGTTGCTCGTCTTGACTCTGCTCTAAAAGAACTGTGTCCCCAGATTGATTGTCATCTTCTTGGTCTATCTCCATGTCCTCTGTTTGGTCTATATTTTCTATATTTAGGTCTACCTGGCTGGGTTCTTCTAGAGGTATATCGCCAGGTTGGTCCGTCTCTTCCTGAGTGACTTTTGCTCTTGTTTCTACTTCACAGATTACATTTTATGGTATGCTCCTGTTGTGGCCATAGTTTTCTTCCAATTGGGTTGCTCCAATGTTAAAGTTGAGTGGGCTTTTGAGCTGTATAAATTCATTCATATTAGCCAAAATCTAGGCCAATTCAATATCAAGCAGTAAGTCTCGTGGTGGACTTGTATTTGGTGTTGAGGGAAGTTCTGTTTCATTTCTTTCCTCTTCACTAGAGTGCTCTATTTCTTCCTGAATTTCTAACTCCAGGTCATCCTGTCCTTCCAACAATAAATATTGCTCATTTTCTGGACTAGATAGTTCTATGGGTTGGTTGCTGCTACCCTGGGGATTTTCAGTTGTTCCCAAGCTTGTCCTTACTCTGGTAGAGTGTTTGCATTTTTGTGGAATGTTTGTTGTGTGGGTAGTCCTTTTCCTTTTTGGAATAGGGTTAGGAGCAGGTAAATCTAACCCCCCTTCTATGGCAAATATTAATTCTTCCCAACTTGTTTGCTATTGGGCGATGTTGTAGCTAACTATCAGCCTAATTAAACAATGATGACTTACGACTATTTCTATGTGTCAGGATTTCCTTATTCTTTCAGCAGAATCATGCAGTAAGAAATTCAAATATGCAGGTAGATTTACTGAACATTTTTGTTTCAAAACTACTAACAGTTTAAGTTGATGCGGCCTTACCACGTCTTTGTGCCCGTCACATGTAATGAAATTCTGAACAACTCTGGCTAGTTCTCCCCATGGTTCTCCAAGGGATGATGGTCAAACTCCTTTTCCTTTGATGATCAGCTCTTGCCCTTCATCTTTAAAGGTTTCAATGGCATCCTGCAGCTTCAGTCATTTATTCATCCACACGGGTCCTTCAGCTGGTAATCCAGAAACTTTTGCAATCACAGCATCTGATACTGTGATTTGTCTGCCCCTCACCATAGACTGGTCATTCTGTAAATTCTATAGGAATTCTATGGCGATTGTTTCATTGGGTTGCTGAAATCGTGTGAAATATGCTACCCACCCGGCTCAGACTAGAATTTCTCTGGCGGCATCAGAAACAGCCAGTATCAGCGGCTCCCTGCGCACTGTTCTTCCTCCCATATTGCCTAAATTCTACACACTATAAGTTAGCACAGGTAACACAGCAATAGACAGAGCCAGCGATGGAACAACAAGTTGTTATGATCGTTATATCAGATGATATTTTTCAGCATAAATACCGTTAAAGACTTGCTATTATGGAATGTCATATAGTTCGGCATAACCAAATAAAGGACTGACATGCATGCATAAGTACTTTGGGAGTCACCCTCGCCCCCTTTGAAATGATAGGTCACCTTCGACCGAATGAATGAAGGAAAATCATGCTGGTGGCAATGTACAGGGATGATGGGAGTGGTAAGGTACGCCTATTTATGAAAGGATCGCAAGAGATATTAGAGTGCTGAAATCAATGCATATACGATAATTATCAATTAGTGAGGAGATGCTATGAGGTGATTTCGAAAAGGGAAAAAGGACATCTGACACAAAAAGATACTTTACCATCATCATTCCACTTAAAGCTTATTATGATTGATTTTTTAGAAGATATCCATGCATAAAGGTTCAACATAAATTAGGAATATAATCACTCTATAATAAAGATACCAAATAAGGAAAGGGACTTATAATAGCTATTGATGTTGGAAATATGACTTCAATATCATCAGCAAAGCTTTTGTTGCCTACAGGCATCTATAGCCTCAATAGAGTTGCTTTCTAACCCTTTGGAACCATGTTCCTTTATGTAAAATAGGGAAAGTGCATTATGCTATCAAAGTGGAGACCAATGTGCTGGCTTGGTGACCATTTGAACACATTGCCACTCACTAGGAAGGAGCAAAAGGTGGGCAGGCCAGCTCGTGATGAGACCCCCTATCCTCCATCTATAAAAAAATCATACAATTGTTAGTAAATATATATATATATATATATATATATATATATATATATATATATATATATATATATATATATATATATATATATAACACTTCCTATTTACACATAGAGAGTGGCTCAACACTCCTTAAGAGTAGGAATGGTGGGAGAAATCTAAACATATCAAATAGAGGAAAGTATTCCCTTAACCTTATTTGATGATAATGAATAGAGAGAGTTATAGGGTTTAGGGAAGAACCCGCATAGTACAAGTAATCAATCTCTTTGATTTATAATGGAAATGAGGACAATCAAGTGATATAGATGGTTGTGTCCTTTCTTTTTCGATCAATACAAAGCAAGCTTGTTTAAAGATGATAATATTCAATACTTGCTTGTTCCAGTAATCCTCATATTTGTATCCTTTCATATATATTTGTACCCTTGTGCCTGATAGAGGGTCATAAAAAGTGAAATAATATTCACAAAGTGCTTATTTCCTAAAGAAAACCTCACACAAAGAGTGTTGTTCCTTGTAGGGAACAACAAGAAAGGACACAAAAAAAGGTGTTGTTCCTTAAAGGGAACAACATATGTTCCCTATAAGGAACAATGAATGAAAAATACATGTGGATGGTGTTGTTTTGTGTCGGGAATAGCAAAAGGATATATACATGATGGTGTTGTTCCTTATAGGGAACAACAGTTGTTCCTTAGGAGGAATAGCAAGAAGAAAAATTGCACACCGAAAGTGTTGTACTTTAGAGGGAACAATAGCTGTTCCTTAGAGGGAATAGCAGTTGTTCCTTATAAGGAACAATGAAAAGAGAAAAATAATTGGACACGAAATTGTTGTTCCTTAGAGGGAATAGCAGCTGCTCCTTAAAGGGAATGGTAGCTATTCCTTAGATGGAACAGTGGAAAAACATATGCAAACGAAATTGTTGTTCCTTAGAGGGAATAGCAGCTATTCCTTAGAGGTAACAGCAAGAAAATAAGTCCAAACAAAAATGTTGTTCCTTAGAGGGAACAATAGTCGTTCCTTAGAGGGAACAACAGTTTTTCCTTAGATGGAACAAAAAAAAGAATATACACAAAATTATTATTCCTTAAAGGGAACAATAGTTGTTCCTTAGATGGAACGGCAAGAAAACAAATACATACGGGATTGTTGTTCCTTAGAGGGAACAACAACTATTCCTTAAAGGGAACAACAGTTTTTCCTTAGAGGGAAGAGCAATTGTTCCTTAAAGGGAACAGCGGGAAAACAAATCCATACGAAACTGTTGTTCCTTAAAGGGAACAGCAAGAAAACACATACACGTGAAACTGTTGTTCCTTAGAGGGAACAACAACTGTTCCTTAGAGGGAACAACAAGAAAACGCATACACACGAAACTGTTGTTCCTTAGAGGGAACAGCAGTTTTTCCTTAGAGGGAATAGCCACTGTTCCTTAGAGGGAACAATACGAAAATCAAATATACAGGGAACTATTGTTCCTTAGAGGGAACAACAGTTGTTCCTTAGAGGGAACAACAACTGTTCCTTGAAGTGAATAGCTCGAAAATCAAATATATAGGGAACTGTTGTTCCTTAGAGGGAACAGAAGTTGTTCCTTAGAGGGAACAACAACTGTTCCTTGAAGGGAACAACATGAAAATAAAATATACAAGGAAATGTTGTTCCTTAGAGGGAACAACAACTGTTCCTTGAAGGGAACAACACAAAAATCAAATATACATGGAACTGTTGTTCCTCAGAGGGAATGACAGTTGTTCCTTAGAGGGAACAACAACTGTTCCTTGAAGGGAACAACACGAAAATCTGTACACAAAATTGATGTTCCTTAGAGGGAATGACAACTGTTCTTTGGAGGGAACAACAGTTGTTCCTTAAAGGGAACAACAAAGGAAAAGTAGAAAAAAAAGAGAATTTATATACAATTTATACAAGCAAATTCAATCAAGATAGAAAGAAAAATTTATGTACAAATTTCAAAAACAAATGAATTATTCACTGGGTCAATGCTAAGGATGGGTTTCCCTCCTTAGCAAGAATTTGTATGGTGGAATCTTCCTGTAATTTTTGGCAAAAGGACTCCCTGGTAAGTGTTTTATGATAGAGTCGTACTCGATGTCCAGTCGCTTTAAAAGAGTAACTAGACCCATCAATGGTGGCTAATGTGAGGGTGCCATTATCATGCACCTTTTGTATCTCATAAGGTCCTAACCATTTGGTTTGGAGTTTTCCCGGGAAATCTTGGAACCTAGAATCATACAGGAGTGCCCAATCTCCTTCGTGGAAGATTTTCTTTTTGATAAGGGCATCATACCATTTCACTCTTTGTTGTTGGATCAGTGCAGTGTGCTGAAGAGCTGATAGTCGGATTTCATCCAATTCATTGATTTGATGTAGCCTATTAATTTGTGCTTCGTTTAAGTCCAAGCCTACCTCCTAAGCTATCCTCAATGTCTAGATTTCAAATTCAATTGGGAAGATAGGTTCTTTGCCAAAAACTAATTGATATGGGGAATATCCCGTAGTATTTCTCCATGTTGTGCAGTATGCCCACAGTGCTTCGGGAAATTGGGTAGCCCAGTCACATCTATGTGATGCAATTGTCTTTGTGAGTATTTCCTTGATTACCTTATTGGTGCTTTTTACCTCGCCATTTGCCTGCAGGTGGTATGGAGTCGTGATTCTGTGCATGATATGATGGCTCTTTAATGTTGCAGCAATCTTATGGCCTATGAATTGTGGTCCTCCATCAGTAATTACCTCTCTAGGCAAGCCATATCACACGAATAGTTGGAAAAGAAAGTGGATTACTGAGTCCTTTGTTTCCCTTGGTAGTGCCTCTGCCTCCACCCATTTAGTGACATACTCTGTTGCAACTAATATATATGTCTTTTGATTAGATGATGGGTTTATTAGGCCGATGAAATCTAATGCCCATCGCTCAAAAGGTTCAATGACTATCTGTGGGTGCAGGGGCATCTCATCAAACTACCTAGGGCATCCCATTCTTTGGCAACTGTCGCATGCTTGGATAAACTTCTTGGCATCTTTAAAAATGGTGGGCCAATAATAGCCCTTCTGTAATACCTTGTGACCAGTCCAACGATCTACAAAATGTCTGCCGCAAGGCCCATCGTGGCAAGATTTTAGGATGTCGAAGATCTCATCTTCCCTGACGCATCTTCCAATGTGCATATCGGCCCTTGTATGAAATAAATAGCCTCCGATCCAAGAGAATCGTGTGTTGCGCTGTACTATTTGTTTTCTTTCATTAGGCATCAGGTGCTTGGGTAACTTTCCTACTGCCAAGTAATTTGCGACATCTGCATACCATGGTGTTTTCATGGTTACAGCAAATAAATGTTCATCAGGAAACTGGTCTTCTACTATTGCGAAGTCATCTGTCTTTGGCATTCGTGAAAGGAAATTTGCTACTGGATTTTCTTTTCCTAGTCGATCTTTGATAGTGATATCGAATTCCTGCAAAAGAATCAACCATCTTGTCACTCTTCCATTTGTAACAAGTTTATTAGTTATATATTTAATAGTAGAGTGATCAGTGTATAAAACCACAAGGTATCCTGTTATATAATGTTTGAATTTATTGATAGCATAGATTACAGCCAAAAAATATTTTTCAGTAACAGTATAATTTAATTCAGCAGGAGATAGATTTTTACTAATATAGTATATTGCATATGGATTTTTATCTTCCTCCTCGCCGAGAATTGCTCAATGGCTGTGTCTGAAGCATCAGATGAAATCTGGAATGGCAAATCCCAGTTTGGGCCCCTTAATACTGGGGTTGTTGATATAAGCCATTTTAAATCTTCAAAAGCATTGTCACATTTATCAGTCCAAATGAAATCAATATTTCCTGTTAATGCATATAGTGGTGCAGAAATTTGAAAAAAATTCTTTAAAAATCTTCTATAATAGCCAGAAAATCCCAAGAAACCGCGTACCTCAGTTTGTATGGAAAGGGTAGGTATTAAAAGAATTATATGAATTTTTGTTGGATCTACCTAGATTCCAATTGTTGAGATATAGTGACCCAAGATGAGGCCCTCGGTCATCATCATGTGGCATTTTTCATGGCTTAAATAGAGTCTGATGGCAATGCATCTTTGTAGAATTTTCTCTAATGTTTGTAACACTGGCTCGAAGTCATCTCCATAAGGTGTAAAGTCATCCATGTACACCTCAAGCCCTTCATTTATCAGATCTGAAAAAATTTTGAGTATAGCCCTCTGAAATGTGGCAGGTGCATTGCACAGCCCAAAAGGTAAGACCCTGTAAGCGAGTGTTCCCCAAGGGCATGTAAAGGTAGTCTTATCCTGATCTTCAAGGGAAATTTGAATTTGATTGTATCTGTTGAAGCCATATAGGAAAGAAAGGAATTTTTTTCCTGCCAATGTGTCCAAGACGTGGCCAATGAACGAAAGGGGAAAATGGTCTTTTTGGGTTGCTTTATTAAGCTCTCTATAGTCAATACATATACGCCACTTTCCATTCTTTTTCGACACCACTACTAATGGAGAGACCCATTTTCTGTCATATATGGGGTAGATGAAGTTTACATCTAATAATTTTTGTAGTTCAGCTTTAACAATATCTTTAAAATGAGTATTTAACCTCTATTGAGGTTGTCGAATGGGCCTGGCATCTTTCTCTGTATAAATTTGGTGCATGCATAATTGGGGATCAATCCCTTTCATGTTCGGGTAATCCCATGCAAAGGCCTCTTTATATTTTCTTAGGAGTTGAACAAGCTTCTGCTCTTAGTCAGCAGTCAGATTTTTGTTAATGTTCAAAGTTTTTCCTGGCTCAATTTCTATGGTTTTTCTGTTATAAATAGAAGTTGTTGGTATTGATTGATCGTTAATATCTTTTAAGGGATCTTCTTCTATTTCGCTATCGAGGGCTGCTTCGATCATGTGACATTTTAGATGGGATGTGGCATCTGGTTGGTTAATGTAAGTGTTAATGATGTCATCTTTTGTTTGATCCTTAAATTCGATAGCATCTTCTATGGTTAGTGGTGATATAATGTTTTCAGTTAAATATGATACAGGTTGTTTTCTGGTTTTTATTATTGTTAAACTTGGCTGAGCTAGAGGATATAAGGCTAAATTCTTCACATTGCTTCCTCTTGCTATAGTCATACTACCTGTTCAACAACTTATGTAAGCATCCATGGTTGCTAGCCAAGGTATACCTAGAATTAGGGGATGTCCATCGAGTCAGTTTCTAGAATTGATGATCAAAAAATCTGCAGGGTATTCCCAGGAGTCTACTGACACCATTATATCTTGTAATATGCCTTCTGGTTTGACTACCGATTGGTCAGCTAGTTCAAACAAGGTCGTGGTTGGGTCGAAGGATGTAATGCCGAGCTTTTGACAAGTTGTGGTTGTAAGAATATTGATTGATACTCCTAAATGGACTAATGCATTGGGGAAGGAGCATCCATTTATTTGCACAGTGACTATAGGATTTCTTGGTTCCTTTTACATGCATTTCTCTGCCTGATAGTAAATCAGATAAGGTACCAACTACATTGACAGTTGGGGTTTTTTATATTTTCCTCTTTGGATTTTTCATACACAATTCCTTAATAGTTTTTGCATAAATCGGAATGTCCTGAATAGCCTGGAGGATCGGTATTTTTATACACAAATTTTTCAATTCTCCCAGAAGATCAAAATCATGGTATTCTATTGGATGGGGTATGATTAATCTTTCTGGGAATGGTGGAGAAGAGGTGATCATTTTATCGTGAGTTTTTTGTTTAACCATGTTCTTCACTTGTGGTGCTTGTTCTATAGGTAATTGATCTTCAATTTGTTTATTTTAATCCCCCTCTGATTCTATTATCTGCCTAGATCTCAATGGAAGCTCATTGCACTCCCTTAACTCAGTTTCTAGCTCTGGTCCTTCAATAATTTGCATAGATTGAACCAATATGTTGTTGGGGTTTGGGTTGGGTTGGGCTGGGAGTTGTGGTCGTAGGTTGGTCTGAGGGTTCTGTTGCAATGTGTAGGGTGTTGGTTGTGTGGTTTGAGGTAGGGGATTGTTCCTGCTAGCTAATTTGTAGGTCTTTTCCAGCTTGACTACCAATTCTGGTTCTGTGAAGTCAAGGGTGGCCATTGGGATTGATATGCATTATTCTACCAAAACGGTGGGAAGTAAGAGGACTTTGGCCAATTGTTATTTTGATTTGATTGGTTGGGCCAAGGTGGCATAGGGAATGGTTGTTGTGACCAATTGGAAAAAGGTGGTTGATTCTGCCACATGGCTCCTGGGTATTGTTGCGAATTATATTGTGAAGTTTGAAAGAAAGAGGATGGATCAGTTGGTGTACTTGTTTGTCGTGGTTACCATTGGCGACGTTGATTTAGCAGGTAGACTAGTTCTGTTTCTTCCTCTGCCCCCTTATAGACTGCTTTTAACCCTAGGAGTGATGGGCAGCTTTCTGTGGTATGATCTTTAGTACATATGGCACAGGTTTGCACCATATCCAGTAGGTATTATTTGTGATTATGCTTCTTCCTGCATCTAGGATAGAATATCACCAAGTTTTTTTCTGCTTCCGCCTGCTTTTGTTTGGCTTTCATAATGTCCAATTGCATTGTCAGAGTTCCCAAAATATCTGTTTTAAAATCCTCTAGCGGGTTGCCAATTTTTGTACGAGTGATAGTTCCGCCAGAGATTTTGTTATCCCTGGTGGGCATGTCGTGTTCTACTGGTTTCAATCTCGTACTGCCTCTTGAGCACCTGATACACAATTTAATAATATCAGTATAATCTTCTTGATATATATCACCTTTGCCAATAATATTTAATGTTTCTATCCATTGTTCTTTCATCCCTTTAATCAGTGTAGTTTTTAGCACATTATCAGGTAAAGGCAGAGTTGCATAGGGAGACCGCTGGAGGTTATATTGAAATCGTTCCACATATTCTTCTAATGTTTCACTGGGTCTTGCTACCATTTGGAATATTTCGTCTTTCAATTCCCTAGATCTGCAATAGTCCTGATATTTTTTTAGGAAAGCGGTTTTCATTTGTTCCCAATCATTTATTGTGCCACCACCTAATCCCATAAACCAATGCAAGGCTGCTCCTTTCAATGTGGAAGGAAACAGTTTTAGTTTTTGGGGGTCAGTGGTATAATCATAACCCCGACATAATACATCAAATTGTAATAGAAATGCATCTAGATCCTCTGATGTTAATCCATGAAATGTAGGAATATTTTGGAGAGGGATAGCTTTCATGGGTGTGTTGACTGTTGTGTCAATGATGGGATATTGCAATGTATAGGTCTGAGGTGTTTGAGGGTTGTTGGCCATTTGATCAAATATGTGCCAATACCCTTCCAGGATCTCTAGAGAGTTAACAACACTCCCTCAATCTGGGATACTAGGTGTTCCTTGTTTAATTACTACCTGAGGGGATCTTGGTTCCTCTGTTTCCCTTGTTTCTCCTCCTCCTTCACAAATATTACAAGAATTCCCTTCTTGTGAGGAAATTGGGCATGAATTTTCAATCTCTTGAAAACTTTGCTCATTTCGCACTATTTTGTTGTGGACCTCAACATAGGCTATAGATGGTGAGCTTGTGGCCCGAAGGGAGATAGTAGGTTGTCTGGAAGCAACGTTTCTAGGACCTACTGATGGCTGAGATTCAAATTTCTTTAAGATGTCGTCTATGAACGTTGATCATCCAAGGGTCACCGGTCCCTTAGATCTGTCTGGTTTGGGTAGTGGAATTGGATTGTTTTCGCATTTTTTTCTTCTTAGTCATTCATGCAAACAATTCAAATGTTTATCTCTACCCTAAGTTCCTAACAATTCTGCTGGAAAGCGGGCGGGGGAGCAAGCATTTTACATACTCCGTACGCAGGTAAGCAGCGAATACATACTTCAGATTTCTGTAATTGTGCTGAAAAGTGGGCAGAGGAGCAAACACTTTACTTGCTCGTTACGTAGGTTCTTACCTTCCGTTTTCAAAACCCAATTCTTCTTCAACAAAAATCATCAGATGTACATTACTCCTTGGAAATGGCTGCACTCTCCCTGGCAATAGTGCCAAAATGTTGGGTGATAAAAGGTGCATTTTAAACTCCTAATTATCTTCGCATTAATTATCAATCCAGGCAAGTCTTTCTATTTCAAGAGTGTACACATTATGTGGCAGCTATTTAACTCAGAGAGTAATGCTTCTAAATTGCAGTATAGATATTTTAAATAAAAGAATAAGCGGATGCAGCAAGTAAATTCTAATTGCAATTAAAAGAAAACTCAATCCTTCAATGAAATCAAATCCTATAACAATTCAGGTAACAGCAATATGCAATTCAAGTAACAGCAATATCAGTTAAGAGTACAGCAGTGATAACTCTTCACTTAGAAACTGATTGAATTTAAATCAAACACACTACTCTGTAAAACAACAATGACATCAATCTAAGTGCCTAACAGCAGTAGTTAATTCTCATTATAGTTGATTACATCAAGCAGGGTATTCATCTAGGAAACTCAATCCAATGTGAAAGGAAACTAATTAAACAACAATGCTGTAAATTATATAAAACAGAGCTATTCTGTCAATGCAAAGAAATAAGGAACAACAACGAAATAAAATAGCAGAAATCAATAATATTATCAAACTGTTAAACTTGCAATAATTGAAAATATATGACATAGGTGAAGCAGTGAATTCCACCAAAAGCCGAGCCCTTAGATGCCAGCGTACACTGCTAGTTACTTCAGATAAATGAAAAGGAACAACAACTCCTCTTATGTATTAATCATGAAAGAGTATTACAACGTATTTGCGTTCTTTGCTACAGTGAAAGTCTGTAATTGAGAATTACAATAATAATAACAACAGTCATCCCCTTTCTACTTACAATCGTTGCCTTTTATAATGAGAAAGGGGTAAAAAGATAAATAGTAAAAGTGATCCCTTGGGATCTCTCGATCCTGAGGGATTCGTGCAATTTTCTAACTTCAAACATCTTTCCCTTCTCGCACTGATCCTTCTGATTTGTTTTGGCCTTATCTATAACTTTTGTGCTCCTTCCTTAGCTTGTTTCTTTTTCACTATTCCTTAGTTAGGGAACAATAGCTGTCCCTTTTTGTACTTTCCTGCATGAAGAAGGATAATAATTAGCCAAAGCATAACTGCAAATAATTTCTATATTTCTTACCATAATTTCTTAATAGATTAGTGCATTGAGGTATATAAAGGATGAGAATAAAGGAAAAGGATAATAAGTTAATAGTAAGTGCATACCTTTTCCATGAACCAACACCAGAATGCACTGAACAGAGAATTTAGCCAACCGAAATCAGAGACACAGTCAATCATTGGGTTTAAAGAGATCGTGATGCTTCCAGGCAAGACCCCCTGGGATCTGGATCAGTGGCTGAAGAGTGCGATTCGCAAGGCTAATATGATGCTCATGGATGCACAACATCGCGCATGGTTTATGGCATCCCTGACACTGCACTTGAGGATGACACTGTCACAACATAAAATTTTCACCCAGGCCAAAGCATTGGAAATGGCGATGAGGTTGCACAAGACCCCAATACAAGATCCTAGGCTGGGAGTTCAACAAATCCACGCGCAACTATATAATATCTTTCTGGAAATGTAGAGCTCGAAGTAGGATAGGGCACTGCGCAAGGAAGTATGGTTCGTAAAATGCAAAGGCCAAGGCCATGACAAGGACCACTGTACAATATTCGCGAACTACTTGGCAGGAGGGGGGCCAATGCCATTGAGACCAGAGGCACAGGCAGGGCCAAGTGTGACAACCATGTTATGGTGTGTGATCTGTCAGATAGGAGGAAAACACACAATGGATAATTGTCATTTGTTGCAGAAGTATACACAGACTCCCTAGTAATTGTTTTGTAATTTCTTCAGGTGAGTAGGCCACGATGAGCACACTTGTCGCAGTTACGAGTTAATGATGGATCGGACCCTAGCCTATAGGATGCAGACAGAAATGGGAGCCCTCGACCTAGTTGCAGGGACATCGTGCACTGGATTTCAGGGGCGAGGTTGAGGACAAGGAGGAATGGGACTAGGAAGGGGCCGCAGATAGTTAATTTGCTACAATTGTGAAGGACCAAGGCATTATGCCCATGATTGCACCAACCCGATGAGGATATCTTGTTCATACTGTGCTCAGTTTGATCACGAAACAATAGAGCGTCCTACATTGATCACACAGATGCACGAAAAAGGCGTATTCTAGCCTCCTCCGACTCAAAATATCCAAATGATGAGATCCGAACCACACGAAGAAGATCGAAATGTGAACATGATGCTCAAAAGCACTGCAACCATCAGGGAAGATAAGGGGAAGCAGCCCGAGGAAGATACATGGGTTCATAAGGCTCCTGCAAAGGAACCTGAGTTTGACTTAGAACGTGCAAAGGAGACATTCATGGAAGCTAAGAAGAGCTTCGCGAAGGCCTCCACTTCAGGTAGTAAGGATCAACCAGAGCCATGGATGGATCCTTCTATGCTTACTACCTTTCTGGAGACATGCATGAAATTGTTGTCGGACAACAAGGTAGTTAAGGGACTATAGGAGTTGATCACTAGGTGCGCAGGGTCAGGAGAACTGTGCGTAGTCCGGAAATTGGGAAAGCATGCCTTGCGTACTGGAAGGAAAATGAGATTGACAGCGCAGATTGGTGAGTATGAAATGGATCAGGTAATCCTAGATCTGGGTTCGGACATGAATGTGTTACTAAAGCAAACATGGGAATGCATGGGCAGGCCCACGTTGTATTGGTCCCCTATTCAATTACGAATGGCGAACCAACATAACATTTTTCCCATGGGAAGGTTGCAAGGGGTAACAGTTGATATCGAAGGTGCGAGCACACAAAAGGACTTTGAAGTAATAGAGATTGTTGATGACATCAATCCCTGTCCCATGTTGCTAGGAATAGACTGGGCCACTGATATGAATGGAATCATCAACCTGAAGAAGCAGAAGATGATATTCAAAAAAAATTCCCTACGCATAGTAGTCCCACTAGACCCAGCCGAAGGAGCGTGCTACACTGAACCAGTGCGCGATGATGAAAGTGACGATGAGTTGGATTGTATTTACTAGATAATTGCGTGGAACCACGATCGAGTGAACCCGACTGTAGATGGGAGAATCACGTGGGAGCGTGAAAGATCCCGTAATTTGGATTCAGATGAAGAAGTAGAGCGCTAGCAGAATCGGTTGCACAAAGTGATAATGCTGACTTGCAACATGATGATTAGATCATTGCGTTGCATGACAACAAAGGCAAGGGAACTGCCAACATATGATGGACTGACAGTGGTGGATGAATTCCTGGACAAATTTGAAAGCACAGTACCGGAACAGTAGCAGTACGGTACGCCGGAATGGGTGTTGCGCGCAACACTCGCAAGATGGTGGAGTACACATCAGGAGACCATTGTAAACTGGTGCGAATGTAAAAGGTGGATGCACTTACGATTTGGAAGCCCCCAGCATTGAACAAGAGTCGGGCATCCAAGATGAATCAGCATGCACGCCCACCTGGGTCAATGGGTGCAGATGTGTGTTGTGCAAGCACACCCCAGACTAAGGATCAAAAATCGGAACTAGACACAGTAGCAGGAAAAGTGACATACACCACAAATATTCCATGTCAAAGCATTCAAAAAGGTATGAAGAATCATGAACAGATCTCACCAGGTGAGACGAACTGATTGGGACCTATGCGTACTAATGGTTTGATGGGACTATAGGGCCATGAGAAAAAACCTAAGCGCGGAAATGACTCCAATGCTGAAGAGCAGAGACAAGACCATAAGAGCATAGAAGAATCCCCATACAATAGCTCCCACAATTAGGACAGTAAACGAGGACCCAAGTAAAGGAATTATGCAGTTACAGGAAGCCATTCAGCGAGAGAACTTGAAAATTCACAAACTTGAAGAAGATCAAGTACGGATGGGAAAGAAAAGCATGTTATTGGATGAAGAAATCAATAAATCAGAAACCAAAATCGCACAAGCATGCTACGCTGAGAAACTAAGCATGATATGACAAGGTATAGCCAGCCATACTACTGCATTAGGAGAATTTGTAACCCTACTACCATGGTTGTGACCGCACCTTACTAGACAAAGTAAACAGGGAGGTGCACCATAGAAGGAAAAATGCGATGCACTGACGAATGAGAGGGTGATTAAAGGGTGCCCACGGACCAGGATGGAAGGTAAATTGAAGCCTCACACAGGTGGTGCGACCACCTGACTATTCGTAGAGAACACTATCTTAGCGCTCCAAGTAGTTGAAAGAGAGTGCAGGACTATAAAAGAGTCTATATGGGCGCTGTGTGACACGGAGGTTGTGTGCAGTATTGGTATGTCATAGGGGTTGCTGTCATGCATAGGGGGCTACTCTGTTGCGTGGGTAGGCTGGGAAGTGACCATTGGTTTCACTGTTCATGACAAGAGATCCAATTTAAGGAAAAAAGGAGTGGGCAACGAGCAATTAAGACACAAATTAAGAGCTAGATTTGGGACGATATGCCACCAAAAAGGCATTAATGACTCAGAAGTGGGGGGAAGGGTCAAATTCAAATTCAAAAGATGCTATAAAACCCCCAAGGCCAACCACAAGGCAACACTTGGTTGTTTGAGAACTGAGCAAGTACAGAGCATTGACCGTGGCATACTCTTACTATCCTCAAGTGTAGACACAATGACAGCTGCTAAAACAAGAGTGCGATTCATCGAAGTTACTGCGGAGCCCCATATACCCCATGAGGAGCCTAGAGAGGTGGCAGTTGCGCCAAAAGTTCCAAAATCACCATGCACGTCGTAGCCACAGAAAGATAAGCAAATGATGGGGCCAGTCCATGTATCCCCAAGAAACCCACGGTTTGCCAAATTGTCAATGGCAGAGAAGGGAAAAGTTGTCACCATTGAAAAAGAAGAGGAGGAGAAAGACTTGCAAGCCCTGATCACCCAAATTGAGGCACAAGACAATGAGGTGGAGGATGTCTCCCAAATGCCTTCCATGACAAATTTACTTTCTTACATCCCCCCGTGGAAGGGGAAAGCCAAGGTATCGAAGGACCTAGAGGCCATGAAGAATGCGCTCCAGACCCCCCTCCTCCCTGATGATACAAGGTTTGAAGGTCCGCCGTTGGGACGAGTACCTACTATGAAGTTCGAAGATTGGGACCTCGTGGACAGTGAGAAGTTCCCACAGTTGGTCACGGAGAGGTTAATGAAGCATAAATGGCTGTGTGATGTGGAGAGGGCTGGGTTACTCCATCTGCGATGGATACCCCACTACCACCGCATGCCCATCACCATTTTTTTCATCAGGTAGCTGCTGTGCCTAGTGCATGATGGGTATCTCTAGCTAGAGGAGCCGATCCCCATCATGACTGATCTAATTCACCAAATTTCTCGACTACCAGTCAAAGGAAATGACCCCAAAGCCATAGTAGGAAAAAGCAGTGACTTGACCCTCGCAGAAGCTATGAAGGCCAAGTATAAACTAGAAAAGAGAAGGTGAGGGGTATGCAATAGCAAGCATTAAAGACCAAGGGGTGCACGTAGCCACCCAGCTGCTAGCTAGCAAGCTAATGAGGAAATGCCATGCTGACGAAGTACCAGCATCCGTGATTGCATTGGCAGAGCAATGCACAAAGGGGGTCCAGTTCAACTAAGCACAGTTCCTCTGTGATGAGTTCTTGATGAACTACAGGGAGGCCCAAGAGCAGCGTAAGACCTTCCACTATGTGTGGTTGCTCTTGTCCATCCTGTTGGTTGTAGGGGAGCTACTGGAGGATAGCCAGTTTCCCACTATTGAGGGTGACCTGCCCGAAGCCGCGAGCTACATCTCGCTCTGGGCTACAAAAGACGCACAGAGGATTCACAAGATAAAGGTGTTTTGGGTGTTCGTGGAGGTGAGCATCCAAACATGGATCAACCGTAGGCTACGCTTTTCCCCTATGGTTTATACCAACTTGCAAAGTGCAACAAAATTCAAGGCGGATATGCATAACCTGTATATCTGGGCGTGCAAGGACCCAACACAAAAATGGGTGAAGCTTCCATTCATCACAACGGATGATGCGATCTTCGCAGTAATGGATTCATGGCCTCCGAAGTGGCGCACCCTAGACTTAGCAGAAATGGAGAAGGTTGCAGCTTAGCAAAGAAAGAAGGACACCAAGCTGCGCATCGCGTAGCTGGTTGAGAGGAGGCGCCAGGAACAAAAAGCAACCACACAGTAGAAGGCGGTTGATGTAGCAGTAGCAGCGTAGATGGTAGAAACCACAACCACACAAACCAGAGAGCCTAAGGAGGGCCAGGAGATGTCCACGTGGTAGCAGACCAGGGAAGGGGACAAGACCGAGGAACATGCAGACCTCGGCTCCGCATCAACCCAACTCAAGCGGCCACACGGTCGGGAGAAAACAACTCCCCAAAAGAAGGGAAAAGCCATAAAGACATTTGTCGACCTGATCATGCTCACAGAAGGTGATCTATTGGATATCAGTGAACCGATTCGTGAGGTCGCAAGGGACGTGCTCCAGGGATTGCGGATGGAATAGAACATTGTGTTGGGGGTGCTCAGTGTGCAGCTACAAGGTTTACAGTTACATCACCCCCAAACAAGAACAATGGCCTAGTATGTCACAGCAGGAACCGCCAAGTCCGAACAGACATTGTGCATCCGTATGGACAACACCTTCATCTTGCCCAAAGGCATGCTAGCAGCAATAAGCAAGGGTGATTGGGCTATGACGAGTAGCATGAAAGGCGTCAACTTGAACTTGGCTACCCTGCCGCGTGAAATTTTGTACCAGCTATAGGATGGGGTCATCGCAGAGCTCCATGCACGGGAAGGTTGAGCGATCCAAGTCCTACAGGAACAAAAAATCAACATGGACCATCTCAGCATCCAGTGAGATGAGTTGGTTGCATAGGCTCGCGAACTAGAACAAGCTGTAGAAGATGCATGCAGGAGTGTTCTAGAGTTGTCCATGCCAGAAGAGCTCCCAGCAATAGAACGGGTATATAGATTGGTAACTAGAGTCTGCGAGGCCTAGGAGGAAATGGCAAAGGTTCAGTTGGAGTTGAACCTATAGATCGACGAGATGCGGTTGAAGGCACAACCCTCCACACCCCCAGAAGTCAGAGAGCAGTGTGCCCACGCTATCCAATTAGGTTTGGAACAAATTGGCCAAGCAACACAGGATTGCACTGGGCTATTGGAGCAAGCACTCACCATGCTTATGCACCTGCAGGAAGACCTGAATCTACAGTGCCTAGAGACCGAGGCACGTGAGTTGCAGCAGGAGTACAACAGTGTCCAGGGCACTATGCAGATGGTTTTCCTTACTCAACGACTCGCCAAACTATAGCAGGGAAGGGCACTGAAGGACCAATTAGACGTCACGTTCCAAAAAGAAGCCATGCTTAAAGAATGCATCCAACCATGGATCAATGAAGTGTTCACAATTACAGCTACCATTGAAGAGAATCTAGCACAGATGCATGAACTATATACAGTTGGACAAGAAGGTGACCTTGCTCACAAAGGTTCAGAGCTACGTGTACAACAAATATAGCAGGCAGTTGAACAGTGTGATGCAGACACCCAAGCTGCATGTGACCTCCTTGATGGACTTCACGCCAAGATTGTCGCACCAGTAGAGTGACTCGGGACGAGTCACGATGATTATGTTGGCGGCCTGTTGGGTAGCGGATCCCCCCATAACATGTTTTTAGGGCTTAAAGCCCAATTTTTGGTCAACGTAATGTAAAGACTCCACGAAGTGCAGGCGCAAAGTGTGGGCACGGAGCGCGAAAGTTTAGGATGAGTCATAGGGTTTTCCTCCCTAAAATAATGTAATTGAATGTAAGTTGTGTTGGGATTGTATAAATAGAGTGAGGCTCTAAGCGTAAAGATAGTCTTGGGAGTTTTTGAAAAGGAATAGATAGATACGAAGGCATGGTTAGAGGATAGGAGTGGAACTGAAGGTATTGGGTCATAGTAGTAGGTAAAGGCTCTGCAGCTGAGTGCATAGAGGCCTAGTAGAGTCCGTAGCTGAGTGTGCAGACCCTTGGAGCTGAGTGCATAGGACGGAGTCAGGTCTCTATTGAACTGAACTTGAAAAGGATCATTAATAAAGCTAAGTTGATTCGGCATATTGTGCCTCCAGATCTATATTTTGATGTTCGTCGTTAATGATATCTGTTTATCTATATTCACGCACTTGTATGTATGTTTATGTATGAAAACTTTCTAAGTAATTAACGAACAGAAACTAACTAAGGAATACTTGGGTAATTAATACTAGTCGCACTACAACTGGATCTGCGCTAAGGCAATCCCACAGTACGTAAGGAGCCCACTAGTGTGCATAATCTAGTAAGCACAGAGGTTGAATCACATACCTATCACCCATATTAGACATCTCCAAGGTGTGGAAACCTATTTCCAGCACCCTCCCATACTACTTCGGGTGAGACCTCAATCCGTGCTCCATGAACTGTTGCTAAAAGGGCCCGTAGTACCAAGATTTGCTTGGCTAAACTCACTGTTGAACCTGGGTCAAGCCCCATGTAGCCAATAGTTAGGGCCTAACCCTAGTATAAAAGGATCCTCTTCTTGTATCTATATTCTTATACTAATTTCATATATGCATGGCTAAATTGTCCTTAGAAGTATTTCATTGCAAGTAGTGTATATTTGATTAGTTTTTTTATTAGTTTGCTTCCATTTGTGCTTTACTTCAGCAGTAGTTTAGAAGAGATAAAGAACCATAAAAAAGTTTTCAATAGGTGTTTTGGCCTCACTTCTTCCTTCAGGGATCATGATTTGAGGAAAGGACTCCTATGCAGTCCCAAAAAGACAAAATTCTACATTCTCATAGAATTTAGAGTTTTTGTACTTAAGCTAGCATTTGATCAATTTGCAAGAGTAGGACCTAGTCATAATTTCTTCCATCTTCAGCCTTACAGTATATCTCATCAATGATTCCATCTTATGCTACAAGTTTTCCTCATGCATGAAGTAGACAACTAGCTCATTAAACTCGGTTTTCCTAGCTTACTGAAATTCTCCTTATTTACATGATTTTTGGGAAAATATCAATGTTTGATGTAGTGCAGGTGTTTCAGAAGTAAAGAGAGATCTCATAGCCAGAAAACTCTTTCAAACTTCGTACATCCCTAATCATTCCTTTCTTTCACTAAGACCCTCACCAATTTCAACATTTTAAAAGGAAACTTCTCCAAGCATGTTGAGCAAATCCAACCATCTCCCAAACTTGGTTTTGATTTCTGAGTGATCCTAGGAATTTTTTTGCTTCATTCCATCCACCAACCACCTTCCCTAAGCCTTCCATCACCTTCAATACCCATCTTTTTTCTCTCAATTGTATCTTATAGAAATACAGGGAATCCTGTAGGTTTTTAGGACATCTGGAAGGTTTTCCTGTAGTGGCCTGTTTTGAGGCTGAATTGAGGGAAAAGACTCTAGGAAGCCAGAAAAGGTCACCTAAGGGTCTCCCAAACCTTCCAACCATCCACCAGCATTCCTAAGCCACATCGCCAAAAGAGATTAGCTTTCACACTCTTCCATAAAAAAGATAAAAATAAAATTAGATTTATTCTAGTCATTTACATGCACAGTAGTAATGTTTGATGTTTTGAACTTACATGCTTAGGACAGTAGAATTTCATATATGTTAACTTAGCATTCTTGTTGAAGCATAGTCTCTTAGAAGTTAGTTAGGAAATAATGTGTTTTAGCATTGGATTTTAGTCTTTTTCCTTACTGTAGTAGACAAGATTTCTCTTAGAGTAGATTTCTTTTTCCCTCATCAGTAATCAAGCTTCTTCTAAATCCATAGAAGTCTGGCTTGAAAAAACTTAGTGGTCTCTCGCTAGCTGAATAGTGACAAAAGGGCAGAACCATCACTTTTACTTGTGTATACAAAAATGACACCTCCAAGTTTGTATGAACCCCGGGTTGATAAAGTAAAGCTGGTAGCCCCAGGAGTTGCAGCATTCTTGCTATAATACCAGTGCTCATTAGCAACCTAGAAATGGGTTGTACCTCAAAAAATAACATGCTTGATCCCATGCATAGTACACTGTGTACATACTATCTATAGGTGTGTTGAGTGTGTTTTCAGTGTGTTTTTCAAAGTTTCCCATGGTTTCTGTTGATTCTTTTTACTTTTGGATTGTAGATGTCAACCTCTCTTGAACCGTATATTGGTTATGCCGATGGTGATAGCCGTAGTACTTAGAACCTATCCTCTGCAGCATGGGCTATCTTTGCTCCAAATGGCGAGCTAGTGAGCATACAAGGGAATTGCATCGGTTCCTCTACTAACAACATCATTGAATATATTGCAGTGGTTGAGCTACTATATGATGCTATTTCACATGGTATATATCATATAATCATCAGGATTGAATCACAGCTTGTAGTAATACAACTCACTAATATCTATTCAATGACAAATCCCACCATCCTTCGCATGGTTTTGAGAGTGCGTCTTCTGGAAAGACATGTTTGTTTTCATACGATATGGACATATTTCTAGAAATATAGACACATTAGCAAATTCCCTAGCTAATTTTGTTTTAGATAAACATTTGCAACAAATGTAAATAACTTTCAATTTACATCACATCATATTGAAAGCAGAATAGGAACTAGGAAACACTGAATATATATATATATATGTTTGGTTTTACAAAATGTGTCCCCTAAGACACATATGGCTACATCGCCCATATAAAAACTACATGCAAAAATATAAGTAGACAAATCAGTGGTCTTCATGATAAAACGACATTGCATGAGATATCTTGCACAATAGTCGACCGATACGACTAAGCACTCTGACAGTATGTCGTTGAAGTTGCAATGGAAGTTGATTGACAACGGTCTCATCAATCTTGTGTGTCAGTCCCTCCATGTGGCACTCCACCTCTGATAGGATCTCAACTACTTCAAGATATAATAGCGCATCTCGTCCTACCATAGAGACCTATACTGGTCCCACTGTCTCCTCTTGTGGTTGTATCTCTATGCGATGGAGATATGTACCACCTACTTGTCAAACAGGTCTAATATCTACATGAAATATTCAGATAGTTTAGTCTCGGGAAAATCAAAAAACATAAAAAAAAAATCATAAAACTTTCAAAAACTTAATGGTCAAAGTATCTTACCTAAAGCATCCCATTGCTCACCCTTAGGCAACTCAAGCTCAGGATCATCACGGAAACCCATCCCTACATAAGGATAATCATCGATAATGATGAACTGTCTACATAGCCATCTAAAGAAGCCTGGTGAAAATTTTATCGTTGATGGACCTGCATGACGACTCATTTGGTCTATCCAACTCCTCATCCATGGAATCCTCTAATCAATGGGGTCGAGTACAATCTGTTGAGGCTACAATAATGGTACCCGCTCTAGAGGAAAAGAGACTAAGATCGTGCCATACCTGAATTTATTCAACTTCTCCTCCTTTGCTTTAGTAAGTTGTTCCTTCAAATTGACCAAGACACCCTCGCTCCAGTTGAATACTATCAGCTCTAGACACTCTATCCCATATTGTATGTATGATTTACTCACTACATGTAGTGTTGAGCTACCTACCAATCTTGTAATAATGAACAAGATCATTCTCAAAGGTAATTAGGTCACATCCTTTATGTTGATCTTTCCATCTCTAGTAAGAAGGGCTCGAGGTCTGCAATAGGTAGAGATATAGCCTTTCAGTGTCTCGCTACCACTTCTTCCACCTAGAAGAGAGATGGAGGCACCTCGCTTTGAAAAACCTCTCAGAAAGTAAATATCCTCTACTTTTATCTCGAGAAGATTTTCCCTTAACCTGAACTCTTATGCCTAAATATCCCATGAACATAGAAGGTATTTCAACAACTCTATATGTTGCCTCATACCAAGAAGCCAAAATAATTTCAACAACCCATAGTTTTGAGTGCCTAGATGGTAGAAGGGTTGTTTGTTGCATTCAATTATTGTTCCTCATGTTCTCTTTCTCTCCAAATGAATGTCATTTTGTGCTAATGGGTACCTAAAACATCAACAAGGAATCCATTAGGTTCTTTCCCATGCAAAAAATATGACAAAAGTTGAGGCAAAACTAAAAGAGAACTTAAAGAAATGAAAAAATGCACCCCAGTAGTGCTTGCTAGAGAAGTGAACCTCTGTATACACTGTTTCTTTGCCTAGGTGAAACACCTTTTTCGACACAAGGGAGTTGTGTTGGTCCCAGGGCCTTTTTTTTATGAACCCCAAGGGCCTCAAAACCTTGAAAATTTTGCATTAAAACACTAAAATGAACCATTGAAATATAGACAAAGGTTTTAGTTCCTACCTGGAAGTGATGACACTCAAAATGGTTCCTTGGATTGGCCACAATCAGCTGCAGAATATTGAGGTCAAAAGGGCTCCAAATACTCATTGTTGAAGGTAAAATGTGAAATGGTGAAAATGAAAATTCATTTTGAATATTTATGGTCATTTTCTCATTATTTTATTCATTTTTAGTATTTTGACCTAGATATGCTTCATTTTTACTATGAAACATGTATGTTTAATCCTTCTTGTCATGTTTTGAGCAGGTCACCAACTCTTAGCAGACTTTTATTATGTTTTGAACATGTTATTTTGACCAAAGAGTATAATTTTATCTCTTTTTCAAGCCGTATAAACCTACAAAAAAGGAACCCCCCTGGAGTCCTCTTTCATCACTTTTTAGGCTCCCAAAATATGAAAAGGTTGTCGAGCACTTGTCTTTTCGAACTCGTAAAATTAAATGAAAAGAAGTCTACTTGGTATAAGTTTAACCCTTTTCTGGACTGAGATAGGCTAACTAAAAAAATGGAATACCTTATTCGAACACGGTTAAGAGGTTCTCTTGGGTATTTTTTTCTACCTTTTCAGACATAAGAGACTATCTATGAAAAGGGACATATGGAGTTTTCTTTTTCACCTCTTTTTCAAACTCTCTAAACATGAAAAAGGTGTCAATTTTTAAATTTTCTGGACTCGTAAAAACATAAAACAATGATGGACTTGTCAAACATGATGAGGCAGAACCACTCCTTCTGAGGGTTCGTTAAATATACTTAGAGGTATTCATCTGAAGGATGAACTTACAGATCAAGTATATGTTATCCTCCTCAAGCTTGTTAAAAAATAAAGAGTTAATGACTAGTATGGTTGGGAAAATTAGGAAAATGAGAGATTCCATTTTGCTAATGGCAGCGAGTCGCTCTTGAACGCGACACTCTCCGCTTCATCTTTGTGCCTGTTGAGTTGGGTAATATTCTTCTCTTTTGGTTATCATACCATTTTCAAAGCCTCCATTTCGGTTTTGGGTCAATGCTTCCAACTCCATTTAATGTCGTCGGTGTGTTCAAGAGAAGCCATTCAGTTGATCTCTACTACAATAATCTTAATCCTTGATTTCATGACTGCCTTTCTTGATCTAGTTCCATATTAGAATCATTCTGATCATTCTATCTCAATCAAGATACCGCTTCGTGTCTTTGATGGGGGATACATCAAGGCCCTCCTACGATGGGTCACTTCCTTTCGACATCAGCACTTCATCCAGGAAGTTGACTTAAAAACACACCTTTGGTAACTTGGTGCTTACATACATCAAAGGCAAGTTTCCTCTCTCTCAAAAACATGTTTACCTCAATGGCCTTCGATCGAAGGATTTGTGTGGTGTTGGAAATAAAATCATTTATTCACACCATATGGATTATACTATAGTACCTTGAGAGGCATTAACAACACCAATGGTTTCTCTCATGTCTGTTAATGGCTTGTATCATTGGTCGGTAATTAGATGGTGTCCACCATGTTCAACTCCAACTCATTGATTCACATGGCTAGACTCATACATTTGTTGGTCATGTGAATGAGATAGAAGACCCCGAATCTACTTTCATCCATCTGGGTTGTGATTTTAGGAGTTATATAAAGATCACAATGTATGATGGCCACGATCATATAGACAGTCATCTAGTCATGGGTCCATTAGTTTCATCTGTGGATGTGTCTTTTGATCAGTTTACATGTTATGTTAGCTTATGATCTAAGTATTGGTATCCCTCCCAAAGTAAAAAAATATGCCATGTTGTAAATGTATTTTAACAAATGAAGCTCGTCGGTTTTCCTTGATCCCAACTTGATCCTGACTTGTCATAAGGTAGAGCACTTTAGTCATAAGTCATCATCTCTGACTTTATTCTTTAGGGGGCATTTTGTTATAGGCCATTTTTTCACATCTGATCAGTTAGGCTCCCAATGGGATCAATCAACATCTTATTCCCCATTTTCACCATATTGCACAAAGCTCTAAGCATGTTCCCTTCATCCCCAAAAATTTCGGCC
The DNA here is from genome assembly GCA_031772625.1 of Pinus tabuliformis. Taxonomy (NCBI): domain Eukaryota; kingdom Viridiplantae; phylum Streptophyta; class Pinopsida; order Pinales; family Pinaceae; genus Pinus; species Pinus tabuliformis. The sequence continues at coordinate 1,417,015,073 of CM062816.1, forward strand.
CTAAAATACGTCATTTGATCCAGTTTTCGGACCAATTCTCCCTGTATGCCTACTAGGGTACAATCACCTACAAGTTGCTCCATTGTGGCCTGTTTTGGTCACCAACAGGTTGCTCCCCTTCGCACCTGTGTTGTTTCTAGAAATCTGGTGGAATGATCAGGATTATGGAAGCTTCCCCTTCTATGAGTTTCGAGAATTTGTTTTAACTACTTACCTTGGATAAAACATTCGAATCCTATCCTACCCTACTTTGGATTTTTCACCACTTATCCTTTGATCCTATCCCTCCATCAAAGGTGGATCTCAAACCCTAGATTGCTAATTGGATAAGAACTCCCAACTTACCCTACTTCTCTATATATTCCCCACCTTCAATGTGGTTGGGGGTTGGATTTTGGAGGGTGATTTTGCCCTTATGTTGTTGTAGTGAGTTGTTATCATCTCATGCATTTAGGGTGATTGGAGGTGCATATCGTGACAAGGAAAGGACAAGTCAACAACTTGGAGGAGCTCTTCTGGAAGATCAACTGCTACTAATGGTTATAATCTCCTTCCATTTATATTAATGAAAATAATTCATTGTTTTCCTTTATGTGATGTAATTATTTCATATATTTCAATACCATGTTGATCTATTGAATGAAGTATTTAGATGATATTTCATGGATCTCATATTTTCTTGGCTAGTGATATCTGACTATGCATGTTCTAATTTTGGCATTCAGCGCTGGAATTGGAGCTTCCAAGCTAAAGGAGCAAAGTGTGCTAAGGATTCTAGGTAGGCATGACTCTTTCATATATTTCATTTAAGAAAAAGCATTAGGTTCCTTGTCTCTCTGTTGTTGTAGGTTAGTCACTGACCTAGGGGCGATACTTTTTTCCACAATCATAAATCTCATATAACAGTGATGATGTCTCCCTAATTGATAGGGAGTAGGAAATATCCTCCATGTTTAAGAAGGAGTAAGGATCTCCTCCCTAGTTGAGAGGGAGTGATCATGGAAACCATATTTTCCATGTTTCATGCACTAGGTTAGGACTAATAGTCATACACCTAGTGAAGGAACTAGGAGGGAGAATGGAGGATTGGATACGCATCTAGGATTGGTACCTCCTTGAGGATTGGGAATCCAAGATAGGAAGTAACCCCATGAACCAACACTCTTTGATAATTGGATAAAGTATCCAAGCTAAGAGTGGTCAAAGAGGATTGATATTCTTTCAAGATGGGGAATCCAAGATAAGAATAGTCGTATAAGGACATACCTGGTGTTATCACATTAACTTTTCTTTTAGAAAAATTAAAAAATTATGACAGTTTCAGTTTTAGAATTTTAGTTGTAATAAACAAGTAAATCATCGATAGTGGGGCTATCATCACTTGAATGTGCCGATAATTTTTTTCTGAATGAATTCACTGACAACAGGCTTATCAACGTTTTCGATAAAATTGGCCAGTTAAAACTCAGTTTTTCCTGTACAACACATTAATTTTGGGCACGCTTGCTAGATAAATGAGAATGAATTTTATGAAACCAAATAAGGATTTTTCCCTAATGGACCCAGTTAGAAAACTTCTTTCAGTTTTCTAACAGGTGTTCGTTTTGAAATATTCAAAGGGACATTTGAAAGGTTGTTTTTCACGATTTTTCAATCCTGATTTAGTAATTGTTTTCAAAATCATATCCCGAACAAATGAGAATGGATATTTCAAAAACGAAAGAGGTGTTTATCCAAAACGAACCTATTTAGAAAAACCTCTCTCAGTTTTCTAATAGCTATCACGGTTTTGGATTTTTTGAGGGATCGCTAGACCCTATTTTTCACGATTTTGTGAGGAAAAAGCTTGTGGATAGTTGTTGACTTGGATGCCACCTCACCAAATTCAACTTGTTGATCCTTATCTCCATCCATGACTCCAACAACAACATGATATTTAGATGCATATAGAATTAGGAATTTTTCTATATGCATGTATTTGATAAAGTATGTTATTATTTTTAGATTTTATAATTAAGTTTTGCTAAAATCTTGTTTTAGTTTGTAGACTTTCCTATAAAGATAGTTTCCGAAGAAAGGAAAAGGGTTGGCCTTTATTGTAAAAACATTAGCATTCTAACGTATTTGAGAAAATCTTAAATATATTATATTTTGATGAGAAATTGCAGAAAACCCATGTGTGGTAGTTCCCTGTCTGTGATTTCTCTATTATGAAATATCTTCTTCATGGATGCAAAATTTTAGTATCTAAGATTGGGATTCATTGATGCTCCTTTCTTGTATTTATCAGTCATTAGTATTTGTTGTTCCTATCAGCTATATTTATGTTTTCTTTTAAGACTTATTCTTCCAAATTTCCCAAATTGTTAAAGGAGATATTGCTACCTTGCTTTTTGTTTCTTGCTCATTAGATTTTGTAGCATCATTTGTTAAAACTTGACTCCATGCCCAATGATGTGTTTTCAATATAACCCAACCAAAATTTCATCCTATAAACTAAATATGGCCACATAACTCAATTGAAAAACCTACTACTACAGTGACCTAGAGTAGTTGAGTTTTAGGGAGAGATCCCTCTCCAGGTTGAAGGGCCAACTTTCAACCTAAAAGAGGTTCGAGGTTACCTTGGAGGTTTTCCTGCGGCCGGGTTTCCTCTAAGTGATAACACCTAGTGAACATATGAATAAGGTATGTGCCTTGAGAGTCAGTTGTTGCAGTGTCCATATGTATGCCTCCCATCATTGTGCTCTAATCTAGTGGAGAGTTAGAGCTTATTAGTCAAGGCCTTGCTAAATTTCAATTTGAAATTTTGGTCATTATGTTGATGCTTGATGATGGATTATAAATCTGATTCTTCTTATGATAATATTTCAATTTGAGAAGTATCCTTGTACTAATTTTGTAATTATGAATACATCTCTAGTTGAAAAATGTAATTAAGTTTGGTCTTCATAATTATTATTGTTGTATATTTTATGTAAAATTAAAAATAATAAAAAGAAAATTTATTCTTTCAAGCATGGGTTTCATGCTCAAGTCAAATTATTATTTTATTGACGCATTTTTTATGCTCATTATTATTTGTATTGTTTAAAGTCAAAGGCTTATATATATCCTAAAAAAAAATTGCAAATATATAATTTAGGTAAAAATTGCCTCTAGATGTCAAGTCGACCTTGCTTGTCAGGTCGGCCCAGCCCTAGAAGACATGTCTATTCGAACCCCTCTAAATAATATAAATAGAGGGAGAATTGACCTCATTTGGACACACATATAGCATATGATTAGTTATGAAATATCATAGAAGGAAGAGGGTCGAAGTCTGAAATTGACAAGTAGAAGAAGGGTTTCTCTTAAGTTTAAATTTTTGGAAGTTCTATCGTGACACATCTCTTGTTGAAGGTTTGTTCATGATGTTGTACATGCTATTGGTCTCTTGTTGTTAATGGATTTACTATGTGGAAGGAAGGTTTGACTTGGCATCTAGAGGGTGGAATATTTCTAAGTTCATGGGTCTTGGACATATCATTTTGATTTGATTCTATATGAAGATATTTCTTTTGGGGTTTTCCCCTTGGAGGGGTTTTTACCTGGCTTGGACCCTATATTTTATGGTGTTTGTACTCTTGTGATCTCCATGTTTTTGTACATTTGGTAATTTTTTGATGGAGAAGACATGATAAATATTAATAATAAGCCAACAACATTCACAAGCAATTACCAAAAAAGATAAATATACCTTAAAATGCATACAACCTGATTTCTCAACACCTTCCCAAAAATATGGAAACTATATCAGGTCCACAATACCTTTCTATAACCACCCATAAACAATATGAAATGGACTCTTACCAATGGATTTGTTCACCAAGTCATTGTATGCAAACATTTCCTGTGTCCAGACCATATCCAACTGGTTGGGATTTTCACCACTCAAGCTTCTCAGCAAGCTCCCAAGACTCCTGTTCACCACTTATTAGAGTAAATTTCAATCCAAAAGTGGCCTCCTACGGAAAAATAATAAAATAAGAGTTATGAATTTTGGAGGGAAAAGAAAAAACTACTTTTTTTAATTGTATTGTTGGCTTATTTCCTTATAGGTTTACTCAAATTTCAAGTGTAGACACTCATTGGATACAGAATTAAATTTCACATCCAACGAGTACCCATTATGCATAGTTTTGAGAAGACCCACATTGATAAATATTGGAGATACATTAAAAACGCTTGTTGAACACACATTTTTAATGTATATTAATTTTTTTTTATCAATGTGAGTCTTCTCAAAAGCACGCATAATGGGTATTTTTGGATGTGGAATTTAATTCTGCATCCAACGAGTGTCTACACTTGAAATTTGAGTAAACCTATAAGGAGATAAGCCAAAAATACAATTTAAAACAATAGTTTTTCTTTTTTTCCTCAAGAATATATACATGTACCTCTTTTTAAATTTGAATGATTTTGATTGGTTTACATACTATGACATGGAAATTACATGAAAATTTCATGGGCACTTTTCGGCTGAAATTACCTCTAATTTCAGTTTGCCCATCTGTCTGTGGATGATAGGATGAACTATATAATAATTTAGATCCCATCTCCTTCCATAACATCCTCTAGAAGTGACACAAAAATATTGTATCTCTTTCTGAAGTAATGTTTCTTAGAAACCCATGAAGTCTCACTACTTCATTGAAGAATAAAACAACCACTTTAGTAGCATCACTTGTCCTCTTGCATGTTCTGTAATGTTCCATCTTCGAAAACCTATCTACAACAACCATCACTAAGTCATGCTTCCTTTGTGTCCTTCGAGATCCCAAGACAAAGTCAATGCTCACATATTCCCAAGGCCTTTCTAGTACTAGCAATGGAGTATACAACCCTATATTTTGACTTCTACCCTTGGCTAGTTGGAAAACTCTACAAAACTCAACAAACTTTCTAACATCCTTGTTGATGCTAGGCCAAACTCTCCTTTACCATATTTATAGTCTTATCCATGCCAAAATGTCCACCTAGACCTCCAACATGCTCCTTAATAAGGTTCAACCTCATTGACCCTTAAGAAATGCACAATTCTTGATTATTAAATAAAAACCATTCTTAGATATGGTAGTCTAAGAATATGGTCCTGTCCACACTCCAAGGTGCTTTAAAAGTTGTCCAATATTCTCCAAACTCAACATCTTCTACATACAACTTTGTGCTTTCCAAACCTACCACTTCTACTGACAAAGTGTTGACTAACAACACTCTCCTACTCAAGGAATTTGTAACTTTGTTTTACTTTCCAAACATATGCCTCAAAATAAATATGTAATTTTGCAAGAAATCAACCCATTTATAATGCCTTTGATTCAACTTATGTTGACTATTGATATATTGTAATGCCTTGTGATCAGTAAACAAAACAAATTCCTTGGGCAACAAATAATTGTTGATCTAAATTGTCATTAATGTCAATATGAAGCCAAGGAGAAGCAGAGCAGACTTGTGAAGAACAAGAGCAAAGCCAATGGAAAGAGGATCACATCAGCGAAGGTACATAAACAGAGTCATCGGAAATCACAGAGAAATATGTCCAAGGGAAAGCATTATCGGAAGAAAAAAGAGCAACAGAGCATCAAAGGAGATAACAAAGGAATTAACAAAGGCGCAGCAGAAATCAAGACAATGCAGAATATCAGAACAAGAGCAGTCAAAGAAAAGCCAAAGGAAGAAGTTCAACGGAAGAAACAAAGAGGAACACGTAGCAGAGAAGCACAAAAAGTAGGTTTGAAATAGTGACAGTGGTTTTCAGGTGGACTCACCTGATACCATTCATGGACTGACGTGTGGTAGGAGAAGGAGAGAGGAAACTGCCTTATCGGGTGGGTAATCCTTGTGCATGTAGCTCACCCGATATCATTGTCGAGCGTAGGATCAAATGCATTTTTATCTAGGGTGCAAGATCACCGAGCAGCTTTGTTGGTCGGGTGTAATATCAACTGTCAGATGGGAAGGTAAGATCTACGATGGAGGATTGATCCGAAAAAGACAACATCGAAAAATGTGCATGTGCAGACTCGACGATATATATGTCTAGGTGTATAAATAGTTGAATTCCAGATAAGTGTTTCGGAGCGGGGTTTTCAGTGTATTTCATATATATCCTTGTATTCTGGCTTTAAGCCTTGCCACATTAAAAAATGTGATTGCGATATATATATATGGACCCATGGGACCATTACAATATGATGTAATATAATATCGCGTCTGTCGCAATATCGCAAGCCTCTTTAAAGCCTTGCCACATTAAAATGCCGATTGCAATATAATTGCAGACCCGACTACACAATTATAGCATGGCTTATTCAAATGTCGCATTTGCGGTAATCACAATGTATAAAGGGTTGTCACCCTCGAACCATCAATTGCAATATATATATATATATGGGCCGACGGAGTTATTAAAAACAACTTATAATAATATTGCGTCTGGGTATCAGGGAATTGGCTATGTTATGTGCAAATATGCCAATTGCGATAAAGCTGTGGAGGAGTGGACCCAATGAAGTTATAGATGCAGGAGTAATGCATTTGAAGTCTAGCCTTAAGAGTTCGGTCGGGTTTTTTCCATGTATTCATGTGTATTCAAATAAATGTGTTGCCCGGGGTTTTTTTAAGGCCAAACACATAAATAAATGCTTTCGATAGTTTAGTGGGCCTGAACCGTTGCGATTGCGATTGCGGGATTACTATTGTATATTGAAAAAAAAGGGGGGCTTCTCTGATATAGTCATTTCTTTAATATGCAACATTATTATTACTCAACCTCTTTTCCACATTAACGTGTCCTATATGTATTGATGGATTTGAAGAGATAGAGGAAGCTGAAGAGTGAGCGCAGAGGAAGCTGAAAGGTCAAGCGAGCGTTGAGGAAGCCGAAGAGCCAGCGGAGAAAGGAAGCCAAAGGCCAGGGGTGTCAGGAATATAAAACAGAGAACAAGGAATGATGAGTGTTACTGGAAAAACCGTAAGAAACAGAGGAAGCTGAAGTTCTGGCAGAGGAGGAAGAAGCAGGAAGACAGAAGTAGTCACAGGTCCAGCAGGGTTGGGAGCGGAGAATTACAACCAAACAGATCCAGACAGTCTACAGCAGAGGGTTGGAGCCCTTGAGGTTGGTGCCTCAGAACTAAAAGGATTGGTGTCCTGGGAGTTGGTGCTCCTAAATTCAAGGTTGGTGCCTTGACAAGATAGAGTTGGTGCTCTGGAGGTTGGAGCCTCACAAAGAGTCCAAGTTGGTGCTTGGCAACTGATTGAAACCATATATATGTATATATATATATATATATATATATATATATATATATATATATATATATATATATATATATATATATATCTATATATATATATATATATATATATATATATATATATATATATATCTATATATATATATCTATATATATATATATATATCTATATCTATATATATATATCTATCTATATATATATATATATATATAGATATATATATATATATATATATATATATATATATATATATATATATATATATATATATATATATATTTCTATATATATATATATATATATATATATATATATATATATATAGATATATATATATTGTATTTGATTTATTGCAAAGACCACATTAATAAAAGCATCTATTTCTGTTATCTAATTTTGTGTTCCAAATATGAATGTTTTAACTGATAAAATTAATAATTGAAAAGAAATATTAATTCACCCCCCTCTGATACCACTTGTTGGGAATCATGATTGTTGGTAGACCAAAACCCGCAGGTGTTAGTCAACAATCACATCGCCAGAGATAAGGATCCACGAGAGGCGGTTAGTCCATGTCACGAAACACATGGGGAGCGTTGGTTTATCCAATGTCCAACAATAATGTCTCCACTTCTTCAAGGCATGCACAATAGCACAAAAATTTTGGTCATATACGAAATACTTCTTCTTGGAATTGTTCAACTTCTCACTGAAGATTTCTAGTGGTCTACCTTCTTAACTCAAAACTTCCCCAAATGTTGTCCCACTTGCATCACAATCAACTTGGAATACTTTATCAAAGTTTGGAAGCACCAAAACAAGTTTCTCTTTCACTTTCCTTTTTTGATCTACAAATGCTTTCCTATTGTTGTTTCCCATTTAAAAATTCCTTTCTTCACACGTTCAGCAATCATTACACAAATATGGTTGACATTTCTAATACATTCCAGGTAGAAGCTTGCTGATCCATGAAAGCTCCTCACCTAAAAAGTGGATTGAGGTGTCAACCATTCTAAAATAGCCTTCACCTTCTCAAAATCCATCTTCAAACCTTCCTTAAAAATCACAAATCCTAAGTACACTAACTCATCCTACATGAATGTACATTTCTTCAAGTTGATTAACAACTTCTCTTCCTTCAACAATTGCAACACTTGCCTTAAATGCTCCAAGTGCTCCTCTTTGTTTTTGTTGAATATTAAAATGTCATCCAAGTAAACTACAACAAATTTTCCTAAAAATGGTTTCAAGACCTAATTTATGAGCCCCATGAATGTGTTAGGGGCATTAGTCAACCCAAATGGCATAACCAATCATTCAAACAATTCATCTTTCATCTTGAAAGCAGTCTTCCACTCATCACCTTCCCTAATACGGATTTGATGATAATCGCTCTTCAAGTTGATCTTTGTGAAATATGCAACACCACTCAGACAATGCATAATACCCTCCATCCTTTGCAAAGGAAATCAATACTTGATGGTTATCCTATTAATGGCTCTAGAATCCATGCACATCCTCCATTCACCTATTTTGTTTGGAGTCAATATGGTTGGTACAACATATGGACTCAAACTTTCTCTTATCAATCCTCTATCAAGCAGCTCTTGTACCTACTTATTTACTTCTTCATTCTCTACTAGAGTCATCCTATAATATGACTTGTTTGGTAAGATCAATCCTAGAGTCAAGTCAATATGATGAGACATACTTCTCATGGGAGGTATTCGTTTTGGAAATTCATCAAAAACAGTCTCCTTGAATTCATCTACCGAGGATTTAATTTATGTCAGGATGGTTCCTAATTTCACTTCCTCTATCACAACCTTTGGAATCACTGCTAAACAAAAATTTTCCTTCCATTCCTCATGTACAAACTCCTTGGTTGAACACAACATGATCTTGATGTTACATGTGCTAGTACTTCCACAACTTCCTATTGTTACAATTGCACTTTCCAACATCAGGGTGATTTTGTATCACCGACCATCCTTCCTAAACTCGTATATATTCTCTTGACCATCATGGTGAACTTTCTTGTCAAACAACCATGACCTTCCCAGAAGTATGTGGCATGCGTCCATATCAACCACATTACACAGTACTTGCTCCTAAAGATTTCCATTTTGCATATTCACCAAGCATTTCTCAGTCATAGCCACCCATTATCCGTTTTGCAACCATGAGACTTTGTAAGGGTTTGAATGGACTAAAATCTTTAGTTTCAACTTGTCCATGACTTCAATGGAAACTAAATTCTTTGTACTTCCACCATCTATGACCATGTTACATCACTTTCTTTAGACCTTACATTTAGTTTTGAAAACTTTCCTTCTTTGCTCTGGTTCTTCCACTATCTTCTTCTCATGCTTAAGCAATGCCCTCTGAAACATCAAATTTTTTCCGTGCTCTTGTTGAAGCACAATCATATTTCCTCTAGCAACAAAAGCCTCATTAGCTTATGTAACTTGTGTTTTGGCTTCACCTCTTCTCCCTGAATTTTGTTCTTCTGGAAACTCTGATTTCTTATGTCATTCAACTCCATAGTGATAATAAGTAATTGCATACTTTCCCTTTCCTCTTGTGAGAGTTCCTCTGCCTCTTCCAACACTCTTTCCACCTCTACCACCTTAACCACTGGTGGATTCTTCTTCCTTTTCACTGCCTCTAGCAGTCTCTGCCTTACCTCTGCCTCTACCTTTCTACTGTGTTTTCCTATTCAAATTTGCATCCACTATTAGGGCAATGTGATAGGATTCATTAACAATTCGGAAATAATGCATACTCATTTAATCTTGAATCAAGTATTTCAGTCCATTCACATACCTTGTTACTCTTTGAAATTTTGGATCCTTTATACTTGATCGAATTGATAGTTTGAAAAAATCCTATGTACCCATGAACAAAGGTCTCCTTTTGTTTTAGATTCTAGACTTGTCTATACAAATTCTACTGGAAATCACTAGGAAGAAATTTCCACTTGATCTTTGTGACCATATTCTTCCAAGTCTTGATATTTTCTTGCTAATTATATACTGTCTTTCTATAGCATATCCCACCATAGTGCATCATGACCCTTCAAATTATTCATGGAAAATTTCACCTTATTTGACATTTTCATAATAGAAGTATCTTTCAAGTTCTCCAATCCAATCGATGTGCACATAAGCTCTTAGATTTCCATCGTAATAGGAAACTTCAATTCTTTCACTACCTCTATTACTCAAATATGAAATCAACCTCACTGTTGGTTCTCTCTCCTTAGCCTCCTATTCTTCATCAATTTTTTCTTCAAGCTCTGAATCTACTTATGCATCTTCATTTCTTCTATGCTCCAACTCTTCTATTCTTCATCTTAACTCTTCTAGCTCTCGATTTATTGCACCTCCTCGTCTCATTCATCTTCTCCTTGGTGGCATCCTTACAAGTTGTAAATGTCTCACCAACATCCATAAACCTCAACCCAACTTATATGACCCAACTTGTACCTTCAGCACTCTTGTTGTGCAACCACTAATAAGGTTTCCTTGTACCTTGTTACATGAAGAAATTCAAGGTGAAAATCCTAGAATGAGTCCCGTTATGATACCACTTGATGCAGTCTAGGTTCTGTAACTTTCACAACACCTACAAAATTTGGACCATTGTAGTTTGGATACTAAATTAGTTAATTCAAAACTAAATCATAGAGCACAAACAAAGAGTAATTTGAGTCTTCTCACGAGAACACAAAAATGGATTCAAATATATTTTTATTTCATTCAAAATATGGTGTTATAGACAAGAACTCAGAGTGTAGAACATCGTCCTCAAAACGCTTGAAATTCCCATGTTGTACACAACAACACCATTTACAACAACTAGATGCCTTCCTAACTCATACAACAACCATTCACGCTCTCTAAAAATCATGCAGTAACCAAACCAACACCAACAGTCTAACATCCAAATGCCCAAGAGCCATGAGGCGGAAGCAAAGGCTGAAAGCAGGAAAAAAAAAATCCCTTTCCTTCATTCTTCACGCTATTTATCCTCATGCTATTGACATCTTTGTATTCCAATGAAGCAAATCGCTTCCTAGGACGTCAGCCTCTTCATCTTCCAAAACTAAACTGATTCACCTCCTCTCAACATGCAGACAAACCAAATTTGTAACTTACGTCTCATTTTGGCAACACGTCTAACATGGTTTGTCCTGTAGCATCACAACTAAACAACTGTTGATTTTGGATGTGTCAACAACTCCACATAGCAAGAGTATCAACACATGATCCTGGGAGTGTCAACAACTCGAGAGAAGTCGTTGCTTTGATAAAATGTAGCTACAGGAGTTGTAGCAACTACCAGTTGCTACAACTAACATAATAGGTGTATCAACAACTTAAAACACATGGGAGTAACAACACTTATTACAAACTCAATAGAAACTTTTTTTCGTTGATGGGAATTTCCCAAAGCCAAAGATGCTCCTACATCATAAATGGATTGGCATTGCATAGTTACAAAGGATTGCATTATTAATTAATTATAGTATGACATGTAATTTTTTTTTTTTGTGAATCAATTTTCGAAGGTATATACCTACAAAACCTTCTTTTTTATTGTCTAATTTGGAGTCCCTCCCAAAAAATTTGTAGTTTCGCTAGATAAAAAAAACTTAAGATTTTTTTTTTTTTAATATAGCTATGCACTACTTGATACATTATTGTGATCCTGAAACAAAATTGCATATAAATACAAAATTATCATTATTATTAAAAAAAATTAAGACTTAAAAACGACCTAACACTTTCTTATAATAAAAACATACCATTAAAATTTAAAAATTAATATAAAAAATTAATTTTTTATAAAAAAATGAAAATATTTAAAAACAATATTATAAAAACACCATTACTCACATAATTTTTTATAAAAAGATGAAAATATTTATATATAATATGATAAAAACACCATTACTCACACAATGTTCATTCTTCTTATTTTTAATAAAGTTTAAAGGTTAAGAGAAAAAAAACTTTATTTAGGTAAGAAATAACTCATATACATTACATAACAAAATCAAAATGATTCTCGTCCATATAACTTAGAGGATATTAAAGACAATGTATTTCCTTTAAAAAAAAATACAACCATTAAAGATCTATATTTATATTTATAATTACATTGTACTTTATATTTATAATTACATTGTACTTTATAATTTTTTTAATATAATATATAGAAATTTATTATAAATTTGAATTTATAGTTTTTTTATATATAATACATTTACATTCAAATAGTATTTTTTAACATTCTAAAACATCATTATAATTATTTTTATTAATTAATTTTCAAAAACATTCAAGTTTTCATAACTTTAATATAATTATGTAAATTACAATTAAATTTAACATTTTATGAACACTATCTAACAATAAGATTAAATCAAATTATTTATAATTATTAAAGTAATAATTATCCACATGATTTGCTCCATGAATTTAATATTTGACATTGACATGAAGAAATCAATTCCTAGATAGTGTAATTAATCCCAACATAATGATGAAAATGGAACTACTTCTTCAACAACAACCACCTAGTCATGTGTGTAATTGACTCCACAATGTTATGAAGCAATCCCCATAAAGCACCACTCTCTCCCACTCTCTTCCAGAAGGTTGGTTGGTGAATCAAGAGTATAAAATAATAACATGTAAGAAGATAGAAATTTCCACATAAATGATCATTGGAATGTTAGCCATGATCTTCTAACCAACCATCACGATTTAATATAATGTTGATGATGACCATGAAGAAAAAAACAGCATTGTCCCTACTACCAACAACAACACCACTACCAATAACATTATAATTACACCACATTAATGGATTTGTGGTATATATTCATTTGCTATGGATTTGTGGTATATATTTATTAATATAATATTAAAAAATTTAGTTTAAATGTTCATTTTATCTAGCTTCTTGTTGAGAAAGACATTATCATAATTTATTATCGAAAAGATGTTATCACTAGCTAGATAATGCTTATATCCTATAATTAAATATACATAATATAATAATATAAATGATAAAGATTTAATATATATATCGAATCGTTATCTATGTCTTATAAAAAAAATAAAGATTTGATATATATATTTATTTTTGCGTAAGGTGAATTATATTAGAGAGAATTATATTAACATTTCAAAAATAATTATTCTCATCGCTTATAAGAGAGGTCAAATCACAAACAAAATATAAACAAAATTATACGTGTTGAAAGGACATTAAAGATAACATAGAATTAAAAGGATTGATATCCAACAATATTATGCTATGATTTTAGTTTATTTGGTCACTTATATAAATTATTATAAAAAGAAAATCATTATTCGTGTTTCATCATTCTTTTATTCGAGTCAGAACCCACAATTGGAATTGGGTCTATAGGATCTCTTGGGGTTCTGGCCATCACTGGAGGAATGCCAAGGTGCTACTCGATCCTTGTCAATTAACGATCTATCTTTTCCAGTATGTAATCATAATGCTTCATATGGCCATGCATGTGGTCCAATGCATGCATAAGGTCCCTTTTAACTTCCTGATTGTCCATCAATGTGCATCTCAATAGGAATTTAATTTGCCAATAGATATTTATAGCAAGTAAGTATTAGTTGGCTCGACTACATGTGTTCCTTGTATCTAGGAGGTAGTCTTTCCATTCTACTTACACTTCAACATCTGAGAGGGACATTCTTTATAAGGACGCTTCCCATTCTGTCTAGCTAACTCCTCCTTTATTTGTTTAGTGATTCACTCCCTAAACCTTACTACAAATCCTGAAACTATATTCTCTAACCCAAGCTCCCTCTCTGAGCTCTCTCCTCATAATAAGCAGAGCCTCTCCTCAGCTTGCCTCTCTCCCTTTGCATGATGAAAACAATCTCAACCTCCTAGAATGTACATTACAATCTATTATGGACTAGAGGATCCTCACTCTTCGTAATCTGACATTCTTTCCACAATCCCACAATTTCTCTATGCTTAACACCGATGCTATCTGACATAACACATTGTAGAGAGGGTCATTCCCCTGCTGGTCGTTGTCAAATTCTCCAACATTCCCCATTACTCAGAACCAAATTCTTCTTATAGTACTCAACCACCTACTTCATGTTCTTGCATTTAGACTTCATCCCAAAATAATGTAATGGAAGCTCCACCCTTCCCCTGCAACTTCAACACAACATGACCATGGAAACCAAACAACCCACGAACATTGGATAAGGCCACAAAATAGGTAACCACCTATGTTTCCCACCACCATACATTACCCCTTGTTCCTATAAAATATTCAAAAATTCCTCAAATTCCCTAGCATCTGAGGAACATGACCACACAACAAGAATTACACCAATATATAGAGGAAGTGTAAACTTAATTCCCTACAAACCACATATAACAACATACAATACCAAAGCATAAAATTCCTACTACCCTCTGAAAGCCACACCAGATGCTTGCCAGATAAAACCCCTTACTCCCCTTCTAACTTGATAGAGGGGATTCACCAGGGGTATAAAGACCAAAATTCCCCAAAGAAATATCAAAGGAGAAGGGTATTCCTTGAGAGAATTGGGCAAGAGCAACATAATGCCAAACAAAGTGAAAATGATCTCATTGTTAGACCACTCTCTCCCATACAATGTGAGAAAGCTCAAATAATGATGGGATTTCCATTATATATAATCATTAATTTAGAAGGAAAATTGATTTTATAGCTAGGAAGGGTTTAATTACGAAGGAGAAACACATTTTGTAAGAATTAGGGATTGAAAAAGTTTAGGTTCTACTCTCTGAGTTCCTATCTTTGGCAGTTGTGGTAAGTTCTATATTTGTTTCATTGCTTTATCTCATTTCACTATCATTGTTTCCAGTTATACCAAGTTTCTAAGGGTGGGGTGCCATAAGCATAGTTAGGTTTGTTGGTTCTTGATGCTTAACCACCAACCGTCCTCTCCACCCAAACCCATTCCCTCCTTTTGTTGGTTCATGCCACTAAATTAAATTCTAGCCCTCCCTCCCATACTTCTAATCACTATAATTCAATGACCATGAAGAGAATTGAGCAAGATGAATGGCTTGAATCTAGCATGCAAAGCCTAGGTAATCACAACAAATATAATGTTAAAAGGTATCCCTCTTAGAAAACCACCCATCACATAACCCAGGCCTAAGTGGATGCCATGGAAGCCATGAATTTCCATCACCAATTTTATAAGGATATAAAAAATGAGGTAGCATCCATTAAGTAGAACTATCAATCGAAAAAGAAGGAAGCTCTCCAATTTCCAATTGGAAGCAAAATTTAAGGATTGGGTGTTGAATACCATGTTTTTTATATCTAGAGACACCAAAGTATTTAAGCTCATTGAGCTCTATTGGCTTAATAAAGTCTTCATTACTCAAGTGGTGAAGGGGAGAGGACAACAATAATAAGCCATTCTCTAGAAATTAGACCTTCCAGAGAAGAAATCTGAGGTAGTCTGCAAGGCATTATTTGATATAGAGATCATTATTTCAAATCCCACAAAATCCTAGAATAATGTTGCAGTAGTTGTTGGTCAAGATCAGAGTTTAGATGGCACACCATTCAATCTCATTTAACTAGGAGAGGACCTAGAAGACCATGTGGACACAAAACATGAATAGCACCCTTTATTGGCTCCATAAAGATGGTTTTCATGTCTATTTTAATAGGGTTATAATGAATAATAATAGTTTTTATACTTTTGTTATAGACTCTCTTTTATGGTTTTAATTAGTACTCAGCTATTACAAGTAACTAGTGATTTTGTATTACTCTCGACCTTATTTCAAATCTAACTCTAAAACTCTTTTGAATTGGTGTAAACCAAACAATCTTATATATTATTAGTGTAAGATATTAATACAAATGTGATTTTTTTTAATAATATAAATTGAAATATATAAATTTATTATTTGCCATACATATATATATAACTCTATTTTCACAAGTTTATATTATAGAAATTTTGAAATCTAAATTTTACTAAAATAAATGATATTACAATCAATTTTTTATTAAAAAATTTATAGTTAAAAGTATTTTAATTTTTTATAAAAAAAAATCAAAACCAATATTTCAAAATAAAATAATATCATAAAAATATAAATAATCGATTTATAATAAAAATAATTTATTATTAAATTTGATAAATATTTTACATTATTATTTTATTCATAAAATAAATAATAAATAACTAACCATAAAATATTTTTCAAAGCACTCCCTATAGGAAAGTAGTTGATTCAAAATGTTAAAATTTGTACTTGTACGTAAAGAATACTACGAAAACACATACGGCATCATCATAAATTTGTGTTTGTATGTCAAGAATAATGTGATCGTACTATGAAAATTTTAATCGTATCGAAGAATAAGGAAAAGAAAATTGAACATTTATTAGCTCAACTATTTTTCTTTCTTCATGGGAAAGGTGTTGTTTTTTTTTGGGATAAACATGCCAGTTTTATGAAAATTATTAAATTAATATAATAAAGATTATTATTTTTTTTGAATCATTGACTGGAGAATCCACAGTTTTAACATTTTTTACCAACGTTTCAAATCCCAACTGGGATCCATCATCAGGATATGAGAATGATGATAACAGAAGAGCAACAAAGAAGTAATAAATAGTGAGGAGGATAAATTTTAGAACAATATACTGTCGGCTGAAATAATCATTAATTTTAGAACAATATACTGTCGGCTGAACAATATACTGTCGGCTGAAAAACAATATACTGTCGGCTGAACAATATACTGTCGGCTGAAAAAATTAATGATTATTTCAGCCGACAGTATATTGTTCTAAAATTTATCCTCATCACTATTTATTACTTCTTTGTTGCTCTTACGTTGGTACAAAAATGTTAAAACTGTGGATTCTCCGGTCAATGATTCAAAAGATTCAAGCCACAGATCTCTGAAATCCAAAATCTTGTCCCAGTACGGAGGGGATACTTGGAGTGATATCCTTTTACTCGAAAAGTCGAGGGTGAGGATAGCAAGAAGAGCAGCGGATCCCTTAAAAAAATTAATGATTATTTCAGCCGACAGTATATTGTTCTAAAATTTATCCTCATCACTATTTATTACTTCTTTGTTGCTCTTACGTTGGTACAAAAATGTTAAAACTGTGGATTCTCCGGTCAATGATTCAAAAGATTCAAGCCACAGATCTCTGAAATCCAAAATCTTGTCCCAGTACGGAGGGGATACTTGGAGTGATATCCTTTTACTCGAAAAGTCGAGGGTGAGGATAGCAAGAAGAGCAGCAGATCCCTTAAAAAAAATTAATGATTATTTCAGCCGACAGTATATTGTTCTAAAATTTATCCTCATCACTATTTATTACTTCTTTGTTGCTCTTATGTTATCATCATTCTCATATCCTGATGATGGATCCCAGTTGGGATTTGAAACGTTGGTACAAAAATGTTAAAACTGTGGATTCTCTGGTCAATGATTCAAAAGATTCAAGCCACAGATCTCTGAAATCCAAAAGATTATTATATTAGTAAATATAATATATATATATATATATATATATATATATATATATATATATATATTTATTATTTTTCATTTATATGTCAATCAATTTTTATAAATAAAATAAATTATTGTAATTTAATATGTTTATTAATATTAATGTTATTCATGTTAAAAATATTAATTTCATTAATAATTTCCCATTAACATTAATATTAATATTAAAATTATTATTTAATAATATTAATATTAAATTTAAAGTTTATCATTAACTACTACTAATAATAATATTGTTATAAACCTAAAATAATAATCAAACAAATATTATTAAAATCAGTGATACAATCTATTTTTTAGTAGCCATATCAAATGAACATGACGATACCAAATGCTCATGCCATATTTCATAAATATTTTTATAATAAATTACAAGGATAAACACGATTCACAAATTATTTTTTAATAAATTAAAGACAAGAACAAACTTTAGAAACTGAAAAATGATTGGCATATCTTTCATATTGTCCATTAAATCGTGTATTAGACGAAGGATATTAGCTTGACATGCAATCTCAATTATTGGCCTTATTGAAAATATAAAGCTCAATTCCAATATAGACCACGCCTTGACGTAATGATTGTTAGGGATTTAAGCTTCTATATGAGGCATTTTTGGCCCATTTACCTAAAGGTAAGTATTATTATTGGTATAATTGATAATATGTTAAATACAATAGTTGTTTAGTTTAATTAATTTAAGTAGATTAATTTTAACATAACGATGGTTAAGAAGTTATGGATTCAAATTTAATAAAGTTCTATAAATTATTAGCATTTTTTTTATAAGCTAGGTTTCCTTTTTCCTTTCTATTAAATTATTGAAAAAAAATATTTTTTAAATATTTTCAGTTGGTTGGCCACATGGAAAATTTGACCAACTACAAAAAAAAATAGACTTTTAATCTTATATCGTATGTTGTAGGTTTTTAATAGACATGAGAACAACGATATCTTACAAGCCTAGTTTTCTTTTATGATGCTTATACTTATGAAGACTGATGGGCTTAGTCATAGTAAGGCAAAAAATATACTAACTAATCATGACAAACTAATATAAAACTTGAAAATTGTGACCATGATGTGCCTAAGTGTTTGCTCCAGTTGCAGAGGGGTCTAGGGATCGAGAAGGAGCAAGAAGCCCACTTTTGACCTCCTTCGGTTGAAGTATTACCTCGTCCAATTAAAGAACTTCTTGTTGGGCCTCATTCTTGTCTTGAAATTTTTTTTTTAATTATTGTCTTAATGTGATAATACAATTCAACAATTTTATAATACTTCATTTATTTAGTTTTGGAATTTCCACATCTTGCACCTAGTTTCCAATCTCAACATCTACATCCCAATCATGGATGGCATTGCAATATAGCTTGATTTCTCCTTCAACAATGGAGATTTATTCTTGAATCTATGGAGGAATTGATTCCCAGTATGCATTGGTTGCCTCCTAGGAAAAATCTTGCACTCTTGAGCCATAGGGACCTCTTATTCCCCTTTGTCCCCTTACGACCACCTTGACCTCTTGGCATGATGGACTAGAGGCCCCAAAAATTGACCTATCCAAAATAAAGCCTAACACATGCGAGAAGTAGGGGCTATTAGATAAGGTAACAAATCGATTGACGAGGGAAATGAAAGGATGGAAGGGAAAATAGATAGGAAGACTAAGACATGAGATATGAGCCTTATTAAGATAAAGTGAGGCAAAAATATATCGAGCAAACCCAAAGAGGAAGAGGCTTGGAGGTTTCATAGATAATTGGAGCTAAGGCCAGGGAGGTCAATACAACAAGGATATGTGAAGCCAAAAAAATCGATTCTTAGAAGGCTAGACTAGAAGAAAAAAACCTAAGATGCTCTGATAATAAAAAGGTACTTTGGAAATAAGGCTTTAGGTTGAACAAACAACTTTTACATAGAGCATCAAAGGTGGGACATAAACTAAAGAAAAGAGAGAAATTCAACCCATGGAGCTCAATGTACTTGTAGCATTCCCTCCCACCCCCTTGGATCTTCTAGGGTTGTGGGAGGTGTTACTGTTTGTTTTCACCCAACCTCCAAGGTCTATTATGAAGGTTTGGTCACACAACCTCATTTTCTCAAGTCCTACACAATTTAATTCTAACACTACCATTGTGATTAACTCATCAATAGCTTTCTGATGATATATAAATTTACCTCAATCCGAGTTCCAGATCAAAAGTTATACATGTTTGAAGTTTTTGCCAATTATAAGAGACCATGTCATCACTGGGCACCACATTGCACTCATGTGGTCTCTGCCAAGCCTTGGTGGCACTACCACAACATCACTGTGGGACCCATAGTTACCTTCCACATCACATCGAACTGGTGCTCCAATGCATTCTCACCCACTACATGTAGGAAATAACAAGTAACAGATAATGGGTTATGGGAAGTCTCCTGGTGGGTAGGGTTCCCACATTGGAAACTTAGCCAGATTGGCCCCTTCATCATCGACATCGCCATTAAATTTCACAATAGTCCAATCTATGGTGGTAGGCGGTGGCCTAACCACATGGTTCCACGAATTAGAACCTTAGCTAGATCGACCTGACTCCTATTGGCACACCCAATAAAAATTTAATAATGACATTGGTGGTGAGCAGTGGCCTGCACATGGTTCCACAACTAGGACTTCCATCAAATCGACCCCTTGGCATTAGGCCTTACCTTGCTTCCCTTCCAACTTTAATTGTAACTGTTGAGGTCCGAGGTTGGAGAGTAGGGTCCACCCCCAAGCCACATTACCTTAGGCTAAGCCATACAAGGCCAAGTCATCTTGTCCATGTCATACCAGGTCATTTTATCTTGGAATCCGGTCCTTAGCGTCAAGATTTCTCACCTCCCTCGCACACGTAATTTTTGTGGTTGATGGTTGATTGTAGATACCAACTCATCAACACTGAGCCTCTCTACTCAATAGACTCACACAATTGTCCAGGGGTTCGACAACCTAATGAGTCCCATCTACCACAATTCTTATGGGGTAAGGTTCCATCATCATCCTCTTGGTGTTGTGTTCCACCATTATGCTTATCTATGTAGATATATCTTGACTATTCTGCTTCCCAGTCTTAGAAACCATTGGCACACCAATTCGCTCCAAATTTTATTGCTTAGGTTCTGCAAAATGAAGGGGTTACTACCCTGAACCTCAATTTCTTTATGCATTGAGGTACATGGCCTTGAGGTCCCAAAACCTTAAATTTTGAGTGCACAAATATAACAAAAGTGGTGACTTCACTTAATGCTAAATTTACTGTGTTATGGCCCAAGGCCTTGAAACCAGAAGTTCTTTGTGATAACCAACAACATATAATAGTTTCTCACGACACCAAAGTTACAGATTTTTGAGACAAGAAAGGGGGAAGGCCCTAACCCAAATTTCACATAGTTTATCAATGTTGCACGAGGAGAAATATACCAAACACTCCAACTCAGATGACCACTTTTAGGTGGGTTATATATATTCAAAATCATGTGATTTATTAATTAACTCAACATAACACTATTGGACAATGCACTCTAGAAATTTAATAAATTCATAGAAATACAAGATATCATGTGAATCATGAGCATACTAGTGATATTTACAGTTGTTCACACATTCATTTACAATCACAAACACACAAGATCTTGCACCAGTCATAAACATAGAAAGGAACATCACAATCCATATTTCAAATACACATAAGTAATTACACGTATATATGTGTTTAAATATGGCTAGCGATTGAAGGAGGCATTTCAACTCTCCACCCAAGTAGAGGCATACAACTTTCTTACAACTAACCACTCCCAAGTTGGATCCAAAATTTGAGGGGACACTTGCTCAAGGAATTTCACACCAAAGGATTGGTCACATACCCAGGAGATGAAATCCATTGTCATGATGGTTTAACAACCGCTCTCTAGTAGTAAGAACCATAATGACTCACTTACTTCTTTGAGTTCAATGATAGGGCTTCACATAAAGTACATATGGGTTATTTCTCAGTTCTAGGATATTGAATACACTGTGTAGGTGGTTCACAATTGTATTTTTGTAGTAAGCACCACAAGGGTATGAAGTCTACTATACAACTGGTTTAATAACTCTTCCAACAAGCACCACAGTGGTTCATATTTCTCTGTCCAAGTGGTTTAACAACCATACAACAAGCACCATAGTGATTTGGTAATCCATTTAGCTTTCCACTAATGACTAGGCTTAGATAGATAGTCTAATGGCTTAAAAAACATATCAATATAGAGAGTATCCTCCCAAATCACTGAACAATGGGGTCAATCACAACTCTAACAATGCTCCTTCATGCTTTCACTCTAGTAGTCCCTTACATTCAACTCTGCGGCCTATTTTTTTGAGCCAAACCATTCTTTTGTCTCTCTACTTTGTTGTCCCATATGACTGAGAAAGTGCTCTCTATTCATGTTCTTTCCTAATGTCCTTCTTCAATCTCTCTTCCCTGTTGAATCCTCTCATTTCTTCCCAAGGTAGTGGCTCTCCTCTCCTTGATCCACAAGGGGGATGAGGGTGGGTGTTTTCCTCTACCCATACAACTCAATCCCATCTGTTGCATTTAATTATGGAAGGAGCTATTGCTCTGTGATCTCATGCCCGATTTAGATCACCAGACAACAAAAGAGAATGGCTAAGACAATCTAATATCAATCCCCAATCTAGATGGACATGCATGCAACTTCGATGGAATTTCTAATGCCACAAAGTATGAGCAATAACCTTGCCTCCTCGCAAGTTGGTGAAGGGTTTTGGGCTTGATGCAGAATCGTTGCGCTCCAATCAAGCAATCTCTTTCATCCACTCCTGATCCAAATCCTACAACACAAACACAACCAAATATAGACGACAAGTGATCTTCCACAGAGGATCGTCATCTCCAAACATCTAGAAATCACACATACAAATTACTAAAAAACTGATATAAGGGGAAGGAACATAGATTTTTATTAACCATATACGTGAAAGTACATTAATGTAAACCTTCCAACAAAGGAGATCCTCTCCTCAAGATTGTAGCATGGTCTCCTCTCCCAATATAGCAGAGCTATCAACTATAGTTTGGATACTTCTTTCTTTTTCCCTTTCCTCTTGGTGAGATTATATAGGCTCATTCTATCCTTCAAGTGAATGTATGTTGTAGTGTTTTCTTCTCAATGATGTACGAAAAGAACCCACTTAAGATTGTGGATGACAAACAATCTCAACAATAGAAATGACTGCTAAACATTGTAGATCTATAGCTATTGATAGAAACAAAACTTGCCAAAATTCTGATCTATGCTACAATCATAGTTAAACAATGAAAGAAAGAGTAATATCCCAAAACATCCAATGGAAACCAGATACGTAAAGAATAATTTTATAATAACACCTATGAAGAGAACAAATAAATGTTACTAGTCCCCATCTATGGGATGTGTTGTGGAGGTAAATCCCCTCTGCGGACAGAGGCGATCCCTACTAGTCCAAATAGGGTCTAGCAACAATCAAACAACGCTAACACGTAGGTTCCTAATTGCAAATTAAAGACCAATGATGAAGGCCTACCTGGATTCCAACGCTAGTACTTGTAGAAGAGTTGATGCTCCCATTCCTTTGCCCCGGCTGGTCACAATCCTCACGATCCTCATGCGCAAACACCTGCACATGCAAAGAACGATACAAACACAAGCATAAAATCCAATAGATGCAACTATATATCAGTCAGAAAGAATATAACTCAAACACCATCATAAAGACATTAACAGTGGAACCATAATGATAGTCGTCTATTATTAATAAACAAAGAAGAATACAACCATACTTTTGACGTCAAATCCTTCTCAAGAGGGTCCAGCCAGCAAGTCTCTCAAGCATTCACCCTTGAAGATAGATCTCCCAAGACAAAACTCTCTCTCACACAAATTTACACAAGATCAAAACACTTCACAACCTTCCTTAAGCTCTCTAACAATCCCACACTTGTCACACCAGCTACCTATCAAACTCACACATTATCAGCAACACTCCAAACACTATGAATTCCAAAACTAGCAGCTCATAGCAATGGTGGAGGCTTAAATAGGAGAAGGAATCTCCATGAATGGTGGGAGGATGAGCTTATCTCCAAGGAAGGTGGCTCAAATGACGAAACAGACATGCCAGAGAATGGATGGCGACATATGCAAGGCCAACAACCAGGTCTGGAGGCATCTGGAAGGCCGGTTGTTAGAACAAACTCGCCCAGACTAGATCATTGTGGGTGCATAACTGCACTGGAGCGCTGACATCGCTACTAAATAACGAAGAAAGTCATGTCAGCGCGATCAAATATAAGCAACAGTCTCGTTGTCTCATGAAATTCGACCATCGCGGGAATCACGTGTACTTCCGCGCTGGCAGCGTGTTCGGTCTATTTTGGAGCGCTCATCAGCACGTTTATTTTTACAATAGTCGTGATGATAGCAAAACTTTGGCAAAGTGGGTCATTTGGCAACATTAGAGAGCATAAGCATGGATGATTTAGACTCATGACACAGTAGGAAGACTGGTAGGAAGATAGTGACAAATTACTGTGTAACAGATGCCCCCTAAAGCATGAAGATCGAGAGAGTGGGAGGGGTGAAATGCTTTACGAAACTGACTGAACTGGAATACCACCAGGAAGAACCTGCATGCAAATACAACTGATATCTCTGATAATCAATGACATGTAGTCTAGGCATGGGCGCAGCCATCCAAAAGACATACGAAAGAGGTCTGTGGTATGGACGCAGCCACCCAGCTAATGAGACCGTGATGGTAATAAAGGTATGGTCGCAGCCATCCATGAAGACTCAGGTATGGGCGTAGCCATCCATCAATGAGTCATGTAATGATCATAATAATCCACAAAATCGCAACCTGGATCTCAATAGACAAAATCCAGGGTCTTGTGCTCCATCTCGACCCGAACAAAGTACAAGTTCAAGCATGTGAATATAGGAGTTGAGGTCGAACATGCAAGAACATCGTTTGATTACCAGTCAATGATGAAAACTATTAACAGATGCGAGAGGGACCACCAACAATGACAATGGTCCTCAAGGTACTATAGGTACAATCTACGGCGTGCAAATCAGTGAGCTGGCGTCGAACACCCGCAGAATCATTCGATCGAAGGCCAATGATGAAAACCTTGCGTCGAACACGAAGAACCTGCCATTGAGGCATGCAGGCTCCAAGGCACCTGAAGGGAGTCTCTATGTAAACTTTCTGGATAATGAGCTGGAGTCGACAGGAAGTGACCTTGATCGAAGGTGGGCCATAATGTTTCCCACATCATCGACACGAGATAGAGAAGGATAAGATATTTTGCGTGAGGTATCAGAGGGAGGTTGAGTATTCTTGCAGAGGTCAACTTCTCTTGAACATATTGGCGGCACAACAGTGGACTTGGCAGTATTTGACATTAAATGATCAGGGGTCATGGCGACAAGGCAATGAGCAGATGAGAGGTCAAACAGGATAACCCAAACCCATGGAGGCAAGCGTAAAAATGAGATGTTCCCGCCCAGACACGAATGCAGACAAGTGCCATGTTCAAGAGCGACATACTGCCGACACAACAATGATTGTGGTTCCATTTTCCCCACCATTGTTGGCAAGTACCCCGGTTATTTTTTTGATGACAAGCTTGACGGGGATAGCATATGCTTGAAAGGTGTTATTTCGACAGAATCCGATGTCATTCAGTTTTAACGAGTCTGACAAAGGAAGAACTCGGCGTCTTTTCCTGTTTAGAGAGTCTGAAAAGACAGCAGAAAAGGAAACTCCAGGGGGGCCCTTTTTCATAAAGTTGTGTCTCTCGGACCCAAAAAAGTATAAAACAATGCCTGAAAGAACCGCTTGACCAGTATGATCGAGGAGTACTTTTCGTAAGTAGTAACTTCGACCCGAAAAAGTAGAAAAGCGGTCAGAAGCACGTCGTTTCGTAGCCAATAACGAGTCTGAAATGACAAAAACCTGGCGATCTTTTTAAGTTTAAACGGTCGAAAAAAGAGCTTAAAGGCGACCGCCTCTCGCTTCTTTTAACGAGTTGAGAGGGAGACTCGACAATCTTTTTGTCTTTAAACAGTCGCAAAAGAGCTGAAAGCAGACCTCCATTTTTATTCTCTTTAACGAGTCAAAAAGGGAAAAATACTCGGCAATCTTTTCATCTTTTACGAGTCAGAAAAGAGCTTAAAGGAGACTCGTCCTAGAGGAACGAGTGGTATAAAAGGTAGCAACTGGTTCCGGGAATGGTGGAACTACTCAAAACATGTAATGGTCAAGAGGCTGGTTAATAAAACCACTCATCGCTACGGTTCCTCAGGAAAGGAAAAACAACCAAGTGAAAGCGTATGATCGGCCAAAGAGACGGTGGCAATGGAATGAAACAACCAAGGCTCATCTAGTAGAATTTAGCAGATAAAAACGGCAATCACGAGGTGTGAATCGGGTATGGGTTCATTTTTACACAAGCTTGAACCATGGAGAACTTTGCTTGGATTTGGTTTCATGTTTACAGAAGCTTGAAACGCAAAACTATGCTTGTTATGAGTTTGCATGCCCCCAGCATAATAACGCAAATCGAGGTACATGCCCCCCAAGCTTCATTGCATTCGATGAGTTGGATGGAATGAAGGTTCACATTCGAGATCTTGGAAAGAATCGACTTGGATTTTACGAGATCTTAATCAAAGACTCGATTTGGAAATGGAGTTGTTTCATTTTTTAATGAGGTTGACACAGTGAAAGAACTATCCTCATAACTCTTGTTTCATTTTTTAACGAGCTTGACACAAGACAAGGAACTGTGCTCCACCAGACCCAGTTTCATGTTTTAAGGAGCTTGACGTAGGAAAGCGAACTATGCTCCGACCAGACCCAGTTTCATTTTTTAAGGAGCTTGACATAGGAAAGCGAACTATGCTCCGACCGAACCCAGTTTCATTTTTTAAGGAGCTTGACATAGGAAAGCGAACTATGCTCCCACTGAACTTCATCATAATGAACAGGAAGTCGTCACTTCCAAGAATGGCACTCCAGGTTGAAGGACAACATCTTGGAAGTCGGGACCCAATGCCCCCAGGACATTATGCATGATGGCATCATCATGGGATATAGGCACGGGGTAGGTAGCCACGTAGTTGACCTGTGGTGGGGCAAACACAACCGGTGGGTAAAAACCAGGAGGGGGTGGCAGCTGCGCAAGAGGCACCAGGGGACTAAAGAACGATAATTTATCTATAGTCACGATTCTTCCGTTGTGTGGAAAGCAAACCACACAGAAAAGAGAAGAGACAAGGGCCCCCATGGCATAAACATAGTCACAGCCAAGGAGAAGATTGAAATCTAAAGCACCTTGGACAACCAGCGCGTCCATATAGACAGTTTTGCCTCCCAAAGTAATAGGAAATTTCGGAAGGACCCCTAGAGGTTGACTGGTTCCTCCGTCAAATGTTAATAGATTCTGTGCGACCGGCCCAAGCTGCGGGGAACCTAAAGCTTGCCAAGTAGTGGATGGCATGAGACTGACAGATGCACCTTCATCCAAAACAGTGCCAGGTACTGCGTTATCATAGGCAAGTACTATAATCTGGAAAGGCACATGGGATGGAAGGCGGAAAGTAGTCAGGTTACTCCAGTCGAAGGAGACGACCAAACTACTTGGTGGGGGAATCGTATGATTGCCCCCATGCTCTATAGGAGCCGAAGGAGGACTTTCGGGAGCAGCTGGGATAGGAGAGTCATTTCTGGACTCAGGGGAATCTGAGGAGACAAGAAGAACGTGGGCATGATGCTCTTCCAAAACAGAGTGATCGATGGGTGGTGAGCTTGAGTCGACACTCTTTTTGACCAATGGTTGGTCTAGAACAGGTTTGGCACAGCCTGGTTCGGGAAGAGGAGCCTGGACAAGAGAAGGATCTAAGTCAATCTCTTTGTCAACGAGGAGAGGGTCTGAAGAGAGCCTCTGATAACCAACAAGAAGTTGGGGTGAAGAAGCTGTAAGACTTTCCAAAACAGTGGAAGCTTTATCCATGAGCGGACAAAGGTGAAGGGGATGATTGCCCTCACATAGTCTACAGGGGATTCGAATATTCCATTTCTTCTGAATGTTGTCAGTTGATAGGGTGGCATCGCCATGAACTTTAGAGGATGATGAGGGACGAGCCGGATCACGATACCATACTTCAAGGATCTTGGGAATGCCAGGACAATCACGAAGAAGGTGGTCATCCTTGCACAATCTACAAGGAAATTTGACCTTCTGCCGAGGAGCAGAAGGTGGCTCGACTTGAGTTGGATTCGGAGCAATCACTGCACTTTTAGCCTCTTGCTGATGAGACTTCTTCTTCTTCGTCTTCTTCTTCTTCTTCTTAGCCACCTGGTTACTTGAATCCAATCTTTCACTAGGCGAAGTAGAAGATGAGGACGTAGAAACAGGCGAAGAAGGGGAGAGGTCCACCTTAGAATCAACATGATGTTGTTCGGGTGGAGGAACTGATTGACCAGCAGTTGAGACGGTAGGGACCAGAGAGGTTGAGAACAACCAAACAGGCAACCCAACAGTTAACCCAGGAAGGGACAACGTTGCCATGTAAGGAGCACCAACATTTCCTAAAGGAGGGAAATGACCAGGATTCCCATCAGAGGGGATGCCTGGGTTGGTAAACTCCGGAAAAGTTGCCATCACAAACGAGAAAGAACCCTACTCAAACTAATGCAAACAAGATCTAACCGGGTAAATGTGAATGTGGTTGAATAAATTTTAAGACACAAGGACATAACTTGACCTTTTCATTTTTTAAGAGTCGAGAAAAGGACAAAAAGATGACTCTAGTCGCCTTCGAATGTTTAATGAGCCTGAAGTGACAAGTGCTCAGATGAGCCTTTTCTTTTAGGGAGTCTGAAAAGGATCAAAAGTGACTACTCTGGAGAGCTAGGCAAAAGGTTTACCAGACAATCCGTAAAACTGCATATACACCTTGGCAGTCATATGAAAACCAAGGACTTTCCGTACGGCAGTCAATCTTCCCGAATGTTGTGTTCGGTGCGTTACGGCTTGTAAGGCGGTAGACACAGCTTCCTATGGATAAAGGATGATAACCTAGTGGGGTCTCCCCATATACTTGATGGTACGTGGGAGCTCAAATCCATGCTAGACCACTATTGCGTCACGGAAGGAGGAATCACCCAACCTTAAGTGAAACAAAAGTGACTAGGTTTAACGATGTCGGAGCACGTCTCTAGCCTAGACCTCTAAACAGTGAGTGTTATGTTCCAATGCGTTTTTAGGTTCATTCAGTTCATTTTAAAGTTGATCTTGTATTAGGTTTCAGTTTTCAGGCCTTACCGTATGTAATATCTCAAAGCCTAGGATGCAGCTAAAATGAATGAAGTGTCATTTTCTTCGATGAATACCTACCTATGGGAGGGTAGAAATATCATTCCCAAACCAAGACAAGCGAATGCAAACACTAGAAACACAAATACACTAATCTCACGATGCATCGATACTACTAATGAAAGATTTAAATTTTTCTTTTCAATTTCTCAAACATGAAAATTCATAATGCAAATGCACTTTCACTTTCGTATGCTAAATGAATGCAATTTTTTTTTTTTTTTTGTGAATTCAAAGAGACAAACAGGCAAGTGTGAACTGATCGATCCAAACAATTGTGATCTATGCTTGGTAGTGAAGAAATCGAATCAACATAAAAAATTGGTTCAATAATCGACACTAAAAATCAACCAGCAACAAGCAGTGAAAAAGCCTCAAGTAAATCAATAAGAGGGTTGTGGATGAACCTTGAATAGACAAGTAACCCAAGCAAACGGTTTCTCGATGAAACTTCTAAAGGGCTAGGTCACATGGTCTAAAAAACACAAGACTCACTCGAATGAAATCAAAGAGAGAGTTCCCCTAACCAAAAGCAATCAAAACAAGCTAATCAGAGACAAGAAACAACAGGGGATAAGAAAGATTGATGAATTCAGGAGATAAAGTTATAAAAACAACTTTTCGGGAATCAGCGCAAGTTACACACTGAGAACCCGAGATGATCACAAATTTTACACAGACAACCCGAGATGTCAGCGCAAGTTTTACACAGACAACCCGAGATGATCGCGGAAAAACACCTATTTTCCACGATGATGCGATTTCAGGAGTTGTCGCGGGAATTAAGCTAGCAACCCAAGATCATCGCGGGTAAAAAGCTACCAAGTGGCGATGACATCGCGACTGTACACGTCTTTTCCGCGATGATCCGATTTCCAGGATCGTCGCGACTGTTAGGCGTAATTACGCGATGCACAGGATATTACAAAAGGGTGAGCGCGATGACAGCGCGACTGTTAAAATTAAATCTGCGATGGAGCTCAAAAACAGTGACAGGCAAATCAAAACTCCCAAATCAAAACAGCCAATCTTTCAATCAAACAGGGGCATTTCCCAGATCAACCCAAGAAACACAAAAGACTGATAATTAATCCCCAAAACTTCAAAAGATACCAAAACAAAAAAACTCAAGGCAAGAATGAACAAAAAGGGACAAAGGCCAGCTCCCCAGTGGAGTCGCCAAATTGTTGTGGAGGTAAATCCCCTCTGCGGATAGAGGCGATCCCTACTAGTCCAAATAGGTTCTAGCAACAATCAAACAACGCTAACACGCAGGTTCCTAATTGCAAATTAAAGACCAATGATGAAGGCCTACCTGGATTCCAACGCTAGTACTTGTAGAAGAGTTGATGCTCCCGTTCCTTTGCCCCAGCTAGTCACAATCCTCACAATCCTCGTGCGCGGACACCTGCACATGCAAAGAATGATACAAACACAAGCATAAAATCCAATAGATGCAACTATATATCAGTCAGAAAGGATATAACTCAAACACCATCATAAAGACATTAAGAGTGGAACCATAATGATAGTCGTCTATTATTAATAAACAAAGAATAATACAACCATAGTTCTGACGTCAAATCCTTCTCAAGAGGGTCCAGCCAGCAAGTCTCTCAAGCATTCACCCTTGAAGGTAGATCTCCCAAGACAAAACTCTCTCTCACACAAATTTACACAAGATCAAAACACTTCACAACCTTCCTTAAGCTCTCTAACAATCCCACACTTGTCACACCAGCTACCTATCAAACTCACACATTATCAGCAACACTCCAAACACTATGAATTCCAAAACTAGCAGCTCATAGCAATGGTGGAGGCTTAAATAGGAGAAGGAGTCTCCATGAATGGTGGGAGGATGAGCTTATCTCCAAGGAAGGTGGCTCAAATGACGAAACAGACATGCCAGAGAAGGGAGGGCGACATATGCAAGGCCAACAACCAGGTTTGGAGGCATCTGGAAGGCCGGCTGTTATAACAAACTCGCCCAGACTGGATCATCACGGGTGCATAACTGCACTGGAGCACTGACATCGCTACTGAATAATGAAGAAAGTCATGTCAACGCGATCAAATATAAGCAACAGTCGCGCTGTCTCATGAAATTCGACCATCGCAGGAATCACGTGTACTTCCGCGCTGGCAGCGCGTTCGATCTGTTTTGGAGTGCTCATCAGCCCGTTTATTTTTACAACAGTCGCGATGATAGCAAAACTTTGGCAAAGTGGGTCATTTGGCAACATTAGAGAGCATAAGCATGGATGATTTGGACTCATGACACAGTAGGAAGACTGGTAGGAAGGCAGTGACAAATTATTGTGTAACAGATGCCCCCTAAAGCATGAAGCCCGAGAGAGTGGGAGGGGTGAAATGCTTTACGAAACTGACTGAACTGGAACACCACTGGGAAGAACCTGCATGCAAGTACAACTGATATCTCTGATAATCAATGACATGTATTCTAGGCATGGGCGCAGCCATCCAAAAGACATACAAAAGAGGTCTGTGGTATGGACACAGCCACCCAGCTAATGAGACCATGATGATAATAAAGGTATGGTCGCAGCCATCCATGAAGACTCAGGTATGGGCGCAGCCATCCATCAATGAGTCATGTAATGATCATAATAATCCACAAAATCGCAACCTGGATCTCAATAGACAAAATCCAGGGTCTTGCGCTCCATCTCGACCCGAACAAAGTACAAGTTCATTACTGAATAAAGGTGGTTTATTAGGTAATTTCTCAGAGTAAAAGCAATTCTACTATGTTGAAATTGGCTTTACATGGTGTACTTCGATCCATCTAGTAAATTAAGTTAGATGATAAATTTTTTTCGATATCAGATTGCCCCCCAACGTACGGGTGTTACGACAAAAACGTATGACCGAAGTACATTGTAAAGACACAATCACTTAGACAACACACGAGAGTCAAGGAGAGAGAGAGAGAGAGAGAGAGACTAATGAAGTTGAATCTGAGAGAGGATAGTGACAAAGGGGGCGAGACTAATGCAAATCTCCTTTTATGTTGTGGTACCAGACCTCAATGAGGCAGGGGAGGCATACCCATACCCACCGAGATAACTTAGTACAAAAATAATGGTTCGCCCAGAAATATGAAACTGAGCAATAAAGTACATGTTGAATGGTACATGACATGCTAGCATAACAGAGCCAAAAAATAATAGAATGTGTCCCATATACATAATGCACCTGGTAAAAACATGAGCCAAGACATACAGTAATATCTGAGTACATGAGATACAAAGCCCCTTCCCTCCAAGATGGGTGGGAGGGAGGGTAGAACAACCAGAGAAGCCTTGTTGAACAAGGAAGGGCTCTGCAAAACTGAATGGATCATCTGGAGGAGACGTGCATGCTATGAACACTTTGATCGGTAGGAACCAAACCCATCAAATCTTCAGAACTTCATCTCAGGCTGTAGCATAGGAGGTATGCATCTGGGCATGTGGGAAGCTACCTTAAGGGCCACCCCCTCATGAGGTCTGAAACATCTCACACACACCCGAGAATCACTGGTACAATCTGCTGCATCACTTGACTATCAAGTGTATGGATCACGAACATGAAACGACCAAGACAAAGGGAAATAATGCGACCCTCTAATCGATCCAAGGCGCCAAACAAGAATGGAAGATGGAACCGAGATACACTGCCCTCTAGGCCATTATTCTGGAATAAATGAGCTGATGTCGACAGAATAGGGCCCGCAATAAATGAGTAAATGAGGATCCTCAACTAAAGCATGAGGGAAAATAGTAATGTGACTGATGGACTGACACCAAGGATGATGGGGAAAAGTGGGACTGAGGGACAAACAGACGACTACCTTTGTTAGAGCTTAAAGTGCATGGTTGACCTGGCAACAACTGACTCAACTCTGAAGGGGATGGGGATAGTATGACTAGATACCAAAATGGGCAACATAGGATGAATGGTATGAAAATATGGATGGAATATTGTGACATGATATGGTGGGACTTGAAATAGACTCCAAGGATGCAAGGGTGACTCATCGCAGATTCTCTGAACAAGGGTGACTCGATGACGCTGCCACATAGACTAGACCCGATGGGGATCATGAGAACATGAGTAAATTATGGTCACTCATGATGAAAATTGACATATGGTATGACAAGTGTTAAGAGGAGGTGGACCTCAAAGTACAAGAGTCGCTTTATGACGAAATTCAATTTTGAGAGGCAATGAAGTGACAGTTCTTGGAAAAATGGTTTTCAGGTGAAGTGTCAAATCATCCAAAACTTAGGAAGACCCATTAAAGAGCTTGATGAGAGATTTCCAACGGTGCTGACGGTTTGTCAAACTGAGCTACAGTCTAGTTGCAATGGGCAACAGAAAATTTGTGGATTTTTTTATGAAAGGACATTTTCCCTCCAATTTGGATTCATTTTCTAAGTGATCTGTGACTTTTTGGTAGGTGGCCTTTCTCATCTCTTCAATTTCATTGGTTTATTTCATGATTTTTGGCACCTAGAAGCTCCCTGAGAGACCCTTGCCCTTTCTCATAGTCGCATTGCACTTTATGGGCCTAGAAGTGCGATCTGGTTCGCAGGAAACAACTAGAAACCTGCGAGCTCACACCTTCTGGGTTGAAAACTGTGATTTGTGGTTGGGGAAAGAGTTGGTCTACTAGCCTAGTGGGGGCTGCAGGTTGATCAGTGTAGTCAGTTGTTTTCTTTTCTGAACTGACAAGACATGTGGTGTTTTGCAGATATGGCAGAGCTAAAAATCAACTGGCATGAACGAGACTTGGATACTCTTCGATCTGAGATCCAGGGGGATCAGGCGGTTCGAGGGGCATTGGCTCGTTATGGGGTTCTCAAGTTGGTAGAGAACCCATTAATGAGGGCAGGTGAGCCCTTGCTATCGATAATTATGAGCTATTGGGATCTAGACCAGGAGGTCTTTGTCATGCAAGGGCACAAGATCGAGCTCACATTACAAGATATTTATTTTTTGACTGAAATGCCTCCCCTCGAAGTGGTGGGGGATATTCATCTGGTGTTACCTCGTGGGAGGAACATTACTGAGTTATGGAGCGCCATTGTTGATGGGGTGTCTGTGTCAAGGGCACGACTATCCTGCTTGTCTATCTAGAGAGGCTAGAGACACAGGATGTTGCCTCAACTATGCTACGGGTCTTGGGAAGCCAGGTGTTCCACCACATCACTGGTGGGTAGATGATGTTAGTTGAGAGTGTTTTGGATGGGACCTACTATGGGTGGGCCCAGATGATGCTATCGTCGGTGAAATGACAGTTGAGTCTTTGTAAGAGGTAGGTGAATCATGACTGCGCTTTTGGTACAGTACTATGTACGTTCTTCTTCAATAAGATACCCACTATCCGTCCTCATGTACAAATCCAATATGGGGGCCCACAGGAGCCTAGGATGTGCCATTGGGAGTAATTACTGCAAAGAGGAGGAGGAGGGGGAGTCAGACGAGTGTTTCGACTAGAGTTTTTTACGCACTGGGATTAGATGCCCCTTTACATTGACAATTACCCTTATAGCGGGATGAACTATCAGGGGGATCTTGACTTTCCACTTCGCTCGAGAGAGCATGGGGACCAGATGGTGAGTGTTATGTTGCTATGTCTTATGGTGAATTTTATATTTATATCACGTGTATATGGTACTGAGTGTGAAATATGTTGTATGCAGACATAGAACCGATGAAGCCAAGAGGATACGAAGGCCGAGCCGCAGCTCCTGGGGCTACAGATCGAGGAACATCAACAGGGTCTAGAGGATACTGTGCTGCTTGTTGATTTGCATCGTAGGTTTGATGTACTTTTGACCGGGGTTTCAGAGCGTGGATGGCACGACTTAGAGGACTGATACACAGTTGAGTTCACAGGTCTTCCCTCAGAGTGGCGAGGTATCATATGGTTCGTGGTGATGGCAGGTTAGGTAGTACGTGATCTACATGCAGGTGGAGGAGAGCCTTTGGCGCGAGATCCACCAGATAGTGACTAGATGCAGGGACATGTAGGTCCCTTTGATTGTGATTTTTGTAACATGCTATGGGCATGTCAGATGTATTTAGAGCTATGGCTGCAAACACTTTTATGATATATCATATGATTATGCATTTTATATGACGATGATGGTTCACCATTTGTTTTGTTTATGGTTGTCTTTTGTGGTATACATGTGATAAATGCCAATCTAGAATGTTGTTTTCAATGGTATCTACATAGTGATTTTGGGCTCTAAGCACATGACTGAATGTAATGGTTTCAAATTCACATACCAATAGCTTCACTCGTAGATATTTTCTAAATAGGACTTGGTTATGCACATGATACACACCATTCAATTGCATGACAAGTAGCAAGGAATCTAAACGAACATGAAGATGAAGGATGCGATGAGCGAGGGCATCGACTAACAAACCTATCACTACATCATATTCAGCCTGATTATTGGTGGCAGATCCAATGCACACACTGTTTGACAGGACTATCGTATGCAAGGGGGTAAAAATGGCCCAAGCTGTCGAGGATAGATTTCGAGAGAAGAGATTCGCACCATCAGCATGGCTAATATATGGTGTGGATGATGGATCCATCTAAAAGGTGAAAAAGACAACAAATGAGATGATACAATCTACCTATCTTTATGGCGGAAATAAAGACACGCAAATATGTGAGCAACATTTATGGAGGTAGAGCACATTGGGAGAATTAGGAAGGAGATGGCCTTCGAAATCCTCATGAAGGAAGGCCCCCTTACTCAAGTGTAGGGGTAATCAGGGGTAGACATAGCTTCCATGGTGTCCTTATAAGGCTGGGCGATGGCGGATGGGAGGAAGACTGTTTACATGATGCGGTGGCCTTACTTGGTGCATTAACCTAAGGAATAAGGTTCACATACACATCATCTTGAATGGTAGACAACAGACTGGTAGATGGAGGGTCTACTGATGTTGATTCCTCAGATTCTGTCGAAAAAGGTTATATAGAAATGTGCGCAGCACCCTCATGAAGGTTTTCCAGTGAGGAACTCAAAGATGATGACAGGTAAAGCATGGGGCTTGTGGAGTCTGTCATCTCGAAATTGGGGGGAGGGATCACAATAGAAGGTCCAAAGTTTCCCTGTTCTGGTTGACTGGTGGTACCAGAATCCATAGGTAGAGGAGCAAAGGTTCCATTACAAGTGGCCTTATAGTCACGAATCTCCCCAAGGAAATCATGAAACTCATTGAGACGAGGGCAACAATGGAAATAGTGACCATGAAGATCATAAAGGGCACAAGGGTGGTTTGTGCGAAGAGTTTTGAGTTTCTTAGGTGGGACCAATATGTTAACGTGGACTTCCGAAATATTCAACTCAGGGAATGCTTCATGAACCAATGATTTAAGTTGAGGAAGTTCAGGACAATTGTTGGTGGCGTGCCCAACAACTTGACACAAAGCGCACGGGGGTGACGGCTTTGGGGCCTTAGGGGCTGGAGGAGATTAGGGAGCCTTGTCCTTCAAATCTTTCCTTTTGGCTTTGCCCCTTGGCTAGATGCTTTCGCAACAGGAACTGGTTCCTGTTGAGGTTGTGATGGAACTAAAGCAACAACAGGGGTCATGGGGACCAGTGGAACTGGGGTCAAGGCGTGATACGATCTTGGCTGACCAGATGGAGTGTTTTCAGGGGGATCGATGTACCATACTAGGATCCTGAGAGTCATGTTAGGAAGGACCAGTGAAGCCATGATAGGAATAAAAAAATCCTCAGAGGGGGGAATAAGAAAGGTATTTGGTCAGCAAGATAATGTCCCACTGGAATAGCTCCTGGATGGTTAAGACCTAAAGGAACAGTTCCTGGAGGGAACATAGGAGAGACACCCACAAATGGAGGAGGTCTTGGGGGAGTGGGTCTATAGGGTTCAGCTAGAAGAGCAAAACCAAGATGCTAAGGAGCTGGATGTTGATCAGGTGTACCAGACTTCTTAAGGGTAGCCCGTGACACTTGTAACATGCAAACACTCATGGAAGTAGGTTTAGAAATGGGAGGGGAAGGACCAGGGAAGGCACCCAACAATGAGGAATCCTTATAGACTCTAGGTGAGACACTGGTGCAAGGAGTTGAAGACTAGTTGTTGGACATCGATGAGATAATGGACTCGGGGGAGGTCACGGATGTCGGCTCGTAGTAAGTCAACTGATTAATGGTAATGATATTCCCTTCATGGGGGAATCACATCTTGCGGAACAACATAGACATGACAGCTAACATGGCATATGTGTAACTATGACCTAAGAGAAGGTTGTAATCTAAAGGGGCATCAATGACTTCAATGTCGACATGGACAGTCTTTCCCACAAGGGTCGTTGGACAATTGCAGTACATGACAAGGGGCTAGGAGGAGTGTCCATCCAAAGTACGCAAGGTGATGGTGGAGGGGGCCAAATCAGGTGACTTGAGTTGTTTCCAAACAGCAGTGGACATCACACAGGTGGATGCGCCTGTGTCAATAATGAATCTAGAGATGTTGGAATTATGGACTCTAACTGGTATCTGGAAAGAAAAAAATGAAGGCAACGGGGGATGCTCTGATGTGTCAACCAGGAAGACAATCAAACGATTGTTAGAAGGATCCACTGCACCCAAGGCAGATAGTAGAGACTTCTTTTGGGAAGGGCACAACTAGAGGACTTCCAATTTCGACATGGCGACAGGTGATTGTGACAAGTCGTCTACTATACTGTATGTATGGGAAGCTCTATTAGAAGCCACATTACGACGTAATGGTCCCTTTGGGATCTTGGGAATGGCCTCAACTTTGGGTTGAGGGATCTGTAAAGGACCATTTGGTTTCGTAAGAGGCTCAACAGACACTTTGGTTTTGGACTCGGTAGCTAACGAAGTGGAGGCCTTGTCATATTGACATGACTGAGTTTGTAGGTTGATATTGGAGGGGTTAACCTCATCAAAGTTCATCATCAGGATATGGTAGTTACTAGGACCAAAAGGTTGGGGGAGGTGGGTTGCTTGACCTAGCTAGGGTTGAGCAGCAACAAATCCTTGGTGAGGGAAAGGATTTGTGAGCATGGTCAGTTGAGGTGGTGCAGGATTCTAAAACGATTGTTGACCTCTAGAAGCTACTTGATCTTCCCATATATGCTGCATCTGGGGTAAGAGGGGAAACTCATGTGTATAGTGGCCACATACACCACAACATGCACAAGTCTTGTTCGTACGAATAGCCTTATTATGCTTGGGCTAGCTGCCCTGTT
The DNA here is from genome assembly GCA_031772625.1 of Pinus tabuliformis. Lineage (NCBI taxonomy): Eukaryota > Viridiplantae > Streptophyta > Pinopsida > Pinales > Pinaceae > Pinus > Pinus tabuliformis. Next base: position 1,417,053,744 of record CM062816.1, read on the forward strand.
GTTGGTTGTTGGTGTTAGGCTGGTTCCCCTAGGGTTCACTAGGTTGGTTACCTTGGTTACCCTTGTTACTACTCCCCTTATTCTTTTTATTCGAATTCTAGGGATTGGTATCAGTCTGCTATGCAAACACTTGGCACTGAGGGGGTAGTGGCTGTTGGGGATGAGGATGCATGGGATGTTGTGGTGCTAATGCTTGAGGGGTTGGAGTGCCAAGCTGTGCATAGGAAGGATCAACAGTTTGGTAGACAAGTTGGGGCCCTAGAAACATGTTGCTAGGAGGAGGGGCATAAATGTTGGAGGAACTGGTGCCCCCCTGCGGATAGCCATAACTCTACTGAGAATATGGTGAAGAATGTGAAAGGGATCCAACGATACCATTGGCGGCATGAGATGCCCCCAGTGCATTGGCACTTCTAGGATGAGGAAGGTCTAGAATGACGGTATAGACATAACCAGATTGAGCATAAATCAGATCATATCTCAAAGCCATCTAGAGAGCTTCTTCCATAGTCTGAGGAAAATGGGACATGACATCTTTTCCGATGGGGGATAAAAGGCTCTCAAGAAACCAAACTAGATAGACAGAGTATTCGAAAGGTGGGGCACATCATGTGCTCCTCCTTCGATGCCACTCTTGAAGATGGTCAGAAAGGTGAGTGGCAGAGGACTGACAGAATGTGGTCAATAGCTCCATACCAGTGTCGTACTGGAGAGGTAACTGGAAATATGATAAGAACGCTTTAGCAAGCATCGCGAAAACGGAATGAGAGGCGAAGGGTTGGTCTACATACCATTTTGCAACGTCTCCAATGAGCGTGTGTTGGAAGAACCGAAGACGAATGGAGTCATCGATTATGAAGTTGGACAAAGACCACATGTGGAAGGATTGAACATGGTTGGTAGGATCCTCTCCAACAATACCCTCGAACTTTGGGATGTCTGAGAGAAGCTTAGTCAACATAGAGGGCCAACCAACATCATGGTGTATGGGGTCATTTATCAACTGGTGAAGATCCGATAGACTTAACCCAGCCATAAAGAGGAGCATGGGGGCTGTCGGAACAATTCCTGACACTGTTCCGCCTGACGTGACCACCGGTATAGCATCAGAGCCACCACCTATTTGGGTTCCTGCACCAGTTGTGGGTCCAGACATGGTGATGATATGTGGTGAAGGAGGCTCAGAATCAGATGAAGAATCAGAAGGACTAGGAGAAGAGTTGGTATGGGGACTCGGAGGGCTATGAACTTGAACCCAATGGGGAGGGGTAATACGCCCAAGCAGAAATTAGGGGTGAAGGCCTAATAGTCTCCACGACACATGCCTTGGTGGCGCAATGATGGAAGGACACACGGAACATGGAAATGGTGAAGGGAGATCAACAATATATCTTTTGTCTCTGATGCAGTGAGATAAATTTATTATGTTAAGTCTTGGCTTGGCAGTGTAAACCAAGTGCCCTTCACTTAAGGTGTGCTTATGTGTGCAAGTGTATTAATTGATTAAGCCCAGATCGTGTTTGTATAAAATAAAAAAGCTTGTTGCAAATAAACTAAAATAAATAACAGAAAATAAACAACAAAATGATTGACTAAACCCCACCCAAACTGGGTTTGCAAACAATGTACTTCTTAGTGGCTAAACTGATGGAAAATACACTAAAACGATCAAGATATCTGAATGTTGGTGTGATTGGGATCAAGTGACTCTAAGCTGCTGGAAAGTGGTGCAACAACAACAAAAAAACCAGAGGGGAAGATTGCTGCAAAAACATAGGGAGATGGGTGAAACACCTAGGGCAACCGATGGGACCCTAAGGGAATGACCAAAAAAGTTTAAATGTGAAACTATGGATGGTAGCAAACTATCTTATCAGATCTGAAATAAAAGGTTACAGATCTAGAAAATGTCGCTGAAAGTGTTGCAGAAACTCAGACTTCTCACTCATCTAAACTCCTCCTAGAAAGGTGGAAGTGTACTAGAAGCCCTAGGGGAGGCTAAATTCGACTTCGACGAGTAAAAAAGAATGGATCAAGGCCTAATCGGGATGAGACAGAGGTTAGAAACCCAGCAGACAGCTCTCAACAAAACCCAGAAACAGATCTGAGAAAAACCCTAAAACCCAGAAATCGCAGGTTCTGACCTGTTGTTTGATGAAATAACACTTTTTGGGCTGAAAGTTGCGTTATAAAGCCCAGATCGCACCTTTTGCGCTAAAAACTATGATTTCTGTTCTGAGACTCCCAATCTTCAAATTTCGGAAAAAAATGTTACTTTTGTCACCACTGGTTCCTGTAACCTGCGAAAACGACCAGAAAGCTTGTGAAAGTCAGAAATTTACCAGATCTAGGGTTAAAACACTAGGAAACATTAATAGAACTGAAAAAATAAGAAACCCTAAGCTGAAAACCAAAGGTCACCCAGGTTTCTAGATCTGAAGTATAAAACCCAGCGGAGTTGCCAATTTGTTGTAGTGTTTTCTTCTCAATGATGTACAAAAAGAACTCAATTAAGATTGTGGATGACCAATAATCTCAACAATAGAAATGACTGCTAAACATTGTAGATCTACAGTTATTGATAGAAACAAAACCTGCCAAAATTCTAATCTATGCTACAATCATAGTTAAACAGTGAAAGAAAGAGTAATAACCCCAAACATCCAATGGAAACTAGATATGTAAAGAATAATTTTATAATAACACTTGTGAAGAGAATAGATAAATGTTACCAGTCCCCCTCTATGGGATGGGTTCTTGGCTATCCTCAAACATCTCTAGCTTTTGTAGAGTCTCTCTCCTCTATAACGCATAAACTGAGTAAAAATATGGTGTGTGACAATGAAAATAATCAAAGTTACAACATTGAGTGCAACAATGAAAATAATCAAAAGTGAATAATGAATGGAAAACCCTCCTATTTATAACAAAATATTAAGTTATCCTCGAATAATGAACAATAATAAAATATTGTTGATCCCATTCTTGGAATTACCACTTGGAATATTTTATTATATTTGTCTAGGAGGGAAAAAATATTTAAACTTTTATTTAGAAATAATAAATAAATAAATGATTTATTTATTATCTCAAGGAATTAGCTAAGGAATAATAAACAAATAATGATTTATTTAATTATCCTAAGGGATTTATTCAAATTTAACAAAGAATAGTAATTAATCAATGATTAATTAGTTATTTTTAGAGAAAAATAATATAAATAATGTTTTATCTGTTTATTTTTCATGATTGGGTCAAATTTAACAAGGAATAATAATAAAACAATGGTTTAATTAATTATTCCTTAAAGAAAATCAAATAGATAGTGATTTATTTAATTATTCTTCATGGGTTTAACTATAAATTACTTAATAAAGGTGGTTTACCAGGCAATTTCTCACAGGGAAAGCAATTTTACTATGGTAAAATTGGCTTTACATGGTGTACTTCGATCCATCTAGTAAATTAAGCTAGATGATCAATTTTTTGGTGATAACAATGTATCTAGACACCTAGGGGCTTGAGAATTTAGGAAACTTCTATAATAATGGACCCCTAACCAACTCATACACAAGTGGGTCAAGTTGATCTCCTTGGGAATGATAGACTCTAGAAATTGTTTTCACAATTATGAGTTTTTTCTCACTTATCTCAATTATGAAATAATTATTATCTCATAATTATAATATTTTGGAAAATTAATTATGCGAAATAACTCAATCATGTAATTCCACCCTTTTATCAAGGGATACATCTCACATAAGTAAAAGAAAAGGTGAAGAGGGATGCATTTTAGCCAAACAACTAAGGTAAGTTGATACTAGGTTTCTCTCACTATAATGGAGTGGAAAATATGGTTATAACAAATGCTCCCTAATGCATGAGATTAGAAGAGAAACTAATGGCTGAAACACATTACAATAATACTCAAATCTCAAAATGGGAGGAAGGAACCAAGACTACGAAGTTGGATCAGAGGAACTCAAGTGCTAAGGTGTCAAATATGTTGATAAAATCCCCAAGGTGGGCACACCCATGCTCAGTCATAAGAAAATATTAAACATGGCCACCATAAAATACACTGTGGATCCATGACATGAAATGCTAGAACATGGCCACCATAAAATACACTTTGGATCCATGTCATGAAATGCTAGAACATGGCCATGAAGAAATACACAGTGGATCCATGTGAATCAACAAATAGATCATAGCCACCAGCAAATACAATGTGGATCTATGTCATAGTATACATTAGTAAGATTATGGACGCATGACAGATAGAGAAGTGTCTCAAGATAGTCCTAAAAGTACATAAGAGATACATAACTCCAATGTAGCCTGGGAAGGATTCCATATAAGAGTGAGATGTCCCTTACCCAAGGTCTTAGCATATCCCCAATAGTATGAATCTACATCATGTGAGTAGATGAGCTGATGTCGAGCATGGTAGAAACTACCTGATTACCATCCAATAAGGTAAACAAGTAACAGACACGAGCGAATCCACCAATGAGGAAAATTGACCCCAAGGTACCTAGTATAGTCCACTAAGTGTGAATAGATGCGCTAATGTCAAGCACCAGTGAACTTGATCAATTAGGATCCAATGATGTAAACCCACAGTCGATCACGAGGAAGCCTACCACTGAGGTTTCCAAGCTCCAAGGTATTACTAGTTTGTAGATCAAGCTCCTAGATAATGCGCTAAAGTCGACAGGAGAAGATTCATCAAAGGAGAGCCTTGATGTATCCCCCATCAATTGACATGGAACAGACTAGGATTATGTGATGCATGGATGAATTCATGAGATGAAGTACAACTTCCATAGGGATGGCCAACTCAAAAAGGTCAACAAGCTACTACAGATGGCTGACACAGGCTGATGTTGATCTAGATTGACATTAATGTCAATATGAAGCCAAGCAGCTATCAGAGCAGAGCTATCAAAGCATAGAAGAGAAGCAAGTAAGGATCCTCATTGGGTAAAAGCCATAGATCAGGAAGCCGAAGAATCAAGCGAGTGCAGAGGAAGCTAAAGTGACCGGAGGAGGGAAGCCAGAAGGTTAAGTGAGCGTTGAGGAAGCTGAAGCTCAAGTGAGCAAGGAGGAAGCCAAAGGTCAAGCATATCGGGCATATAAAATAGAGAACAAGGAAAGTTTAGAGTTGCTGGCAAACTATAAGAAACAAAGGAAGCCAAAGTTCTAGCAAAAGAGGAATGAACAGGAGGACAAAAGTAAGTCATAGGTCCAGCAGGGTTGGGAGCAGAGAATTACAACCAAACAGATCCAGACAATTTACAGTAGAGGGTTGGAGCCCTTGAGGTTGGTGCTCAAAACTGAAAGGATTGGTGTCCTGGGAGTTGGTGCTCCTAAATTCAAGGTTGGTGCCTTGACAAGATAGATTTGGTGCTCTGGAGGTTGAAGCCTCACAAAGAGTCCAAGTTGGTGCTTGGAAACTGATTGAAACTCTCTCTCTCTCTCTTATATATATATATATATATATATATATATATATATATATATATATATATATATATATATATATATATATATATATATATATATATATATATATATATATATATTGTACTTGATTTATTGCAAATATCACATTAATAAAAGAATATATTCCTGTTATCTATTTCTGTGTTCCAAATATAAATGTTTTAACTAATAAAGATAAGAATTGAAAAGAAATACAGATTCACCCCCCCCCCCAGTATTTCCAACAATTGGAGAGTCCAAGTTGGTGCTTGGAAACTGATTGAAAATATATATATATATATCTAGTACTTGATTTATTGCAAAGATCGCATTAATAAAAGCATCTATTCCTGTTATCTATTTCTGTGTTCCAAATATAAATTTTTTAATTGATAAAAATAATAATTGAAAAGAAATATTTATTCACCCCCCCTCTTAGTATTTCCAATAGCTGATACTTCCCTTGAACACATAGCAACACAACACAAGAGTGACTTGGCAGCATGACTAACGAGCACCATGTACTATCATGCGACGACGCAAGAGGCATCGATGCATGCTCCATATGACTGGAAGAGTAACCAGCTAGAGGATTAGATAGACTCATATGTATGGTACAACTCCTAGTAAATCTAAAATCCAACTTAAGACAATGAAATATATAGGCACCATGTTCAAGGGCAATGCAATAGACGCTGCCATTTCGATGACTAATGGAAAAAGATGTTCCCTCTCTTCTCTTTCTATAAGTTATTTTTGTAAAGTTGTCCCCCAAGCCCGAAAAAGAGATAAAATTATACAAGGGGGAACTTCCTAGCCACAATAGACTAGGTATTCCCTTTTCATAACTAGTCTATCCAAGTCCGGAAAAAGTGTTAAACTTATATTGGGTACATGACCCTTCAAGTACTTTGACAAGAATTAAGGAGACAAGTTCACTCAACAATTATTTTCTAAATTAAGGAGTCTGAAAATAGCTTAAACTCCTCTTGGAGGAATGAGTGGTATAAATAATAGCAACTGGTTCTGATAGTGTTGGAACTACCCATGACATAATGAGGACAAGAGGTTGTTTAATAGGACCACTCATCTTAGCGGTTCCTCCAAGAAAGGGTAAAACACCAAGTGAAAGTAGATGGTATGCCAAGTAGAAGATGATGATGGAAAGAAGAAACCAAGGCTCATCATGTAGAAGTAGGCTGATAAAAAGTGGTAATCACAAGGGATAAAGTGTGGAATCCTCCTGGGGTATGGCCAGAAAAGAGACTAAGAAGAGGACATGAGGCTCAGATTCTAAGTCATTGTGGGTCAGAAGGAGGGATTCTAAAAAGAGGAATAAAATCCATTGGATGGACACCAAGACCGAAAGGAGGTGCTAACTAGGGTATCCATGAGCAGGTAAGCTCTATTGTCAAGCTACGATATGCATAAAGGAAGTGGCGAAATTCGCAACTTGACGAGGTCAGACCTAAGGCATCATAATGGCATTGACGGTTAATAATGCATCGGTGATGGTGATATATGACCTACCCCTATATGATAGGTTCAAAGAAATGCACCTAAGGTCGAATGGATGTCGCAGTAAAAAGCGCCATCCTATCCTGTAAAAACCATCCATAAAGACTAGACCCATGGTTAAATCACATAATGAAAGATATACATGTGGATTTGGTAAAAAATAGGACCATATTTTTTTATTTTTTGAATTTGATCATTTTTTGGGATTTTTGGCATTAATAAGGCATGAAAAATACTCACATCACACACCAAACCAAAAGAGAGATATAACATAATATATGTACAAGTGCAACTCAGTTTAATATGTCACGTGAAAGTGTGCCCATAGTCAGGCACATGCCAAGGGTTTCTATATAGGAACTCATGGAGGGTAAAGGTACCATATGGTGTTGTGCAGGAAATCCTTTCTACAGACAGAAATGATCCTTCTAGTCCTATGGGAGGATATAACAACAAACGAAGACAAATATGTGCAAACTTTCCTAGTTTATACCAGAAAACACAAAGGAGGATAGATGACCTACCTCACTCTGATGCTAACATCTGTTTGTGTCGTCCTTGATTCTTCTTCTTCCAAGCTCAATCTCCTCTTCGTTGTCATGGATGAATACCTATAAGGAAAATCATGTGGAGACAACAAATTCATACATAGAAAAAACCATTCCTATATAAACCATATAATAGTCAAGGAGTATTATACTAAATGAGCAATGATTGACACATTTATGGAAAGCAAACACATAATGTATTATTAAAATATGGTAAAGAGAGAATTACAACCACTTAAGCCTTGATGTTGGAAACCTCCTTTAGGTGAGTTTCCAAGTCCTTGCCTTAACCTTCAAGCACTCTTTTCTCCTTAGCTAAATGGGCATAATTTGGGCATAGTTCAACACTAGGAAGGAAAACAAGCAATACCTAACTAGTTGTGGATAGTAGGGATCTCATTTATAGGGAAGGAGAGGGAGTTAAGGATCCATAAAAGGAGGAAGAGGTTCCACATATTGAGGGAAATATCCATGAAATTAGGAACAAGGACCAAGAATGGAATATCTCGTTCCAATCCTTATTCACCTATAACCAACTCGTCGTTCTCGACACTTCTAGTAAGAGAAGCTTCTCCTCCAATTTAGGAAAAACTGCCTGAAGAGGTTCAGCGTAGGTTTTCATGGTAAAAGTTGTGCTGCCAATGCTAGAACAATATAGTGCAACAAGGTACTAGTATGGGTCACTAGTGATGAAAAAAGCATTGATCCTAAAAACAAGTTTTTTTGACAAGTCTCTTCAGAATTATTTCAAGGCAAGTTTTCTTCTATTTTTCAGGGATGCTTCTGAAAATGTTTCATGGTGAATACACTGAAAACTTTCATCATTTTGACACTTCAAGATATGAGATGAGAAGTGTGACTAAATATTGTATAACATATGGTTCACCAATGTGGGACCATGCCAAAGGAAGTCAAACTTCCTAATCTTCAAAGGTTGACCATGCCAGGGACATTCTAACATAGTCATGCTCTCAAAATTAGCCTGAGGCCATAAGGAGGATCAAGAAATAAATTGGGTACAAGATGCTCGTCAATAGGTGGAAATTCATTGGCAAGTTCAGTACTAGAATCCCAAGACTTGACTCGGTCCATGGGTGGCACTTCCAAGGAAGGTGGAGGAGATGGCTCGTCGGTTGGTTCAAGATTTAAGTTTTCAAGATTTAATTTGCCAAGCTCTACGTGTTCCACATCGAGGAGACTAGAGGCAGGAAGAGGCATAATCTCCTTAGGAATATCAATAGGTAGATCCATGACCTCCAAGTTGAATAATTGGGGAGGCTCATCATCGATGGAGTCATGTGGAATAGGCAGAGAGGAGGACCATGTGGGCAAAGGAACCTGGTCATATTCCATATTATGATGGAGTTTCTTACCAACATTAGGAGGTACTAACAGGACTGCCGGAGAGGAAATATATTCCACAATAGGTGGTGGAGGATGATCACTAGCTTGAACAATTTCTAGAGGGTCAGACGACACCACCCAAGGATCAGAGGATCTATGGGGTCCATAGGTGCCATAAGAGATCATATGGCACTGAGAAGTGGTAGGAGTAGGAGTGTTGGGCAAAATGAGTTGAGGGAAAACTCCCAAGGGTTGAAATTTTAAAGAAGCCCGTGCCAACACTCCAATACTGACTAGGGTGATCTCCCACAAGTGGGATTGAGGTCCCCATAGTGGAAATTTGGGCTGACGACACACAATAGTCAAGTTGATCGATAGTGACAATTTTTCCTTCATGAGGAAAGCAAAGTAAACAGAAGACGGATGAGATGATTATGGTCATTGCATAAAACCAACTACGACCAAGAAGTAGGTTATAACCTAATGAGGCGTCAAAAAATTTGACATCAACATATACTATTCTCCCTCCTAACTCAATGGAAAATTTTGGAAGAACCCCCTTAGGTACAAAGTTATGTCCGTCAAAATCTTGGAGAGTCATGTTGGACATGGCAAGTGTCGGAGAGCCAAGAGCCTTCCAGCATGATACAGACATAACACATGTGGAAGAACCTTCATCCACCAAAGTGCGATGAATATTCCGATGGAAAATATACACAATGATTTGAAAATAAATCTGATGGGAAAGGCGAGGATCGACTTTGTCGACGTTAAAAGAAATGAGATTAGAGTCAAACAGGTCAACTCCACTAATGGCAGACAACAAGGCTTTGTGCCGTTGAGGATAACTTTGAAAGACTTCCAAGAAAGACATGACACAAGGAGCCTGGGAAAGATCTTCAACAATACTATAATGCTGAGCAGCCCTGACAGAAGGATTGTGTGTCATTTTCTAGAGAACCCCCTTGGGAGGATGATAAACAGGTTCCATAGGCTTATCCAAAGTGAGAATTCTAGTGGAAGGTAGTGGAGTTGATGAGTCCTTAGAGGGAGAATTCGACTCAGGAACATCGTAAGATTTGAATCACGTTGTAGTATACCTAGGGGGGATAATATGGGGTACAAAGGGGGGTACTCAAGGGAATAATGTAATAATGGGATGGACCATAGTAATAAATAAGGTGGTTAACCCATATCATGTAAGGGACCACAAGTAGTTAGCAATAATGTAATAAGCCCATGGTATTAAATAGATGGTATTGAAGGAACCATGGTAATGACCCATGGTATTGTATGTATGAGGCCTATATAGAGGCTAGAGACTCCCCATTGAGAGATGTGAAGGATTATTGTATGAACAGGCATATGGCTTGTGGAGTGTTCTCCTTCCTTAAGGAGTGAATGTTGGTGTTGCCCTACCTTAAGGGTTTGAGATCAATAAAGAGAAGCATTTCTATTTATTTCTATCTTATTGTTTCTAGGTTTATTTGTATTATCTTATATTTTTAGATCAGATTTATAGAACACGTAGTCATGTTGACATCTTCCTTGCACATGAAGACAAGTGAACTATGAGGAGGATGGGAAGATGACCCCTCATTGTCCCCTTGCAGAGGTCAAGGAGGTTGATAAACCATCTGTTGTTGGGGTTGTGCACAGAACAGATGAGTCAAAATGACAACCTGTTGAGTAGATGCTGGTGAAAGAAGCCTATGGACTTCATCCATTCGAGCGTATTCATGAGTAAGGTGGTCACCTTGACAAATTTTACGGGGGAACTTGACTTTACGAAGATTTTCACTAGTGCCCCCTCCCTGATTCTGAGGGTTTGGTTGGGACTCTTGAGAATTTTGATTCTTTTGTTTATTTCTCTTATTATTATTTTTACTGCCTGATTGCTGGTTGTTCTTTGGGTGAATGGACTTCACCGTGAGAACATCAGTGGACTTCTCAAGAGGGGGTGCTTTAGCAGAGCTAGATGAACTTGCTGGGGCTTGAGATGTAACAATCAGTTGCTTGGGTAACAAGTTGGCTCATAGAATCAGAAAGAGACCCGACCATGCCATTGGCATGTGGGCCAGGAACAGGTTTTGGAGGATCACTAGAAGACCTAAGGGCATTAGACAACATTTCGTAGAGTGTACCCAACTGTGAATAGATAATATCCAATTTTTGGGCAGCTAAAATAGATTATTCCTTGTTAATAAATCTAAACATGGACACATCCTTATAAATTTGAGGTCAGAGAGATTGGATGAACCATTTACGTAATATCTCATCAGGTAACTTGGTTCTCACCAACCTCTTGCGATGGTGCCACTCATGAATATGATTAGAAATTAACATGGCATCATCTTGTTTGAACTTAGAAAAGAGGTTAGAGTCGATGTCATATAGAGTAGATAACTAGAAGTGTGTCAAAAATGTTTGAGTTACGCAGTCAAAGTCACCGTAGGATGTCGTATCTAACTTGATGTACCACTTTGCAACATCCCCAGTCAACGTACATTGGAGTTAGCGAAGTTTAATAGAATCATCCACCAAAGAATTGGATGAGCACCACAAATGATAATTGGTAATGTGAGTGGATGGATTCTCCCCGGGATCTCCTTCAAACTTGGAAATAGTTGATGGTAATTTGGTGGGCATGGGTGGCCACCAGGGATCATGACGGATGGGGTCATTAGTCAATTTCGCCAAATTCGGTAAATCAAAAGAAGATAAAAATGGATGATGAAGTTGACTAAATTGGTCATAGGAAGGAGAAGCCCCTGACAAATAGTGTGGTCCCCCCATATAAGGTGTAGAATTACGCACTTGATGGTGATGAAAAGGGTTCACCCCAACATAAGAATGTTGCGAGCCAGCATGATTGGTAAATGGAGGTTGGCCCCAAGGGTAAGTACCGCCAGAGAGAAAAGGACCCTAAAAAGCATGGATATTGATGGGGTTGTACCCAGGGATAGAAGAAGGACCACTCTGCATAGTAGGACCAACATAAGGGGGATATCCCGTTTGAGAACCAGTACTGGTAGCGTGGTTGCCTCCAGGTAAACTAGCCCCTCAAGTAAAAGTACTGGTAGGTGGCGCCCCTCTAAAGAGGGAACTGTACCAGGATTGTGACATAATAGAAGAAACGTTGCTCCTAGGATGACCAAGAACAACTGGTAATCCCCCCCCACATATTACTATAAGTGACCATTCCTAACTAAGGAACATGAATAGTTGGTTAGGTAAAGTGCGGTGCAAAGATTCCTAAACCTACTGAATGACTAGGCTAAGGCTCCATGGTCATCATAGGATATGGTGTGGGCGTGGAAATGTTCCAAAAATTTGTGGGAGTCATATAAGAAACTGGTGGAATGCCCCAAGAAGAAGTGAGAGGTGTGGACGGAGGAGTGGGTATAGCCACGCTAAGAGGTGGAAATGTTGACATGGCAATTGATATTTTTGATGCATAAGGTAAGGATTTCTCAAAATCCGCCATAGGGTAAATCACAAAAAAATGCATGTAAGTATAGACAGGTGTATAACCGTCAGGGTTTAGCCGCAATAAATCAGGTCCTAATGGATCTGTCAAAGGTGGATTGGTAGGAGCATCAAAGTCATCTCCCAAAGTCTCGATAGAAATCAAATCTCTATCGAAAGGACCAAGTGTAGACTCTAAGACAATGTGTTAGTCTAAGTATTGAGCACTGACATTCACTCTCCATGTAGGAGTAACAAGTCTACCTCGTTCAAGAGGAAAACCATGAAGACGATGTGACAGTTGACGAAAAAATTCAGCCAATGTGATAAATTATAATTTAAACACAATTATGTTAGTGAAAACACCATAAGGCCAAAACTACTAAGTTAGACCAAACAACGCACACAAGAAACATCCTAGAATACAACACATGCAAACCAAAATACAAAGAAGCTAGTGGTGAAACAATTATACTAGTGACCTACTTCCCAGCCCTTTTAACTACGAACTCAACACAAGTGCCCTCACAAGATGTGGAACACCCCTCGATATGACAAAGAGAGTATGACTAATATCTATCCCAAGTACATAGAAGATGATACCGACCCTACACCTGTGTATGAGCCCTAATAAGATAGGCCACTATGGTCACCACCTACAATAACAAAACCTAGGGGGACAGTCGCAGGACAAACCCACACGGAAGGGAAGGACACTTAACTCCAAAAGGGAGCTAAGATCGAAACCCCCTTGATATTTTCCTCCCAAGTGGTCCCCAAGTGATAAGAACACTATTTGTATGCATGCAAATTTCGTTATATAGTGCTACTTGAAACTAAGTGAAATGGGTCATGTCACCCCGCCTAGCCCAAGTGTGACCTCGTGCTTGACCCTTTTGTGAGGAGGGCTTCCTAGACCGCACTACTGCAAATGGATTTAACTCCCTAATGCAAGTTGCTAAGTTGATTTTGTAGTCTTGGAGAAGTTGACTCACACTCCTATCTCCAAGACCCTAGCCTAAGATAGTGTTGGTGTACTACCAGTAAAAATAAAAGACGAATCTAGTTAATTTTATTATCACGTTGATTTTAGTGGTTGTTTTTTACACAAGTGGGATGCGGCATGAAACTAAGATGGTGTGAATGACTCTTAGTTAGTCACCCTAATGTAGCTATATGCAATTTTTTATTTTCATTTCGATGAATGCTAACTACAGGAGGGTAAGAGCCTTCTAACACACCAATGCCTATTTTGATGCACCTCTTCACTAAATATTTTTAAATGCAAATTATCCCAAATTTTGTGAATTAATGACCCAAAAAAAACCAAAAAGGCAAACCAAAGCAACCGAAAAGAAACCAAAGAAAAAATTCCCAAGCAAGAATGTAAAGCACTCCAAAAGTGTCACAACTAGGAAAACAAATCCCAATCAAAGAAAAACACTCATATCGATCAAATCGAAAGCCAAAAGTGAAAGAAGAAAGGCAATGTCAACAATATAGGGTTGTATGACAATGGCTCAACCAAGGCCAATGTTCTACAAAGGTCACAACTAGACCCCACAGGCAGAAAGGCCTAAACAAGATCAAAAGAGGGTGACACAAAACAATCAAAAAGCACTTAAGATCATTTTTCTAGATGACAACTGCACAACCAATCAAAACACCACCAAATGTGACAAAAATGACCCAAAGATGAAATAAATCACTCATAAAGATGAAACAATAGTGAGCGAAAGTGACAAAAGTATGAAAATAAGGTGTAGATGAGGCCTAAACAGTTGTTGAAAACATCTAATCAGATCTAAAAGTGAGATTTGAAGGCGAAAATAAAGCCTCAACCCAAAGCATCCAACAAAACTTCAAGAACAATTTGAAAGGCTAAGAGAAATGGAAGACCTTGGATAAACTTATCAAAATAGATCAAATCAGACACACACAATAGCTAATTAGCAACAAGAAATCATGAATCACACAAACCTCCAATAGATTAGCGAAATACGAGAGGGTCTAAGCCCAATCAAAGACAAAAAATCATTCTTTAATCAAAAGTTACCGATCTAAGGAAATCAAGCAAACATAAGCAGATCTGGACCAAATCCAGTAGATGAACAAGAGGCCTAGATTGAGCAAGAACAGAGGTAAAAAGTTCATAAATGAACAGTAAGGGATAAAAGCCTAGACACTGGCACAACACCCAGATCAGAGCGTCCAGGGATGCTCTTAGGACAACTGCAAGAGGATGTCCAGAAACTTTTGTACGCTTGAACGATTCCCTATGAGAGCGTTCGGGGAAAAAGAATTGACTAGCAAACTTCAATCACCCATAAAATCCTCATACAATGTCCATTTTCAGTGTTTTTTTTTGGACGAAATCGCAAGAGGAATCCATATATGTGGTCAATTCAATGAAATTTTGTACATAAAATTCCAAAATTTGATTTTAAACACACAATTTGTTGATCCCATGCTCGATTGAGATCACCAGACAACAAAAGAGAATGAATAAGACAATCTAATATCAATCCCCAATTTAGATGGCCATCCATGCAGCTTCGATGCAATTTCTAATGCCACAAAGTATTAGAAAGTGCCTTGCCTCCTCGCAGGTTGGTGAAGGTTTTTGGGCCTAACGTAGAATCCTTGCGCTCCAATCAAGTGATCTCTTTCATCCACTCCTGATCCAAAGCCTACACACAAACACAACCATATAGAGATGACAAGTGATCTTCTTCAGAAGATCGTCAACTCAAAACATCAATAAATTACACATATAAATTACTGCGAAAATGATATAAGGGGAAGGAACATAGATTTTTATTAACCATATGCGTGAAAGTACATCAATTTATACCTTCCAGCAAAGGAGATCCTCCCCTCAAGCTTGTAGTATGGTCTCCTCTCCCAATAAAATAGAGCTCTCGTGCTATAGTTTTGATACTTCCTTCTTTTCCCCTTTCCTCTTGGTGAAATTATATAGGCTCATTCTGTCCTTCAGGAAAATGTATCTAGACACCTAGGGGCTTGAGAAGTTAGGAAACTTCTATAATAATGGACCCCTAGCCAACCCATACAAAAGCGGGTCAAGTTGATCTCCTTGGGAATGATAGACTCTAGAAACCTTTTTCACAATTATGAGCTTTTTCTCAATTATCTCAATTATGAAATAATTATTATCTCATAATTATAATATTTTGGAAAATTAATTATGATAAATAACTCAATCTTTTAATTCCACCTTGTTAGGTCCCTATAATACTAGTGTATTCCCTTATTAGTATCATCATTGTAGCCCCTTATTGTTATTGTTATGCTCATGTTGTCCCCATATTGTTATTATTGTGCCCCATAGAAGCACACTATTGTTATTGTTGTGCCCTTACATTATTCTTGTTATGTCGGCTCTGATTATATTGTGACCCCTAAGAACTTATATATAGAAATGAGGCCTTGTCATTTGTATCATCCAATAATTTTTCATTTATTTAATATAAAGGAGGTTTTCCTCTCGAAGCAACTGATTTTGAATTTGTTGATCTATCTTTTCTTCTATTTTGTGACTTGGTTGTATAACATTTGGTATCAGAGCTTTGGATTCTAGGGTTTCGCTGCTCCAAACAAGTCATCATGGGATGTTTGCTACAAATTTTTTTCTACGATGCTTTAGAAGCTAAAATTAAAACCCATTTGAGCCAAAATCTTGACGAACCTCGGGTCTGAATTTCAAATCTTTTCTCACTATATGTTTGGAGATTTGATCCAAGGAATTTAGAGTTTTTGCAGGCTCCCGAATTACATCCCACACAGGAGACCTTGGGAAAATCGTCATAAATTTCTCTTTGAGCATCAAATTGAAATTTCATAAGAAGTTACAGAAAGAGGATGGAATTTAGTTTTCTGTGTATCATTTTTAGCTCCGAAGATCGAAACAATGACACGTGGTAGGTCATATAAGTACGCTCTACTAAACCAGTCTATAATCAGGTCATCGTGGGATATTTGGCATAAATATTTCTTTAAGAATATAATATTGATCATACTAGTGGGGTTAGAAAGATGACTCAGCGGGTTACCACATGACGCAATTTCATACCTTGGAGATCCGAAATTACATAGATACAACATATTCAATATCAAGCTCCTACAAAGTGAAACAATGTGTGTAGTTTTTTGTTTTTAAATTGCATAAGTTTGGTTTGAAAAAATGGTTTTAAGTGATCCAAAGGGCATAGTGAGGCATAATTATCATTAATTGATATCCTAAAGAAATAAAATGGAAACAACTAGTAAGCAACTTGAAAGGAAGTTTAATTAAGGGGTATCACAGGGAAAACGGGAAAGATAATCAGCTGCAATGGCATGAAAAATCTTCTAAAGAAATAACAATGAGGTGTAATTGCACAATTTTTTTTGCTAGAGGTTCCCATATCGAAATCATATATTTCTCCAGATCTCCAAAAATTCTTGAACAATTATTCCAAGGTATTTGAGACTCCCAAAGGCCTCCCACCTATTCGTGATCATGATCATGTTATTCATTTTATTCCAGGAAGTGTTCCTCCAAACATTAGGCCTTACAGATATCCCTGTGCCCAAAAGAGTGAAATTGAACGTATGGTTGCAGAAATGCCAGAGGCTTGTATAATTTAACCTAGTCAAAGTTATTTCTCTACTCCAGTAGTATTGGTGCACAAGAAGGATGGATCATTGCGCATGTGTCTAGATTATAGGGAGCTCAACAAGCTTAGTAGTAAAGATAAATTTCCCATTCTTGTCATTGATGAATTATTAGATGAATTGCATGGATCAATTTACTTCACCAAGTTGGATCTTCATTCAGGATATTTTCAAATCAGAATGAAGATTGAAGACATTCTGAAAACAACATTTAGAACTCATGAGGGTCATTATGAATTTTTGGTCATGCCTTTTGGCCTTACTAATGTACCTTCTACATTTCAAGGTTTGATGAATTCCATTTTCAAACCCTTCCTTAGAAAATTTGTGTTAGTATTTTTTGATGATATACTAATCTACAAAAAGTCTTGGAAGGATCATGTTCAACATGTTGATAGGGTGCTCAAACTATTGGAGGAGAAACAATTTTATGCAAAAACCTCCAAATGTTTCTTTGGAGTACAAGAGGTGGAATATCTTGGTCATATTGTATCTCATGAAGGTGTTAAGGTAGACCCTAGAAAAATTAAAGCCATTAAGGAATGGAAAATCCCCACATCCATAAAGAATTTGCAAGGATTTCCTAGGTTGACAAGGTATTATCGCAAGTTTGTTAAGAATTATGGGATAATAGCAGCACCTCTAACAACATTATTGAAGAAAGATGCATTTTCATGGACTCCAAAAGCAACGAAGGCCTTTGAACATCTTAAAGAGGCAATGTTCCAAGCACCAGTCTTAGCTACGCCAGAATTCACAAAAACATTTATTGTGGAATGTGATGCCTCAGGAAATGGAATTGGTGTTGTTTTAATGCAAGAAGATAGACCCAGTTCTTTCGAAATTTGTCCAATCAAAGGAAAGTATTTACATAAAGCTATTTATGAGAAATAAATGTTGGCAATACTACATGCACTTAAGAAATTGTGACCTTACCTAATGGGAAGACATTTCAAGGTAAAAATGGATCATAATAGTCTTAAATACTTTTTAGAACAAATATTATCTTCAGAAGAGCAGCAAAAATGGGTCACAAAGATGTTGGGTTATGACTTTGAAATCATCTACAAAAAAGGGAAGCAAAATGTTGTTGCAGATGCACTCTCAAGAAAGGATGAGGATGTGGAAGCATTGCTTTGTGCCATTTCTATTATCCAACCATATTGGATAAATGAAGCAAGGGATGAATGGAAGAATGAATAAGAAGTGTGGGCACTCATTAAAAAGTTACAATAAGATCCCAATACATCTGATACATTTAGCTAGAAAAATGATTCGTTATGGTATGAATATTGCTTATACCTCTGTAAGAATTCCCAACTCAAACAAAAGATTCTTATGGAATTGAACACCTCTCCCTTAGGAGGGCACTAAGGATTTTAAAAAACCTACCACAGGGTTAGGAAGGAACTTTTTTAGGATGGCTTTAAAACTGATATTCAAAATATTTTGGTGGAATGATTGGTTTTCCAACAAAATAAAGTTGAAACAATTAAGATCAGGTCTATTACAACCTTTATCCATTCCAAGTTAACGTTGGGAGGAGGTTTCAATGGATTTTATCATAGGTTTACCCAAGTTTGAAGGAAAGAGTGTCATCGTTGTGGTAGTTGATAGACTTACCAAGTCTACACACTTTGGTGCATTATCTCATCCATTTAAAGTCAATACATTTGCTACTGAATTTATGGAAACAATTCAAAAGTTACATGGAAACCCAAATATTAATGTAAGTGACAGACATCCCATTTTCACTGGAAATTTTTTGACAGAATTATTTTCTTGTTTGGGTACTCAGTTAGCTCATAGCTCGTCTTATCATCCTAAATCTAATGGTAAAACTAAAATAGTAAACAAATGTTTGGAAGGATATCTTTGTTGCTTTGTATCTGATAAATAGACATAATGGGTAAAATGGTTGCCTTTAGCTGAATGGTGGTATAACAATTCCTTCCATATTGCAGAAAAAATCACCCCATTTATGGAACTTTATGGATGTAATCCATTGTCCATCACATCATATTTAAGAAAAAATTCTAAGGTTCAAGCAGCGGAAGATCACATTGAGCATCAACAAAAAGATCTCCAACTCTTAAAGGATAACCTCACTTTGGCGCATAATAGAATGAAACAACAGGCAAATCAACATCGCAGCGAAATAAGTTTTGATGTAGGTGAATGGGTACTTCTACGATTACAACCATACAAACAAATGTCCCTCAAGCAAGCTAAGAGGGATAATAAATTATCACCAAATTATTATGGTCCGTACAAGGTTTTGCAAAAGATTGGTACTATGGCATACAATTTAGAGCTTCCTACAGCTTCCCAAGTGCACTCAATTTTCCATGTTTCATGCTTAAAGAAGGTTATAGGTGACAAGCTCCCAGTTCAAACAATATTGCCAGAACTTGATGAGGAAGGGAAAACCATATTGGAACCTGAAGCAGTCACAGAAACAAGAAATCGACAGCTAGGAAATCAATCAATTTCAGAATATCTCATCAAGTGGAAGAACCTACCTACTGAAGATTCCACATGGGAGGATGAGAATTTTATACAAAAGCATCCAAAACTACTCAAGAATTGAGGACAACACTTTTCTAAAGGACATGGGCATGTTAGGTCCCTATAATACTAGTGTATTCCCTTATTAGTATTGTCATTGTAGCCCCTTATTGTTATTGGTATGTCCATGTTGTCCCCATATCATTATTATTGTGTCCCATAGAAGCCCACTATTGTTATTGTTGTGCCCTTAAATTATTATTGTTATGTCGGCTCTGATTATATTGTGACCCCTTAGATTCCTATATATAGAAAGGAGGTCTTGTCATTTTATTCATCCAACAATTGTTCATTTCTGTAATGTAAAGGAGGTTTCCCCCTCAAAGAGGCCGATTTTGAAGTCGTTGATCTATCTTTTCTTCTATTTTTTGAGATGGTTGCATAACACACCCTTTTATCATGGGATAAATCTCACATAAGTAAAAAAAAAAAAAGGTGAAAAGGGATGCATTTTAGCCAAACAACTGACGTAAGTTGATATTGGGTTTCTCTCATTATAATGGAGTGGAAAATAGGGTTATAACACCATCTCTTTGATTATATCAACACAACAGTTGGTTTAGTTAGGAGGTTGTTAATAAAATTCAATTTGGTTGACTATGGCCTACTCAAAACACACAACAATCCCTCCCCCTTAGATGTTGGATCCACCTTGCCCACTCCTTCAATCGGCCACCAATAATTTCACATTAATTTTTCATGTGTCCAAAATCAATTATGTTCACCGGTTATGGATCCCATTCTAGTACGTACCTAGCCATATTTACATTTATCTGGTAAAATGAAAAGAGTTGTTAGAGACCCCACCCCCTTAAGGGAAAACCTTCCTTGGTGTTCTATAAACAAAAAATAAAAATCAATATTGAGCTATATATGTACAACTATTATATCTGATTATACATTAAACAAAAATAGGTAGAGTATCCTAATTTGATTTTCCATCTCCCAGGTTGCTTCATCTAGTCCAAAGTGCTTTCATTGCACTTTAACATGTTCTATTAATCGATTTTGGAGCACAATTTTCCCCTAGTCTAGGATGCATAGTGGTTCTGTTCATAATTCTCCCTTGGATTCCACATATATCACAAACCAATCAATGGCATGATTAGTGTCATGTACATACATTTTAAGCAAAGAAATGTAAAATACATTGTGTTCTTTCAAGGTGGGTGGTAAGGCCAATATATAATCCATTGATTCCAATCTTTCCAAAATATGTAATGGTCCTCAAAATTTGGGTGACAACTTAGCACAAGGCCCGACTTTTAGTGAGCTCTTCCTTGTTTTGATGTGGAGATATATGTGCTCTCCCACTTGGAATTCTTTTTTCATTGTCTATTGGTCTGCATAACTCTATTTCCTTTCATGGGTTACCTTCAATTTTTTCTTGATATTGATAAATTCTTGCCCCATTTCATTTAGCATGTCTAGTCCAAGGACCACTTTGTTCACTAGATCATCCCAACTAATCGGAGTGTTACATTTTTTACCATACAACGCCTCAAAAGGTCTCATCTTCAGTGACTCTTGGTGCCCATTTTTGTATGCAGCTTAACTAATGGTAGGAACCCTTCCCAACTCTTTGGTTGAATCATGACATACATCCTTAGCATGTCCTCTAAAATTATATTCACTCTTTCATTTTTTCCATCTGTTTGAGGATGATATGTTGTACAAAAATCTAGCTAAGTCCTAGAACCAACAAACAATACCTTTAAAAAATTGGAAGTGAACTTGGAATCCCAGTCTAAGATGATCTTCTTGGGTATGACATACAATATGAATATTTCCTTCATAAAATATGAGCTATATCAATGGCCTTATGCCTGGACTTGATATCTATAAAGGGAGTTGCCTTACTCAACTTTTCCACTACCACCATAATTGCATCATGTTGATTGGATGTCCTTGGCAATACTATGATGAAATCCATAGATGACTTCCCACTTCCATTTAGGAATTGTGATTGGTTTTAGCAATCTTGTTGGGTGCTTGCATTTCACTTTGACTTGTTGGCATTCTAGGAACCTAGAAATGTATTCATCCATCAAATCCTTCTTCATTCCCGGACAAAAATACATTTTCTTTATGGATATCATCATTTTTTGATAACCAATATTATATAAATAAGGTATCTTATGAAACTCATCGATTATGAGCTTATTAAAGTCAGTTACATAACTCACACACCATATATTTTTGAACAACAACATACCATCATCAATGAGCTTATAATTTTTGCTCATTGATCCCATTGGTTCTTGCTATAAGCATTCCTTCACATGCAGGAAATTTTCATCGTGCCACAATTCCTCTTTGATCCTTTCTTGGATGTCAAATTGACAAGTACTCATGGCTTCTAAGTGAGCCACTTGTAGACTTCTACTAAAATTGCATCCACCACTATGTTTTCATTACCCTTAATATGCTTGGTATCAAAATAAAACTCACTAATTAGGGCTAACCATCTAGTTTGTCTTGCATTCAATTATGGCTGATCAAACAAGTATCTCAAACCTTCATGATATGAAATCAACAAAAAAATTCTCCCAAGAAAGTAGTGATTCCACATCTTTAGTTCATTCACTATTGCTACAAGATCCAAGTCATAAGTTACAAATTTTTTCATTCTCAATCAATATTCTTGATTTAGGGTAGACTACATGTCCTTCTTGCATTAGGACCCCAACTAGTCCTTCCTTACATGAATCTGTCTAGACCAAGAATTCCTTGTTTTGGTAAGTTATCCTCAAAATCGGTGCACGTGTGAGCAATTTTTGAGTTGTTCAAAACTAGTTTCACATTATGATGTCCATTGAAATTTGATTCCTTTCCCATGTAGGGTCACTATTGGCTATCCAATCTTTGAAAAATATCAAATGAACCACTATTAATATTTGACCAATCCCATGAATGATCTAACCTCCATGACATTTCGAGGAATGGGCCACTCCATTATGGCCATAATATTTTTAGGATCCACAGCCACTCCTTCCCTTGAAATGACATGTCCCAAATATTCAATTTTTTATTAGAATAAATCACATTTGTGATCTTGGTATACAACTTGTGTTGCCTCAACAATTACAACATTTCTTTTTAATTCTCTTCTTTGGTTTTCGAGTAAACCGGGATGTCGTCCATAAAAACCAATACAAACCTATCCAAATATGAGATAAAAACATTGTTCCTTAGGCACATGAATTTGGATAGGGAACTTGTGAGCCCAAATGTAACCACCACAAATTCTTAGTGCCCATATCTTGTCATGAATGTTGTCTTGTGGATGTATTCACCCTTAATTTGAACCTAATGGTAACCGGGTATCAAATACATAAATTCTATATAGAAAGTACTTGTTTTTCACTGTGGCTTTATTAAACTACCAATCATCAATGAAAAACCACAATGTGCATCATTTTTCTTCACAAACAACGCTAGGGCTCCCCAAGGTGACACACTAGGTCTGATATACCCTTTATCCAACATTTATTTCAGCCACAATTTGTGTTCCACCAATTCTAGCATGCTCATATGATGTACAAGTATTGAAACTTGAACTATAACAGGAATCAATTCAATGGATATTTTGATTTCCCTCCTAGGTGGTAATCCCATTATTTCTTCTAAAAACACATCATTGGACTACTTTAAGATAGGATGATCCTCAACTCTCTCCTCACTACTCTCTGCCATGCTAGTCACTTGGACCACATATAAGGCATGTCCTTTCCAACTACATTTCTTTACTTGTGGTTCTGAGCTCTACATGACCGTGACTGGCTTCCTTACTCCTTTAAGTACTCTTTCTTCACCTTCGTTGTTGAGGAATTCCAACAACGTTTTATAGCAATCCACCTTATTTTTGTGGTTGCAAGCCAATTCATTCCCATTAGTACATCATACAAACCTAGTGACAACAAATTTAGGGTTTTTTTGTGGGCATGCCACCTAGTTCAAGGTGACATGGTTCCACCTAATCCACCACTTTTGTTTTGGTCCCCTTTGGAAGTTGGACCAACCACAAATTTTCATGGGGCTTGATTTACAAGTTGCACTTATCTACAACCTTTGGACCTAGATCAGTTAAATATGAAACAAATTGGTTGGCGGCCATACCTTCCATTTTGATGATTGAGGCTTGATTATTTTCTTGCCTGTTTTCCAATGCTACATAAATTTTGGGTACACCCTAAGCTACATCTTTCACTTTCGCTACCACTTGGATAGTATACAATCTCTTGCTATTCTTTTGTTGATGAGGATAGTCCTTTTGTATATGATTCTTTCCACATCTCCAACAATGGAACAATCCTCTCTTAGGATCCTTAGCCTCTTCTCTTGTTGATCTAATAGGCCAATCTCTATTTTTAACAATGAAATTTTGTTGGAATTCACCCTTTGTAGTAGTGGTGAACTTAACAGTTTTCCCTTCTTGCTTGTGTCCTAAATATTTTTGTCCTTTTCTTTTAAAAATGATTATGTCCTTCTTCTTCTAGTTTGATCAGAATTCAACCTTATAATTCAACTAAAAATGGTAATACTAAGCCTTTTGGATGGTTCCCTCCAACATTCTTGGCTCATTAAACTCAATTTTGTCTTAGTAGGACCACAGTAACCCAATGAGGTATCTTTGAATCTTCACCTTCTTGTCCTTGATATATGGCAAATACCTCAACAAATCCAAAAATATGTTAGTATAAGCATCTAAGGTAAGCTACCATAATTTATGTTCATGGAACTCTATAATTTTTATATCATAGTAACTCTTAGATAGGTAGTTCTCACGAAAATAATCTTCAAATTTTCTCCATGATTGTTCCTTCTCCCTAATTCCCTTCACCTTTCCCAAATATTCCCACCATATATCAACTTTCCCTTTCAGCCTAAAAATGACTACCTTGGATTTCATGTTTTCAGACTAGTCATGGACTCTGAAATATTTCTTTAATCCCAACAACTAGGATTCTGCCTCTTCAACCTTCTTAATTTATCCATCAAAGGTAGGGGATTTGATTTTTTGAAATCCTATAGCATTGATATCTTCTCAGTTCTCCTTTGTTGGTGGTGTCCTCTAGATGCAACAATAGGCAACTGGTCATTGTTACTTGACTCTGTTTTTAAGTAGTGAGCAAAGTTCCCCCCTCACTATATCTACACTTGTTTGTTTATGACTTTTTCTTGACTTGTTTCCTCATACCCTGTTGGTCTCAAATCCTTTTTGGGATAAGGAATTACTAAGAGGGGGGTGTGAATCAGTAATTAATGCTAATTTTAAATTTTAATCCCAATTCTTATTTTCTCTTTTAACTTGGAAATCACTCATGTGAGCATTCACTAGAAAATACATAAGAAACAATGTAAACCATTCACATGAACAAGTAAACCATCAACATGAGCAACATACACATATGGACACATAGATTTGACATGGAAACTGATGAGCACCAGTATTGTAGCAAGGATGTTGCAACTCCTGGGGCTACCGACTTTACTTCATTAACTCGGGGTTCATACAAACTTGGAGGTGACAGTGTTGTATCCACAAATAGATGTAATCGGTCTACTCTTGTCACTTATTAGCTGGGGTGATAGACCACTAGGGCTTATCAAACTAGCCTTCTATTGACTAGAAGAAGTATGATTACCAACTGGAGAGGGGAAATTTACCCTAAATGAGAGAAAAGAAATGTAGCCTAAGTGCAAGAATGAAAGACTAAAAAAAATGCTTGTGAAGTAACATAAAATCCTATATCTACTTGTTAACACACTTTTCTTGCCAAAGAACCCTACTTTAACACTACTTGTCACATGTGAGGTTTTAACTAATCTAAGCATGAAATCTGATCTAGAGAGTACTAACTATTGTGCATATGTGTAAATATAAAAGAACTCCTTTTTTTTAATCTTTTTTCCTTATAAATGTAAATGTTGATATTTCCTTGTTCTTTGGCAGGGAAGACAGGTGTGGAGGAAGATGGGTACAATAGTTTTGATGGCTTGGAGGTCAAGTAGGGGCCTAATCCTATCTTCAGTGATGATTTTTCTCAATTCAAGCTCAAAATAGGCTGCTACAGGATGTCTACAGGATGTACTAGTTCTCCTACAAAATCCCCTATTTTAATACAGGAACGGGCCGAAATCTTAGGAAGTGGTCTAGAAGGTGGAATGGAGCTTGGGAAAGGTGAATAAGGAGGGAATAAGGCATGGAAGTGGAAGACACTACTCAAAACTCAAGCAAAGGATTTAAGATGGTTGGATTTGCTCAATGGAAATGGAAATTTTTCCTTATAAAACAAGAATTTGAATTGAGACCTTAGTGACTTTTGGCAACATGGGTGGATATGGCTTGGATGAGGCTAATGAGATGAGGTCTCCCT
This sequence comes from Pinus tabuliformis, assembly GCA_031772625.1. Lineage (NCBI taxonomy): Eukaryota > Viridiplantae > Streptophyta > Pinopsida > Pinales > Pinaceae > Pinus > Pinus tabuliformis. The sequence goes on from CM062816.1 coordinate 1,417,079,734, forward strand.
ACACTGTAGAAGCTCCTGCAACAACACACATCATTTTTTTCATTCATTCATAAATTCATTTATAAACAAGAAGGGTTTATTCAATAGAAGAAAACTGGGTTGTTACCATTTATTTGCTAAGTTCATGAACGGAAGTGCTTGAAATCAATACAAAAGCTCTTTGAAATCAGTATAAAACCTAAGAGATTAGAAATTCCAATTGCAACTTATCCTACGAAATTGAAAGATAATGACCTAATTATCAAGAAACCCTAGATTATGCAAAAAAACAAGAATTCTATTTTTTTGGGCTGTATGGGAAGTGTTCCTCAAATCATGATCCCTGAAAGGGAGAAATGAGGTGGAAACCACTTGTTGACATCTTTTCTGGAATATCTTCTTGTCACTACGATGTTACTATTATATCTATTCAAAAATGGAAGAAAACTAATTAACCCTACCAATACTTGCAAATTAACAACACCAAAATCAATTCAACAACTAACTATGAGTATAATCTAAGAATACATCTACAAAAATAGGAACCTCTGCTGCTAGGGTTGGGCACTAACCCGAGAGCTTCAGCCCTTTGAATCAACTCAGTGCTGGATCAAGGGAATGCTTCTCATTTTCATTAAAATATAAAAAATACACAAGAGTGCTCAGTTACAATACTTCAACTTGAAAATGTTGCTTAGCTATCTTGAACAAAAAATCTGAATCCTAATGAGGCTCTAGGCCTCTTTATTTATACAACTGAAGTTACCAAAAACTTCCTTAAATTTAGGGAGGCTTGGCTCCCAATCTCGAGATCAATTGGTCTTCAATTGTCATTGACTTGGCTGCTTACAACTCCGACCTAATGAGATTAGACTAAAGAATCTTCGAGTGAGTGAGGAGTTAAGGAGGGAGATCCTATCTCCTAGAATCCCTCTTTCTTGTCTCATTCAAGTTCATGCACTTTAATTAGCCAAAATTTTCTTCAAAACCTGCAATCAATGCACATTAGACCACTAGACATGACATCTCATATTTACTCTTCTCATTAAGCAAAATATAATTAAAACATGTAAAGAATTATGAGAAAAGTTGACTTTAGTAAGATGGAGGTGCATTAAGGTCCATATAATTTACCCATTGATGAGCCTCATCAAAAACCCAAAAGGGAAAAACCACCAATCTATTTGTTATTATGATCTAATCTAAGCTCCTACTTAGTTACATCAATGTGTTTGTGAGGACCCACTTACAGGAGGCCCTAACCCCCTTCAAAATAGAAAGCCAAAACTTGCCAAGAGGCTCTGACATCTTATAGATGTAGGCCACAACCTGCTTCAACCAACTGTCCTATTTTTCTTACAAGTTTCCAACTAAAAAAAGTGGCATACTTCTATTACATAAAGACGTAAAGAACCTAGTTTTTTGTCTCTTACAACTCCCTCTTTGCTCTACAAACACACACTCAACTACTATCTTCTATACTCATCCAACTCAACTCCACACACTACTCTTCACTTCATCTCATCAACATTAACACACCTCAATTCACACTCAACTCACAGTTGCACACAATTCCACACACTATTCACGTCCCACATACAATCATCACAATTTTCTATCATGCTACTCTCCTACACAAAAACACTCTCACTAAAACTAGAACTAACCACACCACGCACAACTATACTATCACATGATCTAACTCAATGTTCTAGAGTTTTTGTTCCTCTACTACACATATAACGATGTAGTTTGTTAGCTCATCATTAATCCCACACATCCTTTAGTATGGCTCACTGATCTTTAATAAATAGCATGAGTATGGGAACCCTTACCAAATCACATCGCATTGTAAGGCTCTCTAGATTTTTTACCATGCTATCAGATATTTTAACATAACAACATGTCTCTCCTTGCTTATTAAATGATATGTTGTATAAATGTTATGATTAGGGATAGCTCTCTTTAATGTAGACATTTCTCTATTAATTCTCTAAGTTTTGTGGTCCTTGTTTCCTTGATTCTCATTTCTCTACAGTTGCCATTAATTCTAGCAACAGGTTTTAGCAAAGTTTCCCAACCCCAGCGAACCTCCAGACATGGCATAATTGCCAAATATAGTGAAGTGTCATCAAGTTTCCAACCCGTTATGCCTTTTTAATAGCTCAAAGCATGTTTTTCTAATCCCTAAGGAACAAAACCTCTGATACATGAACCATACACAAAACTGAGTCTTGGAGCACCTCTTGTTAGTTGTTGGAACTATCAACTACTGTGAATATTTCCTTATCCTTAACCTTGTTACCCCAAGATTTTTGAATGCACCTCACCTCTAAAATTTTGGGGACAATCCTCCAGGGTTATGTGTCCCTATGGGACCACTCACTGCAGCCACCAACCAATTAAAAAAATGCAAAGAAGATCTATTATTTCCCCATCGATGCCATTATGTCCTGCTGCTTCATCACCTCATACATTCACACATGCACCACAACGAAAAATTCTAGAGAGTAACCTTTGAGATTGTGTGTCATGTTGGAGCATGTTCCAACCACTTGTGCACCACTGATTGGTATGCCATTCCAAGTGGATGCCACCTTGTTTTCCACTATGTCTCAAAGCTACATCAACCAGGTGAAAAATTCCATAGCTCATTCATAAATCATTGTGGTGCCTAGTCTTACGAGGTATGGGATGACGTGTCCCTGTGGGACCTCACACTTCATACATGGACCAATCACAAAATAGTTTGGATGATGTGCCTTCACCACCTATATGCCACCAAGTCCTAGAACTATCTCCCAAGATGATTCTGCCTATGCAACCTCATAGAATTATGGGGACATTCTTCCAAGATGATGTTTCCTTATTTTCATTCACTTAGTGGTGCCATGTGTCACTAATTTTCAGCCCACTTATCCGCATGAAAATGCCAAATATATATTCCATGTGTCATTTTCATGGACTTCCATGTGCCCATGTCTTACATCATGCTAACTTCATCCCAAGAATTTGGGATGCATATGTCATTCTGCCACTATGGCTTCCAACTATTCTCCATGTCATTTATACCCACAAATGTGAGTGTGATATTTTACTTTGGCCATGTCATCAATAAGGAAGGAGATGGGGGTTCAAGCCTTTGTTTTTTTTTTTATTTCTTTTATAAAAATTATATGGCTTGGCAAGAATTTGTGTGGCATTTGTTGGGAATGTCTTTGTCTCCCCAGGTCTATCTCCCTAGACCTTTCTTATGGATATCCCTTTGAAAATTATGGGGAATACCCTCTAGAGTGATGTGTTCTATGGGCTCCTGGCTTTCTACCTCCTGAGATTTTGTTGGTCAGACCTTGCACTTGTTACACCTCTATGCCAACTCACCTTAGACCCTAGATCCCTAAAACTTTGGTCCTATGATCCTTTGAATAATCCCAGGGAAATACATTCGGGATGACATGTCCCTTGGTGGGACCTCTTCGCACTATTTCCTCTCCTGAGCTTGATTGGTACAACTCTTTCACACCATTTTCCACTTCATTCCACTCCCTCTCCACTAAGCATTATCATTTATCACCAATGGTTTTACACAAACACCCCTTGTGTGGTTTTGTGTCTTAAGAGGGAGGGGCCCCACTTTTAACTAGGGCCATCGATCATGCAATTAACAGTTTAGGACATCCACACAAGATGAACCCCCCCCCCGCCCTTGTTGTTAACCTATGGGAGTTCATATGCCCCTATATTTTCTCTGATGAGTTGGTGGGAATGTGTGGCACCAAATCTGTCCATGAACTTGACCACCATTTAACCTCAACCTTTTCTAGTTGCTCTGCTAAGAGCTCCACCATGTTTTTCCAAGCATCAAACTAGCACCAACATTGGAGTTAACTAACTTTTTCTCTACAACCTTTAACCCTTTTTTCCTACCTAACTTTCATCGACAATATATTTTGATCATGAAGGCCTTTTCAGACTCATTAGGGGATTTTTGAGGTATAAAATGGGCCTCCTAATGAAATTATAAAATAATAATGAAAATAATAAGATAAGATTACATTACATCATCAAACTTATTTTTTCAACTCGTATTTTCAACTTATCGTCCTATGGGTTTACTCAAATTTCGAGTGGAAAAACTCGTTGGATGCAAAATTTGATTCATCATCCAAGGAGTACCCATGTTGCATACTTTCGATGGCCCCTGCTACAAAAAAAATGATAAATACATGAAAAAACGTGATTGCAATCACGTTTTTTTCATGTATTTCTCATATTTTGTGTAGCAAGGTCCATCGAAAGTATGCAACATGGGTACTCCTTGGATGAAGAATTAAATTTTGCATCCAATGAGTACTCCCACTCAAAATTTGAGTAAAACCTTAGGGAGATGAATTCAAGATAAGAATTGAAAATGTAGTTTTATTATTTTATTATTTTTTAAGATTTTTACTTTTTTACTCCAAAAATGGTGAATCACCCCCCATGGTTGACATCATCATCTTCAATCCTATTAGTTCTTATAACTTTTATTTTGGTTGTAAATTTTTCTTAGGAAGCCCATTTTAGACCTAAAAACTCCCCCAATGTCAACATTCCATTGGAAATCTCTTTCTGAGCACAATACAACTATGCCATTGCTAGGAGCATCTGGGTTGATCTACTGAGGAAAAAATTTCTTCAAAGCCTGGGACTCCCAACCACCATAGTTATAATATTTTATAGCTTCTTTACTTATCCTACTACTATGATGATTCTCTACAAAAGACTATAACTACCAAAAGACTCCTGTTGAGCACGACACACCATGCATATGTCTTCCTTAACCATTTGACATTAATGCCAACATTATTCTCGAAAATACCCCCCTTTGGAATTGATGGTAACCAAACCTTGTTGTAGCATCTCCCCCTGAAACCATGTAGGGCTCTCTCCAACTTTGCACTCCCCCTTTAAACGCAAGCAAGGTTCTCTCCACTCAACAATTTCTTCTCCTCCTTTAACATCAAAGGCAAAGGATGCATCAAATGAAATAAAATCCCCCTAAAACTTTGCAGCCTACACATTAATTGAACCAACAAGTTGAGTATCTTCCAAATCACATTCAAATTGTGTCATTTGGAAATAGGATAAACAACTCCTATTTGTTTCTTGAGATACTCAAATGGTTCTCGTGCTAGAGGATTTGTGAATATAAATGCAAAATGCTCATTAGTGGCCACTTATTCAAGTCAAATAACATTAGTAACAACCTGTTCTATTAGAAAATTAAACTTAATTGGGATATGCTTGGTCTTAGAATGCATGACAGGATTTTTTGAGATGCTAATAGAACTAGTGTTATCACACAGGATTGGAATTGAATCATTCAACTCTACCTTGATTTCCTCTAAGCCCTTTTTCATTCAAAGAATCTGTATGCAATAGGTGGCTATAACAATATACTCAGATTCAGCCATAAATAAGAATATTGGGTCTTTTTTTTTCCTAATGCAAGACCTAAGACAATCTCCCAAAAATAATGCTCTAGAGCTGCATTTCATGTCATCAAGGCTACCTACCCAATCAACATCAATGTAAGCTTTTAATTTAAGGTCTTTTCTTCTAGAGTACAATAAACCAAAGTCTAATTTTCCTTTCAATTATTTGAAATCCTTTTTACAACATTGACATGGATTTCTCTAGGGCTGGCTTGAAATTTGGCCACCAGGCCTACTACTTGCATTATGTTTGGTCTTAAGGCAGTGAGGTACAACAAGCTTCCAACCATCGATATGTAGACTATTTGATTTACAAGATGGGTTTCATCCTCTTTACATAGCTTGTAACCAATAACCATTGGAATACTAACTGGCTTGCATTCTTCCATATCAAATTTTTCCAGATCTTCTTTTAAATACTTGAATTGAGAGATGAATATGTCATTTTTATATTGAGTAATTTGGATATCGAGGAAGAAGGACAATTATCATATCATAGACATCTCAAATTCTTTTTGCATTGACTCAAAAAACTGATGTGCCATCTTTTCCAAATCATTTCTAAATATAATATCATCTACATAAAACACAACAACCAACAAACGATCATCTTCAGATTTTATATACAAATTGCTATTTGTGGTCCCTCTTTTGAAACCTTGTTCCTAAATATATTTTTACAATATGGAATACCAAACTCTATGGGCTTTTTTTATCCCATATAGGGTTTTTTTTTCATTTTTTTCTTTTTCTCAGTCTGCAAACATAATATTTGTTTATAAGAGCACAAACCCTTTTGGTTGTTCTATATATAGTTCATCTTCTAGATCTCCATTGAGAAAGGTTGATTTCACATCCATTTGATATACTTTGATATTATTATGGCTAGAAAAGGCAAGAAACATTATGATGGTTTAGAATCTTACTACAGATGCAAAGGTCTCTTTAAAATACATCCCTTCTATCCATGCATACCCTTTGAAAACTAGTCTTACTTTGTTCCTTATCATGTTTCCTTCCTCATTTAACTTGTTCTTAAAGACACATTTGGTTCCTATAATGTTTTTGTCTTTGGGTCTAGGGACAAGCTCTAAAGTGTCATTTTTCTCAATTTTATCCAAACATTCATTCATTTCCTTCACCCAAAACTTGTCTTCACTTTCCTAGCTAATACTTTTGGGCTCAATTTGTGATAGTAGGGAAAGATTTGTGAAAATTATACTATCAAGGAATGTTCTCCTAGTTTTAACATTGAGTCTATGATCACCAATAGTTTGAATTTCTGGGTGTTCTTTTTTCACATACCTAGAAGGAGTTTTTGGCCTATGTGTTGCATCTTCTTCTTCATCTTCTTCTTCTGGTTCTGCTTCTTCTTGATATGAGAATCTAGAGGCTAGATTTTCCTCTTTTCTCAAGTTCTCATTTTCTCTATATGGCTTTGAACGTGGCAGTGTTTCATTCACTACAATTCAATGAAATCTTCAACCCTTTTTGTCTTATTGTTGAAGCACTTGTATCCTTCACTCTTGGATAACTACCCAATAAATATATCTTCATTAGCTCAAGATTCAAATTTTCCAAGATCTTTATCATTTATCTTGATATAGTATTTTCTCCCAAATACCTTGAAGTTTTTCACTGATGTTTCTCTCCCTTTCTACAATTCATAACAAGACTTATCACTGTTAGGCCTGAGCTGTGTCTTGTTTTCTACCTTCATCCATCATTTCTCTAGCTATATCATGAACTATTTTTTTCTTTCTCTCTACTACTTGACTTTGTTGTGGTGTTTTGGCCACTAAGTATTTCTTCCTTGTGCCATGTTCTTCACCAAATTATTCAAACTCTCTAGAGGCGAGTTTTCCTCCCTTATCTGATCTTGAGCATTTAAAATTTAGATCTTTCTCATTTTCAACCTCAGATTTAAATATCTTCAATTTTTTGAAATCTTCTAATTTTGTTTCAACAACATTATCCAAGTGGCCCTAGTAAAATCACCAATAAATAAAATAACATACCGTTCTTCTCTTGGGTTATTTGTTCTTTTAGGAACATAGATGTTAGTGTGGACCAACTCGAGAGGTTTATAGTTTGAGAATTCCTTTGTCTTAAACTGATTTCTTCTTTACTTTCCAAACTGACATGACTTTCACATTGATCTATTAGGCTTTGACATTCCTGGAAATCCTCTAACTGCTTCTATTTTGTTTAAACGGATGAATCCCATAAACAAGTATATTTTGAAGATCATCATGCTATCCTCCAACCTTAAAACTATCATTTTCTCACATTAATTCACATTTTTTGTTATATTATGCTTAGTAAGAAGAGTAAAATGTGTTTTTCATAGTATGTGGCCTAATGTAGTTTAATTTCAGGAAAAAGAAGCATTTTTGAGGAAATTACTATGCAGAGGCTTGATGGAGACAATCAAGAGAGAATCTATGGGGTTTTATACCTCCTTAACTCCCTAACTTGGTTTGGTATCACAACATCCTCTCTTACCAGTTTGAATTCATTAGTAGTCGAGTAAATCCTATTACAAGTGAAGCTCAAGCGGGACAAGATCCACCATTTTCGAGAACAAGGAGGGAATCACTCTTATTTTCATGGGAGCTACTATCAACTACCATTTTGTATAAATAATCAAGATGAAAAGCTCATTAGGATTCAAATTTTTTATTCATTTAGGTGTAGTTATTGAGCTTAGAACTCGACATTGTCATTTTGAACTTTTATGTGATGTACGAGACCTTTACTTTCTGATAATGAGAAGTTGATTATTAAGTTGCATCTAAGTTAGTTTCAGAGGGATGAGACCCTTGGGTTTGGGCCAAACCTATAGTCTTTGGTCCCTCTTTTGTACTTGTATTTTGTTCTTGATTCCAAGCATTCATTTCATAGTTTCTTTCATTATAGTAGAGGTTAAGCTATTAAAACCTGTGATTACAAGCTTCTACATCACCTCTCTTGTGGGAGAATGGTTGGAAGGATTCAAAATATTAGTCCAAAAATATTATGTTTATGATTCCTTGGAAATATATTAATGTTGGTTGTTCTTCTTCACATTTTATTTCTATAGTTTAGAAGACAGTTTAGTGATTATATTAGTGTTATGGCATAAGATAGATGTTATTTAAATTCAATGTATCTTTCCCATCATAGTTTATATTACTTTGTTAATGATCAATGGATGTATGCATGTGGATGGTTGAAGGGTTATGTTTATCTGCAAGGGAGGGAACCTCTTACACCTCCATCTTGAACTCCTCCATATTCTCTCTCCACCCCTCAATTATGTCCCAAAACTACGTTTCCACAGTCACTTTACCTAGTAAACATAGGACACCATGAGCATTCATCCTAGTGCAAGACAGATCTCTGAGAGATCCTAGGCTTGGCTAGGGAGCTCAACCCAACCTTCCTTCACTCTATCTAACCTCCATCCATCTCTTCATGCCCTCAAGACATCATTTTCACCCTAAAAACCCTCTCAGAACCTCTCCTGTAGCATTACAAACCCTCCTGTAGCAACACCTATAACAGGCCCATAACACCACTTTTCTTCACCAGTTTTGATCCCCACTTCAACTTTAGCTCATTCAAGATGAATAATGACCCCAAGTTGTGATTTTATGATCAATGGAATCTCCTAGACCACCCCAACCATTCCTTTTCCTCACTAAAAAACATAGTAGAATTAGTTTCTTAAACACAAGTATGATGCAAGTTAGGTTTATGATTTTCAAGCAAGTCTGAAATAGGTAGATGATACATGCAACTAGGTTGCTAGTTTGATGAATTATGCAAGATAGAGTGGCTTTTTTTATACAAGTATATTATCCCTTTTCCTTTCATGAAATGATTAATTAGTATCTATAAGTTGAGAAATGGAATTTCCACTTTCATAGCTAGAATTAGTTTTCAATTGTACTTTCATCAACAAGCTTTCACCACAGTTCAATAGGAGGAATGGTCTCTAAGCATTTTGATCTAATGTCATGACTAAGGGTGGCATGAGTATAATCCAACCTTCTATGCATATAACATTGTCACCTTTAATTTTGTACGAACACCGAGTTGATAATTTGAGTTGAGGATCCCTTGGGAGTTGCAAAATTCTTGGTGCAATACCAAGGCTCACCACTTTATGGCATCATTGGTGGGGAGGTGTCTAAGTAGATTTTTTTTCTTCTTGAGAATTGTTTTTTTTTTAATACAGGTTTTGAAAAAGTGAAAAAAAAATCATGCCTCGTAGGAGTAGGGATAATCAAGGAAAATTCTTACAAAAATCGCCACACCCTCAAGCAGTTAACCTTCACTCTTCTTCGGTGACTGTGAACTTCCCTCTCTGACTGTAGGGGATTTAAAAGACCCTCTAGGTAAGAAACCTAAATTTTTTGAAGAACATATTGGGGAAGAAGAAAAACCCACTTCACCTACCAAAACTATGGCTAAAAACATAGACAATGAGGTTTTCCCCATCATAGAGACCAATGGAGAGGCTAGAATGAAGAATATAATCCCTACTTCCCTTACACACTTCCATGGCTTAACCTTTGAGGATCCTGACACCTTCATGTTTGAATTTATTATTGTTCGTAGGACCTATGATTATGCCTCTGATGAGCAGAAGCTTAAGTTATTCCTCTCTACCCTTAAAGATACAACCTTGTGTTGGTTTATGGGTCTGCCTAGAGGTAGCATCACTACCTGGGCCCAAATGAAACAAGCCTTCAATAGCAATTACAAGGACTATTGTAGGTCCAAAGAAACCAAGGAAGAAATATTTAGGATGAATCTCAGACCTGATGAATCCCTAGAGGACTATGAGGAGAGATTTCAACTTAGTTATAGGAGGGCCAACTGTACACTTGATCCTAAGTCACTCAAGCTAGTTCTTCTCCAAGAAATCAAGGAGGATATGTTGGAAACCCTCAACATATTGTCTGGAGTATATATCTATCAATTATCCTATGATGTCATCAAAATTATATTCAATAATCACTATAAGGCTGCTAGGAACAAGGCTAGTGCTAGTCAAGGCTTGGTTAGTTCCTCTCTCTCCACAACATCCATCAAGAATGAGATAGGGAACATGTTGGGGGATTTCAAGAGTGAAATTTTGCATACCTTTGCATTGCAAATGGATACCATGCAAATAAAAAGAAAGCATGAGGAAGAAAAGAGGGAACAAGCTATTTTATGCCCTAGATGCACTAAAAGACATCCTAGGAATGAATGACCATTGAATGTCATAGAAGTTTGCCTAGTCTATCAAGAAAATCATGCAACAGAAAGATGCCCCTCTTTACCAAGAATAAAAGTTGTATACCAAGGGGCATAAGGTGCATTAGAGAAAATTTGCTTCATTAATCAAAGAAGGCCTCAAGGAACTCAATCATATCAACATGCAATGCAAGGTGCATATTACTCATATTACAATCCAAATAAAAATGCACATTTTCAACCTTGCACTCTTCCACTCATCCATCATGGTCCACACCTCGTTATTGGTTTTATGCTCCTCCATATCCTCCTCGACATGTCAACCATCCCTTTCATCCATATCCACCCCAATCTTCACAATTGGGCAACCCAATTGTGAGTCCTGGTATTACACCAACAATGTTGCAACTCCCAAGGGCTCCTTATCTCAAATTATCAACCTGGAGTTCGTACAAACTTTGAGGTGACAATGCTATATGAACAATAGATAGGATTCCACTCATGCCTCCCTCAGTTATTATATTAGATCAACAAGTTCTCAGAGACTCTTCCTCCTATTGAATTAGAATGAAAGCTTGATAAAAGGACAATTGGAAATTTCTTCTAGCTACAAAAATAGAAATTTCATTGACTCAACTTGTAAAAGACTAACTAATCAATTCATGAAAGGACAAAAGCCAAACTACTTGTAGAAATAAGGCTATGTTATCTTACAGAATTAATCAAATTACCTCATCTACTTGCAGAAAGGAAACTAATTTATCTTGCATACTTCATCAAACTACCAATAAAAATTTCATGTATTATCTACCTAGTTCATACTTGCTCATAAATCAATAAACTACTTGCATAATAAAGAAACTAACTCTAGTAGGTTTTTGCAATGAAGAAAAGGAAGGTTTGGAGTGGCCTAGGAGCTTTCCCTAATCATATTATCACAACTGGGGGTCATTATGCATCTAATCTAATTCAAAGTTACAGTGGGGATTGGAACTGATGAAGAAAAAGGCTGCTGCAGGTTTGATACAAGTGATTGCTACAAAAGGCTTGTAATGCTATAGGCAGGCCTGTAATTATATAAGAGGGCATCCGAGTGGTTTTTGAAGGTGAAAACACTAGATTGAGCATATGGATATGTGGATAGTAATTGAATAGCATGAAAGGATGTTGGTTTGATCCCCTAGCGAAGCTCAGGACCTCTTGGAGGCCTATCTTGCACTAGGATGAGTGCTCTCGGTGACCTAGGCATAATAGCTTATAAAACAGGGTTTTGGGATACAATTTGAAAGTGGAAGGAGAATATGAAAGAGCTTAGGATGGAAGTGGTGAAGGTGACATTCTCTGCAAATCAATCAACTCTGCAATCAATCACATGCGTGCATATTTATCATTTACAAAATGAAATAACTTATGATCAAAAAGATGAGTTGAATTTAAATAACATCTAATTCATGCAATATCATTGATCTAATCACTAAGATAACTTCTAAGATACAGAAAGAAAATGTAAAACATAACAACTAACATAATCTATTTCCAAGAAATCATAAACACAATCTTTTTGGGTTGTGGTTGTGAATCCTTCTACTCATTCTCCCACAAGAGAGGTGATGTAGAGGCTGTAACCACGATATTTTATAGGTTAATTTCTATTGAAATGAAATAAATTATGAACTTCTTGGAATCAAGAAGAAACATAAGTACAAGAAGAGGGACCAAAGCCTCTGGGTTGGGACCAAAGCCTTTGGGTTGGGCCCAAACCCAAGGGTCTCATCCCTCTGAAACTAACTCATATGCAACTTAAAATCTAACATCTCATTATCAAAAAGTGCAGGTCTAATACATCATATAAAAATTGAAAATAAAAATGTCAAGCTTGGAGCTTGTTAGCACCTAAATCTGCCTTAGGCTGAAAGAAGGCAAAAATTAGGGTAACCACAAACCACGCTCAGTCTGGTAGCTAGCCCTACCAGAGCAGGAGAGGGCTCTCTCTGAGTCACGCTCAGTGAATGGATAGGCAAAATGGTCTGAGATGACTTAGAATGCAATATTTACCTTAGGCTAGTAAGTGAAAAGGGATTTTGGAAAAGATTTTATGAAGTGACCGAGCTTCTGGGATGTATATGGGACTGGTGCTCAGCAAAGAACAGAGAATCAAATATGAAGGCACAGATTATTCCATGAGGCAAGGTAGGCGGCAAGTGCAGAAATTTTGGCTTAAGGTAATGCAGAATGGAAAGATTGCTGAAGAGAGTGAAAAGGGCATGGTCGCATGAATCCTTTTCAACAGAAGAGTAACACTGCACATGAAATTTTCCCACAGGCAGAGCAATATAAATTGAATTCTACCTAATCTCACTTAGAAAATTTCACTGAAATGAAGCATGAAATGAAATATGAAACATAAAAAGATACATATGGAACATAAGAACACATTTTCTACACTCACGACCACAAGAATCTCATAAAACAGAGTCGTTGCCTTTCATTAATTCTCTGTCAAAAATACAGATTTTCTTTCCCATAGTCTCCCAGAAGTTACAAGCCAGCCAACCCTTTGTAAATAACTTGCATACAATATATAGAAAGTGTCAAAAAGAGATAGAACACCCAGGGGTTGGTAAGTTACTCAAATCATTTCGAAATGGAGATGGAGAGCCAACCATCAGCTACAGGTGCAGCGCTCTCAAGCATGACATTTGGCTGGGGTGACCCTTTGCATTCTTTTGCCACTTGGATAGATGCCCATATGGAGAGAAAACTCTTCAAATTCCGCCTTTGGTGCCAAAAAACCAAAGAGTAGATGATCAGGCCCACTTGGAGAAGTCGCGACCCGAAATTTCGCGAAAAGGGAGCAAATTGGCAGTTTTTTCCCCTATGCGCTGCGCCAAATTCTCTGTGCATCGCGCCACTTTGGAACCTGTTTTGGGGCACTTGAAGGTGTCAAAAATGTGCCCAATTGGGCTTATTGGAAAGCCTGTCCTGTCTACTTTCTAACCCCACTAGAATTTCCCAATTTGGTGCTTATTTGCCCCTCCAAATCTTCATTCTCCCAAGACTGCTTTCTATGTGTCAAAAAAGTGGCAGAGAGGCCATTTTTGGGTGTTTTTTGACCTTTAGGAGACCCAAAACTTGTCAAAATTTCTTGCCCGGACACCAGTAGTAGTATTTTTTGATGCTAAATCCAAATATGCAAACCATTCCTCGATTAGGGTCCTATATTTTTAGCGTCGCGCCAGTGGCGCGGCGCACAGGGAGGAATTTCCTGTTTTGTGTCCAAAAAATTTGCCTGTGATCAAAATTTGCCCAAATTTTTTGAAATTTGGGTTGGAGGATCTCTATGGGGTGCCATGCTGAGCCAAGGAAGCGTCAGCCAAGATTTTGAGCCTATCTTGCTCTTTTTCCCATTTTACCCTTCTTGTTGCTTTCCTCAGTTTTGCTTTTAAACTCCTTATCCGGGCCTATGCACTCATGTTCCGCACCCTGTAATGGAAAGTCATGTGTCTCAATATGGCAAGGTTTCGATCAGCTTTGTCCAACAGCCTCTCCAAATGCATGTTGACCCTCTCAAGGTTGGACTCCCAGTCTTCATTGATTTCTTGCTCCAAAGATGTGAGCAGAACCCTTCTTCTTTGAGCAGCTTGGTGCTGCTCGCGGATGTTCTGCAGCTCCATGATCGTCTGTTGGTCCTCAAGCTATTTGTTTCTCCACTCCAAGTAGTTCATGTTCCACTTGGCCCTTTCTAAATCAATTGTCAAGTCTTCAATCTCTGATTGCTTCTCCCTGATGATCTCTATAAGCTCCTCATTGGTTGGTTCTACATCTGTCTCATCCTCCTAGAGGAGAACAAACTCGGTCTCATGCTCACCTGATGGCCCTTCCTCCTGCACTGGCTCCTTGCCCTTACCTTGCTCTTGTGATGCTGATGGCGAAAGCGAGGCCCCTTTGTTACAGGGAAAAGTGTCTATTTAGAATTGCTCTATCCCACTAAGGTGTGACAGCTGCCTTAGAAACAAACAGAGAAAAACTACTTTTGTATTTCCTTTATGAACTATAGATAGAGAGGAATAGAAAAAACCAACCTGTGTCTTGCGCTAATCCTTTGATCCAATCCCTCTCCTCTTCGATAATCTTTAGCTACCTGCTCCCTTACTTGCCCAGCTTCACATAGTACCTGTAAGATCACAGAAGAAGAACACTATACAAAGACATGGATCTATATTCATAAACAACTTAGGATCAGATTTAAGTTAACCATACAAATGTAACACGCATCAATGATACAAAAACATGGAGGAAAAACTCAAATAGTTTTTATTGATAAACAAGAAAAGATCCAGGAGGAGTTACAACTGGTGGTTCCTGACCCAGCATCAACCTCCCAGCAAAGAAGCCCCTCTTCACCTCAAACAAAGCATAGATCACCCAATACTCTGATGTTTTGTCTCAAAAAACCAACAGCAATTCCTTACAATATGCAAAATTCCAGCCCCTGGATCTCTGAGATGAGGGATCCATATATAGATATGTGTAAGGAGGATGAGTCAGCTTGTGATTTGATTAGTGTCTTCTCTCTGTCAGTTCTTGCTTCCACTTGGAGACTGAAGGTCTCTTACTCATCCTTGGTCGAATTCAGTGAGGCAAGTGTCACAGGAGAAGATTCTGGAAGCTTCCATTGTCTCTCCACCTCGCGGAATGACACTGCCATTTGTCATTTCTCACCCATCGCACCCCACAGAAGGGACTTTTGAAATGCAACGCACCCTCACAGTGTATTTAGGTGCAATGCAACACATCTAGCCAGCGGAGCAGCTGAAATGATCCTGTTTTGACTTATTCTGAGCAGTTTTTGGTGGAGAACTTCTGGGAGAAGCTGTAATCTGTTGACCTTGTTCCTTTAGGGGTTAGAACAACACTTTTAGGGACTTAGGAGCCCTTGGTTTATGGACATTTCATGCTTGGAGTTGTAAGGCACAAAAATGTCTATTACAGTTGCCCCCTAAAGTATGAGGCCGTTAACCTTTTGGTGTCGGGTGAAATGCTTTATTATGAGGATCTGAAGTTCTTTCAATGCTGGGAGGAGACCTGTAATAAGATACAATACAATACATTATCTTCATACTATTTTCATGATCTAGCTGAGGCGGGCATTCCCATGCTCAGCTTTATAAATTCATTTTCATGTACATAGGACAGACAATCGTCTGAGCGTAGACTGATGATTCTGATAGAGCCATCATCCTTTTGGTAGGATGATTATCTGTGCCGCAATGTTGTACATTTGATGTCTTTATTTCCCTGAATATATATCGCAGCCCGGATGGATGAAACTAGATCCGGGGTCTTCAATCTCGTCCGATCTTTACTCGAAGTACAAGTCGATCCATGTGAGAAATGTTTTGAAGTCGAACATGGAAAGACATCGCTTGATTACCAGTCAATGATGTAAACTGTTAACAAGCGCGAGAGGAATCACCGATAAT
This sequence comes from Pinus tabuliformis, assembly GCA_031772625.1. Taxonomy (NCBI): domain Eukaryota; kingdom Viridiplantae; phylum Streptophyta; class Pinopsida; order Pinales; family Pinaceae; genus Pinus; species Pinus tabuliformis. The sequence goes on from CM062816.1 coordinate 1,417,095,902, forward strand.
GATAATGATCCTCAAGGTACTGCAGTACAATCCACATGGTGTGAATAAAGGACTTGGTGTCGAACACCACGCAAATTCTTTCGGTCGAAGGTCATTGATGTAAACCTGTCGCCGGAAGTGAGAAACTTGCCATTGAGGCATGCAAGCTTCAAAGTACTGAATGGGGTGTTCCTAGATCAACTTCTTGGATAATGAGCTGATGTCGACAAGAAGTGATCCGTCACAGGAGGGCCTTAATGAATCCCACATCAATGACACGGAACAGAGCAAATGATTTTGATGGAGGTGAAAACGATCTGATGATATAATGTTCAGGGTGGCGGTCATGAAAGAATGGAGTATAATGTATGGTAGTAGGTGAGACACAGGTGACTTCTCTGGATGACTTCTCTTGAACATATTGGCGACACTGATGTGATGGATTGGTAGCATTAACCCCAAATGTGGATGGTATGGCCTGACCATGGCGATGTGACCGGTGAATGAAACAACCCAACCCGACTCGGACACGGAGTGGAAGTGTCATGTTCAAGAGCGACTTGCTACCAATAAAGATTCTTTGAGTTTTCTTCCCAATTTTCCCCAGTCATTACTGACCAGTACCTCTTTATTTTTGTCAAGCTTGAGGAGGATAACATATGCTTGTTCTATAATTTTCCCTTCGGGCAAACCCATCGCTATGTTTTAACGAGCCTAGCGATAGTGAAACTCGTTCTCGTCTAAAGACAAGTTTGTCGCTATTAATCTTTTTAACGAGTTTAACGACAAAGATAACTCGGTCCTTTTCAATTTTAGAGAGTCTGAAAAGGAATGTAAAGGTAACTCCAAAATTCCTTTTTCGTCATCTAATCCCTTAAGTCCGAAAAAGTATAAAACAATACAGAAGGGATGAATTTTCGATAGTTTTAACGAGCCGAATAAAACAAGCGCTCGTTTTTTTTTGTGCAATAATCCCTCAGGTCCAAAAAGATTAAAATCTAGATGAGGGATAGCACTTCCTGTCCCTTTAACGAGCTGGAAGGCCAAGGACTCGGCAATCTTTTCATATTTTACGAGTCAGTTGAAAAGAGCTTAAAGGAGACTCGTCTTTTGAGGAACGAGTGATAAAACGGGTAGCAGTTGATTCCAGGTAAGGTTTGGAATTTCCCAATCACGGCAGTGTCACAAGGATGGCTAGTGAAATCACTCTTCGGAGTTGTTCCTCAAAATGGGTAAACAATCAAATGGAGGTGAATGATTGGCCAATGAAAAAGTTGAGGTGACGGTGCAAACACGACCAAGGCTTTAATGGCTGAAGTACTACATTCACGGTGGTTATTTACCGGGGAATAGTTCATTTTTTAACGAGCTTAAACGCGGGTGGAAACATTTGCTCATGTCTTATGTTTATTTTTTAATGAGCTTGAACTATGTGCTAAAACTGCTCAATTAATCCAGTCTTGTGATAAGAATGTCTCATATAAAAACGGCAACTTTTAGAGTTTTGCCCCACATCCTTTCTTTATGCAAGTTAGGAAACGACCAATCCAAAAAAACAGATAAATGATCGCTCTTTGCTTGCACTCCAAAAGGTTTGCATGCCCCCAGGTATAAAACAGAGTTTCAAGGTTACCCCTTCTTTATTCCGTTAAAACATTTGTTTTACCGAGAGAGGCCTACCTCTTACAGGTTACCCAAAGATTGTTCTATTTACGGCGTAAACAAAACACTTCTTCGGCGATGTCTACCGAGATAAACAAAGGTGAGTGGTGGCGCTCGCCAACTCACATAACTTTGACAAGAGAATCTTGTTCTAGAATAACCCCCTCTTCCAATCACGGACGGGGTACAGACTAGTCATATTCTCCCGCGGAAACCTACCCTATACCCGAAGTTTTCCTGCCGAAGCAGACCAGGGTGCATGCCCCCTGGGATTCAGTCATATCCCTCTGAATTACTCGCGCTCATCGGGAGGACGAACTGGAGATTGAGACATTTCTTGCGTGAAAAGACCATTCAGGGATGGTATATGACTATTTGCTCTGTATGATCCGGGGAATGAAAGCTGGTCCACGAGCTTGACCACTCTTCCTTCGTGCGGAAAACACATTACTCTAAAGAGTGAGGAGACAATTGCTCCCATGCAATAAATATAGTCTTGTCCAAGGAGTAGATTGTAATCCAGGGGTCCTTGAACTACCATCACGTTCATGTGAACGGTTTTCCCTCTCAATGTTATGGGCACATTGGGAAGGATCCCTAACGGTCGACTGGTTCCTTTATCAAAGCCTGTTAGATTTCTCATCTCAGGCAAAAGCGATGGCGAACCAAGCGCTTTCCAAGCAGTTGAGGAAAGGATACTCACAGAAGCCCCTTCATCTATGATGGTACCAGCCATAACCATTCTATATATTTGAACAATAATTCAGAATGGTACACTAGCTGGTAAACGGGGTCTGCCTAGTTGATTCCAGTCGAAGGAGACAACTAGGTTGCTTGGAGGTGGGACCGAATAGACGGCCGGGTACGACTCTGACGAACTTCCTTCCTGCGGTAAAGGAACGGGTAAATTGCCCCCATGTTCGCTGGAGTGTGTGCTTATGAAAAGAATTTGGACGGTGTCATCCTTGTTCTCTTCAATGATTGTATCATCTGAAGATGGAATCTCTGAAGGCAAGACCAGGTCAACTGTCGCCTCGACCTTTTGACTTTTGTCTGGTATGGATTCAGATGGTTCATCTTCAATGACAGATGCATCGGACGACCACCTAAGCGGGTCAGCCGGATTTTCAACTAGCGACGGACTCGGCAAGAGTTTTTTATATCCAGGAGGAAGTCGTAACGGTGAGACCAGACGATCATCCAAAACTCTTTTAGCTTCGTCTAAGAAGGGACAACGGTGGACGGCGTGATCGCCTTCGCACAGTTTACAAGGAAATCTATATTTTCCTTTTTGTCCTGGGACTTCACTTTCACTAGTTGACGGTGTGTTTTCAACATGATCATCAGAGGTTAACGACACCGGGTTGTGCCAACGAGGAGACCAGTCCCTTAAGATCCGAGGGATGCAAGGACAATCTCTGTGAAAGTTGTCTCCTTTGCAAATGACACATGGCGATTTAGGCCTGGTCGTTGCAGTGTGTGGATTTTCGTTAGACAACACTCGTTTGCCCCCATTCACTTTTGGCTCCTTCTTCTTCTTCTCTTTCTTCTTATTTTCCTTCTTCTCCTTAGGAACTTGACTTTTGGCTTTATCAGCCCCGACAAGCGAAGAGGAAGGAGGAGAGGAAGAATTAGAGGAAGTAGAAGGTTGGTGGGTAACTCTGGATTCGTCTAATTGCTGATTCGATTGTTCAGGAATAGTGGTGTTCTGAATGATAGAGGTTGAGAAGAGCCATATAGGCAAACCAATTGTCAGTCCTGGAAGCAACAATGTGGCCATATGGGGTGCACCAACATCTCCCCAAGAGGAGAAGGGGCTAGGATTTCCTCCAAGGGGAAATCCTTGGTTGGTAGACTCCATTTTCTCAACCCAAGATCAACGTAGGAAAGGGTAATGAATATTCCGTTTAAAATAAATTTTAGACGCTTTGACACAACTTGTTTTTTCAGTTTTTAAGAGTCGAGAAAAAACAAAAGATGACTCTAGTCTCCTTCGATTTTTAATGAGCTTGAAGTGACAAGTGCTTAGATGGACCTTTTCCGTTAAGGAGTCTGAAAAGGAACGAAAGGGACTACTCTGGAGATCTAGGTAGAGGGAGTACCAAACCAATCGCAAAATTGCAGAATACTTTTTACGGTACGGCAGTCAATCTTCCCAAATGCTGTGTTCAGTGCATTGCAATCAATAGGGCGGCAGACACGGCTTCCTAAGGATAAAGGATTTAAGCCTATAGGGGTCTCCCAAAATATACTCGACGGTACGTGGGAGCACAAGTCTGTACTAGCACTTATCGTCTCAAAGTGGAGGAATCACCCAACCATCAGTGAGGACAACAGTTACCAGGCTTTACGACGTCGGAATATGTCTCTAGCCTAGACCTCTAAATGTTGTGCATTAAGTTCCAAAGCGTTGTTAGATTCATTGAATTTATTTTAAGTTGATCTTGCTTATGAAGTTTGCCTTTTGGGTTCACCACGAGATGTAGATGTAATTCCTAAAATGCAATCTAAAGATGATAAACAAACTTTTATCTCTTTTGTGCAATGAAAATCCTAGCTACTAGAGGAAAAGAAAGACACAATCTTTTCACAAAGAGCAAAGAGCACATTGTAAATGCACTTTCCTAAATCAAGCCAAACAGACTGTCTATATGCAATTGCACATGCATGTATTTGTTTTCGACTTTCTTAGTATTGATGCTAAAAAGAAAGTTGATGTACAAATCTGAATTTCTTTTCAAGCGACAAATATAAACAAGCTCTTTTTCAAAATAAAAAATAGAGATGATTACGACACCTTACGATTTTGAAATGAACACTTGTTCTTGACACTAGAAAATCACAAATTCAGACCAAAGGCAATAGTAATAATATAATCGACCATCTACAGCAATCAAACTTTCTCCTATGATCGAAATCGACACTTGTGACAGATTCAAATCAAAGGACGACAGTACGACTATTCTACTTTTGCAATGGAAAACTGTAAATGACTCAACAAACACACAAAAACATCTACATTTCTTTTGTACAAAGGAGGCAGAATAACATCAAGGAAAATGGGTTTCAAACAGACATATACTGATCACAGGTAGCAAAATTCAGAGATAGAACTGGAAAGAATGAAGCACAAGAACCACAGCTGCACAGGGCTAGTTTGATCAGCGCACCTGTAACACAGAGAATCTGAAATGCAGCGCAGGTTGCCCTTTCGGGAAGTGCGCTGAAATTCAGGATCTCTTAACAGTACCTGCACTGGGCCAGAAACGAGAATCTGTCCGGGTTCCGGGTCTTAGTTTGCAGTTCAGTCTTTGGTTTTTGGCCGAGTAAAAGCAATCAATAATTCAACAATCAGGGGTAGATCTAAGGAGGATCTAAGAGCTATCACAAGGGCAATCAGATAGTTTGTGAATCAGCTGTTTAAATCATAAACAGATCCAGTGAATGGATTGAAGCAGCAGTTATCTACTTTGCATTTGTTATGGAAAATGCAGTTCGAATGCCACTTATAAGTTTATGAAACAAATAACAAAGAATGATACACAAACAAACTAATTAGCTCCCCAGTATGGTCGCCATTTTGTTACAGGGAAAAGTGTCTATTTAGAACTGCTCTATCCCACTAAGGTGTGACAACTGCCTTAGAAACAAACAGAGAAAAACTACTTTTGTATTTCCTTTATGAACTATTGATAGAGAGGAATAGAAAGAACCAACCTGTGTCTTGCGCTAATCCTTTGATCCAATCCCTCTCCTCTTTGATAATCTTCAGCTACCTGCTCCCTTACTTGCCCAGCTTCACATAGTACCTGTAAGATCAGAGAAGAAGAACACTATACAAAGACATGGATCTATATTCATAAACAACTTAGGATCAGATTTAAGTTAACCATACAAATGTAACAGGCATCAATGATACAAAAACATGGAGGAAAAACTCAAATAGTTTTTATTGATAAACAAGAAAAGATCCAGGAGGAGTTACAACTGGTGGTTCCTAACCCAGCATCAACCTCCCAGCAAAGAAGCCCCTCTTCACCTCAAACAAAGCATAGATCACCCAATACTCTGATGTTTTGTCTCAAAAAACCAACAACAATTCCTTACAATATGCAAAATTCCAGCCCCTGGATCTCTGAGATGAGGGATCCATATATAGATATGTGTAAGGAGGATGAGTCAACTTGTGATTTGATTAGTGTCTTCTCTCTGTCAGTTCTTGCTTCCACTTGGAGACTGAAGGTCTCTTACTCATCCTTGGTCGAATTCAGTGAGGCAAGTGTCACAGGAGAAGATTCTGGAAGCTTCCATTGTCTCTCCACCTCGCGGAATGACACTGCCATTTGTCATTTCTCGCCCATCACACCCCACAGAAGGGACTTTTGAAATGCAACGCACCCTCACAGTGTATTTAGGTGCAATGCAACGCACCTAGCCAGTGGAGCAGCTGAAATGATCCTGTTTTGACTTATTCTGAGCAGTTTTTGGTGGAGAACTTCTAGGAGAAGCTGTAATTTGTTGACCTTGTTCCTTTAGGGGTTAGAACAACACTTTTAGGGACTTAGGAGCCCTTGGTTTATGGACATTTCATGCTTGGAGTTGTAAGGCACAAAAATGTCTATAACACCCTTCCACCCTAGGTGGAGATAACACTCGCTTTGCTGCTGCAAACAACGGTCTACTGCCCTTCTGGTATGTGATGTATACTAGCATGGTGGTAGTCTCATGGTGCTCGAACTGATGTGAAGGGCTTCCCATCTCAAGTTCAAACTGATGTGAAGGACCTCCCACCTCATGTTTTGCCTCTGATATCACCGGTGGAGCACTGAAGAAATCACGGGAGATGAAGTCCTCCCAAGCAATACCCTGTAATCCCAACTGATGATCCACCAAAATATGGATGAGAGCAAAATGATAGACACTGTTTAGTTGTTGTCGTGGGGTCTTGCACTGCATGAATTTTTTCATCTTCTCAATGTTGTTGCAGATGAAAAATGGGAGGCTCATCATCCATACCCTGGTGAAGTGCATGAGCAAGCGGATGTGATAGGCATAAGGGCGAGAACAATGGTTGCAGTACCAAATCAAAATGAAGGTTTATCTGAGGGAGTGCCATGTTTAAGGGAATGTTTACTGCCAAACCACGCTTTAGAATACAGGATATAGTTGTATTGTCCACTTTCCCCATCTGATTTTTTAATGAGTCCAGATGGGTAAACTCATCGATATTTTCATGTTTAGAGAGTCTGAAAATGATTGCAAAAAGAGCGACTCTTTGCCCCATCTGATTAGTTTAATGAGTCCAGACAAGCAAACTTGTCGATTTTTTCATCTTTTAAGAGTCTGAAAAGTATCGTAAAAAGAACGACTCTATATCTTTTCTGTGTATTTAAAGAGTCCAGACTAGACAACTCGGTGGTCTTTTCATATTTAGAGAGTCTGAAAAGATCGTAAAGAGAGACTCCATGGTGGTCCCTTTGTCATAGTTGTTAACCGGGTGTGACAAAAGGTTAATAGTATACCCGGATCGATTACTTTTCCGTATTTTAATCTATTGAACCTGGATAAAGAGAAACCTTTTTCCAATAGATGTTGACCTCATTTTGTTACGAGTATGAGGCGATGGACTAAACTCGTGTTTTGTCATGACACTTTAATGAGCTCAGTAACAAAAACTCGGGATTTTTCATTTTTTAACGAGCAAGAAAAAGTACCTGAAAGAATGCTCGGGTCATCTTTAGCATGTTTAACAAGCAGCAAGACACAGCTCGGGATTTTTTCAGTTTAAAGAGCGAGAAAAAAGTGCCTAAAAAGTATGCTCTGTTGGTCTTTTTCAGTTTATGAGCTGGAAAAAGATCAAAAAAGAGGTGCTCAGAGCATCGTTTGCATATATTTAACAAGTGAAATGATGAAAAACTTGGATATGGTTATTATTTTTTAAAGAGCAATAAAATATCACAAAAAGTGCTCTGGCCATCATTGCATATATTTAACGAGTGCAATGATGAAAACTCGGGGATGTTTATATTTTTTAAAGAGCGACAAAATATCCCTAAAAGTGCTCTATTGATTGCGGTATATGTGTTTAACAAGCCCTACTACAAAAAACTCGGAGATGTTTATATTTTTTAAAGAGCAATAAAATGTCTCCAAAAGTGCTCTATCCATGGTTGGATAGTTTTTAACGAGCTCAACAATGAAAACTCGGAGATGTTTATATTTTTTAAAGAGAAATAAAATATCTCAAAAAGTGCTCTAGCCATGGTTGGATAGTTTTTAATGAGCTCAACAATGAAAACTCGAAGATGTTTATATTTTTTAAAGAGCAATAAAATCTCTCAAAAAGTGCTCTATTCATCTTTGTAGTAGTTTAACGAGCTCAAAGAAGAAGACTCGAGGTTTTTTGGATTAATGAGCAAGAAAAATACCATAAAAAGAACGCTCGACCTTCCTTGATCTCATGCTTGACAATAGAAGGGTCTATGCCATGCATTTCCTCATAATACCAAGGAAAAACATCGCAGAAGTCCCTAAATGGGTAGGTGAAGCTCACAATTTCCTCAGGATTGTGATTGGCTCCACTTTGTATGTTTTCCACGATGCCTGTCATGATAGAAATATCAGGGAGAAATGTTTGTGAAATATTGCCCCTGTTTCTTTCCAAATCCAAAAGTTGGATAGTCGTATATGGTGAGGAAATGATTTCATGTGCGTCAGGTGACAGGATTTGAAGAGGCATCATGTCCGAATCAGATATCGAAACATGATGGTGCGAATCCTCCCAAGGTCGCTCTTCTAACCTCGTGATCTCTCTAATAGCTTCATCCATCGGTAGGACTTGATTGAGTGGATCGAAAGAAGGAGTGGTTATGGGAGGGGCAGTGGTACCATTGGCCGAAACCAAAGTGACCAGAGATTCGGATGCAATTTGAATGGCTTCGTAGGCCAATTCAGCTGGTGACAATGGCATTTTTTCTCTGTATGTGTCAATGTCTGAAGGAGCCAGTAGGATCCATGGATCGGTCTTTTCATGAGGAATAGATGAAAGCATATTGACCATCTGTGAAACCTTCAGCGGCTGAAGAGGAAAACAACCCATGAGGGAAGAAGCCTTCAGTAGACCAGTACCTAAACTGACGTAACTGTCAGTTCCACCTCCTACTAGGGGTACGAAGCCACTTGGTAATGGTGAATAATCAGGGGTACAGAAAGACAATTTATCTACTGTAACCACCTTTCCATCCAATGGAAATTGGATTATGTGAAAGACAGTAGATATGATGGCCATCATGGCATATGTCCAACTGTGACCCAGTAAGTGATTATAGTCGAGTTTTTTGTCCACGACTTCTACGTCCACTGTTACAGTTTTCCCAGCCAAAGTGATGGGAAAACTGGCTAAGTATCCTTTTGGGACAAAGGTGTGGCCGTCGAAAGCTTTAATGGAGTTCGATGGCGGGGATAGGCTTGGGGAACCCAGGGCGAGCCAACATGAAGTCGACATGACATAGGTTGAAGCACCTTCGTCACTGACAGTTCGGTGTATACCTTTACCTTTCGAAGTGATATGCACCTGAAATGCAAGCTGGTGGGAAAGGAGAGGTTTACCCTTGTCCATGTCGAAAATAGCAAGCATGGAATCTATAGGGTCAATACCCCCGATAGCTGAAAGCAAAGATTTCCTTTGGCTGGGGCATGTTTGTAATACTTCGAGCACCGACATAGCTGATGGCGCTTGCACCAAATCCTCTACGATGTTGTAGTGTTGGGCAGCACGTGCAGATGTATTGTGCATTGTGCGTCGAAGTGCCCCCTTGGGGGGTCAAATTACAAAGTCCTCAACCGGCTTTTCGATATGCAAATCGTTGGGCGGCAATAGGTTTTGACCTGAGGATGGTTCTGCTGCCGGAGCGACAGGAACTCCATAAGATTTGGCTCTTGTGGCTAGTTATACCATTTCAAATGTGTAAACGGTAGAACTTCCTTCACCAGCTGAAGGATGTTGCGAACCGTTGCTGCCCCCTGACGTGGGTGGCGATTAGTTGGCAACGAGATTTTTCTATTGTTGAGTAGGAAAAGGATTTCTAAGGATAGCAAGTGCCTTACCAGAATCTCTCTTGGCAAGGTACTCCGTGCATTCTTAAAGACATGGACAATGCCAGGTTACATGTTCTTCAAGACAGATTTTGCACGAATAGTTGGTGCCTTTATCCTTTTCCATATCAGTAGGCACAGTGGCCTTCTATTTCGGGATGGGCTACTTAGATGACTGCTCCTCAGAAGGAGTGGTCTTGTTCTTATTCTTCTTGTTTTTGCCACCGAATTTCTATGTAGACTGCATAGAGTTAATTGCAGTGGCAGGAAGAGCAGTCGCTTTGGTAGAGGGGTCCACTGCCAGCTTGGCAATGGAACCACTGAGTTGTTTTACAGTGACCCCAGAGGTTGCGCCGATGGGAGCGCTCCAGGGTGCTGAGTGTGGGAGGATTGGGGTTACCGAGAGCATAGGGGATTATGTCGTAGAGAGTGCCAGACTGTGAATAAATCAAAACTAAGTGTTGCACACGACGTATGGATTGGTCTTCTGTGACCGCACCACCTACAGCGACATCTCTAGCGATTTCTAGGAGCAACGACTTACAGAACCAGTCTGTTAAGAGAAAATCAGGGATGGGAGCTTTGACTAACCTCCGCCTACATCTCCATTCATGGATATGATCAGAGATGTGGGTGGCGGTATCCTGACGAAACGAAGTAAGGAGCTCTATCCCTGTCTCATAGCAGATAGGTAACTGAAAGTGCTTTAGGAACTCCATTGCTAAAGCGTCAAAGGTATTCACTGACATGCGTGGTAACTCAATATACCACTTTGCAGCATTGCCAGTGAGGGTGCGAGGAAAAAGACGTAACCGGACACTATCATCCACCATGGAGTTAGAAACACACCAAAGATGGTAGGTGGTGATATGAGTGCCCGAATCCTCCCCTTATTTTCTGTCGAACTTAGGAATGTCCATTGGTATTTTATGTGGGATCGGCGGCCATTGTAAGTTGTGGTAGATGGGGTCGTTTGTCAACTTGTATAAGTCGAGAATATCCAATGTTGCCAAAAAAGGCAAATTGTTGGGTGCCCCCGACTCAAACCATGGTGATGACGGATGACCTGAGGAGCTCTGCGCTCCTCCCATTGTTTGGTTCCCCATGGTGTACATGGGTTGTGTGGTGTAGCAGTTGCTTTGCAGTACGGTGTTGTAGAGTGGATTTCCATGAGGATTTTGATACTAGGGTATGAATTTTCCCCCAGTATAAGCGGTGCCCCCTTGACTCATCTAAGTTTGTGATTAGGGTGCCCCCATGGATTGGATGGGAATCCCTTGTGGATTTCCAACAGACACAGAACTAACCATATGGCTTTGATTTACAGAGGGAACACTCATGTCAATCAGCGACTGTCCATGCATGCCTGAGAATGGCGGGGGAACTGTGACATTCCCCGCTGGCATGTGCATATTGGGAACCGCCCCAGATATCTGAATCTAGGGGTTGGAACTATACATTGGCGGTCAACCTTGTTGTTGGTAAACTGGAACCATGCCCATAGTGCCACATTGAGTGTTATATGGAGCACTATATGTGGCACTAGTCGAAGGTATGCTTTGTCGCACCATAGGAGTGGAACCTGGCATCTTCTGGGTTCCACTTATAGAGGGTGTTATGTGAGTTGCAGTACCTGGGACGAATGGGATAGCGGGATTCCACATTACCGATGTTGTGATGACCATCAACTGGGGAAGTGGTAGAGGACCAACAATGTCTCTATAATTCCACAACCCTTGAGGTGTCGATTGGATAGATGGGAAAGTTCCACCTACTGAAGAAGGAAGTACAGGTACCATGAGAGCAATGATAGGATCCGACGGATTTGTAAGCGGAGTGTTAAAATGAGGAAGAAATCCTTCCGTGAAGAAATCCTCTGGCAAACTAGAATCGTCGGTCGTCCACACAGATCCCGTGTGCGATTTAGGAGACTGATTCCTTAAAGATGAGGAATTTGAGTTAGTGGAACTCGATGGATCCTCCACAATGAATGGAGGAAGTCCTAACAATCGTCTGGAATGACGATGAGGGCCGGATGTAGCCACAGTGACTGTTAAGTTTTATCAAATAGATTTTAATGTGATATTCTTTAAAGTCTTGAAAACGATAGCACTTAGGTACCTAAAAAGAAAAAATACACTAAATATGTCAATCAGCAAATAGAGGGAAATTACCTCACATGATAAGCACTGATTACTGGAGATGAAACCCAGTCTCTCAATGAATAACAGAGAAGGATGGCCAAATGTACGGTTACGGTTACTTTTAAGCTTCGCCTGAACCTTAGATTGAGGGGTCAAGTACTCTCGTGAAGACGAGTACCCTCCCAAAAACTAAAGACAAAGTAGATCCGTCTGTTTGAGGTACCAGGACAAACCGTCCCAGTCACCTTAGGTAAGTGCCTAGAATTTTTTTCCACTAGAGATACCTCAAATCATAGACATTACCACGGGGGACATAGTCGTAGATAGCACACTGTGTGGGCAGGATACCTGAGTCCTCAACTCAGTTCCGAAATCCTTGAAGGGACCCCCAATACACAGAATGCCCAAAGGAGTTGTAAGAGAAGGCAGGCTACCTTCAATTATAGTCCAATTTTGTCTCATATTTCGCTCCGTTGTTAGTGGAGTGATCCTAGTAATATGAGTGCAGAAGGATTTTTCACTCGTTAACGACACTAGTTTTGATTTTCAACCTTGGGCAGTTCACTCACATGCTTATCCCAAGGTCCTAATCTAGTTGATGTTGGTTTGGTCAAAAAAGAGTAACTGATTAATGCTAATGTAAATTTTAGTGTACTTTCTTATTTGTCTTCAGTAGGGTGTTGACGTATGAATATGGTGAGACTCTCGACTCAATAAACCATGCAGAACAATGCTCTAAAAAAAAAATTCAATTTCTTATGCAAACAAGTCTTATTCTACACATGTATCTTTTCACATATTCATGGATTCGTCAGTGCATATAAAGCCATTCAACACTTGCATAACCGAAAGTTTCTTTTCCCAATATTCTCTAACAACTACTGAAAACCAAAATGAAGCAACCTACAACTATTTCGACAGAAGGAACAATACATTTTATTAGCCTTTCTTTCAAAAAAATTGTATTTTAAGAGAGAAAAACTAAAACATTTTCTTAAAAATAAATTTTCAATACACCAAATTTGTTAACATGATACTGTTGCGGATCTTACTTTAGCCCCTGAGACAAGTTCCCCCCCTTTTGGTCCACATAATCTTCTGGAAAACATGGAAATGGGTAACTAATGCTTTGTCTCTTTGTAAATAGAGAGTTAGTTTGGCCACTAACGCTCCTTGTGCACAGTCAAAGAGCTTTATAAAGCTCTGTGTAGACTAGCAACCTGCATTAGTGAGGGAAATAGCTCAAACAAAGGGTATTTAGGATCAGTTTCTGAAGAGAATGCAAACTTGCAGGATGTAACAAGATAGATGGTGGATCAACAAAGGATTTGAAGAAGTGGGAAGCTCTTAGAAGAAAGAGAAGATCTGAGAGGAGTCCGGGTAACCGGGAACTAGATGTATAGTCCCCAGCGGAGTCGCCAATTCTGCTATAGGATAAAATGCACGAGATGAAAACTACCCTCAAAGGCCTTCCCGAGACCTTCGACAGACTATAAGATTATTTGCAAAAGCTACCAGTTACACACATGTTCATCTATCAAACATAAATTCACAGGGTATGGAAAGAGGATTACCTTTGGTTCCTTCTAGATTCACTTAGGGATCTCCGTGTGGTAAGAAGAAATCCTTCTACGCCAGCTCCAAGACAATTCCTGCACAAAGGACAAGGCAAACCAATCACATCATACGCTTTTGAAAACTAATATAAGAATCCGTAACAAACATGTATTAATGTATAACTTAACTACTCAACTCGACAAGCATCAGAATGAACAAATAAATGAACAATATCACTGACACTTTGGAGTAGGGAACACAACTGTAGTTCTATATTCAGAATGGAAGAGTGATTACAACAATCCGTTGTATCAGCCTTCCTTACCCCTTCTTCCTCTCTCTCTCTCCCTCTTTTAGCTAACTTCTTCAAGAATATGACAGTTCACAACAGCTCTATGGGCTATCCTTCCAAATGCTCTAACCCTTTTGCAATGGCCCTCTTGTTGCTTATATAGCAATCAAATTAGGGCTGCCAAGCTCCACCTAGAGTTCATTAGGGAAAAAGCCATGAACCTACCTTGTTTACAAGATTTTTCCCATTTTCCTTCATTCTTAGAATAGAATTTCTCCAAATATCTTGATTTTTGGAGTTTCCTTGCTTTTCTTGCACAAATTTAGGGATTTAATATCTAGATATGTATGAGCAGATTCATTGGCATGACCTTTTGAACATCACTTAAGTTCACTAACGCTCCCCCCGGTCTAACAACATGAGTTAGTAGGGTGACTAATGCTCCTGTATGCTTGGTAACAAGCTTTATAAAGTAGGTTGTCAGTGTATAGAGAGCGTTAGTGTGGATTCTGGGCCTGCAATTGTGGTCGTTACTTCAGTCATCTTGTCTTTCACCTCTGAGTTGATGAGGAGCTCAATTTGTCCAATAACAAAAGCAACAAGTGGGAGAATGTTGGGTTGTGTTATATTATTTCCACGACTAGCCCACATAGTTAACTGGGGGTTAGAGGGGGGGAGGTCACAGGGGGTTTGAGGTGTACCGGAAAATTTTGGTTTTGGACCCTATTTTAGTTTGAGCAGACCCACGTATGGTTTTGTGCATGATTTTCGCACATGATTTTTCCATGGTATTGGATGCTTCAGCATGTATAAATATTTATTATAACATTGAAAGGAACATAATGAAAAATCAAGCTGGTAGTCCCGGTTTTGGGATCCAAGGGAAAATCTCTGTGTATATGTGTTTTATGTGTTATTCTCTCGCATTGTTTATTTTCTGTGTTTTAGAATTTGTATGCAGGTAATTTTTGTACAGGGTTAAAACCTACAATACCCTTTGTTTCATTTTTTAACGAGGTTGACACAAGACCAGGAACTATCCTCATATTTCTTCATCACGACCCATAAGAGGTCATCACTTCCAAGAGGTTCTCATCGGATGGGAGAACAATGCTCTGGAAGGGATACATAGCAAGGAATCCATTAGAGAGATTTGGTTCCAATGCCCCCAATACATAATGCACAACATCATGGAATTGATCATCAGTTGATGTAGGCATGGAATGGTTTGCCATATAATTGACCTGTGGGAGGAAAGATACCATTGGGACAAAAGGGCCATTTAGGGAAGATAGGTGACTGGAAGCCATATTTGGACCGAGAAATGAAAGTTGGTCAATGGTGAGAATTCTACCTTCATGTGGGAAACACATCACTCAAAAGAGTATTGAAACAATAGCTCCCATCTCATAAACATAGTCGCGCCCAAGAAGTAAATTATAATCTAAAGATCCTGGGACTACCATCACATTGAGATAAATCATTTTTCCTCCCAAAGTAATAGGCAACTAAGGAAGGATCCCTAATGGTTGACTAGTTCTTGTGTTGAAAGCCAACAGATTCTGGGTACAGGCACAAGTGACAGTGAACTGAGTGCTTGGCAAGAAATGGAGGAAAGGATACTCACAGATGCCCCTTCATCTACAATAGTGTTGGGTACAATCATATTACAAACTTGTACTATGATCTGGAAAGGCACATAAGAAGGAAGACGCATCCTGCCAATTGATTCCAATCAAAGGAAGCGACCAGACTACTTGGAGGGGGTACTGTAAGAACGGGATAATTACCCCCTTTAGTTACGAGAATGGGAGGATTTCCCCCCTGTCTTAATGGAACATGATGGTTGCCTCCAAGCTCATTGGAATCTAAAGAAATGAAAATAACTTGAGTGGCATCATTCTCACTCTCTACAGGAAATGTATGATTAACTGAAGGTGAAATCGAGTCAACTGTTTCCTCGACCTGTGACTGGTCAGGCATAGACTCATGGGATTCACATTCAAAGAGAGTGGGTTTGACCAACGGTTGATTAGGGTCAGTCAATTCATTAACTAGTGAAGGATTAAGCGAGATTCTCCTGTAACCAGATGAATTCACTGCAAAGAAGCAGGACGGTTATCCAACACTTTTTTGGCTTCATCTAGTTAGGGACAAAGGTGAATGGGGGTGATTCCCTTCACATAACCTACAGGGAAACTTAACTTTACCCTTCTTTCCATAAACTTTACTACCACTAGTTGATGGTGTGTCACCAGCATGATCTCCATAAGTTGATGACATAGGATTATGTGAATGAGAAAACCATTCTTCTAAGATCTGAGGAATACTAGAACAATTTCGAAGAATATGGTCTCCCATACAAATTTTGCAAGGATATTGAAGTTTGTGAGGCTTATCAGACGGTTTCTCATTAGAAGTTACATTCAAAGCAATGGTTGCTTGGTTACCCCCCTGCTAAATTTTCTTCTTCTTCTTCTTCCCTTTCTTCTTCTTCTTCTTCTCCCCTTTCTTCTTCTTCTTATCCACCTGGTTACTAGTGTCATTACTTTCACCAGGTGAAGAGGAAGAAGGGTAGGAAGAAACAACCAACGAAGAAGGTAAAGGATCAACTTTAGAATTAATTGGAGGTTGATTTTTTCCAGTTGTAGGAATATTTAGTTGCGGGGCCAAGGAGGTTGAGAATAACCATACTAGCAAGCCAATGGTAAATCTCAGAAAGGGATAATGTATCCATATATGGAGCACCAATATTTCCGAAAGGAGGAAAAGGACTAGGATTCCCATCAAAAGGAATTCCTTGATCGGTGGACTTCGGAGTTGTTGCCATATGTCTCAACCTAAGATAAAATAAGGAGTGATGTGGAGGATGTTATCTGTGGTCAATTAATTTTATTTTAATCAAAATAACATAACAAGACAAAGGAGGGATAATCTAGGCAAAAGGATTACCAAGTAACTGTGAACTGCAATATACTGCCTCAATAAACCAAGGACTGAACATACGTGCAGGCAATCTCCCCGAATGTTGTGTTCATGGTATCACAGTGTATAAGGCGGCCAACTTGGTTACCTAAGGATGGATAGAAACCTAATGTAGTCCTCCAAAATATAACTGAATGTACGTGGAGGCTCAATCCGTGTTAGCGTTGTCTAATGTGAAACAGCACAGTGGGGGCATTCCTTTATACTTTTTGTACTATAACACTGCCCTATATACCAGAAGGTACGTGGATGAGCTACGATATACTTACGTACATGGAATGAGGTATCACACTCGAAATGTATCGCAGACAATTAACGACAGCTGCTATGTTTAATGATGTTGGAACATGTCTCTAGCCTAGACCTCTAAATGTTATGTGTTAAGTTACAATGCTTTATTAGGTTAATTGAGATAACTTTTAAGTTCATCTTCTTAAGAATTTGCCTTTCAAGGTTCACCATGTGATGTATGTTTCCAATTCCTAGAATGAAACTAACATGAGAAACATTCTTTCATTCAATTAACAATGAAAACCGTAGCTAGTAAGGGATAGAGCAATCAGATCTTTGACAAAGAGAAAAGAGCACACCTAATGTAATTTCCCTAGCTATTCCTATCAAGAATTCACAAACTACAATATGCACAATGCAATTTTTTCTTTTCTATCCCTTTAATGTTTAGATGAACAAAAAGGAACTAGATGCACAAACAATCAATTAATACTTTTCATAAGAAACAAAGACTTACCAAGAGTTTTTTTTTCAAAGAAATGAAGTTTGTACGACACTTCCTTTTCAGAAAAGACTAATCGATATAAACTAACTTTGAGAGTGAATTGATAATGATAAAGAAATCACTTAAGAAACACTAAATAATCAAGTTCAAAGTAGGGCTAGAAGAGGAAATTCAAATCGATTTCAAAACTATAACAATCATTGATCTTTCAGCAAAGAACTTCAGAAGCAAATTTGGAAAAATCCAAGTCAAAAGTGGGTTTTTTGGCTTAAGGAGGCTAACCGCAGGTCTGAGTGGGAGAGACTATGCTGCAGAGCACTATCTCTAAGCCAAGGGTGCTCTAGAGTGCACTGTCCCCTGACCAAGCCTATGCTGGCACTAGAGAGGCCAATCAAAAGACATCTAAGCACAATTATTTGACAAAAAATACTTCAAAAAGGCTGAAAAGAGATCAATGAAGTCAAGAAAAGTCTACTAGGGTGTAATACGATGAGGGTAAGCCACCAAGAATGACATTCGTTTCCTAGTGGAGTCGCCAATTTTTTACATGGAATTTGCATTTACGGATAAACACATTTTCCCTAGGTGGGTGACTACACCTAGAACAACAGAAAGAAATTATTTTAACCTTTTCTTATAGAAGATAGATGAGATGGAGGAACTTACTTGTAGTATTTCACTTCCTTGATCTCTTTTGAATCACTCTCGTCGCTCCTACTGAACTAAATCCGCTCAAAGGGTACCTATATCAAGAGAAACAAAAACAAGAAACGATCAAAGCATACATGATCTATCTACTTCAAAACAATGGAATCGAAGACATTGAAACACATAATCATCATAGATATGAACAATCATATGAGAAAAGGAATAAGCTCTTTATTAATGTAGAAGGAAGAGTATCACCCAATACAGTTTGATCCTATGCCACTCCTCCAGCTTCAGTCCAACCCTCGCCACATCAAAAGCACACTACTCCAACAACATAACATTGATTGACATAAACTGAATTCTCAAACCAATAGAATTTCCTTACAAACTTCATATTCTAGCCCCCTGATCACTATGATGAGTACTCAATTTATAGGAAATGGAGGTGTTTTTGTCATAAATGAGGGTATTGAATGGCCTTCCAAACTTGGAGTTAGTTTCCATGGAGCAAGGGATGAGAGGATGGGAGGTTAATGGATCCTTAGCCTATCGAATTTCGAGCTCATAGGAGGAGATAAGAGATGGGATTCTTCTAGAATGATCTAGAATCAAGGAATATTCCCAGAACCCTATGCAAATTTCTCTCAATCTCGCCCAGCATAGGTAAAAGAGGGCCTAAGTGCACTATAGTGCAGGCCATAGTGGGCATGCCTACTCTGCAATGCATTGTCTCAAGGCTTGGGCTGCACTGGTGTCCCAAGGAGGCATTTCAGGAAGTCTTCAGGCCAGGAAACTTTCATAGAAGGAAGCATTTAATGTGATGAATTATCTAGGGCATGTAACCACTGAATGAGGGTTTGATGAGCCCTAAAAGTACTGATATGAATGTCAGGAGTGATGTGCCCAAATAGACCTATAACACCTTTGATGATGATTGATAAAGATGTCTTAATGCTTCTTGGATGATCTCATTCAATGGTAAGGACCTTGATTCGAAGATCTCTTCAACTTGTCCTTCTTTTCTTGATGATGATCCCAATACTTATTTGTAGATTCCTTGCTTGATCTAGGGTTATAATGCTTCCTTTTAAGATCTTGTCTTAAAGATGATATTTGGTTTGATTCCTTTCACAACATTTGATCCTTGAGTGTCCCTTGATAAGCTCCCTTTCCTTGACTTAGTCACCTTAGCTCTGATACCATGTTGAGAAATATAGGGCATCAAGTATTAGATGATTTCTCTCAGAGATAACAGCTTGTGAATACTTTTTACTTATTAGATTAGATTATTATTGTGTTCTTCTTTCATCAAACAATTACCAATTCATAAACAATAAAGAGACAAGAGACACAAAATGTAGGTTATTCGCCAGGGCTAAAACCTCTCCCACTAGAGAGGAAAACCCGCACAAATTCTTCTTCTTATAGAGACTTTAATTGATGAATACTGATACTAAGACCTTTGACCTATTTTCCACTCCAAAACCAAGACACAAATCCTCCTTGATGATATTCTTCTTGCAATGATCAAACCTCTACTTCTTCGTCCTTGTTGGCTACTCTTTAGAATTTCGGTCCCTTGGTTCAACACTGCACTCCTTGGTTCTAGTTCAGAAAACCTTAGCACATTAGCTTGAACAACTTTTACCTTATATGTTATTCTCTCTAGAAGGAGACTTCCTCCTTTTAACTCAGCTTCCCTTTTACTTGTCCTTCACCCAACTTGATTACGTTTTGATAATTGTAACCTTCTCGACCTCCTTGTTGCAATAGACAGATATGTACCTTCGCATGTATGGAAATCCCTTAGCCCAAAGAAGTCCCAAAATAATGTTGGAACACTTTGTAACTTTGTCCTCTCTCCTCACTGGTTCTTAGGCTCCTTCTTTGTCACCTTCGCACTACTTAACTTCAGACCTGCTTCACCGAAAATATGTCCTCTGAAATTGTTGCGAGCTACCTTTTTGTAGGTTTTGGAGCCTATAATAAGCCGACTTAACTTGGGTGTGAGCTGAGATGTCACTTGAGGAAATTATTTAATCCATTTTGAAGTCGAATTGAAGGAGGTATCTTTTCCTGGTCTTTCTTATACATTTTATGACTCATATAAAATTGTAACATGCCCAATAAGGGTCCTTCATACATGACATTGACTCAATATTGACTTTTATGACTAGATGACAAAACCTAGAGGCTCTAAATGGGAGCCATAAAAAAAATTCCCTTGCTCATGAAACCCATGAGACAAGTATTACAATAATAATTTTATTTGTCTTCTTTACATCAATCACATAAAAATAACAATTACATTTCATTTTCAAGACCGAACCTAGTTACACTTTTCAAAACCCCAATGTACATGTCCCCGAGGTCCCGAAACATCAAATTTTCAGCGAATGAATATATATATAAAAAAAAAAAAAAAAAAAAAAAAAAAAAAAAAAGGTGGAAATTTCCCTTAATGTTGAATTTACTACATGATCTGGCTCAAGGGCCCAAGGCCCTAAAACCTCTAGTTATTTTTAATAACCAACAATAGAGAATAGGTGCCCATGACATCAAAATTATATATTTCTAAGACAAGAAAGGGACAAGGCCCCAACCCAAATTTCTCACAATTTATTGATGTTGCACAAGGAGAAATATACCAAACACTCCAACTTAGTTTACTTCTTCTAGGTTGGTTAAACATATTCAGAAGCATGTGATTTATCAATTAACTCAACATGATGTTATTTGACAACACAATCCAAACATTCACTAAATTCATACAAATGTAATATATCATTCAAATCATGACCATAACAATAATATTCATAGTTAACACATTCATTTAAAATCATAAACACACAAGCGATTGCACTAGTCATAAACATAAAAAGGAGCATCACATTCTATAGTTCAAATATGCATAACTAATTACACTAATTTGTATGTTTAAAGATGGTTGACAACTGAAGGAGGGACTTCAACTCTCCACCCAACCATAAGCCAACTACACTGCAACTTTCTTACAACTGACCACCCCTGATTTGGATCCAAAGTTTGAGGGGATTCTTGATCAGATAAATTCACACCAAACACTTGATAAGATACCTAGGAGATGTATTCCATTGTCCAGGTTGTTTAATAACTACTCTCTAGTAGTAAGAATCACAATGACTCACTTACTTCTATGAGTTCAATCACAGGGCTTCACCCAAAGTCCAGATGGGTTATTTCTCATTTCCATTTTAAAGGTTTGAAGCTTAGCTTACTTAACTTCTCCTCCATGAATCTTATTAAGTTTTTTCCACACTTCCATGGCTTACTTATAGCGCATTACCTTTACTAGTTTAGATTAACTAATACTAAAGAGAATGACATTCTTATCTTTTGCATTGTTCCCATAGATATTTTTACCATCTGCATACGTAAGAGGTGTTTCTGAGACAACATAATCAACTAATATAGAGCTCCAAACATCTACCTCCAGGGACATGAGATAGGCCTCCATCCCAACTTTCGAAAGAAAAAAAAAACCATCAAAGACTGGTGTTTCACTTGAGTAAGCATCTTGATTCTCTTGTCTAGACATGATTCCTTATAGATCTATCTTCTAGTGGTTAAACTATTCCTGAAGGGACTTGGCTCTGATACCAATTGTTGGAATAAGGAATTACTAAGAGGGGGGGTGAATCAATAATTCATGCTAATTTTAAGTTAAGGGCCCAATTCTTATTTTCTCCTTTAACTAGAAATCAGTCATGTAAGCATTCACAACAAAATACATAAGTATCAATGTAAACCATTCACATGAACACACATCGTCAACATGATAATCATACACATGGACACAAAGACTTAATGTGGAAACCCAAAAGGGAAAAATAACAATTTGTTTGTTATTATGATGTAATATGGGCTCCTACTCAATTACATCAATTTGTTTGTGAGAACCCACTCATAGGAGGCCCCAAAACCATTCAAAATAGTAAGACACAACATGCCAATATGTTCCAACCTCTTATAAATGCAAGCCATAAACTACTTCAGCCAACTATCCTACTTTTCATAAATTTTCATGCTAAAAACATTGACCTACTTATATTACATAAAGGCATAAATAACCTGGTTTGTTGTCTCTTATAATACCTTCCTCTATTCACTGTAAACACACACTCATTTACTCTCTTCTTAGTTCATCCAACTCTGATCCACACACTGATCTTCATTTTATCTCCTCAACAACAAGACATCTCAATTCACACTCATCTCACAAGTGCACACAATTCCACACACTATTCTCATCCCACATACAGTAAGTGCATTTTCCTCTCTACTTACTCTTCGACATAAACACACTCTCTCTTAGACCAAAACTAACCACACCACACACAACTAAACTGTCACACAATCTAACTCAATGTTCCATAGTTTTTATTCCTCTAAGGCACATAGAATGATTAGGCCTATCAGAACAGCATTCATCCCATGCATCCTTTAGGGTCACTGATATTTAACAAAGAGCATGAGTATTGGTACCCTTACCAAATCACATGGTACAGTAGGCTCTCCATATATGTTAGCTTACCATCAAAGATTTCTAAGTCACACATGGCTCTCCTTGCTTATTAAATGATATATTGTATAAATTATGTGATCGGGGATGGCTCTCTTTAATGTAGATGATGCTCCATTAATTATCTAAGCTTCATGGGCCTCATTGCCTTGTGTCTCATTTCTTTGCAGTTGCCATTAATTCTAGTAGTAGGTTTTAGCATATTTTCCCAACTCTAGAAAACCTTTAGACATGGAATAATTGTTAAATATAATGGAGTGTTGTCAAATTTGTTGACTTTTTAACTTGTGAACAACCCAAAGTAATTTTTTCTAAGCCCTAAGGCCTAAAGCCTCTAACATAGGAACCACACACAAAACCAAGTCCTATAGCACCTTCCATCTTTTTTCGGAACTATCAATTGTTGGGAATATTTCCATCTCCCCATCTCTATTACCTCAGGATTTTTGAATTCACCTCACCTCTAAAATGCTAGGGACAATCCTCTAGGGTTATGTGTCCCTATGGGACTACCCATTGTAGCCACCATCCAATTAAAAAATCAATGGGATGACCTGTTGTTTCCACATCGATGTCACTATGTCTTGCTACTCCATCACATCATACTTTTGCATATGCCCCGCAACAAAAAATTATGGGGATTAACCTACGAGATTAAGTGTCATGTGGGAAATCACACCAAACCACTTGCACACCACTGATTGGTCTATCATTCCAACTAAATTTCACCTCGTTTG
Organism: Pinus tabuliformis; assembly: GCA_031772625.1. Taxonomy (NCBI): domain Eukaryota; kingdom Viridiplantae; phylum Streptophyta; class Pinopsida; order Pinales; family Pinaceae; genus Pinus; species Pinus tabuliformis. Next base: position 1,417,119,300 of record CM062816.1, read on the forward strand.
CCATCATGTCCAGGATTTATGTCAGCCCAGTGAATATTTTCATAGCTCATTCAAAAATTGTTGAGATGTCTAGCCTTCTAGGGTCTCGGATGACGTGTCCCTATGGGACCTCGTACCGCACACATGGACCAATAACAAATAGTTGAGATGATGTGTCTTCGCCACCTGAATTCCACTGAGTCTCAGAACTATCTTCCCAAACTATTCTACCTATGCACCCTCATAGAATTCTAGGGACATTTTTCCATGATGATGTGACCCTGCTAGCTTGTGTGCCACCTTTGCAGGGATGACATGTGTCATTTGCTAAGTTGTACCACTTATCACTCAATTTTGGCTCACTTGGCCACCTAGAAATGCCAAGTTTTCATGCCATGTGCCATTGTCTTAGACTACCACCTATCCATGTCTTACATCATGTTTACGTCATCATGAGCCTTTGAGTTGCATATGTCATCCTTCCAACTACTGTCCATGTTATTTATATACACCAATGTGAGTGCGTCATTTGTCTTTGGCCATGCCATCAGTATGGAAGGAGAAGGGGGTCTGAGCCTTTTTTCTTTGTTGATTTATTTTATAAAAACTATAAGGCATGATGCGAATTTTTGTGGCATTAGACGGGAATATCTCCATTTCCCCAAGTCTGTCTCCCTAAAAGTTTCTTATGGAGCTACCTTTGAAAATTTTTGGGAAGACCCTTTGGGGTGACATGTCCTTTGGGCTCCCTCTATTCTCCCTCCTAAGATTTTATTATTCAGACCTCATGCCTATTACTCTTTTGTGCCAACTCACCCTGGACCCCGAATCCCTAGAACTTTGGTTTGGTGCTCCTTTAGAAACTCCTATGGAAATACTTCTAAGATGATGTGTCCCTTGGTGGGACCTCTCGACACTATGTCTCTCCCCATATTGATTAGTCCAACTCTTTCTTGTTATGTTCCACATCGTCCCACTCTGTCTCAACTAAGCTTTACAATTTACCGCCAATGGTGTGGTTTTCTGTTATAAGCAGGAGGGGCCTCGATTTTAACCAAGACCATCGATCATGCAATCGAAATTTTTGGAAATCCTCACAATGTGCACCCCCCTCTTTGTTAACCCGCAAAAGGTCATGGCCCCCTCCATTTTATCTGATGATTGGTGGGCACACGTAAATCCAAATTTGTTCATGAACTTGACCATTGTTTAACCTCAACCTATGCCACCTGCTCCACTGTGTTTGGAAAAATTCCAAACTAGTGCCAGCATTGGAGTTACTAACTTTGGCTCTGCAACCTTTAACCCCTTTTGTCCTGCCTAAATTTGACTAGAAATATCTTTTGATCCCAAAGGCCTTTTTTGTACTTCAGCATATGGTTGGAAATTTATTTCCAAGAAAAATCCAACTATGCCATTTGAAAGAGCATCTTGGATAATCTCCTAAGGTAGAAATTCCTTCAAAGCCTCTGACTCCCAACCACCATAGTTATAATATTTTATAGCGTATTTACTTATCCTACTACTATGATGGTTCTCTACTAAAGAATTCAGCTATAGGAAGACGCCCCATAATCTTGACACACCACACATCTGCATTACTTTCCCATTTTACATGAATGCAACATTATGCTCAACAATCCCTGCTTTTAGATCTCATACAGGCTTTTCTTGGACTTATGCTTACCTAAATAGCTAGAACCAATCTCATGTTGCTTTTTTCTTTACATATTTGATCAGCTCTGCAAAATCACAACATTCACCTCTGATTTCCTTTCTTATGCTTTGACAATCCTTTCATTATCTACTTTTCAACTCATTAATTCAACTCTCAAACCCCTAAATATCCTCATTCAATTATAGGAATTTTTATATGAACCTTTTCCCACTAAATCCTCCTCCTGATGATGATAGGATCTAGGCATGCTGTACTCTACCATTTTGTTGCTAATTCCTTTATTTCTTATTGGAATTTATGTCTTCTTATATGCTTTTACACTCACACGATTGTGTAGATAGGTCAAACATAAATAAATATATCAACTCATCAGCTTGACATACATGCATTAAACGTGCTAATTTGAAGCTAGTTTCCAAATCAAATCATATGTTAATATGAAAATTATAAAACAAAATAACATATTAGAAATCTATTAGGCTAGAAATCACATATGTTGTAAGTCTAAAATTAGTATATACAGTAATTAAACTAGCGTATTAAATTTTATTATTTGTGCATGATCCTCTTTAAGTCTAGTCGTTAAACTTTACTTTGATACCACTCTGTAACATTCCCTCCCACCCCCTTGGATTTTTTAGGGTTGTGGGAGATGTTACCTATTTCTTTTGATCTAGCCTCCAAGATTTGTTGTGAAGGTGGCATCACACAACCTCATTTTCTCAAGGTCTATGGAATTTAGTTATGAAAATACCATTGTGATTAGCTCATTGATATCTATCCAATGATATAAAATTTACCTCAAGCCAAGTTCCATATCAAAATTTATAACCATTTGAAGTTTTGACCATGTCGTAATTGGGCACCATGTGGCACCCACATGGTATCCACTAGGGCTTGGTGGCATTTTCGTGCCATCACTGCAGGACCCTTAGTTACTTTCCATATCACACCAGAGTGGCCCTCCAATGCCTTCTCACCCACTGTTTGTAGAAAATCACAAGTAATGAATAATGGGTAGTGGGAAATCTCCTGGTGGGAAGGGTACCCACATTGGAACCTAGGCAAACCCAACCCTTCTATCATCATCATTTTCCTTATAAGTTCACAATAGTCCAATCTATGGTAGTGGGAAGTGTCCTGGTCATAGGGTTCCATGAACGGGAACCTTGGCTAGATCAAACTAACTCTTGTTGGTCTTCCCAATACAAATTTAAACATGGCACTAATAGTGAGTGGTGGGTGGTGGTCCAATCATGTGGTTCCATAATTGAAACTTCCATTAGATCAAATAATCATGTAGCCTTACCTCACTCTTGTTCCAACTTTACTTGTAACCAACGAGGTCCAAGGTCCAAGAGTAGGGTCAACCCCCAAGCCCGATTGCCCTATCCTAGGTCACCCCAGACCACATCATACTAGGTTGGTGATCTTGTCCACATCATACCAGGACACAACATCTCAAACACATCATACCATGCCACATGGTCAAGGTCTTGATTCCTCGGCATCAGGATTTCTCATTTCCCTCTTGCATGTAAGTTTTGTGGCTGATGGGTGATATTGACCCATTAGCAGCGAATATCTCCTCCACTAAATAGACACACAATTTTCTATGGGTTTGACAACTTGATGAGGCCCACCTATCATAATTCCTATAGGGAAAGGTTCTATCATTGACCCCTTGATGTCAGGTTTTATCCTTACACTTATATATGTAGATATATGCTAACTATTCCATTCTCTAGTCTTGAAAACCATTATAAAATCAAGTCACCTATAATTTCATTGCTCAAATTCTACAAAATGAAGGGGTGACTTCCATGAAACCCATGTTGAGAAATATAGGGCATCAAGTATTAGATGATTTCTCATAGAGATAACTACTTGTGAATACTTTTTCCTTCTTAGATTAGATTCTTCTCTTTAGATTATTATTGTGTTCTTCTTTCATCAAGCAGTTACCAATGCATAAACAATAAAGAGACAAGAGACATAGAATGTAGGTTATTCTCCAAGGCTAAAATATCTCCCACTTGAGAGGAAAATCTGCACAAATTCTTCTTCTTATAGAGACTTCAATTGATGAATACCAAGACCAAGACACAAATCCTCCTTGATGAGATTCTTCTTGCAATGATCAAGCCTCTGCTTCTTCATCCTTCTTGGATACTCTTTAGAATTCCAGTCCCTTGGTTTAGAGCTACACTCCTTGGTTCTAGTTTAGAAACCCTTAACGCGTTAGCTTGAAAAACTTTTACCTTATATCTTGTTCGCTCTAGAAGGAGACTTCCTCCTTTTAACTTGACTTCTCTTTTACTTGTGCTTCACCCAACTTGATTACCTTTTGATACATGTAACTTCTCGGCCTCCTTGTTGCAATAGATAGATCTATACCTTTGCATGTGTGGATATCCCTTAACCCAAAACAATCCCAAGATAATGTTGGAACACTTCGTAACTTATTCCTCTCTCCTCGTTGATTCTTAAGCTCCTTCTTTGTCACCTTTGCACTGATTAACTTCAGACCTACTTCACCGAAAATATGTCATTTGAAATTGGGTCGAGCTTCCTATTTATAGTTGTTTGAGCCTATAATAAGCCGACTTGACTTGGGTGTGATCTGACATGTCACTTGAGGAAATTATTTAATCCATTTTGAAGCTGACTTGAAGGAGGTGTCTTTGCTTTGTCTTTCTTATACATTTTATGACTCATATAAAATTGTAACATGCCCAAGAAGGGTCCTTCATACATTACATTGACTGAATATTGACTTTTATGACTAGATGAAAAAACATATAGGCTCGCAATGGGAGCCATCACTAAAAATAAAATCCCTTTCTCATGAAACCCATGAGACAGGTATTACAATAATAATTTTATTTTTTTTATTTACATCAATGACATAAAAATCACAATTACATGTCATTATGAAGACTGAACCTAGTTACACTTTTCAACACACCCTCTTAACTAGGGAGGTATTCATAATGGAAGTTGGTCATTCTCAATTTGACGAATTCTCATAAGAAGAGTCAGATTCGTAATCCATCTGTTTCGCATCATATCAACCAACATTGTCACATATCAAGGCCTTGACTAACAACTCTATCTCTCCACGAAATTTGAGCTCAATGCTAGCAAGACCAATGATTTACCCCACCCAGGTTCTTAAGATGTGTTCCACCAAGATTATTCTTGTATTGGATTTCCAGTCCTCAAAGAATATCGATCCTCTATGACTGCTCTTATCTTGGGTGCTCTAATACATCCTCAAAGAGCATTGGATGCCAGATGTTTATCTAATCCACCATTTTATCTTCCCAAGTGAAGACAAGAATGATGTTTCTATCTCTCCCTCTTAATTAGGGAGGACATGTCTATTTCAATAAAGGAATGTAATAATTTGTTGGGTTGTGTTATATTCTTTCCACAACCAGCCCACGTACTTAACCGGGAGGTTGGGGGGGGAGCCCCCCCTTCGTTGCGCTGATTTCATAGCGAGAGGGTCACAGGGGGTTTGAGGGGTGCGGGTAGGCCACCTCTATGGGGTCCGGGGCAGCACCCCAGGAAATTTTGTTTTTGGACCCTATATTAGGTTGGGCGGACCTACGTATGGTTTGGTGCATGATTTTCGCACATGGTTTTGGACGCGATGATTTTCGATCCATGGTTTTGGTTGCGATGGTTTTCAGTCCATGGTATTGGATGCTTCAGCATGTATAAATATGTATTGTAACATTGAAAGGAACATAATGAAAAATCAAGCTGGTAGTCCCGGTTTTGGGATCTAGGGGAAAATCTCTGTGTATATGTGTTTTATGTGTTATGCTCTCGCATTATTTATTTTCTGTGTTTTAGAATTTGTATGCAGGTAATTTCTATACGAGGTTAAAACCTACATTTGGTATCAGAGTTGTTTTGGCTTCAAGGGGATGCCTTTGTTGTTGAGGGGTTTCGCTCGGGCCTGTGGTAGACCCTGTTCAGTAGGAGATCTGCGGGATCAATTCTGGTGGTGAAAGAATATGGTGAGCAGTGGAAAGATAGAGATCGAGAAATTAAATGGTAAGAGTTTTAAGTCATGGAAACTCAAGATGGAGGATCTGTTGGTGGATAAAGATCAGCGGGTCATGGTAGATCTAGTTGCTAAACCAGCAAGAGTGTCTAATGAAGAATGGAAGAAGTTGGATCAGAAGGCTAAGAGCACAATACGATTGTGTATCTCAGATTCAGTATTGCTGAATGTATCAGGGGAAGCTATGGCAAAGGCTTTGTGGGACAAATGAGGGACTTTGGACCAATCTAAGTCTCTAGTGAATAAATTGTTCCTATGGAAAACGTTGTATAACCTGAGGATGAAAGATGGAGACTCAATGAAAAAACATCTGAACGCATTTAATACTGTGGTAAGTCAATTATTATCTATTGATATTAAAATTTCAGATGAAGATAAGTGCATCAGTTTGTTGTGTTCTCTACCTGATTCGTGGGATAGTCTGGTTATTACGATAGGTAGCAATGCAACTACCTCGCAGTTTGATGAAATAGTCTTACCCTTGCTGATGAAGGAGATGAGATGGAAAAATATGGAGAGCCAGAATGGTGATGCCTTGTCTATAAAAGGACGGTCCCAAAACAGAAACAAAAATAAGTCATCGAGTGGGAGATCTAAATCTAGAGGGAGATCTAAATCTCCAGGAAAACTTGTAAAGGTGGTGTGCTGGAAATGTGGAAAGGAAGGGTACTACAAAAGGGATTGTAAATCTAAAGCTCTTAACAAAGGAAAGGGATTTGATGATGCTCCTTCTGTGGAGGCAAAAACCACCTCAGATGAAGGTGGGTATGTGTCCTTGGCTTCTTCAAGTACACATTAGATCATGAGGCATGGTTGATTGACTCAGGTGCATCCTTTCACTTCACTCCCCATAGAGAGTAGTTATGTGAGTATGAGAAATATGATGGTGGTGATGTCTTCTTGGGGGATGACAGGAAGGCTAGAATTGTTGGTCATTGAAAAGTAAAGTTAAAGTTGCAAGGTGGAAGGGTTAGAACACTTCCGATTATTCTGCATATTCCTGCATTAGCCAAAAATCTGATTTTCGTAAGCAAGTTGGATGATGCAGGTGTAAAAACAGTGTTCGAGAAGGATATCTGCAAAATGATTCAGGGAGCACTGGTATTGATGCTGGGAGTTCGGATTGGAACTCTATACCAGCCGCAAGGTAGCATTTTATTGATGTGTTCAACAGTTCTGTGGTTCCTAAAAGTGGAGTAGAAAATCTAGTGGTCTCTGGAGAGAAGACCATGTTGTGGCATCAAAAGCTTGGACATATTGGAGAGAAGGGCCTTTGAATACTTCATGGTAAAGGTATGGTAGAAGGTATGAGTAATAGCTCTCTAGATTTTGATTTTTGTGAAAATTGTGTATATAGGAAGCAGAATCGGGTGAGTTTCCCCTCTGGTGGTAAGAGGGTGAAACATATATTAGAACTTGTGCATAGTGATGTGTTTGGACCTCTGAAGGTTCCATCACTGCGTAATTATGTGTACTATGTATCATTTATAGATGACTTCTCAAGGAATACATGGATATATTTCCTTAAGAAGAAATATGAAGTCTTTGACAGGTTTAAATAATTTAAGGCTCTAGTGGAAAACCAAACAGAGAAGAAGATAAAGGTGTTGAGGATAGATAACGGTGGAGAGTTTTGTAGTAAGGAATTAGAAGAATTTTGTAAGAAGTGTGGCATAGCAAGGCAGAAGACTACTCCATACACACCTCAGCAAAATGGAGTTGCAGAAAGAATGAACAAGACGTTGATGGAAAGGGAAAGAAGCATGCTCAGTGGTGCCAAGTTAGGATGGGAATTCTGGGAAGAGGCGATGGAGACAGGATGTTACCTGGTCAACAGATCACCTTCATCAGCGTTGGAGGATAAGACTCCACAAGAGGTATGGACTAGTAAGAAACCCTCTCTTTCACATCTAAGGGTATTTGGATGTGATGCATATGTACATGTTCCAAAGGAGAAAAGAACCAAGTTGGATAGTAAATCTGAAAAGTGCATATTTATTGGGTATAAGGATGGTTTAAAGGGTTATAAGCTTTGGAACCCAATAACAAGGAACGTTGTGTACAATCGAGATGTGGTGTTCAGAGAGGTAAAATGTGTTATTAAACATGAAGTCCAACCAAAGGAACCTGAGAAGATAGAGTTTGAGCTTAAGGAGGAAGAATCAGATTCTACAGCAGAGGAGGAATTAGAAGATGAAGAGCCACAAACTCCGGGTGTGAGAAGATCAGTTCGAGAAAGAAGACAGCCAAAAAGGTATAGTCCATCTGCTTTCTGTTCAAATTTTTCTTTATCTGTTACTGATGATGATCCCAGAACTATGAAGGAAGCAGTAGATTCAGAGGATGGAAAACTCTGGAAAGAGACCATGGTTGATGAAATGGCATCTTTGGACAAAAATGAGGCTTGGGATCTGGTGGAGTTGCCAACTGGAAGGAAACCAATTAGCAGCAAATGGGTGTTCAAAAAGAAGACAAATGCAGAAGGAATGTGGAGAAATGCAAAGCTCAGTTGGTAGCAAAAGGTTATTCCCAGGTGCCAGGAATTGATTTTGGTGATATTTTTTCTCCTGTTGCCAAGGTAGCTTCTATTATATTACTTTTATCTGTTGTTGTTGCTTTTGATTTTGAGGTAGAACAGATGGATGTGAAGACCACATTTATTCACAGGGATCTGGAAGAGGAGATCTACATGAAGCAACTTGAAGGTTTTGCGGTGAAGGGTAAGAAAGAAATGGCATGCAAGTTAAAGAAGTCTTTGTATGGGTTAAAACAGTCACCAAGGATTTGGTATCAGAAATTTGATACATTTATACGGGGACTTGGCTTCACCAGAAGCAAAGCAGATCACTGTGTGTATTTTAAATTAATTGATGACCGTGTTATTTATCCGGTCTTGTATGTGGATGATATGTTGCTAGTTGGAAATGACAAAGAAATTATACAGGATTTGAAGACCCAATTGTCCTCCAAATTTGACATGAAAGATCTTGGTGCTGCAAACTATATTTTGGGCATGGAAATTAAAAGAGACAGGGCAAAGAGGAAGCTCTGGTTAAATCAGAGGAAGTATGTTGAGACAATACTTCAGAGGTTTAATATGCAGGATAGTAAACCGGTGAAGGTTCCTATTCCTGTAAGTGTGAGGTTATCTGCTGAACAGTGTCCCAAGACACAAGAAGAGGAAGAGGACATGTCCCGTGTTCCATATGCAAGTGCAGTCGGTAGCCTGATGTATGCAATGGTCTGTACTAGACCATACATTGCACATGCAGTGGGAGTATTGAGCAGGTTTATGTCAAAACCAGGGAAGGAGCACTGGACAACAGTGAAGCGGGTTTTCAGGTATTTGCGTGGCACTAGTGATTATGGTGTGTGCTACCAAGGAATACTAGGATTGGACAGAGTGTTGGATATTCATGGCTTTGTTGATGAAGACTAGGCTAGAGATATGGATCAGAGAAGATTTACAAGTTGGTATGTGTTTAACCTATTTGGAGGTGTAGTCAGTTGGATAAGTAAGAAACAATCTGCAGTGGCACTATCAACTACAGAGGTAGAATACATGGTATCCACTCATGCAAGCAAGGAAGTAGTTTGGTTGCAGAGATTGTGTTCAAGTATGGGGTTAGTACAGGGAGCTATAAGGATAGACTGTGACAGCCAAAGTGCAATCTTCTTGGAAAAGAACCCTGCATATCATTCAAAGACAAAGCACATTGATGTTTAGTATCACTTTGCGAGGGATATGATAGAAGATAAAAAGGTGTTGCTAGTAAAGGTGGACGCTTTGAAGAATACTGTAGATGCATTGACAAAATATGTGAGCTCTAAGAAGTTCTCTTGGTGTAGAGAAACAATGGGCATTGCAGCGCTGGGTAAATGACTAAGCTCTCTTATGGCCCCCTGTGGAAAGAAAACAACAAGTGGGAGAATGTTGGGTTGTGTTATATTCTTTCTACGACTAGCCCACGTAGTTAACCGGGGGGTTCGAGGGGGGGTGGAGCCCCCCCCCTTCGTTGCGCCAATTGCATAGTGGGGGGGTCACAAGGGGTTTGAGGGGTGCGGGTAGCCCCCCTCTATGGGGTCCGGTTAGCCCCCCTTTTTGGACCCTATATTAGATTGGGCAGACCTACCTATGGTTTTGTGCATGATTTTCGCACATGGTTTTGGTTGCGATGGTTTTCGGTCCATGGTTTTGGATGCAATGGTTTTCGGTCCATGGTATTGGATGCTTCGGCATGTATAAATATGTATTGTAACATTGAAAGGAACGTAATGAAAAATCAAGATGGTAGTCTCGGTTTTGGGATCTAGGGGAAAATCTCTATGTATATGTGTTTTATGTGTTATGCTCTTGCATTGTTTATTTTCTGTGTCTTAGAATTCGTATGCAGGTAATTTCTGTACCCTGAGTTTCCCAATGAGTTCCCAATGAGTAATTTCCAATGAGTTTCCCAAGATCTATATCCTTGCATTCCATAGATTCTAACCATATTTCATGCTTCCTTATGATGATGTACTGAGCTCTTGCTTCTAATGCTTCTATGATGCCTTGATGCATCCCATTTAGTGAATCATGACAACCATATCTTACAACGTAAGACTTAGGAACTTGAAAAGAACTTAGGTGAGGAACACTATCTCAGTGATAGTAGAGATCTCTTACTTCCTCTATCTTGGACTTCTTCTTTCCAGCTTCCTCCACTTCTATGGTGATATGAGATTCTTCTCTTCCTCTTTTGTTGTTGTCCTTCTTGATTTTAGGACAATCTATTTTCTAGTGTCCATATTCTATACATCCATAGCATTGAATCTTAGCTATGTTATTTTTTCCTTTCTAAGAACCAAATTTTCCTCTTCTAGCAAATGTTTGAATCTTCCCATTTGATTCTTCAACACTTTTTCCCTCAACATGTCTTCTTCTATCTTGCATGGAGACCACAAGTTGTTGAATTGGATAGCTTTCTTGTCCTCGTAGATATTTGATACGAGGTTACCTTGTTCATTAGTTAGTGCATTTAGAACAATGGAGATCATTTCCTTATCCGATATCAACTCTCCCAGATCTTGAAGTTGAGATCTTATTTGAGATGCTTTTGAGAGACATGACAATATCCCTTCATCCTTTGATACCTTCAATTTGTGTAGATCAAATATAAGTGATATGATCTCTCTTATGGCACTTTCAGAGAATAGTTCTACTAGTGTATCATATATATCTTTATATGTCTCCAGCTCAGATATATAGAGAATGAGGGGATACTTGACAGACTCCATAAGAATATATTGAGCCCTTAGATCCCTTTCCATGTATTCATATAGTGCTTCTCCTTTGGATGGTTTGGAGACCTTTCCATTGACATGATCAATAACTTCATTTTCTTTGAGGACTATATCTATCCTCCTTTTCCATGCAAGGAAGTTAGATGACCCAACCATCTTATAGATCTCCTTGCAAAATGAAGTCATTTTCGATAGATTAGATTATAGAAGAAACGATACTTACTTGACAAGTGAAGATAAAATCTTCACCTTGATCACTTTGATGATGATTGATAAAGATGTATTAATTCCTCTTAGATGATCTTATTCAATAGTAAGGACCTTGATTCGAAGATCTCTTCAACTTGTCCTTCTTTTCTTGATGATTATCCCAAGACTTATTTGTAGACTCCTTGTTTGATCTAGGGTTATAATGCTTCCTTTTAAGATCTTGTCTAAAAGATGATCTTTGCTTTGATTCCTTTCTCGAGATTTGATCCTTGAGCATCCCTTGATGAGGTCCATTTCCTTGACTTAGTCACCTTAGCTCTGATATCATGTTGAGAAATCTAGGGCATCAAGTATTAGATGATTTCTCTCAGAGATAACAGCTTGTGAATACTTTTACTTATTAGATTATATTATTATTGTGTTCTTCTTTCATCAAACAATTACCATGCATAAACAATAAAGAGACAAGAGACACAAAATGTAGGCTATTTGCCAGGGCCAAAACCTCTCCCACTTGAGAGGAAAACACGCACAAATTCTTCTTCTTATAGAGACTTTAATTGACGAATACCGATACCAAGACCCTTGACTTATTTTCCACTCCAAAACCAAGACATAAATCCTCCTTGATGATATTCTTCTTGCAATGATCAAACCTCTACTTCTTCATCCTTGTTAACTACTCTTCAGAATTTCGGTCCCTTGGTTCAGCACTACACTCCTTGGTTCTAGTTCAGAAATCCTTAGCACATTAGCTTGAACAATTTTTACCTTATATCTTATTCTCTCTAGAAGTATACTTCCTCCTTTTAACTCAACTTCCCTTTTACTTGTCCTTCACCCAACTTGATTACCTTTTGATACTTGTAACATTCTCAACCTCCTTGTTGCAATAGACAGATATGTATCTTCGCATGTATGGAGGTCCCTTAGCCCAAAGAAGTCTCAAAATAATGTTGGAACACTTTGTAATTTTGTCCTCTCTCCTCTCTAGTTCTTAGGCTCCTTCTTTGTCACCTTCGCACCGCTTAACGTCATACTTGCTTCACTGAAAATATGTCCTCTGAAATTGGTGTGAGCTACCTATTTATAGTTTTTGGAGCCTATAATAAGCCGACTTGAAGGAGGTGTCTTTGCCTAGTCTTTCTTATACATTTTATGACTCATATAAAATTGTAACATGCCTAAGAAGGGTCCTTCATACATGAAATTGACTCAATATTGACTTTTATGACTAGATGACAAAACCTAGAGGCTCTCAATCGAAGCCATAAAAAAAAATTCCCTTGCTCATGAAACCCATGAGACAAGTATTACAATAATAATTTTATTTGTATTCTTTACATAAATCACAATTACAAGTCATTATCAAGACTGAACCTAGTTACACTTTTCAACACCCCAATGTACATGTTCCTGAGGTCCCGAAAGATCAAATTTCCATTGAATGAATATATAAAAAAAAAAAAAAAAGTGGAAATTTCCCTGAATGTTGAATTTACTACATGTTCTGGCTCAAGGGCCCAAGGCCCTAAAACCTTTAGTTCTCTTTAATAACCAACAATAGAGAACAGGTGTCCATGATATCAAAATTATAGATTTATAAGACAAGAAAGGGACAAGGCCCCAACCCAAATTTCTCATAGTTTATCGATGTTGCACAAGGAGAAATATACCAAACACTCCAACTTAGTTGACTTCTTCTAAGTTGGTTAAACATATTCAGAAGCATGTGATTTATCAATTAACTCAACATGATGTTATTTGACAACACAATCCAAACATTCAGTAAATTCATAGAAATGCAGTATATCGTTCCAATCATGACCATAACAATAATATTCATAGTTAACACATTCATTTACAATCATAAACACACAAGGGATTGCACTAGTCATAAACATAAAAAGGAACATCACATTCTATAATTCAAATATACATAACTAATTACACTAATTTGTATGTTTCAAGATGGTTGACAACTGAAGGAGGGACTTCAACTCTCCACCCAACCATAAGCCAACTACACTGCAACTTTCTTACAACTGACCACCCCTGATTTGGATCCAAAGTTTGAGGGGATTCTTGATCAGATAAATTCACACCAAACACTTGATAAGATACCCACGAGATGAATTCCACTGTCCTGGTTGTTTAATAACTACTCTCTAGTAGTAAGAATCACAATGACTCACTTACTTCTATGAGTTCATCACAAGGCTTCACCCAAAGTCCAAATGGGCTATTTCTCATTTCCATGAGATGTAATCCATTGTGTAGGTGATTTCACAACTGTGTTTTTGTAGAAATCACCACAAGGGTATTAAGTCCATTGTAGATTTGATTTAAAAGTTCTTCCAATAAGAACCACAGTGGTTCAGATTACCCTATTCAAGTTATTTAATATCCATACAATAAGCACAAAGTGGTTTAACATCCATACAACAAGCACCACAGAGATTCAGTCATCCACAAAGCTTCCCACTGACCATTAATCTTAAACAAAAAAATTAGTGACCTAGAAAACACATCAATATAGGGATTATACTCCTAAATCACTGAGCATTGGGCTCAGTCACATCTCTAACATTACTCATTAATGATTCTGTTCCACTAGTTCTTTACATTCAACTCTACGACACTCTCTACAACCAATGTTTTTAATCATGACTCTTCTTCTATCTCTCTACTCTACTATCCCCTGTAACTGAGAAAGTTCTCTCTACTCACATTATTTCCCAATATCCTTCTTTTGTATCTCTTCACCATTATATCCTCTCTTTTCTTCTTTAGGTAGTGGGTCTCCTTGCCTCAATCCATGAGGGGGATGGGGATGGGTGTTGTCATTTGCCAATACACCTCAGTCTCATAATTTCAATTTTGTCAGCATGGTGGTTGGGTCAGTCAACAAGGTGTTAAGGAAATTTAGTGTGGTTGGCTATGGCGTATCCATGGTATGAAATATCACCCCACCAGTCCCCCAGGATTTGGATTCATGTTTCCCACTCCTTCAATTAGCCACCAATTAATTTCACATTAAATTTTCATGTGTTTAAAATCAATTATGTTGGCCAATCATGGATCCCACCTTGGAACTTACCCAATCATATTTACACATATGGGGTGAAATGAAAATGGTTGTTATAATACCTAATGGTATTAATTTGTCCTCTATTTAGCCTAGAGGAGATTCTCTGAACCCACCCCTCTTCCCTACACAACTCAAAGTGATGAATCATCATGATCTAGCAATATGAAATCCTTTCTAATGGTGGTTTGATATGGTGCAACAAATGGAGAGTCTACAACCATGATGGAGGTACCAAGCCCTTAAGGTTTGATCTATTCCCATGCATATTCATTCTGACACATAATGTTCTTTTATCGTCACCTCATTAATCCATGCAACTCTAAAACCCTCAAGACGCCAATCTTCAAATGATGTAAGGGGTCGATGAGGTTTCCAATGTTGATAGCATTCTCTAGGGCTTCATGATATGTTATGTCTACAACTATCACCCTCCCTCGACAAAAATAAATAAAAAGGAATAAATAAATAAAAACATATTTAAACTTTCGAAATTAAAAAAAAAAAAAAAAATGTTTGAAAAATAATGATATGGAATATAAAACAATAATATTTAATCAAATATAAGATAGAAAAAATTATATATTAAAATTTTAGGATATTTTCAATTACTAATTTAAATTTTGAAATTTTCAAAAAGTTATAAAAAAATTAATACTTAAAACTTATAATTTATTGAAAATATTAAAGGTAAATAAATAAAAGAAGGAAAAAAAATTGTCACTCAAAATAAAGCATAGATCTATTTTAAGTGAGGATCTATCAATCAAATCTTCTAGGGTGCAAACATCCTTTAGAATGTAAAATTTCAAAAAATGTTTGTTTGCACTCTCTCTCTCTCTCTCTCTCTCTCTCTCTCTCTCTCTCTCTCTATATATATATATATATATATATATTACACATTAACTCTTTGCTAAGCCTAAAAATAATTTCACATTTCCTTCATTTTGAAAAACAAAATAATAAAAAATTTTTTTTTTTTTTTTTTTTTTTTTAACTGAAACGGTTGTTTATTTTATTGATATGTTAGAAATAGATAGGGACTTTGCCTAGGCAGCCCTGCTTACATGATTGAAATCCTTCTTTTGCTTCCTTTGGAAAGGAGCAGTTCACAAGTGATGAAAAAGAATTTCCCCGTTTACATTTAAGATTCCTTTGTTGAGAGTGCTGCCCAAGTTCGCCATACGATCTGCTTCCTTGTTGGAGTTTCTGAGTATATGATAAAATTTGCATGAGTCAAAACTCTGTAGAACCGTCTTCAGTCTATCCAATATTTTGTTGAGCCCTACATTGTTGAAGTATTCCTCTCTGATTAGTTTTTTGATTAAAATTTCTGAGTCTCCGAAAACTTGAATATCTTTAGCACTTTTCTCTCTTGCAATGTGACAGGCCTTTAGCAGCCCCAGAATCTCCGCTTGGTTGTTTGTTTTCTCTCCGAGACCCCATGCAAAGGAAACAGTGGAGAGCCCTTCCACAAAGTAGATAACCCCGCCAGCACCTGCTGCTCCAGGATTCCCTTTGGACGCTCCATCAAAGAAAATGGTAGTTACATTTTGCGCCCTCCACCAGCTTTGAAAGATGTCATCAGTCTCTCTTTTTCTCCATTCCAGGTTTGCTTTCAGGGGTGAGGTTCTATAATTTCGGGGCAGCGGATCTATAGCAAGCCACCTTTTTTCTTCTGGCCTGAGTAGGGGGTCTTCTTTGTTATATTGCTGCTGAGCCGCTTCCAACAGAAGGGCCTTAGCTTTTGCTGCAACCTGATGCGGGGAATACTGCGTTTCTTTGAAGATCTGCTGATTTCTGGTTAACCACAGTTGCCAGCAAACAAACTTTGGCAACGCTATCCATATCCTGCGCCAAAATGACTTGGGGAAGATGCCTTTGGGGTAGCTAGCACACCAAGTCGCGAACAGCTCAGAGACAGAGGTTTGCTGTGGGAGGGAGATCTGGAATTCGTCGAGAAGAAGTCCCCACACCTTCTTGGCAAAGGCGCATTCAAGAAACAAGTGCTGGGCAGTTTCTGACTGACATCTACAGAGAGCGCATCTATGGGGCCCTTCAAACTTTCTTTTTGTCAGATTGTCCCCTGTCAATAACTTGTTGTGTACCAAGGTCCAGAAGAAAAAATTTATTTTTGGTAGCGCTAATGGCTCCCAAATCTGCTTCCAAAAGGCTGGAGTATGTTGGCTGATCCTTTTTCCCTGCAGAGACTTATATCCTTCTGCTGAGGTGTATTTTCCAGACTTACCCCAACCCCATCGATCCTTTTTGAATCTGCTGTCTGGGGTGGCGTCTTCTAACAGGTTCTCAAGCTGGATCTGTTGATCCTTTAGGCGCTCAGGGACTCCGTGGAAGTCCCATTTTAACCATTCTCCACGTTCGTCCCAACTTGCCAGATCATATACTCTGTTAACTCCTGCTCTTTCCAGCCAATTTCTTAGCTCTGCAATATCCTCTCTTTCCGCCAGCGGATCTTTCCCCATAATTCGATCCTTCCAAAGTTGTGTGGACTTACCATTTCCGGGTATTCTGTACATGTGTTTTTTGAAGAATTCGCTGCTCTTGCAACATAGCCTCCATACCTGCGAGCTGGCCGCTGTGGACTGTATTTGCATTTTCCTTATCGCTTCTTTGTCTGAGTATTTTGACTGTAATATTATGCTGATTGGATGTGAGGGGTCGCTTACTATTTTCCACAGCAGTTTGCCGCCCAACGATTTGTTGATAAAGGAGGGGTCCCTTATTTGAAGACCACCCTCATCTATTGGCCTCTTGACCGTATCCCATTTAACTAAGTGCAACTTTTTTTCATTTCCTTTCCCGCCTTGCCATAGGAAGTTCCTGATCAGGGTTGCTATCTGGTCCGTGACATATTTGGGGGTGAGGAGAAATGCTGATTGATATATGGGAAGAGCTGACAGCTGCGTTTTTATAAGAATGGATTTGCCTCCTTTTGTTAACCAATAACCGCCCCAATTTGTGATTTTGGATTTAATTTTGCTGATTATATGAGTCCAAAAACATCTCTTGTTCGCTCCAGAGGAAATGGGAAGGCCAAGATATCTGAAGCTGTCCCACTTGGCCTGGCCTTTGAACCCGAGTATCCTCGAAATGTTGGTGATCTCTTGTTGTTCCGCGTTCCAACTGTATATTTCACTTTTGCTCTCATTGATAAGAGCTCCAGTCACCCTGCAGTAACTTTTCAGTACATTGTCAAATGCTTTCGCTATTCTGGTAGAAACACCTCCGAGGAGCAGAGAATCATCCGCGAAGAGGGCATGATTTAAGGGTGTTGATACCTCGGAAGGTTTGAGACCCGGGAGGGAGCCGGCGGATTTTTCAACTGCTAACTTCCTGCTTAGAGAGTCTGCCATGAGAATATACAGGAAGGGAGAGAGAGGGCATCCCTGCCTAATGCCCCTTTGAGCTTGGAAGAAGTTGGTGGGACGTCCATTGACAAGAGGGGCAATCCACGGGGTTTCTATGCATGCTTTGATAAGCTGGACAAAGTGCTGAGAGAAACCAAAAGAGAGCAGGACTTTGCATAGAAACAAACGATTTACTCTATCGAATGCATTTGCCATATCGAGTTTGATCAACATACCTTTCTCGCCCCGTTGTTTGCTTGAGTGAATGGTCTCTTGGACCTGAATGACATTGTCCATAATATATCTGCCTTCCACAAATCCGCCTTGGTTGCTGGAGATCAACTTTTTGAGCAAAGGCTTGAGTCGATTTGCTAGGAGCTTGGCTATGATTTTGTAAGAAGCGTTACACAACGATATTGGCCTGAATCTTGCAAAGGTTTCTGGATTGGATTCCTTTGGGATTAAAGCTAGGAAGGTGGATTTGATACCTCCTCCTATTTTAGCTTTTATCATAAATCCTTTGATCATTTTGAGGAGATCAGATTTGATAACTTCCCAGCATGATTGATAAAAATGGATAGAGAATCCATCGGGCCCAGGGGCCTTATCGGCTTCCATTGACCAGATCACTTGGATGACCTCCTCGGTTGTGATAGGTCTGCATAGGACTGTATTTTCTTCATCATTGACAAGCTGGGGAATATTAGAAAGGAAGTCATTGGTTTCCCCTTCTTCAGCTTGAGTTCCAATATTATATAAATTCCTAAAATGTGCTTCAGCTGCGGCTTTCACCTGGTCAAACCCTTTGCAGACCTGTCCCTCCATGGTTTTAATTTCCGCTATATGGTTCCGGGATAGTCTAGCTCTGTATTGTTTGTGGAAATAAGAAGTGTTCCGGTCCCCTGCCTTTAGCCATAAGCTCCTAGACTTTAATCTCCAATACTCTTCTTCAGCTCGGAAGGCTTGATAGGTAGAGCGTTGTGTTTTGACTTCCTCATCCAGAAGCTCAGCTGTAATATCTTTATTCTCCATTTCCATTTGCATTGAGTGCAACCTCTGGGTTGCATCTTTCCTTTGGTTGGTTGGATTGGGTGCAGGCTTTTTAATCCACTCCTTCAACGCCTGTTTTGTTGCCTTCAACTTCTGCTCCCATATGTAGCTGGGAGAACCTATGATGGGCTTGTCCCATGCATCTTTCACTGTATCGAAAAAACCCGGCTTCTCAATCCACAGAGGGCTGAATCGGAAGGGAATGGGGCCCAAATCTTCCTCGTCCTCTAATAGCAGCTGTATTGGCTTATGGTCCGAGGTCAATTTGGGCAGAATTTTGGTGCTGGCGATCTTTTTGTTCAACAAGAGACCGCTTTGGATCATAAATCTGTCCAGCCGGGCAGAGATTTGTTCCGACCCGACCCGGTTATTCGACCATGTATAGAGTCCATGTACTGGAGGGAAGTCTAAGAGATCCCAGTTCTGTACGATCTCCTCCACCGTGGCCAGCATGGGATCTCTGGAACTGGAGCCTCCCCTCTTCTCCTTTGGCTTCAGAACTATATTTAAGTCACCCGCAATGATAATATTGTTTGGAGACTGCTGTTCTAGGTAAGTTGATAAAGAATACCAGCATTCTCTTTTTTCTGCATAATTTACCGGAACATATAAATTGAAGAGAGAGACATTCAACTTACTTACTTTGTGCGTCAAATCTGTGTAGATCCAGTGCTGAGTTTCATGGTGTTTATTGAGCTGGAATGTGCTATCTGACCAAAGAGTGGCCAGTCCTCCGGAGGTTCCCCTTGCGCTAACTGCCTTGCCTGTATTTTTGTTCCATTTTAGTCTACTGGTTTCAAGAAGGGAATGCCCTTCAATTTTGGTCTCTTGGAGCATGAGGATGTCTGTGGGTTCAGCTTTAAGAAGATCCTTAACTGCTTCTAGTTTTGCAGGGCTCCCCAACCCTCTACAGTTCCAAGAGACAAATTTCATTATTTACCTGTTGAGGGGGTGGGACCTCCCTTGGAAGGTCTCGGCCTGGTGTTCCGCCCAATGGACATTTCTATGGTTGCTTGGCTCCCTTGGGTTTTAAGTCTCTCGGCCTCTTCTTCTCTCTTTTCTTTCCGGGATTTCCTGCCAGCTCTTTTGGTAGGACGCTCGTAGGCTTCATCTTCTGATGTTTCTGAACTTTCTATTGCTTTTTTCCTTGTTATATCTGCATATGAAGGGTTGGGCGAACTGCCCTGAGTGGCTTCGACCTGCTTTTCTTTCTCATTTTCTTTACTTGGAGGGGGGCTTTCTACATGCACCAGGTCTTCATGCTCCAGATCTGTTGGGTTGATCTGTGCGCTTGATGTCCCTTGTACATTTGCTTCCTCTTCTTGGATGATTTTGGAGCTGCTTGGCATCCCTGTTTCCTCTTCCTGGATGGGTTTTGAGCTGCTTGTCATCCCTGTTATCCTTCCTTTGCTAGGGCCTTTTTTTGGATTTGTTGTCTTCTGAACTAGGGTCCATTGTTCCTCTTTTTGTCTGTCTGTTTGCTCTTCTGCCTTCTTCTTACAGTGCTTCGCGAAATGTCCATGTTCGTGGCAGTGTCTACATTTGAACGGAAGCTGTTCATAGTCCAGTTCTTGGATGTGCTCCCAGCCTGCTACTGTAAGTTTGATTGCTTCTGGTAACCCCTCCTCCAGATCGACTTCAACACATATTCGAGCGCATGAATACTGATCTTTTCTTGCAGCTCTGTCAATGTATTTACCCAATGCATTGCCGATGTTTTCAAGGGATTTTTGGTTCCAGCAATGGAGAGGCAAGTGGGGAAGTCTCACCCATACCGGAACTGCTGAGGGGACATCCTGGGTAGGGTCGAAGTCTGGGGACCATTTATTCAGGTACAGGCCTTGCGGTCCCATAAAATATGGCCCATTTCTGAATATTAGGCTTCTGTCTTCCGGATTATCGAACACAAAGACGAAGTATCCTTTCCCGACGAAGTAGCTTTTCACACCCTCCTTGATCAGGGGGCTCCAGTTTCTCTGAGCCCAATCTTCTACTGACTTTGGTGAAGGCCAGAGGCCTGTGAACTGTCCAATAAGACCTCTCTCTGCCAGGTTTAGTGCTGCTTTACACGTCTCTTCCTCTGAAAGGGCGACTGTGGGGATCTTATCCATCCTCTTGATGAACTTTTGCTGAGCCACCGATGGGGCTCTCTTCGAGCAGGCTTCGATCATTGCTTTGAATGCCAGGACCTCCGCAGGGGGGGAAGCCGAGCCCCCATTGGAGTCCATGTTCTCCGATAAAGAGATCCTCAACCTGAACGCAGGGTCGCAGCAGCCTCTGAGGCGCAGATCTGCGATTTAGCAGGAGGGAGCAGGCCCTCTGCAGCAGCCAGGGGCCGGACGGCCAACAGCTTTGCGCAGCGCCGGCTAGGTCAGGGCCGCAGCCAAAATGAAAGGAATAATAAAATGTTTTAACTATAACAAATTTTTTTAAATTACTTTATATAATATATACATAGTTGACATTGAAGTACTTTACTCGTTATGGAAATTGGAATATTCTTTATATGGTCTAGTTGTTCACACTAAAATGTTTTTCTTTTTGTTATTAGTATATTGTTAAATAGATGTCTCCCTTATATTGGGAAGTACACAACATGTATATATGGAAGAGTAATACTCTCTCTCTCTCTCTCTCTCTCTCTCTCTCTCTCTAAAATGCTACATGTGAGCTTCATATTAAGCATTAGAAGAATTATACATTTCCCTCATACCTTGAATTATAATGCACGTATCAAGAAATATCTCAAGTAAGAAGTAATTGAAATCTTTTACTTTTAATTTTTATTATTTTTCTTTGTATAACAAGTTGATATACAAAATATTAATTATTATGATATAAAAAACTTTTATACAAGGTACTTATTAGTCCAAGACATGAATCTAATTTCACTTTTGACCACTATTAGTTTAGCATTTACCAATGCAAGTTATAATGTTTAATTTTGAAAAAAAAAAAAATCCAAACATCTCATTGGACCATAACTTTGAAGGTCTTATTGCATTCTTTGTGCCATGTAGATAACTCTCTCATTTTTTTCCCATAATTTATGGATGTAGTTTCAATATCTATGCCAATTTTTAAATATTTGTGTAATGATTTTTCATTGTTAAGCTTCATAGGAAAACCACCTAAAATTAAAATCCTTGAAAATAGCTCATACTCATGTAAATAACCTATTTACCATCACTTAATTCCCACAAAACTTAGTAGTGGTTACTAGCCACCAAAAATTTATGCAAGTCCTTAACATAAACAATTTTCTTTATTTTATATAAAGTTTTTAAGGATATAAAAAATAATAATATTTTGTTCATATATTTAAAGAAACATGAAAAGGAAAAGAAGCTTCCCCCAAACAAATAAATTAAACACATATACTACATGGCTCATTCAACACATATACTACATGGGTAGTTGAGGAAATTATGTCCAACACCCCTCCCCTTAGAATTTTAGAATCTAAATGATTGCCATAACCATTTGGATGTAGATTTTGCTTTTGGTTTTGTCCTTATGTTTCCGACTATTAAATTGTAGTTAATGCAAGAAAGGAAGAAGTTTGGTTGCAGAGGTTGTGTTCAAGTATGTGGTTAGTACAACGAGCTATAAGGATAGACTATGATAGCCAAGGTGCAATTTTCTTGGAAAAGAACTTTGCTTATCATTCAAATACAAAGCACATTGATGTTTAGTATCACTTTGTGAGGGATATGGTTGAGGAAAAAAAGGTGTTGATATTAAAGGTGGACACTTTGAATAATACTACAGATGCATTGACAAACTTTGTGAACATTGAGAAGTTGCATCAAGGGCAGTGGTGGGATCATGAGGGGGGTTGGGGGCAGCCCCTCCTGTCAGGGGGTTTGCAGGGAACAGACAAGGTCTAATCTCAAATTCTGATCAAGAATGTGAGCAGCTTTCCAATCAAAATCATTCTCTTCACCATTGCCAAAGTAGCAGGCTCATCATCTCTACACCAAGCCTCTCAAGCAACCATGTTCTTGGTAGTAGAGTGCCTTCGACCCAAAGTATTCAATTGGTGCACAGAACTCTTGACTTGTATGAAAAAATAACTAAATTCAGTGACACTAGGGAAAAAAAAAACATTTTGGCTATGGTAGCATAATTTTCTCCTTCTTTGATAGAGTACCAGCACTCTAACCCAGAGTGTCTACCATCATCAGTAGTCCTAGAGATCTGAGGATGCCCAGATGGTTGAATCTAATCAAGCAACTAGGTGGGGGCGAGGTCACCCTAGCAGCATTCTATGATGTTGTCTTCCTTTGGTGGGAGGAACAGATCATAGCTATAGATGACTATCCCTATGCATCCATAGACTACCACGAGGATCTAGATCTAGCCCTTCCTGAGGGCGTTGCATGGGGTGAGATTGGTAAAAGAATTTAAATTTTATGTTATTTTATTTTTTTATTTTGAATATGATATTTAATTAGTTAAAAAAATCGTGAAACAAAAATATTACTAAATTATTTGATCATGATGCAGATGTTGGACCAGTAAGGCCTAAGGGTTTGCCTAGGCACATCCATCGTGGGAGAGATGTAGAGAGAGCAGCAATTGAGACCAAGAGATTCTTACATACAGTGCAAATGAACTTGGAGGGTCTAACTTGGCAAGTTCCAATGGCAACTATAGAGGACCTCCATGAGGGTCTTTTTGAGGCGAGTGGTAGGAGTACCACGAGAGTGGGTGCAACTCTTTCGAAGGATGGAAAATTCCATTGTCTTCTTCCGTGACGCACATCTAGGGCAGGGCCCGTAGAGATAATTTTTATATGACTAATCTCTTATGGACATGATCAGGTTTGAGCCCTAATTTTGTAGGACATTTGTCCACATTTTGTAGTATTTTGAACATATTATTCCTATCTATATACAAATAGTTTCTCGATTGTCTGATCATATATCCAAATGATTTCATGGTATTTTGATTTTAATGTGATGAATGATTAATATGCCAATATAACGCTTGATTATCTATAGAATCAGCAATTGAATTTTCTGATCGTGGAGGAATATGAAGGAAAGTAATAAAAATAAATTATCTTTGTAATAATCTCACTCTCAGAAATTGGTTATGTAATAAAGGATCTCTTACATGATATATGTTATTTAGTTGAGACATCACCACCTGTGAATCTAAATAAACTACTAATAATTCAATACCAAACGATATTGCTTCAGATGGTAAATTAATGACAGCACTATATTCAGTCATATTATTGGATACAGGACTGATACATGTACCTCTTGTGATTAACAACTAACCTAATGGATAGTGTATTACCCAAGTGGTGAAAACTAAGTTCTGAGTATGTCTACTAGCACCATCAGTGAATCCTAGATACACCAGAACACCCATTTACACCTTCCAAAGAAGACCAAAATACCACCCTCCCCACGAGACCCATAGAAATAAATAAACAACTATGTACAATAATTACAAAACAAAGCAAATTCTAGGTACTAGCCTAGGCATAATACTTCTTAAGATAGAGCTCATTTCTAGGCTCTGACAACACATTTTTGTTAAAATCAACCAACTCCTAGGCACCTTTCTTCAAGACCTTTCTAATGATGAATAGAACGTACCACATAGGTTTGAACTTATCTTCCCCCAAGGTGTCTTTATCTTGTTCATAGACCAGGACAAGGTCACCTTCAAAGAAAACCCTAGGACGCACAGTCTTGTCATATTGAGTTTTTACTCTTTTTATGAGCCTCGTTTATTGTTGTTTCATCTCGACACTACTCATCAAGATGTTCCAAATGAATAAGGCGTTGTTCAAGACTAGATGTGTTTGGAAGAAGTTCGACTACTAATTTAAGAGATGGAATCTCACATTCTATAGGGAAGATTGATTCCAAACCATAAACTAACTGAAAATGAGTAAAACCCGTCGCAATCTTAACCAACATCCGGTATGCCCAAAGTGTGGGATATAGCATGATGTTCCAGCTGGTTCTAGCTTTACTAATCATCCTTTGCAAGATAATTTTTAGAGATTTGTTCATGGCTTCAACTTGACCATTATCTTGAGGATCAAATGCTCTTGTCGGAATCCCAATTTTAAAGCCAATTCATACATCATCTTATTATGGAAATGACTGCCATGGTCAGTGACAATCTCCTTTGGAATACTAAAACAAAAAAATGGCTTGGTTGAAAAGGAAAAGAGTTGTTATCTCACAATCATTGGAAAAAGTAGGCATAGCTACGACCCACTTCGTAAAGTAGTGCACTGCTATGAAATATCTATATATCAAAACCTAAAATCATTAATATAATATGGAATAATATATAAATATATACTTTCTGAATTACATATATAAATAAATAGTTAATTAATTATTATACAAATTAGTTTCTTGTAAGGATTAATTCATTTTTGTTTTTTATAGGTCTATTAATAGGTTAGGGTCTTGTGAGTTATTTCTTACAATTTTTGTCTATGATATTAATAATAAAAGAAACTATCTTGCATAATAACTTATTAACTATTTATTTATATGTTTATATTAAATTCGGAATGTATATATTTACATATCTTTCCATACTATATTATTGATGTGATGTTTTTGATTTCATAATATACATATTCATTTAATTAGTATTCCATATTAGCTATTTTTAGGTTATTAATGATTAATGTTTGATTGAGTGATTACAATTTTTGGTGGTTAAAAAAAAACTAACCTCCATGTTAATTTACTAACCTTTTATTTATTTAATTATAATTGGACAGCTAATTTATTAATTTTCTTAATTTTTAATGCAAACTTTACTTTTATTCAAATGTTGGTAATAAATATAACAATAATTTTGGTAAAAATCATAACATTAATAACTTTTCCTCTCCCTCGGTCCAGTCGAGTTGGCCAGTCAAATTTAGTCGTTTCTCAGTCAAATTTCCCGGTCCAATATAGTTGTTTCCTAGTCAAATATAGCCTTTGGAAGATCTGCTCTCCATATTTAACCTATAGCCATGATTTGGTTCTTCAACTTGTCCTAACGATGAACCACACGCATTGGTTTGAAACGTGTTGACAAAAATATTACAATGTGATTTCCACCGAAATATTTCTCATTAAACTTGATATGGATCACAAAAGCTTAAATTCAATCATTTCTTTTTATCAATAGGGAATGGGTTCGGGACCCATTCAGTCAACGGAATGGGGTATATGAAACCCTCCTTAAGCATCTTTTCAACCTCAATTTTCATATTTGTTTCTTTCCTAGGATTTATCGATCGAAGCTTCTACTGTACAGGCTTAGCATTTTTGTAAGTCTTGATCTCATGTTGAACTATCGATGGATCAATTCTAGACATTTCCTCATAAGACCAAGAAAACACATCTCGAAAGTTTTTAAAGAGGTCAGATAAATCTGGATTTCTTCAAGGGAACATGCAGCTCTGATGAAGACATTTTCAATAATATTGGGATTCTTGGAGATGTTCATCGGAGTAGTTTCTGAAATATTGGACATATTACCTTCGGAAAAAATATATGTTCATGCCAAAGGATTTAAGATTTTGTAAACACTTCCAGTTGAAGAAGGACTGTAAAATTTTGATTCAAGTTAATGCAGGTCAGGGAGAAAATATGACCGATGATGCAAGTAATCCCACGGTCTTTCTACACCAACCATTACTTCTAGGATTGCCTCTTCAAATGGTAAGACTATATCAAGGCATTCCATAGCTGAAGTAGAGTCAAGAGTTCAGACCAGAGCCACAATTCCATCCACATCCTCTGATGAGAGAGGAATGGAATCGAAATCTGCATAATAGACTATAGATTGGTACTCAATTTCTGCCGCATATATAAGGTATGCCATTCCACCTACTTTCCCTTCCTCTAATGTGGCGGTAGAGGGGGGTAAGGGCCAAGGATCAGAAAAATAATGGGTTCTGAAAGAACCTCTTCGAGGAGTGACCTTGGAGGATGAAATAGCATTAATATGAGCAATAGGAGAAGGAAGATCAAAAGTACCCATCAATGAGGAATACATTCCAACTCCCAAATTATCCACAGGCTGCTTGGTATTCTTCACCAAGGGGACAAGTATAATCAAAAGATGCATTAGGATCATCAGGAGAATAAGTATTTTTATTAATCGTAAAAATTCTCCCTTCATGGGGGAAGCATAGGACGTGAAACAATGATGAAATAATACATTCATTGCATAAACCCAATTTCAACCCAACAATATATTATAATCCAAATTGGCATATCAACTATTTCTACCTCGACATTGACAACCTTTCCCCCAACACAGACGGGAAAGGCTGGAAGAATTCCATGAGGCATATGAGAATGACCATCGAATGTAGTAAGGAGAGTAGGGGAAGGAATAGCTTTCAGAGATATGATAGCCTTCCAACATGAAATCAAATATGGAAGTCCCATGACACATGTGGAAGTCCCTTCATAAACTATAGTTCTAAAGATATTCATTTTATAATATGTAGATTTTATCTGGAAATCCATGTGATGAGGGAGTCTCTTCTTATCATTTGACATATCAAATGTTATAACAAGAGATTTTTTCAAATCCACCGCTCCAATCGCTATGAGAAATACACTCCTTCACGCAGGACATGAATGGAGTACCTCTAACACTGACATCCTACGATCTTCAACAATAGAGTAGTTCTCGGCAGCCCTAGCATTGGGATTAATAGTTGAATGTTTGTAGAGCCTTTCGGAATCCTAGGTATAGGCTCAGCCACAGGTCTTTTAATATGGAGTGACTATGGAATATCAGAAGCAATCTTAGACTTATAAGGTTCGGATTCACCATAATCATGTAATCTTGTAGCAACATCAACATGGGACCTTACCATATAGACATTCAAGGTAGATTCCCCTTCCTGGTTTCCCCCTGTGGGGCTTCCAGTACCAACATTAGTTCCAGCAAACATTTGCTTCCCTTGGGGAAAATGGTTAGTCAACACAGCCTGGGAACTCGAAGAACCCTATTGAGCTAATAAGTGTTAAGCATCCTAAATCTTAGGGAAAATATGGGTAAGATGATCCCCACTACATAACTTGTATGAGAACTTTACTTTATTTTTAGATTCCTTCTTTCCCTCTCCAATATCGTTACTGTATCTATTGGCATTCCCTTTCCTAGCCTTATCTTTCCTCCCATTAGATTGTTTGTCTCCTTTAGGGTTCGAAGATTGGACAGCATTAATTGCTAAAGATTGGGAAGGCATAGGCACTGATGGCAATGCCTGTGCTGGAGAAGCATATTGTGGAGACAATTGTTGCAATTGATTTAGCATGTTAGTTGTGTTGCTACCGATCGGTCTTACAATTCCGTCGGCATGGGGTCCCAGCTTGGGTTTGGCTAGATCGATCTTCAATCAAGGAGCATCAGGAAAAATCTTATAGAGGACTCCATATTGAGAATATATAAGCTCTAATTGTTGGGCTCTGAAGATGGCTTGTTCTTCAGTGAAAACTTTGGAGAGCGACACATCCTTAGAAATTTCTGGCTGTAAATATTTCAAAAACCATTCGAGAAGGAACTCATTAGGGATATAGGCCTTAATGAGCCTCTTCCTTCTATGCCACTCTTGGATATGGTTAGAAATATGAGTTGCTTTGTCTTGTTTGAAATTAGCTAAAAGCTCAGTTCCATCATCATATCGAACATGCAACTGAAAATGGTTTAAAAACATAGTAGCCAGCCCGCCAAAAGTAATAAAGGTACCCCCTTTTAGCTCAATATACCATTTTGCAATGCTTCTAGTTAGGGTGCGTTGGAATAATCTTAACCTGATTAAATCGTCAACGAAGGTGTTTGATGAGCACCATAAGTGGAATGTGGTTATAAGATTAGCCAGATCTTCCCCAGACTTCCCTTCAAATTTAGGAATATAAAACGGATGTTTGGTGGGAACCGGAGGCCTAGCCGGATTGTATCGGATCAGATCGTTCATTAACTTCGAAATATCTAGCAAGTTTAAAGGTGTCAAGAATGATAAGAGCGGAGGAGCCAGAGAATTCCACCCACCAAAAGAAGAATTTCCGATATTATGAAAAGAGTATCCTGGATTTGGAGAGGCACCAGGTTTCCATGGATTTCTCATAGAAGGAGTTGAACCATAAGGAAATCCTTGTGGCCCAGAAGTATTTGGAGGGTATCCACCTCCTACCATAGGGTTACCATACATAAGATAGTTTCCACCTAGCGGGACATTGAAAGAAGGGGATAACCCCTGGTAAGGATTCCATGCCCCAACTAGAAGAGGAAAGACATGTAAGGTCCCAGCGGAAGGGAAGGGAATACTCCCCTGTTGACCAAATAAAATGGATGAATTCCCAACCCCTAACCCACTAACGGAAGGATTTGGCAATCCTTAACCTCCTTGGAAAGGATTAACATTCTGAATTTGTCCTAAGTTCAACAATGGATTGGAAGGAGGGATATAACTGCTTCCAAAATAAAAACCCTAAAAGGATGCTAAACCACTTGGCATATAAGTCATAGATGTGGAAATAGTAAATGGAAAGGTAGAGGGAACTAGGGGAATGTCACTAGGTGGCATCCCGAAAGGATAGCTACCAGTGAATGAAGTGAAAGGTTGGGTGCCCCCAATCGAAACTGGAATGGAGGTAGAGCGAACAGCTACTGTGCTAGTTGTAACAGTAGATGTAACAATAGTACCCCCTCCTACAACTAAAGGAGGGGTCTGCACACCATAAGTATCTGCAGCCATGGTTACGCCACTAACATTTGTCATCTGGAAAAAACAAGGAGATTGAATAGGTCTTGTTAGCTAGTGAATCGAGGTACGCACGTACGATACAACATACGGAAGATGAGAAGGAAGGGTTTTCAAAGTAGTCACGAGGGACTCAGGAATGTCTTCAATATCAATCTTGTCTTCCGATTAGAAGAGCACCCTAGCAAGGACTAGAGCGTTTCCATCCAAATTATGAACTGCACTAGGTTCACCCTATGAAATAAGAGCCCCTAAAGCTGGATTAATCTCTGTTGTGTCAGCTCTACTAGTTGAAAATCACCAGCAAAACTACACCTACGCCTTCGAGATGAAGGCTCGACACTCGCAGGTGAAATCCCACGAAGCCTCCTAGACGAACAAACCTGTTGATCAGCCACTTTTGAATGTTAAGAGAACTTTTTAAAAACTCAAAAAATAAAAACTTATGGAAATCTAGGAGTAGAGAGAACTCACTGAAAAATCCCTAAAGATACAACCCAACAAGTGACTTCCAGGGATTTCTGCTTTGGGTGATTAGGACTGGACACCAAAATACAAGAAAGCAAAGATAAGGACCTTCTGAAGATAGTTTGGGATAATTATGGCCCAAGTCTACCATCAAAAGTATCAGAAATAGTTACGTTGACCTCCAAACAATAGCCCTTGCTGATGCAAGTACCCAAGCTTTGCAAGGGCACCCTCTAGAAGTATTATGAAAGTGATACAATGTTTGTCTCAAGTACCATGGGTATCCCCCCCAGCAATCATCTGTGTGGTCCCTAGGATAGGAAACTAATGTCACCAGTTCGTAATCAGAAGCTAGGTGAAACAATCGTGGGCATAGGATCCAACAAGTAGGAGAGGGGGTATCTCTCTTTCCCTATATTCACTCATCCTCATGCTTAACTCATGTGTTAGAAGAGCTTTCTCGAACAACTTAACGAGACTAGATTTTGCACTCTTTAATCAACTTCTATGTTTCAGTTTAGAGTGGACTTGGAGAGTTTACTCTCTACACACCTATTCCAAGGCCCTAAATGCCCTAGACTACTTGATGTATCTATGACAAAAAGAAAAATCTAGTTCATATTAAATTAATCGCTTGTTGTTACTTAAGTCAAGGGTAGCAAAAGTGAAACTTACGATGTTCTAACACAAAAATAAATCAATAGAAAACTAGGCTACATTTGAAATGAAAAAAAAAAATTCTTCGATGAAAAGTGATCTCTACAGGGTTCTACAAGAAACCTATTAAAGCAAAAATTAATTTTCTCTTTTAAACATGCTCACACATTCATCATCTATCTAAAGATACTAAAAAAGAAATGTCATAAATGCAAACTACTTAATGCATACTAGAATGCCTAAGTGAAGTATTCTATGGAATGCTCTAAACAAATAAATGTGCTCTTTTAATATCCTAAAGTCAAAATTTGACCAAACAAGGAGAAACAAACATCCAAAAAAAATATCTCTCAAGCAAAGAAAATTCCAACTTCAAACAAAGATTCACACACTTGTTGATAAACAAAAAGATCAAAGAAAATAAAATAAAGGCAAAAAACAAATGTTTTTTCACTTTTTCCTTTTAAGTTCTTTGAATAAAAGATTCAAGAATAACAAAAAACTAATGACCTCAAGATAAAAAACAAGCAAAAAGACACCAAAGTTCACCGCCCATATACAATTACCGAAATTATAAGACCAACAAAAGGTAAAAAACACTTGAATGACACTATCTAAAGGACACACGGAAGATTCAGCAAACAAAAGATCTCAGAAAACCAAAATCTTTCACTAAACCAAAATTGCAAATATTTCTCAAACCAACAAGAAGAAACAAAAAGAGGCAACTTCAAGAATGAAAATGAAGCAATGAAAAGATTGGATCTTAAGGCAAGTTGAAAAACAACTCTTTGTTCCAGATGTATAGAACAGTCAGACACTTTACCAAAAGGTCTGAAATCCAAACTCAAAAGTACAAAACTTCACAAAATAGCAAACCCTAGGTTGACAAAATATTTTTGCAAAAAGAGATAAAGAAATTGACACCAGCAAGAAACCAAATCATTCCAGACTGAAAATGACTCTAAAAGAGCAGGAAAGCTAGGATACTTATCAAAACAGGAGGAAATTTTGGAAAATTCAAATTTTCCTAGATATATGAGACTATGTATCAGGATGGTCATGTGTGTACGCATCTGTGCATGAAGAAACTCACGTGTATGCGGGTTTCTTTGGAATAAACCGCATATGTACGCAACTGTGTACAAATAAAAATGCATATATGAAAAAAATAGGGAAAAATAAAAGTACAGGCCTGATCCAAAAGATCAGACTGCAAATGAATCAATGAAACTCGAAAAATCAAGAAAGAAGATAAGATATCCTAGATAAATAATAAAACAACCCTTCTAGGAAATACAAGACTACATTCCTCAACGGAGTCACCAATTCTGTTAGCGGGAGAATCCTCCCTTAGGTAAGGGTTAACAATCTCAATAGATCGAAGGAAGACTATCAACAAGAAGCACTCATTAAAATAAGAAAACTATTAAAACTACTAAAGTTGGGTTTGTGAAGAATACCCGAAGGTTCTACATTTGATGTCGATTCCGTAGGGTCCAAATCCTCTTCTCCCTCCAAAGTGTTCACAACACAAACTAGAGAAGCATATACATAGCAAGTAGTTCAAAGAATGTGCATATTAAACATGTTAGGTCATCAAGTATATATATATATATATATATATATATTAATTAGACATGAATTATGAAAAACATGAGATCACAACATTTCAGGAACAAGATAGAGCTTCTTTATTGATATCAGCAAATAGGAGTGGAAGAATACAACCAGATCCGACCACAGCACCAACGAACCTTCATTTGGATTTGTCCAGCCCAAGCCTCAAAGTTCACCTCTCAATATGTGCAAAAGTATATCATATAATGGAAGATGAACATCTCTGTAAGGAAGCAAAGGTTTCCTATGGTTGGGAGTGCAGGAGGCACAGGTAAAATTAGACTTGATCCGGGGACAAAAGGATTATAATGTCGATATCCTATCTCCTTCTTTGTTTTAGGCCTTCCCAGGAGGTGTATAAATATCACCAAAAATCATTTGATTCAATTAGGCCACAAGCTCCTATAGGTGGGCTTTTGGTAAAACCCATAAACCCCGCCCGACAAATAGGAAATATTTTTGTTTTCATATTTTAAATTATGTGCGCAGGTTTGGTGTTATGGTACCCGCATGTACACTTGATTTTATAAGGGCAGAGTCACATATCGAATTTAAAAAATTGTTTTTAAATAAATGACCAAGTCTTAATGGAAAGGACCATATAAGAGCATCATAACTATAGGAGTGTTGAATAATTCTATAACAAAAGGAATTTGAAGAGTTCTGTAAGAAGTGTTGTATATCACGACATAAGACTACTCCATACACACCTCAGCAAAATGGGGTTGTAGAAATAATGAACAAGACGTTGATGGAAAAAGGAAGAAGCATGCTCAATGGTGCTGGGTTAGGACAGGAATTATGGGTAGAGATGGTGGAGACTACATGTTACTTGGTCAACAAATCACCTTCAGTAGTGTTGGAGGATAGGACTCCACAAGAGTTATGGACTAGTAAGAACCCTCTCTTTCACATCTAAGGGATTTGGTTGTGATCCATATGTACATATTCCAAAGGAGAACTAAGAACTAAGTTGGAAAGTAAATCTGAAAGGTGCATATTCATTGGGTATAAGGATTGTTTAAAAGGTTATAAGCTTTGGAACCCAAAAACAAGGAAGGTTGTGTGCAGTCATGATGTGGTGTTTAGAGAGGTGATTGATGTTATTAAACATGAATTCCTACCAAAAGAACCTGAGAATATAGAGTTTGAGTTAAAGGAGGAAGAATCAGACTCTTCAGCAAAAGAGGAATTAGAAGATGAAGAGACACAAACTCCAGCTATGAGAAGTTTAGTTCAAGAAAGAAGGAAGCCAAAAAGGTATAGTCCATCTCCTTTTTGTTCAACTTTTGCTTTATCTATTATTGATGATGATCCTAGAAATGTCAGTAAGACAGTAGATCCAGAGGATGGAAAACTCTGAAAAGAGGTCATGGTTGATGAAATGGCATCTTTGGACAAAAATGAGGCTTGGGATCTGGTGGAGTTATCATCCGGAAGGAAACCCATTGGAATAAAATTGGTGTTTAAGAAAAATATGGATGTAGAAGGCAAGGTGGAGAAATACAAAGCTCAGTTGGTAGAAAAAGGTTATTCCCAAGTGCTGAGAATTGATTTTGGTGATATATGTTCTCCTATTGCAAAGGTATCTTCTATTAGACTACTTTTATCTATTGTTGTTGCTTTTGATTTTGAGGTAGAATAGATGGATGTGAAGACAACATTTCTTCAAGGGGATCTAAAAGAAGAGATCTACATGAAGAAACCTGAAGGCTTTGTGGTGAAGGGTAAGAAAGAACTGGTATGCAGGTTAAAAAAGTCTTTGTATGGGTTAAAACAGTCACCAAGGATGTTGTATTAGAAATTTGATACATTTATACAAGGACTTGGCTTCACCATAAGAAAAGAAGATCATTGTGTATTTTAAATTAATTGGTGATCGTGTTATTTATTTGGTCTTATATGTGGATGTATGTTGTTGATTGGAAATACGAAAGAAATTATCCAGGATTTGAAGACCCAATTGTCCTCCAAATTCGACATGAAAGATCTTGGTGCTAAAAACCATATTTTGGGCATGAAAATTAAACGATATTGGGCAAACAGGAAGCTTTGGTTAAACCAGGGGAAGTATTTTGAGACAATATTGCAAAGGCTTAATATGCAGGATAGTAAACCGGTGAAGGTTCCTATTCCTATAGGTGTAAAATTATCTACTAAACTATGTCCCAAGACACAAAAAGAGGAAGAGGACATGTCCCATGTTCCATATGTGAGTGCAGTCAGTAGCCGGATGTATGAAATGGTCTGTACTAGACTAGACATTGCACATGCAATGGGAGTATTGAATAGGTTTATGTCAAAACCATGGGAAGGAGCATTAGATAGTAGTGAAGCGGGTTTTTAGGTATCTGCGTGGCACTAGTAATTATGGGGTGTGCTACTAGGATTGGACAGATTTTTGGACATATGTGGCTTTGTTGATGTAGACTGGACTAGAAATCTGGATCAAAGAAGCTCTACAAGTGGGTATGTGTTTAACCTCTTTGGTGGTGCAGTCAATTGGATGAGAAATAGACAATTTGTAGTGGCACTATCAACTACAGAGGAAAAATACATGGTAGACACTCTTGCAACCAAGGAAGAAGTTTGGTTGCAAAGATTGTGTTCAAGTATGTGGTTAGTACAATGAGATATAAGGATAGATTTTGACAGCCAAAGTGCAATTTTCTTGGCAAAGAACTCTGCTTATCATTCAAAGACAAAGCACGTTGATGTTTAGTATCACTTTGTGAGGGATATGGTTGAGGACAAAAAGATGTTGTTGGTAAAGGTGGACACTTTAAACAATACTATAGATGCATTGACAAAGTCTGTGAGCACTGAAAAGTTGCATCGAGCGCAGCAGGGGGGTCATGGGGAGGCGGCAACCCCCCCTGTCAGGGGGTTTGAAGGGGGGCAGTTGAGAACAAAAATGTGTTGCTGGTAAAGGTGGACACTTTGAATAATACTACAGACGCATTGACAAATTTTGTGAGCAATGAGAAGTTATGTTGGGCACAGCGACGAGAGGGGTCAAAAGGGGGGTGGCAGCCTCCCCTTTCGAGGGGTTTGTCGGGGGTCAGTAGCCCCCCCACACAAGGCCTCAGGTAGCGACTCAGGAAATTTTTTCTAGACCCTATATTAGGTGGGAGAACCTACCTATGGTTTTGTGCATGGATTTCGCACATGGTTTTGGGCATGATGGTTTTCTACCCATGGTATATTGTATATATTTTCAAGGGAACTACATTATGTTATAATATAGGGTGTATGAATGCTTCGACATGTGTATAGATGTATTGTAACATTGAAATGAATATAATGAAAAATCAATCTGGTAGTCCCGTTTTTGGGATCCAGGGGAAAATCTCTGTGTATTTGTTTTGTGTTTCTCATCATTGTATATTTTCTATTTTTAAGAATTATTTTGCAGGTGATTTTTGTATAGGGTTAAAACCTACAACAAGAAAGAGAACTACAAAACATACCTAGCATAAACTAATATCTCTAATCAATTAGTCAAGAGGTCATTGAAATACATGAGCATCAAATAGACACAAGTATAGGAAAACAAAGCTTTTTGTATTAATGAAATGTAGGAGGAGATTACAACCCTTTTGCAATTCTTGACAATGTAGATATCTCCCACCAAAACCTATCCTTCCTTAGCCACAAAGCAAGCTTTCAATCACAACTCAAGGATAGCAATGGATCCTTAGGTAAAAAGTAGGAGTATGAGGGCATAGCTAAGAGTCTCTAAAATCCAACCCAAACTCTATCGGAGACAGTGAATTTATAGGGTAAATAGGTTAGTTTGTGTTTTAACAATCTAAGACTTAGATCCATATATGAGAGAGGATAAACTCTAGGGATAAGAGATAAGACCGATAGGAAAAGAGTTTGAGATCTCAATCAATAGTAAATGGTTAAAACCACCTTAGAAGCTTCTAGAAAGAGAAGTTTTGTAATTATTATTTTTTTCCCAAAATTATAGAACCATCGCACTTGCAACAAAGGCAACATGTGTTAGTCAATGTAGGTGCCCATTTATGCAACATGCAACCATTGCAAGTGGCATAAAAGACAAGGTGTGATGGGCCAAAAAATGAGTTTTTAAGTTGATACACCCATAATTCTTGGAATTTTTGGAGATATAATGCTTGAGGCTTTACAAAGGGATGATGACAAGTTGTCAAGGAAATTGATTGATCTGGTTTCCAAGCCATTTGAGTGAATGTGACAAAATGACCTATAACAGAGTGCCCCCTAAAGTACAAAGTTAGAAGCACTGGCTAATGACTGAAGTGCTTTACTTTTTGACAAGTCCACATCAAAAAAAGGTTAAGATCATCATCTGTTATAATACATAAGCATCATGGTATAATTTTTGAGGTAGGCATATGCATAATTAGTATATAATTCAATAATACATGTACAATGATCAAAAGTCACGTCCACTGATAACGAATGGTGGACCCATGCTTAGAAGACCTTTGGAATGATCACATCCATCATACTTTGTGATCTAGTATGAATCTTGAAATCGCAACCCGGATGGATGAAACTAGATTTGGGGTATTCTACCTTGTTCACTCAATAGTATGAATCTAACCATGTGAATAAATGAGTTGGAGTTAAACATGGTAGACACCATCTAATTACTAACCAATGATGTAAGTGGTTAACATATGCAAGAGGAACCACTGATAATGATAATGGATCTCAAGGTACTACAGTAAAATCTATGTGGTGTGAATGAATGAGCTAAAGTCAAGAACCACACAAAATCTTTCGATCGAAGGCCAATGATGAAAACCCGTTGCTAAAAGCGAGGAAACTTGCGATTTAGGTATGTAAATTCCAAGGCATTGTAGGAATTTTCTAAGTCAACTTCTTGGATAATGTGTTGATTTCGATAGGAAGTGACCCATTACATGAGGTCCTTGACGTATCCACCATCAATGATATGAAATGGGTATCAAGATTTGAGACAGAATGTACTGATCCATAGCTGGTTCAGGAGCTATAGAGATGAAGTGAAAGAGTGTCATGTTCAAGGGCGACTCACTGCCATTAATAGTTAAAATGCCCTATTTTCCCGATTTCCCAACCATTTATGGGCAGTACATCTTTATTTTTCATAAGATTGAGAAGGATAACATATGATTCATCTATAATTTCATCCTTCAGATGAATCCTTCTAAGTATTTGTAACGAACCCTGAGAAGGAGTGGTTTGGTCTCATCATGCTTTACAAGTTCAATGTTGTTTAATAGTTTTGCAAGTCCAGCGAAGGCATAATTCAACCTTTTTTTCCATATTTAGAGAGTTTGAAAAAGAGGCGAAAAAGAAAACTCTAAGAGGTTCCTTTTCGTAAATTTAGTCTCTTAAGTCTGAAAAGGCATAAAAATGTACTCAAGAGAATATTTTAGTCATGTTCGACTAAAGTATTCATTTTTCGTAAGTAGTCTATCCCAGTGTGGAAAGGGGTTAAACTTATACCGGGTAGACATCTTTTCATTTACTTGAAAATTTTTGAAAATACAAGTGCTCGAAAATATTTTCATGTTTTCGGAGTCTAAAAAGAGGTGAAAGAGAAATCCAAGGGGTTCCTTTTTCGTAGGTTTAATGAGCCGAACAAAGTGATAAAAGTGTAATAATTCATCAAAATGACTTCTATTTGACTTATAATATGCATTACATCCTTCAATTAACATTTAACCTGCTCAAAACAACACAAAAAGATTAAAAATACATGTTACATGGAAAAAATTAGGTCAAAATATTTAAAAATATTAAAATAATGATTAATTTGACTATAAATAGTGAAAATGTAATTCATTTTTTACCATTTCATTTTTACCAAGTTGAGTGGGTTCTAAGTGGGTTTTTTCCTTCAATATTTAGCAATTGATTATAGCCAACCCGATGGACAATTTCGAGTACCATTAGTTCTAGGTAACAGATCTATATTTTCTCTTCCTTTTTTACGGTTTATATTTCTCATTTCATGCATTTTTTAGGATAATTTTTTTAGTTTTTAGATCTAGAAAATCACCCTCAGGCCATCGCACCTCCCTATATCATGAGGTGTGATGGGAAAACAAATATAACACTTGGAAAGGTGACCTAGTGCAATCACCAGTGAGGGTGAGTGCGTCAGGTCACTTTGTCCAAGAAAGAGAGTGAGATGGG
This sequence comes from Pinus tabuliformis, assembly GCA_031772625.1. Taxonomy (NCBI): domain Eukaryota; kingdom Viridiplantae; phylum Streptophyta; class Pinopsida; order Pinales; family Pinaceae; genus Pinus; species Pinus tabuliformis. Next base: position 1,417,157,721 of record CM062816.1, read on the forward strand.
TGCAAAGGGTTTTCAAAAAAATCGTTTTTGAGTGATTTTTGTCCAAAAAAAAATGGCTAAACTTATGTGTGTTGTTGGCCCTCAATTTTGGTCCATTTTTGCTTAAGGAAACTTACTTAACTCTTATATTATCCATTCATTTTCCATCACATCCACCTCATTTTAATGTATTTTATGCATATTCAAGTATTTAATTTTAATTTTTCAATGTGTAGAAGTTTTTATGAAAATTTAATTTCAAGTGCAATTTTTGGATAGAATCATAAATTCTCGTAATAGTTATAGGGATGCCATACTTGAAGGACGCCTGGTCTCAAGCTGGATACATGTATGGAAAGCTTGGGAACTAAAATTGAACTAACTCCAAATGGTTCGATCAAAACAAGCTAAATCAGGCCCGGTTAAAGTTGGTCAAACATGACCAGTCATCCAGAAAATCCCTAGGAAATAGGGCAGTTTTATGATTTTATGGGATTGTCCATATTTTTAGAGACAGATTGGATGGATTCAACTTGAATAGATGGATATGAGTAGATAGAGTTTTTAGATAGACTTTATATCAGTTTGTTTCATGATCTTCTATTTAAAGCCAAACTTTGAAGGCTTATGTATGTAGTTTTTGTATAACTTTATGCTGAGACATTTGAATATTTGAAGTTAATCTGAAGAACTTGTTCTAATTCCATTTTGTTGTTCATTGGTGTGGATGACTGACTGAAGTTTCAATAGTTGAATAGCATCCTCAAGTGTACAAGGCAAGGGTGGAGGGCCTCCACTCCAAGCTAAGTACACTTCATTGTTAAACTAGCTTCATTTTCATGTACTAGTTGATTTAGAGCTATTTACTTGTTTTGTTTCAAATTTGATTGATGTGTAATGATTTATATTGCTGATGAATCTTAGTTTGTTTATCACTTCGATAAGAAGGCACAACAACTATTTCAAGTTGAATTCTCCTTCTGTTGAATTAATGGATCAAAACTATAATTCATCCTTAGTGCGTTTAAGCAGTTTTATGCAATTTCAGTTTTCCAACAATAGCATAATGATGAATGAATTGTGATGAGGAATATCAAAGATCTATTAAGTTAGGAGTCTCCTTTACTGTTTATTCATGTAACCTGAGCTATTTTTAATTAATGATTTTTTATTTCTATTCATTAAGCGATATTGTAGAAGAAGGACACAAATGGATCTCTTAAGTTAAGAGCCACTTCATCTCACACACATTGCAGAAGTGAATTAGAAATTGTTTAAATAGATTTATATTTGTAATATGCACTTCCTTAATTCCTTATATTTTATCTTCTAAGCTTGGCTAAATCTGATATCCATACATTGTGGACATGCCTCCAAGTTTTACAAACGTGGATTGATAATGAATACTTGTTTTAATTCTTTTTAATAAATTAGCCCAACATTTTGGCGCCATTGCCGGGGAGGCATTCATCAACATAGTCAAATAGAAGATAAACAAAAACACTAAAAATTTGATAAAACAAAAATAATAAAAATTCAGTTATGTTACATTTTTCATAGTTATGTTTATTTATGCCTATAAATAGAGATCCTAAAGGTAGATTTATTAAACAAAACCCCCCAACAATAGAAGTAGGACCATCAAAACTAACCACACCAGTTGCATGTAAACCAACAATAGAGGAATTAGAAGAGAAACACAGAATAGGACAACGATTAACTTTAATTGAAAGACAAACTTTGTTAGCCTGGGAGGTGAAAATAAAACAAACTCCAAAACCAACACCTACTTCAGGAAAACAAAAGGAAATTGTTAAAGTAGATTAGGCCATTTTTGAGTCCATAGATCAACCTATTTTCGAACAACCTGAGTCTCAAGTTGACATCGAAATAGCTGAAGCTATGACAGAATAAGGGCATGCATGTGTTATTTTTACTCCTTAACAAAGACTTGAATATGAAAAGGCAACAAAGAGAATAGAGAAGACAAAGAGAGGAAGATGCAAAAAGAGAAAATGATAGGAAGGGAGAAGAGGATAGGAAAAGACAAAATGAAAATGAAAAGGAAAATGTGGGAGATCTGGAAGCTACTTTTGGCTTTCCAATATTGGATACAAGTGCAATATTAGGAGAAGATGTGAAAATGAAAAATATTCCACCTTCTGTGTTGCCTAATTTTTATGGAATGTCAATAGAAGATCCTGATTCATTTATGTTTGAATTTGATATCTTGTGTAAAACTTATGGATACACAAATGACACACACAAATTTCGTCTCTTTCCTGCTACTTTGAAAGCAACAGCCTTAAAATGGTTCATGGGTTTAGGAGAGCGAACAATAACTTCCTGGGATGAAATGAAGACAATATTTCTTAAAAAATACCAAGCCTATTGTAGGCGTAGGGACTCGAAAGAGGATGTTTTCAGAATGACACAACAAGAAGACGAAAGTTTAGAAGAATACTTAGAAAGATTTTCTTATAATCTACAAAGATATAAACAACACTCGCTAAACCAAGAAACCATTTGAACAATCTTTCTCAAGGGTATAAGATATGAATATCTTGACATTCTGAATGTAATGGGCAAGGGTGACATTTCAAACTTGCCATTTAATGAAATTGCAAAATTATGTCAAAATATTCTAGAGGAAGATCAAAAGATGGAAGAAGAGATATTAGTTCAAAAGCAGCAAAATCAACAACAGGAGGAGTAACAAGAGCAGAGATAGGAAGCTTGCTAGAAAACTTCAAAACTGATCTCCTAAGTACATTAGGGATACAAGTAGATGTTCTAAAAGCAAACAAAAAGAAATAATAACAAGAACAAATCTTAGCAATCTTTTGTCCCAAATGTAGGAAGAAACATGCATTAAGAGAATGTCCTTTAGATAGTTTTCAAGTGTGTCGTCTTTGCACAAAAAATCATTCAACATAAAACTGTCTAAAGTTGAAAGAATTACAAATGAATCCAATGGAAGAAGTACAAGGAACAGAAGGTTTCTATTATGTCACACCAAGAAGGCCTTGGAAACCAAGGATTCCTCAACAAATTCCTCAGCAATTCCCTCAACAAAACTATCAATATCCTCCTCAAAACTCTTGGAATACCCCAATGCCATGGCAAGCTTGGCCTCCACAACAATATCAAAACCAACTTGCACAAGGTTGGAGAGGATATGGTTATGGAAACCATCTACCTCAACAAATGTATCCTCAACAATACCAACAGCAATACCAGCAACAATATCAATAGCCATTCCCATACCAACAGTTCCAACAATATCCACAATCCATGCCATTTCCACAGCAGAATTCCACATATCCACTATCCATGCTATTTCCACAACAAAGTTCCACACCATTACTAACACAACCATAGCAACTACAGCTGCCTTCAAACCAGCCCAGCCGGTGGCAAATCCGAGCAATAAAATGGATAAACCTACATACAATGTGGAAGAAGCAGCATACTTTCCAACATACTCCATTCTTCCCATAAATGATGTCCATTTAAGGTTTGGGAAAGTACTTCACAAAGATTCTCCTCCGATCATAGAAGAACCAGTTGAACAAGGAGAACAACCTGAAACACCACATTCAGGAAAACAAACTCAGAAAGGAAAAACTATCATAACTCAAACACCACCCTATCCAGAGAGGTTAGTAGAGCAGAAAATTCAAATGACCCTTCCTGAATTTGACATTTTGGATGAACTGAAAAATGCTTATGTAAAAATTCCTTTACTACAGGCGATCAGAGAAATACCAATATATGCTAAAACAATAAAGGAATTATGCATCAAGAAAACTGGTAACAAGAAGAAGGATCCTACTACAATTCAAGTCATTGGAAAACTAGCAAGCCTCATGTCTACAAAAACAGCAGTAAAAAAATATATTGACCCTGGTATCCCTATGGTTACTATTTCAATAAACAATTTTTTAGTTCCAAGCACATTGATATTAGCAGCTATAAATGTAATGACTACAAAGACAATGAAACATTTGAATTTAAACAACATTAGATCTACTACTACAATCCTAGAGTTAGTAGACAGATCTAAAGTTATACCAGAAGGAATATTAGAAGATATCATAGTCTCTTTCGATTCATGGGAGTATCCTCAGCCAAAAACAAACTTGGGAGGACATCCTCTAATTTTACGCAGACCCTGGTTAGCCACTGTTGATGCCTTTATAGGATGCAGATCTGGAAGTATGATTATTGCACATGGAGATGAGAGAAAACACATCACACTTTATTCTCTAGCATAATCACCTTCTTTAGTATTAATGCTTGAAGAACAAGAACAATATCAAACTAAATCAGTTCTAAGCATTAACCAAGTTTTTGATCTTAGAGAAGAAGAGGAGAGCGAAGATATATTGGATCTTTTCATCTTAGAACCTGATATTTCGTAGTAGCTTAGAGTAACTCAGTATGAAGCTACAAGTAATATTTTGAATCAGTGTTTTCAGGAAACTTGTACAATTCAATCCCTGCAAGAATCCTTCACAAATATTTTTCCTGTAAACACAATTACCAATTCAACAACAAAAACAATAGAGATATATCATGGAAAACATTTGAACATTGGTAACCATCTACAATCATCACAAGAACAAGAGGTAATAGCATTACTACAAAAATACTCAAAAGCTTTTGCCTGGGATTACACAGATATGCAGGGAATTCATCCCAACACATGCATCCACCACATCTATACAGATGACCAAATCAAACCAGTAAGGCAGCCTCAAAGGTGAATGAACCCCATGATGAAAGAAATAGTGAAGGAAGAACTACAAAAACTAATGCAAGTTGGTTCATCTATCCTATTTCAGATAGTCAATGGGTTTCTCCCTTAGTAATTGTACCAAAGAAAAATGGGAAGTGGAGAATATGTGTGGACTACCAATAATTAAACAAAGCAACATTAAAAGATCATTTCCCGCTACCATTTATTGACCAAGTCCTAGACTCATTAGCTGGGAACAAATTCTTTTCCTTTCTAGATGGGTTTAGTGGGTATAATCAGGTTAGAATAGCAATGGAAGGCCAGGACAAAACAACATTTATCTGTCCATGGGGAACCTATGCATATAATTTTTTTTCCATTTGGACTGTGTAATGCACCTGGTACTTTCCAAAGAGCAGTGCTTGCAATATTTTCTAATCTGATCCATGAATGTGTAGAAGTCTATATGAACGATTTCATTGTATATGGAAACACATATGATGATTGTTTGAAAACTACTGAGAAAGTTATGAAACGATGCATAGAGACAAATCTGTCCCTGAGTAATTAAGAATGCTACATGATGTTGACAGAGAGAATAGTCTTGTCACACCATATTTCCTCATCGGGAATTAAGGTGGATCCAGCTAAAATTCAAGTGATTGTGAATTTGATGCCACCCAAAACTCAAAAGGAGGTAAGAATTTTCTTGGTTTATGCAAGCTACTATAGGTGATTTATAGAAAACTTTAGTAAAATAGCAAAGCCTCTATTCAAGTTACTTGCAAAGGATGTCGAATTCCAATGGACAAATCATTGTGAAAATGCATTTCAAATATTGAAAGAAAAACTATCAATTGCCCCCAGAACCAAATTGGTCTTTGCCATTTCATATTTCAACTTATGCATCTGATACTACTATAGGTGCACCACTTGGACAAAAAGAAAACATGTGCAATTATGTTATATACTTCATAAGCAAAAACTTAACACCAACAGAATTGAACTACACAGTCACAGAGAAAGAGATGTTAGTTGTAATACATGCAAGAAACAAATTCATGCATTACATAACAGGGTACCAAGTGTTCATTCGTACAGACCATTCGGCGATAAAATACTTAATGAACAAATCGATCACAAACAGAAGAATAACAAAATGGTTACTATTAATGCAAGAATTTAACGTTAAAATTAAAAATCAACAAAGGAAAGACAATCAAGTCGTTGATTTCCTTTCAAGGCTTCATATACCCGAAGATCCAAATCTTGTTGCAGATAATTTTCCAGATGAACATTTGTTTGCAATAACTATAAAAACACCATGGTTTGCAGATATAGCAAACTATTTATCCTCTAGGAAATTATCAGCTCAGTTTACAAAAAAACAAAAATGAAAGATCATTAGAGAAAGCTCTAGATATAGTTGGGTGAATGGTGATCTATTTTATACTAGCTCTAATTTGATAATAAGAAAATGTGTTAGAGAAGACGAAATACTAGAAATTTTGAAAGAATGTCGTGATGATCCATGTGGGGGTCATTTTGCAGACAATCGAACAGCCTACAAGGTGCTACAATTGAGCTGCTACTGGCCATCAATATTCAAAGACTCCAAAGCCTATGTCAAGCGATGTGATAGTTGCCAAAGAATAGGAAGACCAATAGTATCAGATGAAATTCCACTTAAGCCATAAGTTCTCATAGAACCATTCGAGCAATGGGCTCTAGATTTTGTGGGACCAATAAATCCACCACCAAATAGAAAGAAGTACATCTTGGTATGTACAGATTATGTAACTAAGTGGGTTGAAGCAAAGGCAGAAAACACAGTGGTCACATTCCTCTTTGAGGAAATTTTTGTTAGATTTGGGGTACCCAGACAGATTGTGACTGACCAGGGCACACAATTCACTTCAAAGCTTGTTCAGGATCTTACGGAAAAATACAAAATCAAACATAGGAAATCAACACCATACCATCCTCAAGCAAACGGACAAGTGGAAGCAACAAATAAAGTCCTAGAAAACATAATGACAAAGAGAGTACAGATGAACATGAAGGATTGGTCAAAAAAGTTAAGAGATTCACTATGGGCATACATAATAACATGGAAAAACATGACTGGGTTTAGTCCATACCAGTTAGTATATGGAAAAGAGGTCTTACTTCCCATAGAGTTTCAGATACACACATTTAAGTTAGCAACAGAGTTAGGACTAGAACTTTCAAAAGCTCAAAAGCAGCGGATAATGGAATTGAACCAACTAGATGAACAGAGATAGCAAGCAGTAGAACACACAACATGACAGATTCATCAAGAATAAGACATTCAACAAGGGAGACTGGGCACTCCTATTTGACTCCAAATTCAGAGATTTCAAGGCAAAGTTCACAACTCATTGGCTAGGGCCATATGAGATAGAAGAAATCTTCGACAACAGAGCTGTTCAGATAAAGACAAATGATCAAGAATCCACATCATTTTTAGTGAATGGACATAGGCTTAAAGTTTACAATAAGCCTATCAATAGAGAAGATTTTGTGAAACAACTGACAAAAGAGACAGATATGGAAGTAATGGAAAGACATAGCCATATGCCTTCTAGTACCCCAGAAGAAGAAGAATAAAAAAAACAACAAAAACAAAAAATATAAAAATATAAAAAAATTAATAATAAAAAGTTTTCTAGTGAAAACTAGGCAACTGACACCAAGCAAACAGGAATTCATAGAGGAAAACCAACTAGTTTTGACCTATATGAATTCACAATTTCTATTTTACTCTCACAACATGTTGATTTTGCAAGAAGATCCTCCAAAAAAAAAAAAAACTTGAGGACAAGTCTTCAGATAAGCAAGGGAGGAAGTAGCAAAAGAAACTTAGTTGAGCAGCTGGAAGTTTGAGCAACTAAATTGACAATGGAACTTGTATTGTATCGCAAAAGGGACCTGAAACACTTTTGAAACCATTGAGCATAAGGGACCTAGAATGTTAGAAAAAAACATGTATATATTGCATAAAAAAACATGTACATGACAGTAGGGACCTAAGTTATTATGAATCAATTGCAGAGGGACCTGATCGACATCAACAATCAATGGACCTGAATCAATGAAGGGTGCAAGAACGGGAAGCAGAAATAAATTTTATTCAATCTATCTTAGACATTTCATCAAAAGACATTTGACCAGAAGACATCGTAGGCTTTATCAAATATTATCAGGAAGTACAAGTACTGTAAGTACAATGTTCTGCTCTTGAAAATTCAAATTTTCTTTAGAAATTTTTAGAAACATGTTAAAATTAAGTTATTACCTAAAAGCATAATTTTACTTACATCTTGATTCCACTACCCTCATCCTATTATCCTATTCATAACCATTATCCTATATCTAATACTATAAATATCCTCCAAATATTAATTTCATGGCCTATATATATAATTCCATACTCTATTCCATATCTATTTCATCTCCTAACCATAAGTTTTTTTTGGAAAGCAAAAGGGATTAGAATATAGGGTTCAACAATTGAAACCCTAGAACCTGCACAACCAATAACAACATTAGTATCATGCAATTAATTTTAAAACATGACCTAAATATGGTCATTTTTTAAATAAAAAAGAGATATATTGAAATACAAACATATGGAAACATGCGCATTATAGCAAATACAAAGCGGAAATGATTTATTGTAATAAGTTATAATGGCACATAAAAAATTATAGTATCGAAGTGACAAGGGTTATTATAAAAAAACATACAATGCAAATACATGTTATTATAATAATCGAACAATGCATGTTATGAATGCTTCGGAGGAATAAGCCGTGGGTAATGGAGGTAGTGGATATAAGGGAAAGGACGATGACAGTTGAATAGGGATAGGACCATACAATGTGCAATCAAAACCATTCAGATGGCAATCAAAACATAATGCATAACAAATATGAACCAAATATAATGAAACATATGGTTTGTAAATAATATGATGGTATAAGTGGCATATAAGTCAAGGTCAAACAATGAATTCGCGACAGTACTAAGGAATGGTATGCGGGACAGTCATGATAGCCACGATGGAATGAGGGATGACCACGATGGAAGCCTTCAGAGCAGGTAAACAGTCAAACACAATTTTAAATACAAACAACAGAGGTTTCAAACAACACCGTGAGTTGCAAACAGTCTGCCATTGAATACACAAAGTCTGCCATTGTATACATGGCCATTGTGAATATCTTTCCCTCTCCACCATCACAACCATTTTGAAGGCTCGAGGAGAGTGACGAGATATTGTAAAAGCATTTTAGCATATGGATGTGAGCCTGAGATGCATGTTTGAGTGAAGAAACAGGAGAAGAGAGGAAAATAAACTGAGAAGGCAAAGGCTAAAGATATAGCAGTTGGGGATTAGAGTGATAAGGAGGAAATTCGGTGAGGATCAAGAGATAAGACAAGAAGGATAAAAGAGAAAGTGGATTTATTTCAAAGAAATCTTGAGCAAATAAGGTAAGATCGAAACTTGATCTCCCTCATTGAATGCAACAGATGGTTATGAGGAAATCGCAGGATTCTTTCATTAAAATAGAAATTAAACTCCAACTTCTATTGTCATTTGTCATTAGTTGTATCTGCCATCATTCAAGGAATAGATTTTTGGAACTGAGATTTAACAATTGGCAACCATAATAAAATGCAGGTCGATTGAGTCAAGATCAAAGAAAATCAATATAAGTCATTGTAGCCAGGTAACTCCATTAAATTGTTGAACTGAATGTTGGATTGCAGAACTAAATTTTTTCGTTAAGCTTGAGTAATGAAACGAAGTGTTTAGTGTAGTTATGAACACATAAACACAGACTTTTGCCAAGAATAACGAAAACAGAGTGTTTAAAGTGCAGTTTTGAAAACACATGTTTTCGTCGAGTTAAAACAAAGAGTTTGATTATAATTTTGATTGCATAAACACATGTTGCGTAATGAAACAAAACGATGAGTTAAGGTCTGGTTGCATGAATGCATGCCTACACCAAAATTGGTCAACAAAACAGAGTATTGAACTTGCAAAGGAATGCATAAAAATGGATTCGTTGAGTAGACAGTGAGTTCAAAAACCGTGGTTTAATTGTGTAAACAGTGAGTTCAAAAGGAAAAAATCATGGGTTGATTTCATAGACAGTGGACTTAAATGTATAAACAGTGGATTTAAATGCATAAACAGTCAATTTGATTGCATATACAGTAAGATTAATTGCATACACAATGGCATTAATATGACAAATAGTAAATGAAGAAAAGAACTCCAGTTTGTTTATGAACAAATGAGATTTGAATAATGGTGTTGACATATGATTGTTTGACAGATGAATGAGTTAAGAGAGTGACAAGGAAATTCGAAAAGAAAAAAAATCAAGATATGTTTTTTTTTTTAAACAGAGATCAATTTCCAAGTTTTCATTTATAAACAGTGTTATGCATGAAAGGAATACTTTGTTTGTATGGATAGACAGGGATGTGATAAAAAGGGACAAAGCTGAGAGTGGATTTTACATCAGAGAAGGTAGTTTGTTTTTGTTTTTTAGTCATATAGGTTAATAAAAAACATTTATTCATTGATTGCAGAAAGACAGAGACAAAAAGAATCTTGGTTTTATCATTCTAAAGAATAACAAGAGAGAGGTAACCCTTCTACAAACTAAATCAAAAAGGATTTGTATGCACAAATGATTGTTATTTTTATTGTTCAAAATGAAGTTAATGACAGTAGAAGGGTATATCCACTAATTTTCATAAAACATGGCCACCAGGATAGAGCCAAAATTTCAAATAGAACAATGGAATAAGGAAACAATAGAAAAGTTGTATCAAGAAGGGCTTATAAAGTTTTTACAAAGGTTCAATGGTCACAATGAGGGGATAACTAAAGAATTTGTGAATAACTATACTCAAGAGCAAACAAGGGTAGGGAACCTAATCATTCCAGTGACTCATGAATACATTTCCCAAGCACTAGACCTTCCACTGACAAGGGAAAATTATCACAAGGGTTTACATTTCAAGGAGAAAGCATGGACTTTCTTCTTGGAGAAAAACAAGGGAACCTTTAATAGGGCCAAAGGTATACCCAGGGAGTGGTTCAATGAGCCATGGGGGAAACTAGTCTTGATTATTCAGAAATTATTCACTTTTGATAGGGGACAGAGTGTGGCACACTTGTATCATGTTAGGCTCCTCCAACGCATTAAAGGGGAAGTCAAAATAAACATGCCATATTTCTTCTTCCAAAATCTCATTAAGATGATACAATCAACAAGAAATGAGAATAAACCAAGGGAGGCACAAGTCTATCATCAAGAGCTCATAAAAATACTTGTAGAGCATCAAGTCAAAACACAAGGCATAACTTGGAGAGAGTTTTTAAATCAAAACCAGTATCAGGAACAGGTCATTGAGTGTTATAGACATTTTTGTGCCTTACAGCTCTAAGCATGAAATGTCCATAAACCAAGGGCTCCTAAGTCCCTAAAAGTGTTGTTCTAACTCCTAAAGGAACAAGGTCAACAAATTAGTGGCTTCTCTCTGTCAGTTCTTGCTTCCACTTGGAGACTGAGAGCCTCTTACTCATCCTTGGTCGAATTCAGTGAGGCAAGTGTCATTGGAGAATATTCTGGAAGCTTCCATTGTCTCTCCACCTCATGGAATGACTCTGCCACTTGTCATTTCCCGCTCAACGCACTCTGGTAGTGCATTTAGGTGCGTTGCAACGCACCTAGCTAGTGTATTTGGGTGCTTTGCAACGCAGCTAGCTAGTGGAGCAACTGAAATGATCCTGATTTGACTGATTCTGAGCAATTTCCCTATCCCACTATCCCACTAAGGTGTGACAGTGACCTTAGAAACAAACAGAGAAAACTACTTTTGTATTCTTCTTTATGAACTATAGACAAAGAGAGATAGGATAAACCAACCTGTGTCTTGCGCTAGTCCTTTGATCCAATCTCTCTCCTCTTTGACAGCTTCCAGCTACCTGCTCCCTTACTTGCCCAGCTTCACCAAATACCTACAAGATCACAGAAGAAGGAAACTATGCAAAGACATGGGTTCACACTCATAAAAAGCTTAGGATCAGATTTAAGCTAAACATATAAATGTAACAACATCAATGATACACAAGCATGTAGGAGAAACTCAAATAGTTTTATTGATATAACAAGAAGATCCAGGAGGAGTTACAACCGATGATTCCTGATCCAGCATCAACCTCCCAGCAGAGAAGCCCCTCTTCACCTCCAACAAAGCATAAATCACCCAATACTATGATATCTATCTCAAAACCAACAGCAATTCTTTGCAATGTACAATATTCCAGCCTCTGGATCTCTTGGATGAGGGATCCATATATAGATGTATGCAAGGAGGATGAGTCAGCTCATAAATTGATTAGTGGCTTCTCTCTGTCAGTTCTTGCTTCCACTTGGAGACTGAGAGCCTCTTACTCATCCTTGGTCGAATTCAGTGAGGCAAGTGTCATTGGAGAAGATTCTGGAAGCTTCCATTGTCTCTCCACCTCATGGAATGACTCTGCCACTTGTCATTTCCCGCTCAACGCACTCTGGTAGTGCATTTAGGTGCGTTGCAACGCACCTAGCTAGTGTATTTGGGTGCTTTGCAACGCAGCTAGCTAGTGGAGCAGCTGAAATGATCCTGATTTGACTGATTCTGAGCATTTTCTGGTGGAGATCTTCTGAGAGAAGCTATAATTTGTTGACCTTGTTCCTTTAGGAGTTAGAACAACACTTTTAGGGACTTAGGAGCCCTTGGTTTATGGACATTTCATGCTTAGAGCTGTAAGGCACAAAAATGTCTATAACAGTTGCCCCCTAAAGTATGAGGCCGTTTATTGGGTGAAATGCTTTATTAGGAGGATCTGAAGTTCTTTCAATGCTGGGAGGAGACCTGTAATAAGATACAATACAATACATTATCTTCATACTATTTTCATGATCTAGCTGAGGCGGGCATTCCCATGCTCAGCTTTATAAATTCATTTTCATGTACATAGGACAGACAATCGTCTGATGGTAGACTGATGATTCTGATAGAGTCATCATCCTTTTGGTAGGATGATTATCTGTGCTGCAGTGCTGTACATTTCAATGTCTTTATTTTCCTGAATATATATCGCAGCCCGGATGGATGAAACTAGATCCGGGGTCTTCAATCTCGTTCGATCTTCACTCGAAGTACAAGTCGATCCATGTGAGAAATGTTTTGAAGTCGAACATGGAAGGACATCGCTTGATTACCAGTCAATGATGTAAACTGTTAACAAGTGCGAGAGGAATCACCGATAATGATAATGACCCTCAAGGTACTGCAGTACAATTCACGTGGTGTGAATAGAGGACTTGGCGTCGAACACCACGCAAAATCTTTCGGTCGAAGGTCATTGATGTATACCTGTCGCCGAAAGTGAGAAACTTGCCATTGAGGCATGCAAGCTTCAAAGTACTGAATGGGGTGTTCCTAGATCAACTTCTTGGATAATGAGCTGATGTCGACAAGAAGCGATCCATCAAAGGAGGGCCTTAATGAATCCCACATCAATGACATGGAACGGAGCAAATGATTTTGATGGAGGTGAAAACGATCTGATGATATATGGTTCAGGATGGCGGTCATGAAGGAATGGAGTATAATGTATGGTAGTGGATGGGACACAGGTGACTTCTCTGGATGACTTCTCTTGAACATGTCGGTGACACTTATGTGATGGATTGATAGCATTTACCCCAAATGTGGATGGTATGGCGAGACCATGGTGATGTGACCGGTGAATGAAACAACCCAACCCGACTCAGGCACGGAGTGGAAGTGTCATGTTCAAGAGCGACTTGCTACCAACAAAGTTTCTTTGAGTTTTCTTCCCAATTTTTCCCCAGTCATTGCTGACTAGTACCTCTTTATTTTTGTCAAGCTTGAGGAGGATAACATATGCTTGTTCTATAATTTGCCCTTCGGGCAAACCCATCGCTATGTTTTAACGAGCCTAGCGATAGTGAAACTCGTTCTCGTCTAAAGACAAGTTTGTTGCTATTAATCTTTTTAACGAGTCTAACGACAAAGATAACTCGGTCCTTTTCATTTTTAGAGAGTCTGAAAAGGTATGTAAAGGTAACTCCGAAATTCCTTTTTCGTCATCTAATCCCTTAAGTCCGAAAAAGTATAAAATAATACAGAAGGGATGAATTTTCGATAGTTTTAACGAGCCGAACAAAACAAGCGCTCGATCTTTTTGTGCAATAATCCCTCAGGTCCAAAAAGATTAAAATCTAGAGGAGGGATAGCACTTCCTGTCGCTTTAACGAGCTGGAAGGCCAAAACTCGGCAATCTTTTCATATTTTACGAGTCAGTTGAAAAGAGCTTAAAGAAGACTCGTCTTTTGAGGAACGAGTGATAAAATGGGTAGCAGTTGATTCCAGGTAAGGTTTGGAATTTTCCAATCACGGCAGTGTCACAAGGATGGCTAGTGAAATCACTCTTCGCAGCTGTTCCTCAAAATGGGTAAACAATCAAATGGAGGTGAATGATCGGCCAATGGAAAAGTGGAGGTGACGGTGCAAACACGACCAAGGCTTTAATGGCTGAAATGCTTCATTCACAGTGGTTATTTACTGGGGGATAGTTCATTTTTTAACGAGCTTAAACGCGGGTGGAAACATTTGCTCGGTCTTATGTTTATTTTTTAACGAGCTTGAACTATGTGCTAAAACTGCTCGATTAATCCAGTCATATGATAAGAATGTCTCATATAAAAACGGCAACTTTTAGATTTTTGCCCCACATCCTTTCTTTATGCAAGTTAGGAAACGACTAATCCAAAAAACAGATAAATAATCGCTCTTTGCTTGCACTTCAAAAGGTTTGCATGCCCCCAGGTATAAAATATGGTTTCAAGGTTACCCCTCAATTTGCAGACAAAACATTTGTTCTATCAGGAGAGGCCTACCTCTTACAGGTCACCCAAAGATTTCTCTATTCGCGGTGCAAACAAAACACTTCTTCGGCGATGTCTACCGAGATAAACAAAGGTGAGTGATGACGTCCGCCAACTCACATAACTTTGACAAGAGAATCTTATTCTAGAATAACCCCTCTTCCACCGACAGACGGGGTACAGACTAGTCATATTCTCCCGCGGAAACCTACCCTATACCCGAAGTTTTCCTGCCGAAGCAGACCAAGACGCATGCCCCCTGGGTTTCAGTCATATCCCTCCGAATTACTCGCGCTCATCGGGAGGACAGATTGGGGATTGAGACATTTCTTACGTGAAGAGACCACGGTATATGACTATTTGCTATGCGTGATCCGGGAAATGAAAGCTGGTCCACGAGCTTGACCACTCTTCCTTCGTGCGGAAAACACATTACTCTAAAGAGTGAGGAGACGATGGCTCTCATGCAATAAATATAGTCTCGTCCAAGGAGTAGGTTATAATCCAAGGGTCCTTGAACTACCATGACGTTCATGCGAACTGTCTTCCTTATCAATGTTATGGGCACATCGGGAAGGATCCCTAAAGGTCGACTGGTTCCTTTATCAAAGCCTGTCAGATTTCTTATCTCAGGCAGAAACGATGGCGAACCAAGCGCTTTCCAAGTAATAGAGGAAAGGATACTCACAGAAGCCCCCTCATCTATGATGGTACCAGACATGACCATTCTATATATTTGAATGATAATTCGGAATGGTATGCTTGCTGGCAAACGGGGTCTGCCTAGTTGATTCCAGTCGAAGGAGACAACTAGGTTGCTTGGAGGTGGAACCGAATAAACGGCCGGGTATGGCTCTGACGAACTTCCTTCCTGCGGTAAAGGAATGGGTAGATTGCCCCCATGTTCGTCGGAGTCTGTGTTGATGAAGAGAATTTGGACGGTGTCATCCTTGTTCTCTTCAGTGACTGTATCATCCGAAGATAAAACCTCTGAAGGCAAGACCGGGTCAACTGCCGCCTCGACCTTTTGACTTTCGTCTGGTATGGATTCAGTTGGTTTATCCTCAATGATAGACGCTTCAGCCGACCACTTGAGTGGGTCAGCTGGATTCTCAACTAGTGATGGACTCAGCAAGAGTTTTTTATATCCAGGAGGAAGTCGTAACGGTGAAACCGGACGATCATCCAAAACTCTTTTAGCTTCGTCTAAGAAGGGACAACGATGGAGGGCATGATCGCCTTCACACAGTTTACAAGGAAATCTAGCTTTCCCTTTTTGTCCTGGGGCTTCACTTTCACTAGTTGACGGTGTGCTTTCAACATGATCACCAGAGGTTGATGACACCGGATTGTGCAAACGAGGAGACCAGTCCCTTAGTATCCGGGGGATGCAAGGACAATCTCTATGAAAGTGGTCTCCTTTGCAAATGACACATGGCGATTTAGGCCTGGTTGGTGCTGTGTGTGGGTTTTCGTTAGACGACACTCGTTTTCCCCCATTCACCTTTGGCTCCTTCTTCTTTTTCTCTTTCTTCTTCTTTCCCTTCTTCTCCTTAGGAACTTGGTTTTTAGCTTTACCAGTTCCATCAAGCGAAGAGGAAGGAGGAGAGGAAGAATTAGAGGAAGTAGAAGGCTGGTGGGTAACTCTGGACTCGTCTAATTGCTGATTCGATTGTTCAGGAATAGTGGTGTTCTGAACGACATTGGTTGAGAAGAGCCATACTGGCAAGCTAATTGTCAGTCCTGGAAGCAACAATGTGGCCATATGGGGTGCACCAACATCTCCCCAAGAGGAGAAGGGACTAGGATTTCCACCAAGGGGAATTCCTTGGTTGGTAGGCTCCATTTTCTCAACCCAAAGATTAACGTAGGAAAAGGGTATGAATATTCCGTTTAAAATAAATTTTAATACGCTTTGACACAACTTGTTTTTTCAGTTTTAAAGAGTCGAGAAAAAACAAAAGATGACTCTAGTCTCCTTCGATTTTTAATGAACCTGAAGTGACAAGTGCTCAGGTGGACCTTTTCCGTTAAGGAGTCTGAAAAGGAACGAAAGGGACTGCTCTAGAGGTCTAGGTAGAGGGAGTACCAAACCAATCGCAAAACTGCAGAATACTTTTTACGGTACGGCAGTCAATCTTCCCGAATGATGTGTTCGGTGCATTGCGATCAGTAGGGCGGCCGACACGGCTTCCTATGGATAAAAGGTTTTAAGCCTATAGGGGTATCCCAATATATACTCGACGATACGTGGGAGCACAAGTCCGTACTGGCACTTATCGTCTCAAAGTGGAGGAATCACCCAACCATCAGTGAGGACAACAGTTACCAGGCTTTACGACGCCGGAATACGTCTCTAGCCTAGACCTCTAAATGTTGTGCGTTAAGTTCCAAAGCGTTGTTAAGTTCATTGAGTTTATTTTAAGTTGATCTTTCTTATGAAGTTTGCCTTTTGGGATCACCACGAGATGTAGATGTAATTCCTAAAATGCAATCTAAAGATGATAAACAAACTTTTATCTCTTTTCAGCAATGAAAATCCTAGCTACAAGGGAAAAGAAAGACACAATCTTTTCGCAAAGAGCAAAGAGCACACTGTAAATGCACTTTTCCTAAATCAAGCCAAACAGACTGTCAATATGCAAATGCACATGCATGTGTTTTGTTTTTCACTTTCTTAATATTGATGCCTAAAAGGAAAGTTGTTGTACAAATCTGAATTCGCTTTCAAGTGAAAAACACAAACAAGCTTCTTTTCGAAATCAAAAGGTAGAGACGATTACGACACTTTATGATTTTGAAATAAACACTCGTTTCAACACTAGAAAGTCAAAAATTCAGACCAAAGGCAAAAGTAAAAGCATAATCGACTGTCAACAGAAAATAAACTTTCTCCTATGATCAAAATCGACACTTGCGACAGATCTAAATCAAAGGACGACAGTATGACTATTCTACTTTTGCAATGGAAAACTGTAAATGACGTAACAAACACACAAAAAACATCTTCAGTTTCTTTTATACAACTGAGGCAGAATATCAGCAAAGAAAAGGGGTTTTTAAACAGACACACACACTGATCACAGGCTGCAAAAATCAGAGGCAAAACTGAAAAAATGAGCAAAGAACCTCAGCTGCACAGGGCTAGGCTGATCAACGCACCTGCTACACAGAGAAACTGGATTGCAACGCAGGTTGCCCTCTCGGGAACTGCGCTGAAATGCAGGAACTCTTCACAGTACCTGCGCTGGGGCAGAAACGAGAATTCTATCTGGGTTCTGGGTCACGGTTCGCAGTTTAATCTATGGTTTTTGGCCGAGTAAAAGCAATCAGTAATGCACAATCAGAGGGTAGATTTAAAGAAGGTTTAAGAGCTATCACAAAGGGCAATCAGATCATTTGTGAATCAGCTGTTCAAATCATAAACAGATCCAGTGAATGGATTGAAGCAGCAGATGTCTACTTTGCATTTGTCAATGGAAAATGCAGTTCGATTTGCTACTTCTAAGTTTATGAAATAAACAATAAGAGAAACACAAACAAACTAACTAGACAATCGTCCCCAGTGGAGTCGCCATTTGTTAACGAGAAAAGTGTCTATTCAGAACGACCCTATCCCACTAAGGTGTGATAGTGACCTTAGAAACAAACAGAGAAAACTACTTTTGTATTCTTCTTTATGAACTATAAACAAAGAGAGATAGGATGAACCAACCCATGTCTTTGCATAGTTTCCTTCTTCTGTGATCTTGCAGGTATTTGGTGAAGCTGGGCAAGTAAGGGAGCAGGTAGCTGGAAGCTGTCAAAGAGGAGAGAGATTGGATCAAAGGACTAGCACAAGACACAGGTTGGTTCATCATATCTCTCTTTGTTTATAGTTCATAAAGAAGAATACAAAAGTAGTTTTCTCTGTTTCTTTCTAAGGTCACTGTCACACCTTAGTGGGATAGGGTCGTTCTGAATAGACACTTTTCCCGTTAACATTGAGGAACAAAAAACAATAGAGCAAGAAACTAGGGGCATTATGACTTCACCATTTTATCCCAGAACCAGGTCCAAGAAACAAACCAACATTGTCATGGTTGAAAAAGAAACATCCATCATGTCCACTCCTAGGAATCCTAGGAGGAAGAGCCCAATAGAAACAAGTAGCAGAGACCAAGAAGTACAAATTGTGGAAACATGTTCTACAGAGAAGCGGGTATAGGATATCATTGAGAGACTAGAGAAAAAAGCTCTAGAGAAAGACTCTTATTTTGATGATGTGGCAACAATATCATTTGAAAAAGACACACAGAAACTCGAAAAAGAGTTACACTTGAGCAAAATCAAATAATTAACATACTAGCTAGAAATAAATAAGATTCTAGAAAAGCACTTGAAGAAGGAAAACAAGGCAAGTAAGAAGAATAATGAAAATCTAGTTAAGGAGAATGAAAAATTAACTGAAGAAATAGGAAAACTAAAGAGAAAGAATGACATACTTTGCAAACAGGCATTCAAGTGGCTTAAGGAAAAGAACATGTGGAAAAACAAATATGAAAAACAGAAGGTTAAGGCTACTTTGTACAAAGAAGAACACGGAATGGGGATAGATTATCTGTTAGAGGTAGCACAGCAGGAGGCATCAAGGTTAGAAACAGGCTATACATTAGGAGTAAGGAGGTCCAAGAGGAAGAAATAAGTATGAGGACATGTTTGAAAATCAACAAGGGGAAGATGTTGGCCCTCAATTTTGGTCCATTTTTGCTTAAGGAAACTTACTTAACTCTTATATTATCCATCCATTTTCCATCACATCCACCTCATTTTGATGTATTTTATGCATATTCAGGTATTTAATTTTAATTTTGCAATTTCTAGAAGTTTTTATGAAAATTGAATTTCAAAGTGCCATTTTTGGACAGAATCAGAAATTCTCATAAAAGCTATATGGATGTCATACTTGTAGGACACTTGGGCTCAAGCTGTATACATGTATGGAAAGATTGGGAACTAGGATTGAACTAACTCCAATTGGTTCGGTCAAAACAAGCTAAATCAAGCCTAGTCAAAAATGGTCAAACAGGACCAGTCATCCAGAAAATCCCTAGGAAATAGGGCAGTTTTATGATTTTATGGGATTGTCCATATTTTTAGAGATAGATTAGATGGATTCGACTTGGATATATGAATATGAGTAGATAGAGTTGTTAGAGAGACTTTATATCAGTTTTTTTCATGATCTTCTATTTAAAGCCAAACTTTGAAGGCTTATGTATGTAGTTTTTGTATAACTTTATGCTGAGACATTTGAATATTTGAAGATAATCTGAAGAACTTGTTCTACTTCCATTTTGTTGTTCATTGGTGTGGATGAGTGACTAAAGTTTCAATAGTTGAATAGCATCCTCAAGTGTGCAAGGCAAGGGTGGAAGGCCCCCACTCCAAGCTAAGTACACTTCATTGTTAAACTAGCTTCATTTTCATGTACTAGTTGATTAAGAGTTATTTATTGTTTTGTTTCAGATTTGATTGATGTGTAATGATTTATATTGCTGATGAATCTTAGTTTGTTTATCACTTTGATAAGAAGGGACAACAAAGAGTTCAAGTTGAATTCTCCTTCTGTTGAATTAATGGATCAAAACTATAATTCATCCTTAGTGTGTTTAAGTAGTTTTATGCAATTTCAATTTTCCAACAATAGCATAATGATGAATGGATTGTGATGAGGAATACCAAAGATCTCTTAAGTTAGCAATGTCCTTTATTTTGTATTCATGCATCTTGAGTTGTTGTTAATTAATGATTTTTTATTTATATTCATTAAGCGATATTATAGAAGAAGGACACAAATGGATCTCTTAAGTTAAGAGCCACTTCATCTCACACGCATTGCAGAAGTGAATTAGAAATTATTTAAATAGATTTATATTTGTAATATGCACTTCCTTAATTCCTTATATTTTATCTTCTAAGCTTGGCTACATCTAATATCCATACATTATGGACATGCCTCCAAGTTTTACAAACCTGGATTGATAATGAATACATGTGTTAATTTGTGTTAATAAATTAGCCCAACATGTGTTTTCATTTCATTTTGTAGATATTCATCAGAGAGAAATGGATTTAACCTAGAGATAAAAAGAGAATGAGGCTCAAGACATGATTGATGCTAATGACCCAACAACGGCTTAAGTTTTGAGAAACTTTGGGCTTCTCAAGTTTTTCATGATTCTAGGCATGAGGGCCCAGTGAGAGTTACTTGCGTATTTGGTCAATTGTTGGGATGTACAGGAATAGTACTTCAGGTTTGGGGTACATACTATCACAATAGATGTTCAGGACATCTACTTCATGATAGGGCTTTCAGGGAGAGGAGTTCCCATTTCACTATTTGGATTCAGAGAGGTGGGGAGACAGTGAAGGATTACATTGTTGTTCATTGTCGCCCTAGTGCTGAAATAACCAACGATAGGAAGCTTAATATAATGGATTTGGTACAGCTTCCTCTTAGGAAAATCTTATTTACTATCACTCAGTTGGATGGCAATGTTGTATTACATTTAGCCACCAAGACCTAGATGCAGTATGCCTTAGAGTGCTTGGATTTTATAGTATTTAACTTGTGTGAAGGGGTTCTGGCAAACCTAAAGGAACAAATCGGGAAAAGACAAGATGACTAAATAAATTTGGGTATGGTTCTATCATTGTATCATTTCCCTTAGAGATGATACCATTACTTCATCCTCAACAGATATCTTGTGAGTTTCCGGCACCTAGGGTAACTCACATCAGGCAATGGGTAGATTTGATGTCTCGTCACAAGGGCACAACTACGATGAGTTCCCCTACTTTATTTAGATGGATGCGAAAGCAGCTAATTATGATCGAGGACCACCCATATGCTGGAGTTGATTTCCACAGAGACCTGTAGCTTGTCTTGTTGGAAATACTGGGAGGGGGGGTGAATCAGTATTCCTTTTCAATTGTTACTTTTACCAGTTAGATCACTTATATTTAGAACACAAAAAAATGAACAATGATAAGAATAAATTCTTTTACTAATTGAATCAAGTAAAAATGAATGAGTACAATAATTGTTACCAAGCTCCAACTTGGACTTTAGTGAGGCTTCGACCCTATCCAAGGAACCAACCTTGGGTTTAGGAACACCGACTCCAAGGACGCCAATCCAAAATCTTCCAGGCTCCAACCTATATTTGCCAAGCACCGACTTGGACTTCCAAGGCTCCAACCTTGTTAATTCTGAGGCACCAACCCCAAAGGGCTCCAACCCTATTTTTCACTTTGTCAAGGTATGTTTGGTTGTACTTCACAACTCCTAATATCTTCTTCAATGAGCCCTTTCAATCTTCAGCAATGTTGTCAACTTATCGTTCACGTCACATCATCAATGACAACCTTGTTCTCTTCACATGAAGGTGTCTCCGCTGTCCTTCATGGTACCCAATCAATTTTTCCAAGTCACCTCATGATGGCTTATGCAAAGGTCTTCCAAACAGTTGTTCACTTGTTGTTCACTTGCTATTCAATTGACTTGTTGCATCATTTGTTGTTCAATTGATGATCAATTTACCTCCTACGTCATTTGTTTTTCAATTGACCTCCTGTTATTCAATTGTTTTTCAATTGACCTCCTGTTGTTCAATTGTTGTTCAATTGACCACCTGTTGTTCAATTGTTGTTCAATTGACCCTGTTGTTCAATTATTGTTCAATTGACCTCCTGCTATTCAATTGTTGTTCAATGACTGTCTATTGTTCAATTGTTGTTCAATTGACCCTACTGTTCAATTATTGTTCAATTGACCACCTGCTATTCAATTGTTGTTCAATTGACCACCTACTGTTCAATTGTTTATTCAATTGACCCTCCTGTTCAATTGTTGTTCAATTGACCTTCTTCTATTCAATTATTGTTCAATTGACTTTTTGTTGTTCAATTGACCACGTGTTGTTCAATTGTTGTTCAATTGACCACTTGTTGTTCAATTGACTTTATACTGTTCAATTGACCATGTGTTGTTCAATTGACAAACTGTTGTTCAATTAACTTTCGGTTGTTCAATTGACCACATGTTGTTCAATTGCTATTCAATTGACAAATTGTTGTTCAATTGTTGTTCAATTGACTTTCGGCTGTTCAATTGACAAATACAACCTTGTTCATACTCAGATAATCTTCTTAGATTGGCAAAGCATCCTTTTGAAATGTTATCTAAATTACTGTCAAACACAGATACCAGCCTTTCAATAAATAAACCAGTCAACAGAATGTTCGACCTTCAACTTCCTTCTTCACTTGTTGTTTGACCTACAGCTTTCTTATTTCCATTGTTCAGCCCTCGGCTTCTTAGTCTTCTCTGTCTCGCTCTATCTTCAGCTTACTTCTTCACTCGGCCTTTGGCTTCTATTGCACCTTCTGTGTTTGTCAGACCTTCGGCATCTGTTTTCTTTTGTTGGACCTTCGGCTTCCTCCTTCACTCTGCTACTTCACGTTCACGACTTGTGAATTGTACTTCTCCTCTGTGATTAATGCCCAATATCCTTACATTTAGTGAACCGTTTGAAATTTTTTTTATACGAGTCAATAACCGAAGTACACGTCTATTGGAAGGATGCCGACCTATATATTCTTCATTCAATTATTCATCGATTTGTTTATTTATGGAAATCCACATTAGTGGAGGTCCCCACACGCCACGTCATAGCTTTAATCACACGATCGCAACTTCAGTAACACTGATATTCACATATCACTTCATGGTGGATGCGATATTTAATAAACTATTTTTTATAAATCAATCGGATCCATAACTCTATCACAATCAAAGGTTTTACACATCATCCTTTGAAACTTTGTGAAAGTGCGGATGTGATATTATATTAGGATGTGTTCTGTTGAAACAGTCAGGTCCGCATCTCAAATCGCAATCGAGGAATTCGAGTGGTATTCCTTTGTGATACATAATTTCAATGCGGATGTGATATTTCATAAGGTGTGTTGTAATGGGACCATCGGGTCCACAACTCATATCGCATCGGGGGTTTTGGGTAGTGGCACATAATAATCCATCGATGAATATTGCCGATATATTTCCTCCGATAACACTATTCCTTTGTTATGTTAACTCCTCTGATATTGATCTTACTCTTGGCTTATGTGATAGATCTGCATTGTCTTGGCTTGTCGCTCTTGTGGTTTCCGATGAATTCTTCCTGCTCTTGTTGCTTCATGGATCTGCTCTCCTTGGCTTCACATCATTATTTATTGTCCAAAATATTGCCATATTGACATCAATGACAACCTAGATTAACAATCTCCCCCTTTGTCATTGATGGCAATATTCTTCTTCTCTCCCCCTTTGACATCAATGGCAAAGGAGTGCATAAGGACTCCCCCTGTCGAACTGCTCCCCCTGTCAAGCTAATCCCCCTGTCAAACTGCTTCTGTTATTTCTGAACATTATATCTTTATGGGTATGTTACTTCCCCTATCGTGGTGCTCTTCTTTTTACTCAAGATGGAAAGATTTCTACCTCATAATCAACTAGCACATCATCCCTTTTTCATGTCTCAGAACTTCTTCATCATGGCTTCAACAATGCTTTAAAAAATTCTCCACTTCAATGCTTCAAAAATAGAATCCAAATAGCCATATACCAAATGTCCAAGTCCAAGTTTTTATGCTTCTATACCGTATTCTCTTGTCTCCACAGTCAGAATTAAGATGCCTTCATAGTCTGAATAAAGAGAAAATGTCATTGGAATTTTCTTTCTCACTATCTTTCTTCAAATCCGAGTTCCTTTGTATCTCTATTCTTCTCCTTAAGTTACTGCCATCCAATTTGTTGTATACTACCCTTCACCACCTTTCAAAGTGTTGCTCCAAGTAGTAAAAAAAAACTCCTTCAATAAGATGTCTATAAGATTGCTTCAACAAGGCTAAGAATGTCTTCAAAGATATCTTCTTCTGCACAACAATCAAGCATCCTTTAACATGATTCCAACCCACATTTCATAGTCTGAGACACTACAATTGATTCTCCTTACTGATCCTTCCACCGAGATGACTACCACTATAGAACTGACCGAGTAGTAAGTCCTCCAAAACATGTTCGTTGCCTGTCATAAATTCGAGCTGAACAAGTGTCACTTTCTTAGGGTAGCATGAGCTTCAATGGATGACAGCTTACCACAAGTCCAAAGGTGTAAGTCTAGTTGATGGACCAATAGACGAGCTCCACAAGACTGAGGACTAAAGCATATAATAGGATTGTTCTCTATCTGAAGTCTGTGCACAGGTCCAAGCCTTTGAAACTCCACAAAACTATCCTCACAACCAAAGTCTGCAACACTGGATTGACCGAGTAGCAACAGGTCTGAAGAAGGTTGCCTCTATTTGTGTCCATAATTTACCTGTTCTCACATTAAATCCCTGAGTCGAGACATTCAACTTTTGTAATAACTGCAACATAGTTATTTGCCTTATTAACATTAGATGGCCTTTTATGTTGCTCCAATTTCTGATCAAGGATTTCATAAGGCCCATTCACAGATAGCTTTTGCAATAATGATCAAGAATCACACGCTCCCCCTAATTGTATGCATCATCTATTTTTGGCAGAATCCCTTCATCAAACACTCGGAATATTAAGGATGTCTTCATCAAGTCAACAACATGTGTTGTTGATTGGAGAGTTCAGGAGATTTTTAGATTGCATCGATTTTCTCCTCCATACTTGTGTAACTTTCTTCTTTGGCATGGTTCTAGCTTGTGTAAGAACCCAAGTTAAGTTACAATCACGTGCCATATGACTAATGTTATGACACTTGAAACATTCTATATTGTTCATGAATAATAATTCATGATTTCTTCTTGCAAAATTGCTTCTTGGAGATTGATGGGGACCATAATAATTATCTTTGTGATATGCCCTAAAATCTTTTTGCCATGTGTCCAAAGTTTGTACAAGAATAACAATAACCAAGAAATAAACTTTGGTACCTGGGAGATGGAGATTTCCTTGATGTTCTTCTGAAGCCTTTCTACCTTGGAATTCCTTGATAATATTCATCACCTTTTGTATTCTTGACATCATCTGCAAGTCTTCTTGGAGCGGGATTTCTTCCAATGTTGCCTTGACTCTTCTCCTTGCTTTTTTTGGAACTAGGAGCATCAACATTTCTTCCAGGCTTCCTCAACTCCTTGCTTTTTGAAGCATTAGGATCTACATCATTCTTGCTTGAGGATTCACCTGTATAGCCAAGACCTGATTTGTCAAGAGGAGACCTTTGATGACTTAGGATGTCATCTAGGGTTCGAGAACTTTTCAAGTTCTTATTCAGCAATTCAACTTCCCTTTTAAGAAGGACAATTTCTTCTTTCATGTTCTTGCATTCTTCATCCTTATTTGATAGTATGAGCTCTAGTTCTTCCTTCATCTTAGTTGCTTCACATGATTGGGCCTTAAGAGATGTGATTTCTGATTTCAACTTGGTGTTGTCATCATCCTTTTCTTCTAGTTGGCATATCATGGTGTTTCTCTCCTTTTCTACCTCATCAACTTGTCCTTCTATGAATGTCAAAACTTCAATCACCTTCTCAGCTCCTTGTGCTTGCTTCCTTGCTTCTTCTAGTTGAGATCTACGGGATGAGACCTCTTCCTTGTATTGACCAATCTCTATTTCAAGTTTGTTCAAGCTTTTGTGCCTTTGTTCAAAGTGGCTTGACAAGGTATATTCCTGTTTCTTTGCCTTATCCAATTGATTTTTCATAGATATGACTTCTTCATGATGCTTTCTTTTGTTTTGATGAAGTTCCTCCTTAATCTTGGCAAGCTCTTCATCCCTTTCTTGTACTAGAAGCTTGACAAGGTCGACTTCCTTCCTTGTTTAGTCTTGGTCACCAGCTAGTGCTTTCTTCTTAAGTACCTCATTTTCCATTTTCAAACTGATAATCTCTTCCATGGTAGTCATAAGTTTAGTGAGGATATCTTCTTCAAAATCTTTTTCTTTCTCTGCATCTTCTAGATCTTCTTTAGCCTTGATGTCATCATTCTCATTTTCAGCTTCTATGATGAGTTCTAGATTTCCTTCTTGGTTTCCATCATCTTCTTGACTAGTGGTCATGATCAATGCTCCTTTTGAGTGAAGCTCATGAATTTTATCCCATATGCCTTTTTCTGACGGACATTTTTCAAATTGGCCTTCATAGAATCAGGTAGCCCATTCAAGATTGCCTGCATTGCTCTTATATTATTTTCCTTGGATATTCCATCCATCATGCTATCAGTAATAACTAATTTCGATGCTTCAATTCCTTGAGTCTTTAAGAAATTCCTCATTCTTGCTTCCCATATATCAAAGTTTCATTGAACAATGGAGCCTCCACAAATTTATTGTCATCAATTTTGGTGTTTAAGGGAGACACATCTTTAGGTGGATTGGAGACTTTCTTCCTTGGCTTCGCCATTTATGTTCTAATGATCAACCTTCAAGTTGCTAGGCTTTGATTGAAGGTACAAGATCTGATACCAATTGTTGGAAATACTGAGAGGGGGGTGAATCAGTATTCCTTTTCAATTGTTACTTTTTCCAGTTAGATCACTTATATTTAGAACACACAAAAAACTGAACAATGATAAGAATAAATTATTTTATTAATTGAATCAAGTAAAAATGAATGAGTACAATAATTGATTCCCAGCTCCAGCTTGGACTTTAGTGAGGCTTTGACCCTATCCAAGGCACCAACCTTAGGTTTAGGAGCACCGACTCCAAGGACGCCAATCCACAATCTTCCAGGCTCCAAACTGTATTTGTCAAGCACCGACTTGGACTTCCAAGGCTCCAACCTTGTTAAGTCTGAGGCACCAACCCCAAAGGGCTCCAACCCTATTTTTCACTTTGTCAAGCTATGTTTGGTTGTACTTCACAACTCCTAATATCTTCTTCAATGAGCCCTTTCAATCTTCAGCAATGTTTTCAACTTATCGTTCACGTCGCGTCATCAATGACAACCTTGTTCTCTTCACTTGAAGGTGTCTCCACTGACCTTAATGGTACCCAATCAATTTGTCCAAGTCACCTCATGATGGCTTATGCAAGGGTCTTCCAAACAGTTGTTCACTTGTTGTTCACTTGCTATTCAATTGACTTGCTGCATCATTTGTTGTTCAATTGATGATTAATTTACCTCCTACGTCATTTGATATTCAATTGACCTCTTGTTGTTCAATTGTTGTTCAATTGACCTCCTGTTGTTCAATTGTTGTTCAATTTGACCACCTGTTGTTTAATTGTTTTTCAATTGACCCTGTTGTTCAATTGACCTCTTTTTGTTCAATTGTTGTTCAATTGACCATCTTGTTACAGGGAAAAGTGTCTATTTAGAACTGCTCTATCCCACTAAGGTGTGACAGCTGCCTTAGAAACAAACAGAGAAAAACTACTTTTGTTTTTCCTTTATGAATTATAGATAGAGAGGAACAGAAAGACCAACCTCTATCTTGCGCTAATCCTTCGATTCGATCCCTCTCTTCTTTGATAGTCCTCAGCTACCTGCTCCCTTGCACACCCAGCTTCACAATGTACCTGTAAGATCACAGAAGCATAGCACTATACAAAGACATGGATCTATAATCATAAACAATCTAGGATCAGATGTAAATTGACCATACAAATGTAACAAGCATCAATGATACAAAAGCATGGAGGAAAACTCAAATAGCTTTTATTAATAAACAAGAAAAGAGCCAGGAGGAGTTACAACCAGTTGTTCCGACCCAGCATCAACCTCCCAGCAAAGAAGCCCCTCTTCACCTCAAACAAAGCTTAGATCACCCAACAATCTGATGTTTGTCTCAAGAAACCAACAGCAATTCCTTACAATATGCAAAATTCCAGCCTCTGGATCTCTGGGATGAGGGATCCATATATAGATATCTGTAAGGGGGGATGAGTCAGCTTGTGATTTGATTAGTGTCTTCTCTCTGATAGTTCTTGCTTCCACTTGGAGACTGATGGCCTCTTACTCATCCTTGGTCGAATTCAATGAGGCAAGTGTCACAGGAGAAGATTCTGGAAGCTTCCATTGCCTCTCCACCTCGTGAATGACACTGCCATTTGTCATTTCTCACCCATCGCACCCCACAGAAGGGACTTTTGAAATGCAACGCACCCGCATAGTGTATTTAGGTGATATGCAACGCACTTAGCCAGTGGAGCAGCTGCAATGATCCTGTTTTGACCAATTCTAAGTAGTTTCTCATGGAGAACTTCTGGGAGAAGCTGTAATCTGTTGACCTTGTTCCTTTACGGGTTAGAACAACACTTTTAGGGACTTAGGAGCCCTTGATTTATGGACATTTCATGCTTGGGGTTGTAGGGCCCAAAAATGTCTATAACAGTTGCCCCCTAAAGTATGAGGCCGTTAATCTTTTGGTGTCGGGTGAAATGCTTTATTATGAGGATCCAAAGTTCTTTCAATGCTGAGAGGAAACCTGTAATAAGATACAATATAATACATTATCTTCATACTATTTTCATGATCTAGCTGAGGCGGGCATTCCCATGCTCAACTTTATAAATGCATTCTCATGTACATAGGATAGACAATCGTCTGAGTGTAGACTGATGATTCTGATAGAGCCATCATCCTTTTGAGTGGATGATTATCTGTGCAGCAATGATGTACATTTAATGTCTTTATTTCCCTGAATATATATATCGCAGCCCCGATGGATGAAACTAGATCCGGGGTCTTCAATCTCATCCGATATTCACTCAAAGTACAAGTCAATCCATGTGAGAAATGTTCTAAAGTCGAACATGGAAAGACATCGCTTGATTACCAGTCAATGATGTAAACTGTTAACAAGCGCGAGAGGAATCACCGATAATGATAATGACCCTCAAGGTACTGCAGTACAATTCACGTCGTGTGAATAAAGGACTTGGCGTCAAACACCACGCAAAATCTTTCGGTCGAAGGCCATTGATGTAAACCTGTCGCCGGAAGTGAGAAACTTGCCATTGAGGCATGCAAGCTTCAAAGTACTGAATGGGGTGTTCCTAGATCAACTTCTTGGATAATGAGCTGATGTCGACAAGAAGTGATCCGTCACAGGAGGGCCTTAATGAATCCCACATCAATGACATGGAACGAAGCAAATGATTTTAATGGAGGTGAAAATGATCTGGTGATATAAGGTTCAGGGTGGCAGTCATGAAAGAATGGAGTATAATGTATGGTAGTGGGTGAGACACAGGTGGACTCTCTGAATGACTTCTCATGAACATATCAGCGACATTGATGTGATGGATTGGTAGCATTAACCCCAAATGTGGATGGTATGGCATGACCATGGTGATGTGACCGGTGAATGAAACAACCCAACCCGACTCGGACACAGAGTGGAAGTGTCATGTTCAAGAGCGACTTGACCAACAAAGTTTCTTTAAGTTTTCTTCCCAATTTTTCCCCAGTCATTGCTAACTAGTACCTCTTTATTTTTGTCGAGCTTGAGGAGGATAACATATGCTTGTTCTATAATTTTCCCTTCGGGCAAACCCATCGCTATGTTTTAACGAGCCTAGTGATAGTGAAACTCGTTCTCGTCTATAGACAAGTTTGTCGCTATTAATCTTTCTAACGAGTTTAACGACAAAGATAACTTGGTCCTTTTCAATTTTAGAGAGTCTGAAAAGGAACGTAAAGGTAACTCCAAAATTCCTTTTTCGTCATCTAATCCCTTAAGTCCGAAAAAGTATAAAACAATACAGAAGGGATGAATTTTCGATACTTTTAACGAACCGAACAAAACAAGCGCTCGATCTTTTTGTGTAATAATCCCTCAGGTCCAAAAAGATTAAAATCTAGAGGAGGGATAGCACTTCCTGTCCCTTTAACGAGCTGGAGAGGCCAATGGCTCAGCAATCTTTTCATATTTTACGAGTCAGTTGAAAAGAGCTTAAAGGAGACTCGTCTTTTGAGGAACGAGTGATAAAACGGGTAGCAGCTGATTCCAGGTAAGGTTTGGAATTTTCCAATCACGGCAGTGTCACAAGGATGGCTAGTGAAATCACTCTTCGTAGCTGTTCCTCAAAATGGGTAAACAATCAAATGGAGGTGAATGATCAGCCAATGAAAAAGTGGAGGTGACGGTGCAAACACGACCAAGGCTTTAATGGCTGAAGTATTACATTCACAATGGTTATTTACCGGGGAATAGTTCATTTTTTAACGAGCTTAAACGTGGGTGGAAACATTTGCTCATGTCTTATGTTTATTTTTTAACGAGCTTGAACTATGTGCTAAAACTACTCAATTAATCCAGTCGTGTGATAAGAATGTCTCATATAAAACGGCAATTTTAGAGTTTTTCCCCACGTCCTTTCTTTATGCAAGTTAGGAAACGACCAATCCTACGAGTTTAAAGGGTTAGAGATCCTACAAATTTAAAAAATAAATAGTCGCTCTTCGTTTGCACGCCAAAAGGCTTGCATGCCCCTAGGTATAAAACAAAGTTTCAAGGTCACCTTCTATTCGAGCTGACAAAACATTTGTTTTATCAGGAAAGGTATACCTCTTTCAGGTTACCAAAGATTGTTCTATTTAGCGCGTAAACAAAACACTTCTTCGGCGATATCTACCGAAATAAACAAAGGTGAGCGGCAATGCCCCCAACCCACATAACTTTGACAAGAGGATCTTATTCCAGTCCAACTCCCTCTTCCAATCACGGATGGAGTACGGAGGTCATATTCTCTCAGAAACCTACCCTATACCTGAAGTTTTCCTACCGAAGCAGACCAGGGTGCATGCCCCCTAGGTTTCAGTCATGTCCCCTCGAATCACTCGCGCTCATCGGGTGGACGAACTGGAGATTGAGACATTTCTTGCATGAAAAGACCATTTAGGGATGGTATATGACTATTTTCTATGCGTGATGATCGGGAAATGAAAGCTGGTCTACGAGCTTGACCACTCTTCCTTCGTGCGGAAAACACATCACTCTAAAGAGTGATGAGACAATGGCTCTCATGCAATAAATATAGTCTCTTCCAAGGAGTAGATTGTAATCCAGGGGTCCTTGAACTACCATCACATTCATGTGAACGGTTTTCCCTCTCAATGTTATGGGCACATTGGGAAGGATCCCTAACGGTCGACTGGTTCCTTTATCAAAGCCTATTAGATTTCTCATCTCAGGCAAAAGCGATGGCGAACCAAGCGCTTTCCAAGCAGTTGAGGAAAGGATACTCACAGAAGCCCCTTCATCTATGATGGTACCAGCCATAACCATTCTATATATTTGAACAATAATTCAGAATGGTATACTAGCTGGTAAACGGGGTCTGCCTAGTTGATTCCAGTCGAAGGAGACAACTAGGTTGCTTGGAGGTGGGACCGAATAGACGACCGGGTACGAATCTGACGAACTTCCTTCCTGCGGTAAAGGAATGGGTAAATTTCCCCCATGTTCGTTGGAGTCTGTGCTTATGAAAAGAATTTGGACGGTGTCATCCTTGTTCTCTTCAGTGACTGTATCATCTGAAGATGGAACCTCTGAAGGCAAGACCGGGTCAACTGCCGCCTTGACCTTTTGACTTTCGTCTGGTATGGATTCAGATGGTTTATCTTCAATGATAGATGCTTCGGCCGACCACCTGAGCGGGTCATCCGGATTTTCAACTAGTGACGGACTCGGCAAGAGTTTTTTATATCCAGGAGGAAGTCATAACGGTGAAACCGGATGATCGTCCAAAACTCTTTTAGCTTCGTCTAAGAAGGGACAACGGTGGACGGCATGATCACCTTCGCACAGTTTACAAGGAAATCTATATTTTCCTTTTTGTCCTGGGGCTTCACTTTCACTAGTTGACGGTGTGTTTCCAATATGATCATCAGAGGTTGACGACATCGGGTTGTGCAAACGAGGAGACCAGTCCCTTAAGATCCGAGGGATACAAGGACAATCTCTGTGATAGTGGTCTCCCTTGCAAATGACACATGGCGATTTAGGCCTGGTCGGTGCAGTGTGTGGATTTTCGCTAGACGACACTCGTTTGCCCCCATTCACTTTTGGCTCCTTCTTCTTCTTCTCTTTCTTCTTCTTTTCCTTCTTCTCCTTAGGCACTTGACTTTTGGCTTTACCAGCCCCATCAAGCGAAGAGGAAGGAGGAGAGGAAGAATTAGAGGAAGTAGAAGGTTGGTAGGTAACTCTAGATTCGTCTAATTGTTGATTCTATTGTTCAGGAATTGTGGTGTTCTGAACGACAGAGGTTGAGAAGAGCCATACAGTCAAACCAATTGTCAGTCCTGGAAGCGACAATGTGGCCATATGGGGTGCACCAACATCTCCCCAAGAGGAGAAGGGACTAGGATTTCCTCCAACGGGAATTCCTTGGTTGGTGGATTCCATTTTCTCAACCCAAGATCAACGTAGGAAAGGGGTAATGAATATTCCGTTTAAAATAAATTTTAGACGCTTTGACACAACTTGTTTTTTCAGTTTTTAAGAGTCGAGAAAAAACAAAAGATGACTCTAGTCTCCTTCGATTTTTAATGAGCCTGAAGTGACAAGTGCTCAGATGGACCTTTCCGTTAAGGAGTCTGAAAAGGAATGAAAGGGATTGCTCTGGAAATCTAGGTAGAGGGAGTACCAAACCAATCGCAAAACTGCAGAATACTTTTTACGGTATGGCAGTCAATCTTCCCGAATGTTGTGTTCAATGCATTGCGATCAATAGGGCGGTAGACACGGCTTCCTATGGATAAAGGATTAAGCCTATTGGGGTCTCCCAAAATATACTTGACGGTACGTGGGAGCACAAGTCCGTACTGGCACTTATTGTCTCAAAGTGGAGGAATCACCCAACCATCAGTGAGAACAACAGTTACCAGGTTTTACAACACTGGAATACATCTCTAGCCTAGACTTCTAAATGTTGTGCGTTAAGTTCCAAAGCGTTGTTAGATTCATTGAATTTATTTTAAGTTGATCTTGTTTATGAAGTTTGCCTTTCAGGTTCACCACGAGATGTAGATGTAATTCCTAAAATACAATCTAAGATGATAAAAAAACTTTTTATCTCCTTTATGTAATGAAAATCCTAGCTACTAGGGAAAAGAAAGACAGAATTTTCACAAAGAGCAAAGAGCACACTCTAAATGCACTTTCCTAAATCAAGCCAATCAGACTGTCTATATGCAAATGCACATGCATGTATTTGTTTTTCGACTTTCTTAGTTTATGAATGCTAAAAAGAAAGTTGATGCACAAATCTGAATTTCTTTTCAAGCGACAAATATAAACAAGTTTCTTTTCGAAATCAAAAATGGAGACGATTACAACACCTTACGATTTTGAAATGAATACTTGTTTTTGACACTAGAAAATTACAAATTCAGACCAAAAGCAATAGTAACAGGATAATCGACCATCAACAGCAATCAAACTCTTTCCTACGATCGAAATCGACACTTGCGACAGATTCAAATCAAAGGACGACAGTACAATTACGCTACTTTTACAAAGGAGAACTGTAAACGACTCAACAAACACACAAAAACACCTACAGTTATTTTGTACAAAGGAGGCAGAATAACAGTAAGGAAAAGGGATTTCAAGCAGACATATACTGATCACAGGCAGCAAAATTCAAGAATAGAACTGGAAAGAATGAACCACAGGAGCCACAACTGCATAGAGCTAGTCTGATCAGCGCACCTGTAACACAGAGAATATGAAATGCAGCGCAGATTGTCCACTCGGGAAGTGCGCTGAAATTCAGAATCTCTGAACAGTACCTGCGCTGGGCCAGAAACGAGACTCTGTTCGGGTTCCGGGTCACAGTTTGCAGTTCAGTTCTTGGGTTTTGGCCGAGTAAAAAGCAATCAGTAATGCAACAATCAGGGGTAGATCTAAGGAGGATCGAAGAGCTATCACAAGGGCAATCAAATAGTTTGTGAATCAGTTGTTTAAAACATAAACAGATCCAATAGATGGATTGAAGTTGCAGTTGTCTACTTTGCATTCGTTATGGCAAATGCAGTTCGAATGCTACTCGTAAGTTTATGAAACAAACAACAAAGAATGATAAAAAAACAAACTAATTAGTTCCCCAGCGGAGTCGCCATTTTGTTACAGGGAAAAGTGTCTATTTAGAACTGCTCTATCCCACTAAGGTGTGACAGCTGCCTTAGAAACAAACAGAGAAAAACTAATTTTGTTTTTCCTTTATGAATTATAGATAGAGAGGAACAGAAAGACCAACCTCTGTCTTGCGCTAATCCTTCGATTCGATCCCTCTCTTCTTTGATAGTCCTCAGCTACCTGCTCCCTTGCATGCCCAGCTTCACAAAATACCTGTAAGATCACAGAAGCATAGCACTATACAAAGACATGGATCTATAATCATAAACAATCTAGGATCAGATGTAAATTGACCATACAAATGTAACAAGCATCAATGATACAAAAGCATGGAGGAAAACTCAAATAGCTTTTATTGATAAACAAGAAAAGAGCCAGGAGGAGTTACAACCAGTTGTTCCGACCCAGCATCAACCTCCCAGCAAAGAAGCCCCCTCTTCACCTCAAACAAAGCTTAGATCACCCAACAATCTGATGTTTGTCTCAAGAAACCAACAGCAATTCCTTACAATATGCAAAATTCCAGCCTCGGATCTCTGGGATGAGGGATCCATATATAGATATCTGTAAGGGGGGATGAGTCAGCTTTTGATTTGATTAGTGTCTTCTCTTTGATAGTTCTTGCTTCCACTTGGAGACTGATGGCCTCTTACTCATCCTTGGTCGAATTCAGTGAGGCAAGTGTCACAGGAGAAGATTCTGGAAGCTTCCATTACCTCTCCACCTCGCGGAATGACATTTCCATTTGTCATTTCTCACCCATCGCACCCCCCAGAAGGGACTTCTGAAATGCAATGCACCCTCACAGTGTATTTAGGTGAGATGCAACGCACTTAGCCAGTGGAGCAGCTGCAATGATCTTGTTTTGACCAATTCTGAGTAGTTTCTCATGGAGAACTTCTGGGAGAAGCTGTAATCTGTTGACCTTGTTCCTTTAGGGGTTAGAAAAACACTTTTAGGGACTTAGGATCCCTTGATTTATGGACATTTCATGCTTGGGGTTGTAGGGCCCAAAAATGTCTATAACACATCTGTTGTTCAATTGTTGTTCAATTGACCCTGTTATTCAATTGTTGTTCAATTGACCACCTGCTATTCAATTGATGTTCAATTGACCACCTATTGTTCAATTGCTATTCAATTGACCCTGTTGTTCAATTGTTGTTCAATTGACCTTCTGTCCTTCAATTGACTTTCTTTTGTTTAATTGACCACATGTTTTCAATTGTTGTTCAATTTACCTTCAGATGTTCAATTTACTTTCTGTTGTTCAATTGACCACATGCTGTTCAATTGTTGTTTTCAATTGACTTTTTGCTGTTCAATTGACCACGTGTTGTTCAATTGACAAACTGTTGTTCAATTGTTGTTCAATTGACCATGTGTTGTTCAATTGTTGTTCAATTGACTTTCGGTTGTTCAATTTACAAAGACAACCCTTTCATACTTAGATAATCTTCTTAGATTGCAGAGCGTCCTTTTGACATGTTATCTGAATTACTGTCAAACACAGATCCGAGCCTTTCAATAAATAACCCAATCAACAGAATGTTTGACCTTCGGCTTCCTTCTTTTCTCATTGTTCGACCTGTGGCTTTCTTCTTTGCATTTTTCGGCCCTCAGCTTCTCAGTCTTTTCTGTCTCGCTCTGTCTTCACTACTTCTTCACTCAGCCTTTTCCTTCTATTGTACCTTCTATTTTTGTCAGACCTTCGGCATCCTTCTTCTTTCGCTGGACCTTTGGCTTCCTCCTTCGCTCTGCTACTTCATGTTCACGAGTTGTGAACTGTACTTCTCCTCTGCGATCGATTCCCAAGATCCTTACATTTAGTGAACCGTTTGAACTTGTTTTTATATGAGTCAATAACTGAAGGAAATGTCTATTGGAGGGAGGGCCGACCTATATATTCTTCATTCAATTATTCATCAATTTGTTTATGTTAAAATTGGCAACCAGGGAAAAACTTCATGTGGGTCATCTTATTCATGGCTAATAATATTTTTATTAGATTCCTCTCGTCGAGAGGTGTAGGATTGATATAAATATCATCCAATTCCGAATAAGTATTCATGGAGATATGAATTTATTTTGATTATGGAATTATTATCAAGCCGACCTACAACTCATGTAGGCTCAGGAGACCCAACAGTCGCATCTATTCACCCACCAACGTTGTGTATAAATATAAGAGGACTTTTCCTCCTCATTTGGACTCACTCATCTCATCATCATCTCTCTCTCTCTACTGCGTAGCTATGAAGTCTCTTCTTACTGCTGCAATGAAAATGGGTCTCTCTCTCTCACACATGTGAAGACGGAAGCTGGGGTTGAATTTGAAGCTGCAACTGCAGAAGTAAAGTTTTGACTTGCGTGGCCTAGAAGATCTCCTCTTTGGAACTACGCTGTGGAGGTCATCAGGAACCTCCTTTGAAAGGCGCAACTCTTTGGTGGTGGAATGAAGTCAATATG